>CM062813.1:1073501613-1074703154 GCA_031772625.1 Pinus tabuliformis | reverse complement strand
GATTTTGATTCACCTGCTGGTATGGATGTTTCTTATGATTGTGAATTGAATTTGTCTACAGATTTTGAACAAACTTCATTCAAAGAAGTTGCTTCTCATGATGAATGGAAAGAAGCAACGCAAAAGGAGTATGATGCCTTGATAAAGAATGGCACTTAGAAGTTGGTTGAACCTCTATTGGGAACCAAGCCAATTGGCTACAAGTGGGTCTACAAGAACAAGTATAAAGTTAATGGCTCACTTGAAAAGAACAAAGACAGGCTTGTGGAAAAAGGTTTTGCACAGAAGGAAAGGGTCGATTATGAGGAGACTTTTGTCCCCATAGAAAAATGGGCTACCATCCAGATAATCTTTGCCTTGGAAGCTCAGAAAGGTTGGAAATTCCATCAAAAGGATGTAAAAATTTCTTTCTTGAATGAAGATCTGAAAGAAATTTTTTTTTATGTCCCAGCCAGAAGGATTTGTTGTGAAGGGACATGAACATAAAGTATGAAAACTTGTGAAATCCTTGTATGGCCTCAAGTAAACACTGTGAGCCAGGTATGAAAAGTTAACTGAGCATCTTCTGAAACTCAACTTCAAACATTATGATCTTGATGATGCAACTTTGTTTGTCAAGAAAGTTGGCAAAACCACTGTATATCTTGTGGTATATGTAGATGATCTTTTGATGATAGGGAATAATGAGAGCTACATCGCATTCATAAAGAAGGAATTGAGGAAAGGCTTTGAAATGACTGACTTGGGCTATGTTCACTATTATCTTGGTATTGAAGTAGCTCAACTTCCAAAGTATATATTCCTCTCTCAAAAGAAGTACATTGGAGATCTGTTAAACAGGTTTGGCATGGCTGAGTGCAATCCTTTGACTACTCCAATAGAACAGAACTTAAAGCTCACATCCATTGAAGGAAAAGAATTTGAGGATGCAACAAGGTATAGACAACTTGTAGGAAGTCTCAACTACCTGACTACTACCAGACCGGATATTTCATTTGTTGTTGGAATCCTCTCCAGGTTTATGCAAAAGCCTTGTGAGGGACATTGGTATACTGCAAAAAGAGTTCTAAAGTACTTGAAGGGAACCCAAGACTTTGGACTCAAGTATACACAGGTGGGCGACTTTAGGTTGATTGGATACTTTGATTCAGACTTCGATGGAGACAAAGAAACTGGGGTATCTGCTTCAGGTTATGCTATGAGTCTTGGATTGGGAGTTGTTCCCTGGAGATCACGCAAACAATCTTTTCCAACAGATTCCACAACAGAGGCAGAATATGTGACAGCAGCTGAGGGAACAAAAGAAATTGTGTGGCTTAGGAAAATACTGGAAGATTTGCAGGTAAAACAAGTACTATCAATTCCACTCATGATTGACAACACCTCTGTAATAAAGTTGTCTAAGAAACCAAGTTTCAATGATCGAATGAAGCACATCAATACAAAACATCATCTGATTCAACATCATGTTGAGGCCAAGGCAATCCATTTACGCCATTGTTCCACTAATGAGCAGATTGCAGACATCTTCACCAAAGTGCTTGGAAGAGAAAAGTTCGAAAGGTTCAGAATTATGTTTGGACTCACCAACATCCCTTCAGATTAAGGGGGGATTGCTAACACCTAATCATTGGAATTGGGTGAAAATTTGTAAATAATGGAGAATAGGAAAATGAAGAGAAACTGAGAGGTGAAGCCCAAGAGTATCTCCCTCACTGTATATAACCATGAGCAATCTTAATGAATAAACACAATTTGCATTGAGGATTTACCTCCCATCAATTATGTGATTAACTAATCTAGTTAAAGAAACATGAAAATGAAGAATCTATGATAACTTACGCGTGGGTAAATTGTGTAAAAAATTTCTAACTTCATGCATTTTCATGAGATTACTTAAAAATATTACATTGAGTTACAATAATTTTTTTCTAAATTTAAAAAAATAAATAAAATAAATAATAAAAATTACAAATAAATAAATATATATATAAATATAAATACAAGTTCTATTAATGGGATATTTTCAAATTTTAAAAAGATTATAATTAAATTGTATTTTTTAAATGTTTAATAAACTAAAAGTTGAGACAAATTAATATTTAATAATATATAAAGAAAATAAAATTTAAATATAACCATCTAAAGAAGTATATCCCATAACAATCACATTCCTTGGAGTGATCAGGACTCCATAGGAGAGGTTATTCAACAATGGAGGAAAAATTACCCTTGGAAACAAAGAAAACACAACACAGTAAAAATGGTCTGGGACGCCCTACCCCTCACTATTTTATGGTCTATCTGGCTCGCCAAAAACCTTAAGGACAAGGACACAATCACTAGGAATCTATGCAACAAAGCAAGGAGTCTTGCTTTGGAAATTATTTCAGTCAAAAACTGCAGAAGCATAGACATCACTGATCTTACTGTGGAAGAGCGAATTTTCATTGGCTATTTACTGAATAGAAATAATAGTAATCAGGTTGAGGCCACCACCACCAGCAAGCAAAGTAAAAGGTATTACAGTTGGAAAATCCGTCTTAAGGAGGAAGAATTTGCTACATCTCTTAAAAACTGCAACACTTATTATCTTTTTTTCGACGGTGCCTCGAAATCGAATCCTGGGATTGCTGGAGCAGGTGGAGTGATTTGCAATGCCAATGGAGATTGTATGGTCTCATATGAATGGGGGCTCGGGCACCTTTCCAACAACAAGGTTGAGGCTTTAACCCTGTATCAAGGCCTCATTCCACTCAGCAAGCTCGGTATAGACACAGCTCACATCTTTGGAGATTCAGTAGTTGTTATTGGCCTCATGGCCCAAAACAAAGATTCACCCAACGTCCTTCTCCATCAGTCCATCAGCAGGTGCAAAAACTTGAGCCAGTCCTTCATCACTCTGACCTTCCGTCACATCCTTCGTACATTCAACAAGGATGCCGACCTTCTTGCCAACAGGGCATGCAATAGAGCACTGGGCAGCCTACGTTGCAATAATGAGGAATCTCATCAATATCTGCCATGACACCGAACCTCCTCTGTTCTTTCCAAGCCCTCAAATCAGAAATCCCTGACACCTGGAACTGGTTCAAGATCCTCATGATCCATGTCCAAGACTCTATCTGCTCAATGATCCGCCTTCTTTCAGAAAATGCATTCCCCTCTTTTGCAAACATGAAACCCTTCGGCTTATCTCATTTCATGACTTCTATTCCGCACTCGTTGTCTCCCTCCTGTGACTCCTCCTCCCTGCTTAATCCTCTGTGCCTCCCATCTTATTTATTCGCACTCCTCTCTTCCCCCTCTCATTCTATCCTCAGGTCTTCCAGAGCTTTCCTCCCGTTGGTTTTTTCTTCTACCTTTCTAAAGGAACATCACCTTTGGTTTCTGCAGAAAAGAAACAACAGAAAATGAACTGCAAAAAAGGAACAGCAGGAAAAACGGAACAACAGAAAAGGAATAGCGGAAAATACAGCAGAAAAGGAACATCGGAAAATACAGCAGAAAAGGAACAGCAGAAAAGAAAAACGTAGCCTCAACAAGTTCGTCAAGCTTGAAGCAAGTCGGCACTGACGACAAACCTGACGAGTCCACTGCTTGACACATCACCCACAGTAATATAGATTAATATGCTTTGTAAATGTTGTTATTTATTACTGTAGTTTGTTAGGATTTACCTTTGGTCTTTGATTTTTAGAAGCCCAAAAGGCAGGATTAAGGGGGAATTTTGTTTAAGTTGTAACTCCTTCTTCCCTAGCTCTTCTTGGCACCTCAGCGTGTATTTTAGGAGCCTAGTCTCCCTCTTTTTTTCAGATATATAATAGCAACCGAATTTGTCAAAAATATATATATAACCATCTAAAAAATAAAATTAATACTTAGAAGATTATTTCTTAACCAATTAATAATTATTTATTATGATTTCAATTTTTTAATAAATGCGTAAATTATAGTTTGAAATAAATATATTATAGTTTAAAATTAATATTTAGAATGTTGTGTTTTAACTACTTAATAATTATTCATGATGTTTTCATTTTTTTAATAAAATGTGTAAATTATAGTTTGAAACAACAGATAACTTTATTAAATTAATATTTAAAAGGTTATTTTTTAAAAAATAATAATTTATTATTTATAATGATTTCCATTTTTTAATAAAATGTGTAAATTATAGTTTGAAATAAAAGATTTTTATTAATAATATTGTAATTTAAATCACTTATTGGATTTTGATTGATTGTTTACTTTGTTTGTTAATGTACTCTTAAATGTTAAGTCACTGGTTCAATTCTCCATTTTATTAAAGTGTTATCTTTAAACATGACTAAGATGTAATCTCACCATTACAAAAAAATTATTATAATTTAAATCATTCTTAAATTTTTTATTTTTTTTAAATATAAATAGGTTAATTTTGCTCAAAATATAAATTTTTTAAAATTATAAATTTAAATGACAAAATCTGCATAATCTAATTGTTCCATTATTTAAAAAATAATAATAATAATTGAATTAGAAAACACAGTTTAAATAATAATAAAAACAAAGCAAACAAGTTTATCCATTAATTTTATAAAGTTACTAATCAAATCTTATGGAAAGAAATGGAAGATAATATCTAAATATAAAAAATAACATTCAAATTTTATGAGAATGAGAAGAGATTGAAAATAATATCCAAATATAAAAAATGAAAAAAAAAATATTTCATCCTTCCAACATACTTAATACAGAAGTTAATTCAAAATGCTACCGGATACTCCTGTGCCTAGAGTAGTTCGAGCAGCAAAAGGAAAACCTGCCCTAGTGTAGGTTATCAGCTATGAATATCGCCATTATGGAAATCATTGTACCAACCAACAATGGTACAGGAAAATACGGCTTTCCTCATTTGAAATCTGAAGTTCATAAAACTGGAATTCCTGAGAACGCCGATTAATAAATTGAAGATCCTCAAATTTTTGTAATGTTTTCAGTTATTACGACCTGAAAATCAGGAGGAACGAGTCAGATGTATCATTACGATCTGAAAAGGAATCTGATAATCTTGGAGGAAGAACGCAGCCTAATTAGAGTAGACTAGGCCATTGGATTCTACCGTCTTGTCCTCTGGTTGCTTTAATGGCAGTCGGGGTGGTAGATGGACATTGGGAAAAATGCAGCGAGATGGGCGTTGAGAATAAAGGACAAAGGAACAACTTTTTAACGTCCTTGTTGAAACTAACAGTCAGTCAGTCAGTAACGCCTGTAGCTGCCTGCCATATATTCGTTCGTGGGGCATTAACTATTGAGTCATTCAGGTGTTAAATCTGAATACCAACGGCGGCAACCGTGCTATTCTGCTCTGACAAATTCTATCAGAAGAATTTCAAAAGCAGAGGAGTATTCTATTTGGTATATGTTTTTTTTAACATTTAATTGGTTTAGAATTTGATAACGATTGGGGGGAATCATAATTTTGAGTCTTCAATTTATTAGGGATCTGTTGGAATTATAGTGGTAAATTGTAGTAAATTCTCTAATATAAATTATTCTGAAGATTTTTCCAATAAAATTACTTCAAAAATATTTCCGAAGATTTTTTTGATAAAATTACTTCAAAAATATTTCAAAATGTTGAATCCATATATATTGTTAAAACCCTATTTTTAATAACTAAAAGTAAAATTGGATCAAAACCTTTTTTTTTAAACAAGATTCAAGCCAAAAACTCCAAAAACAAATACTCAACAACAAAGTAATATGATTAATCTAGTAATTTATAATCCAACTATCAATACTTATACATAGCAGTAAAGGTTGCAGGCTAAATGTGATGGGGCCAGCCCACGTGGTCCCGCCGTCAATGCGCTCCCCTTGATGGTGTACCAACAAGTAAATATATTAATCAAAAGATTTTGGATATATGTCAATTGATTTTCAATCTGCGTTGAATTGAGTGGGGTTACGGTGTTTGTACGTTAGTTGTTTGTTCGGTGGACATCTGTCCCTCCTCGGAATTCTATGAACCCGCCTTGGTATAGGATTTCACACCTTCGCGCTCATTTGGTTATTCGTTGTTTCTCCCAGTCATTTGCTCTGTGAGCTCTCGGCGACCTCTTGCAGCTTCACTATGGTTTTCTTTGTGTTGCTCTGAGGTTTGTCCTCCTGGTTTTCCTGAGCTACGTGCTCCTGGTAGCCTTCACGGCCTCGATGGTTCGGGACTCGACCTAGAAGTCTTTCGTTCACCTGGAAAATTGATGAAACCCTGGTAAGGTTTGTTTTCTTGTGGTCTTCTTCTTGTATGTCAACTGTTACTGTGTGTTTGGTGTCTGCCTTAGTGGGTCTCCACCTCTGTGCATCTTTTATCGGTTCGTTGTTTGTGTTTTCACGAGTGTTTACAGTTGGTTGATGGCCGTATGGTCCTTGGTGACATTTCTACAGGGTTGGTTCGGTTCCTCCACAAACTCGATAGAATTATGGTGGCGTTCTCCATCGGTTTCTCTGCCAACTTACCTGGTAAGTTCCCTGTTCTATGTTGGACACTTGTACTCCTTTTCTACCTGAGTCTAACGTCTTCGGCTCCTCGTGAGCAGGAAGATCACTCGAAGGTGTAGTTGCGGTTACGGCTTGCCTGTCAGGTAACTAATTCACTGTATTTTATTCGTTCCTTCAATTTCCAGTTTCCCTGTATTCTGTTTCATGGAGTCTAATCTCGTTTTGTTGGTTCTCTTCACAGGTAGAGCCACCCGAGGGTTTCGGCGCTTGGACACTCAGCTGTTCCGAATGAAACACAGGTAGTGTCGTTCTGTTCGTTTGTGGTTTGCTTGACCTTAATGTTACGACTTGTAGGGTTGATATTTTCTTGCTGGCCTTGAGCCGCTGTCTGTATTTGGTTCTTTGGTCGTTAAGCACCGTTGTTGGTTGTGGAAATGAGTTGGGGTCTTATGGGGTTTGGCTTCTGTTTGCAATTAGCTTGATTCCCACATCTGTGAACTAGGTTCGTTCCTTTACTTTGAACAGAATGTAAATGAACAATAAATTTTGATGACTGTATTTTTGTAGTTCTATGAATTCAACGCTGGAATTGGTTTGGGTTACATTTGTAAGTTCACATACCTGATATGGTTATTTTATGTCTAGTTATTTTGTTTGATCCGCCTGTAACTGGGCGCTGTTGCTTCTCCTCCGGCTTTGGTTATCTTCTCCTTTTGACTTAGAACCTGTAGCAATGCATTAACAATCTTCACATGATAATTTGATACCAATTATTACACAGTATTGAGGACGTTGTAGGATGTATGTGCACAGAAAACAATTATATTTCCCTCTGTATTTCTTATTCAGTCGAACCCTCTAATGTGCTTTTTCTCTCTTTTTAATAGCACTGTTTACAAACTGTCCTAACTGCTGTTAGTTTGTTCAGTTGGTTACATCAGTTATTCCTCATACGGAACTTTTCATGGTTGTCTAGTACATTTTCTTTTCATGCTTTTACAACAGTAATTTAACTGTCTGTAAACAACGACTCTAACTAATTACTACTACTCCTAACTAAAATTTATTACATTAATCTTAGGCAACTTAATGAAAGAAAAGTAAAATAAATAAATAAACAAGTATACTATCCATCCAGTGAATTAATTTCTCCGTCCTCTTCAGAAACCATATCAACCTCGCTTTTGTCTTTGCCCTGTCAGCCAGATGCTCCTGCATCAGGCTCCCGGGGTAAAAGAAAATCATGGCTCCGTTCCATGAGCTCCTCCACCGAATAGCCAACCTTCTGTATTTGCGCCGCATCAAGCCACGAGCTGTCCTCCATTGGACGATCTCTCCACTTGACGAGATATCGTAGATATTCCTTCCTACGTGTCTTCTTGGCTACCTGGGTACTGAGGATCCCTTCAATCTCATGGGATTGAGTCGAAGGCATATGCTTCATCCAAGAACTGTCTCCAATTTGGGTGTCCCGTTATGGCCGTACCACATTGTCTTCCTCTGCTTGGGCAATATATGGGAATAGATTCGCCACATTGAAAATAGGTGATATGCCTATATCAGGTGGCAGCTGAATTTCGTAGGCGTTGGCTGAAAATTTACGCAAGATCTTGCAAGGACCAATTTTCTTAAATTTTAGTTTATTATACGCGCCCTTAGGAAATCGTTCCTTGCGCAAGTGCGCGAGAACCTCATCTCCAACATTAAATTGCACTTCTCTTCGCCTTGAATCTGCTTGTTGCTTATATTTCTGTACGCTGTCTTGCAATTTTAATTTTACCTGTTCATGTAGTTCGCTCATTGCTTCGGCAAAATCTTCTCCATCCGCGCTTCTCCGCTCCAACTTTCCCAAATCTCGCAGTTCATGTATTCCCCGAGGATGCATGCCATACAAAATCTGGAATGGGCTATGTCCGGTGCTACGATTGGGCGAATCGTTATAAGCGAATTCTGCCTGAGCGAGAGCACGATCCCATAACCGTGAATTTTCTCCAGTCAAACTCCGTAATAAATTTCCCAAACTCCTGTTCACCACTTCCGTTTGTCCATCAGTCTGCGGATGATACGCAGAGCTGAAATTCAATTGCGTGCCCAACTTTTTCCACAGGGTGCGCCAAAAGTGTCCTGTGAATTTTACATCCCTATCAGAAACGATAGATCTGGGTAGGCCATGTAATCTAACAACCTCTGTGAAAAACAAGTGAGCTACGTACGTGGCATCACTAGTTTTCTGGCAAGGAATAAAATGAGCCATTTTTGAAAATCTATCTACCACCACCATCACTGAGTCATACCCCCACTGCGTTCTAGGCAGTCCTAAGACAAAGTCAATGCTGACTGAGTCCCATGGCCTGCTCGGAACAGGTAGTGGCGTGTAAAGTCTAGTATTCTGACTGTGTCCTTTCGCCAGTTGGAAGACTTTACACCTGTTCACATATCGTTGTACATCCCTGCTCATTCTGGGCCAATAATAAAAATGTCCGAGTTGCTCCAAAGTTTTGTTGATGCCAAAATGACCCGCTAGACCACCACTATGCTTCTCCCGTACAATATTTTCCCTCATCGAACAGTCTAGGATACATAACTGTCCACCTCTGAACAATAATCCTTCCTGCAAATTGTAGTCTAACCATGGACTTGTATTCCTCAACACGGGATTTTGACAGGCTTCAAAAGCTTCTTTGAAATCTGTGTCGGTTTGGTACAAATCCTTTAGATGTTCGAATCCCATCACCTGTATGCTACTTTCCTGTAAGAGCAAAGCTCTTCTTCTCAAGGCATCTACCACTTTATTGGCTTGCCCACTAATGTGTTTTAACATGAAAGTGAAACTCTGCAAGTATTCTACCCATTTGGCGTGCTTATGGTTTAATTTGTGCTGCTGCATTACATATTGTAACGTTGAATTATCAGAAAATAATACAAACTCATTGCCCAGCAGGTAGTGCCTCCAATGTTTTAAAGCTTGGACCACTGCATATAATTCCTTGTCATACGAGGAGTATTTCTGCCAGCTTTCATTTAATTTCTCACTAAAGAATGCCACCGGTCTGTCTTCCTAACTGAGCACAACGCCAATAGCTGTCCCACTTGCATCACACCGAACCTGAAAAATTTTGTTAAAGTCGGGCAGCCTCAAGATTGGCCTCTCTGTAATCTTCTGCTTCAAAAGCTAAAAACTGTCTTCTGCTCCTCTGGTCCAACAAAAAGGCTGACTGGCCTTTTTGATGGTGTCTAGCATCGACGCACAGATTTCACTGAAATTCCTAATAAATTTCCGATAAAAACTTGCCAGTCCGTGAAAACTACGTACCTCAAATAAGCTCTTCGGTGACGGCCAATTTATGATTGCCGCAATCTTTTCTGGGTCCATCTTCAATTCATTTTTTGCAACTACAAACCCCAGATAGACCAGTTCCTTCTGCAGGAAAGTGCATTTCTTTAAGTTTATCAGTAGTTTGTTCTGTTGTAACTTCTCTAACACCCTTCGAACATGTTGAAGATGTTCTCCTTTCGTTCTACTGAAAATCAAGATATCATCAAGATAAACTATCACAAACTTGCCAATAAATTCTTTTATCATCTCATTCATTAATCTCATAAAAGTACTAGGAGCATTGCTTAATCCAAATGGCATGACTAGCCATTCGTACAACCCTTCATTAGTCTTGAAAGTTGTCTTCCACTCATCTCCTTCTCTAATCCTGATCTGATGATATCCACTCTTCAGATCAATCTTCGTGAAATAAGTTGCCCCACTAAGACAATCCATCATGTCATCC
This sequence comes from Pinus tabuliformis, assembly GCA_031772625.1. NCBI lineage: Eukaryota > Viridiplantae > Streptophyta > Pinopsida > Pinales > Pinaceae > Pinus > Pinus tabuliformis. The sequence goes on along the minus strand of CM062813.1, from coordinate 1,074,692,889 downwards.
ATTCTGGGTAGGGGAAATCTGTACCGAATAGTGATTTTATTGATAGCTCGTGAATCTGTACACATCCGCCATTCTCCACCCTTCTTGGGTACGAGTATTGTTGGTACCGCACAAGGGCTCAAACTTTCTCTGATCAGTCCCTTATCCAGCAACTCTTGCACCTGGTTACGAATCTCTTCATTATATTTCGGGCTCATTCTATATGCTGCCTTCTTCGGTAGGCTTGCTCCAGGTATGAAATCGATATGATGGCTATTGCTCCTCTTGGGAGGCAACTTATCTGGTAGATCGTCGACTACAATGTCTTTAAATTCTTCCAACAGTTCCTGAATCTCTGCAGGCAATTCTGACTTTTCTGTGTTCAGCAACATCGTTTTTGTCCTCCTTACAATCGCATAATTTACCTCGTTTTCCTCAATCTGCTTAACAAACTGTTTTCCTCCTATTAACAATGCTTTTGTTCCACTTGATTCTACTGCATCCTCCTCTTTGATGGGTACAAGCGTATGTTTGATTCCATCTTTCACAAATTTGTAACAATTCGTCTTCCCATCGTGCATCACCTTCCGATCATACTGCCACGGTCTCCCTAGCAGTATATGGCATACATCCATTGGCATAATATCGCAGACAATCGTGTCTTGGTATTTGCCAATGTGAAATTCAACCTCGCATTGTTCATCAACTAATAGTTGGTGGCCTTTCTGTAGCCACGACACCTTGTAAGGTGTGGGATGCTTAAGTCACTTCAATCCCAGCTTTTCCACCATCTCGGTGGCAACTAAATTGTCTGTACTTCCACTGTCTATGATCAATTTACAACACTTTCCGTGTGATTTGCAAACTGTTCGGAACAGTGCCTTCCGTTGGGTCTGTTCAGCCATCTCCTTGGCTGGCTTCAACAATACTTTGTTTAAAACTAAAGCCTCTCCTGTTTCTGCCACATTTTCTATCTCCCGAGGCTGTGCTTCAGCTTCCTCAGGCTGCGCAACAAATGCTCCCCTCTAGTGAGCGTGCTCAACTGCCGGGCATTCGAAGGATCTGTGCCCCCACTTATGGCACCTGTAGCACTAGACATTAGTCCCCCTTCCACGACCATTTCCTCTTCCCCACTGATATGGCCGACCTTCTCTGGTGCTATCTCCCTTCTCTGCTGTCCCTGAAGCTCTAGAGCTGCTGCCTTCTTTGCTGTTAGTGGCAGTTCTCCCTCTGCCGTAGGACTATCCTCGTCCTCTGCCATTTCCTCGCCCTCTCCTATTATTCTATTTCCTGTTAATTTTTTCTTCAGCCTTTACAGCACTCTGAAAGGCCTCTTCTATATTTCATGGAGAGAATATTGATCTCATCTAGTATTTCCAGCCTCAAGCCGTTCATGTATCTCGTTGTTTTTTCTGGAGTATCATCAGTATAACCAGCCCGCAAGTTTACACGATAAAACTCCTCTATGTATTCCTTTACGGTCATACCTTTCTGCCTTAAATTCTGCACTCGTCGATAAAGTTCGACCTGATAGTCTTTAGGCAAAAATCTGCCCTTCAGTTTTGCCACCATCCTTGGCCACTTCCTTATCGGTAGCTTGTTCATCTGTCTCCTGTCCGCTTGGACACTATCCCACCATAAAGCGGCATGTCCTTTTAACTTAGTCACAGCAAATCTAACTCTTTTGTCCTCACTGATCTCTTCGTTTTCAAAATACTTATCTAACTCACTTACCCAATCCAACAGAACATCTGCGGACAGACTGCCATCATAGTTAGGGATCTCAGGTTTGGGTTTGCTGCTAGCTAACAGTACCGATCTCAACAGTCTTAACTCCGGGGCTTCTTCCTCTGATCCGTCTGTAGCAGTTGTTGCCTCTTCTTCACTATCATCCCCAAGTTCTGGGTCCCTTCTCCTACCTGCCTCCACTACTTCTAAGCGAGCAGTAAGGATTCTCAACTGTTCCCTCAAGCCCTCGTCTGCTACTCTGCGCGCACCTCTTCCACGTCCTCGTCTTTGAACTTCCATCTCCCTCTGTTTTCTTCAAAATTCTGCTCTGATACCACTTGATGGGGCCAGCCCACGTGGTCCCGCCGTCAATGCACTCCCCTTGATGGTGTACCAACAAGTAAATATATTAATCAAACGATTTTGGATATATGTCAATTGATTTTCAATCTGCGTTGAATTGAGTGGGGTTACAGTGTTTGTACGTTAGTTGTTTGTTTGGTGTACATCTGTCCCTCCTCGGAATTCTATGAACCCACCTTGGTATAGGGTTTCACACCTTCGCTCATTTGGTTATTCGTTGTTTCTCCCGGTCATTTGCTCTGTGAGCTCTCGGCGACCCCTTGCAGCTTCACTGTGGTTTTCTTTGTGTTGCTCTGAGGTTTGTCCGCCTGGTTTTCCTGAGCTACATGCTCCTGGTAGCCTTCACGGCCTCGATGGTTTGGGACTCGACCTAGAAGTCTTTCGTTCACCTGGCAAATTGATGAAACCCTGGTAAGGTTTGTTTTCTTGTGGTCTTCTGCTTGTATGTCGACTGTTACTGTGTGTTTGGTGTCTGCCTTAGTGGGTCTCCACCTCTGTGCGTCTTTTATCGGTTCGCTGTCTGTGTTTTCACGAGTGTTTACAGTTGGTTGATGGTCGTATGGTCCTTGGTGACATTTCTACAGCGCTGGTTCGATTCCTCCACAAACTCGGCAGAATTATGGTGGCGTTCTCCGTCGGTTTCTCCGCCAACTTACCTGGTAAGTTCCCTGTTCTATGCTGGACACTTGTACTCCTTTTCTACCTGAGTCTAACGTCTTCGGCTCCTCGTGAGCAGGAAGATCACTCGAAGGTGTAGTTGCGGTTACGGCTTGCCTGTCAGGTAACTAATTCACTGTATTTTATTTGTTCCTTCAATTTCCAGTTTCCCTGTATTCTGTTTCATGGAGTCTAATCTCGTTTTGTTGGTTCTCTTCACAGGTAGATCCACCTGAGGGTTTTGGCGCTTGGACACTCAGCTGTTCCGAATGAAACACGGGTAGTGTCATTCTATTCGTTTGTGGTTTGCTTGTCCTTGATGTTACGACTTGTAGGGTTGATATTTTCTTGTTGGCCTTGAGCCGCTCTTTGTATTTGGTTCTTTGGTCGTTAAGCACCGTCGTTGGTTGTGGAAATGAGTTGGGGTCTTATGGGGTTTGGCTTCTGTTTGCAATTAGCTTGATTCCCACATCTGTGAATTGGGTTCGTTCCTTTACTTTGAACAGAATGTAAATGAACAATAAATTTTGATGACTGTATTTTTGTAGTTCTATGAATTCAACGCTGGAATTGGTTTGGGTTACATTTGTAAGTTCACATACCTGATATGGTTATTTTATGTCTGGTTATTTTGTTTGAGCCGCCTATAACTGGGCATTGTTGCTTCTCCTCCAGCTTTGGTTATCTTCTCCTTTTGACTTAGAACCTGTAGCAATGCATTAACAATCTTCACATGATAATTTGATACCAATTATTACACAGTATTGAGGACGTTGTAGGGATGTATGTACTGGTTATTTTGTTTGAGCCGCCTGTAACTGGGCACTGTTGCTTCTCCTCCGGCTTTAGTTATCTTCTCCTTTTGACTTAGAACCTGTAGCAATGCATTAACAATCTTCACATGATAATTTGATACCAATTATTACACAGTATTGAGGACGCTGTAGGGATGTATGTGCACAGAAAACAATTATATTTCCCTCTCTGTATTTCTTATTCAGTGGAACCATCTAATGTGCTTTTTCTCTCTTTTTAATAGCATTGTTTACAAACTGTCCTAATTGTTGTTAGTTTGTTCAGTTGGTTACATCAGTTATTCCTCATAAGGAACTTTTCATGGTTGTCTAGTACATTTTCTTTTCATGCTTTTACAACAGTAATTTAACTGTCTGGAAACAACGACTCTAACTAATTACTACTGCTCCTAACTAAAATTTATTACATTAATCTTAGGCAACGTAATGAAAGAAAAGTAAAATAAATCAATAAAACAAGTATACTATCCATCCAGTGAATTAATTTCTCCGTCCTCTAGAAACCATATCAACCTCGCTTTTGTCTTTACCCTGTCAACCAGATGCTCATGCATCAAAATGTTATATGTTTGGGAGGTTTTCAAATCTATTTGAAATCTGGTAAAAAATTGTTACAATTAAAATCTGATATGTGAATTTTATACAATCTAAATACTATAGATACTTACACATAGCGGGAATGGTTGTTGGCTAAATGTTATATGTTTTAGAGGTTTTCAAATTTATTTAAAATCTGGTAAGAATGTGATACAATTAAAATTTAATATGTGAATTTTATACAATTTGAATATTTTAAGGTTTTCTAAAGCTATTTTAAATAATAAAATAAGATTTCAAAAATCTTTTCTTAAATTCTGGCTAAATTTTTTTTTTAAATTTAAAAGTTAAAATAATAAAACAACATCACTATATCTCGCATTATTTAATATATAAAATTATACCTATTTTTCATAAACTAATTTAATTTATTTTTTAAATTAAATGAAACATATTTATATTAAAATATATATAAATAAACTAGAAGACTATATGTGCGCGAGCACTGACCAAAAATTACTTCCCGTTCAAAGAATTAAGGAAATTTATGCTTACAGCCATGAAAAAGATTTTTATCATTTAAAAGGATTGTGCAATAAAATTTAACGAGCTCTTTTCCTCTAACTCCTCTAACACTTAAATATAATATTATTCTGCAAGGGGATTGCTCGACACTTTCGAAAAGAGAATTTACTATCCTATCCTCTCATGCTTCACAGATCACCGAGAGTTCCCACGAGGAAAAGAAGGTTGGTTTTTATTTTATATATATATTAGTACATCAAGTTTCATTTTTTCCAAATACATTGTGATGCCATATATAAATGGACTAGAGACATAGCGTCTTAATTCCGTAAGACATAATCTAGCAAACAAAAATTTATCCAGCCCCTCGCAACCAAAATAACAGTCTTTGACAAGGCATTTACAGTGCAATTATGTTCCTGATGGATGTGCAAAAAGTAGATGCGCTGGAAGGATCACTTAAGAAAATCTATGTGGCAGAACCATCCCTATAGATGTGGTTAAGAGATAGAAGAGATACCCTTCATGTGGTTGATAAGAGCCAGTGAGTCCCTGAGAATCTGAATGCTTTGAATATCCAAGAATCTAGCAAACCATAATAAACCCCATAGAGCAATGGATTCAGCGTGCATGTTTGTACCATTTCCCATTGACCATAATATTTTACACTGTTGTTATGAATTTATACAAAGCCACACCCCACATCCACATGAGCCTCCTTGTGCAGCGCCATCAAAGTATCCAATAGGGTAGGAGATGTGTGCAACAGTTTTTTTGGAACCAAATGCTTTCATCAATGTCTACTTCTACATTGAGGGCATCATCCGGAAAATAATTTTGTTGACAATATGATTTATACTAAGAGGCAAGTCTTCAAATATGATGGAATTTCTAGCCTTCTCGATTTCCCAAAACACAACAAGAGGAATGGCCCTTTGTTCCTTATTTACCCCACTCCACCATAACAGACAAGCATCTATAGAGTCATGAACCATACGAGGAAAGGTAAATAAGTTTGAGATCCAAGACCATACCTGCATAGTGATTAGACAATCCAACAGGAGGTGATAATTGGATTCCACTGATCTCCTGCAAAGTGCACATTGATCTGGTCCATAGATACCCCTTTTCATTAAGTTCTTGCAAGTTAGGGTTATGTTCTTCCAAGCAAGCCATGCATATAATATAATCTTGTAAGGGACCTGTGTGTTCCAAAATCTATTGAACCAACTTATGTGTTTAAGATTATATGAGATACCACAAATGAAAATGTATGTATCGTCAACCGATATGGACCCTTGGTGGGATAGGCCGTCCCACGCGATTTGGTCGCCTTCTTCATTTTTTACATATGTCGGATTTGCGCAATGCTTCAGTATAACTATCCCATGTTACAGCAGAGGCGTTTTTCAAACTAATATCCTCTGCTCGCTTCCAAACTGGGAAGCTTCCGTTCCATGAATTAATCGCTTGTGCTAGGTAAATTATCCCATTTGAGTTTAATCTAGCAATAGATTCACCCGAAACGAAAGGATCTTGTTCCACTCCTAGGATTCGATCTCTACCAATAATGATGTTGTTCCCTTAGCCAAATGACTAGCAAGTGCGCTTGAGTAGCCAAAGTTTGATTTTATTGAAGCTTGTCCAAATGGAGGATCCAGTCGACTTCCCAATTTGTCCCTCTCTCATCCACAATTTGGCCTTAATTCCATCCAAGTATTTAGCCTGAATGATGTCTCCCCACAGACATGCACCAAAAAGGCCATGCCATAAAGATTTAATTAATAGAGCCAATCCAAAAACTTTCAGGTTTAGGATCCCCCAACCCCCAAATTTCTTAGGAATCCTGAGTTCTTCCAATATGATTAGATGGAATTTGAAGTCTTTTCCAGAGCCAACCCAGATGAAGTTTGCCATAATGCAGAAAATTTTATGGATGATTGTTGGGTCCCTATAATACTAGTGATTACCCCATTACTATTGTAGTTATACCCCTTATTTATATTGTTGTGCCCCTATTACCTCCATATTGTTATTTCTGTGCCCCATAGAATCCCTCTATTGTTATTTTTGTGGCTTTATATTATTATTGTTAGGTCGGCTGGATTATATTGTGACTCCTTAGACTCCTATATATAGAAAGGAGGTTTTGTCATTTGTATCATCCAAGAATTGTTCATTTATGTAATGTAAAGGAGGTTAACCCCTCAAAGAGACTGAATTCTAAGGCGTTGATCTATCTTTTCTATCTTTTCTTGAGCTGGTTTCATAACATTTGGTATCAGAGCTTTGGATTCTAGGGTTTCGCTGCTCGAAACAGGTCATCGTGGAATTTTCGCTATAACTTTTTTTTATGGGACGTTTCAAAAGTCGCAAAAAAAACCCATTTGAGAATAAATCGCGCTGAACCTTGGGTCCGAATTTCAGAGCTTTTCGCACGATATTTGTGGAGATATGATCTGAGGAAGTTGGTCTTTTTGCAAACTCCTGAATTACATTCAAAACAGGTGACCTGGGGAAAATCGTCATAACTTTCTCTCTGGGGATCAGATTGAAATTTCGTAAGAAGGTACAGAAAGAGGACGGATTGTAGTTTCTTATATGTGTGTTTCAGATTCAAAGGTTGAAACAGTGACTCGTGGCACGTCGTACAAGTTCGCTCTACTAAACTAGTCTAAAAGCAAGTCATTGTGGGAGATTTCACATAACTCTTCCTTGGAGAATCCAATTTGGCTCAGACTTGTGGCATTGGAAAGAGGATGCAGAAGGCTACTACAGGTAGCAATTTCAGAACTGGATGATCCGAAATTACAGAGATACATCAGATTCAATATCAGGCTTCTATAAAGTGAAAAAAAGGTGTGTAGTTTTTTTTTTTAATTTTTGTGTAAGCGTGGTTTAACGGAATTCAAAGGGCATAGTAAGCATTATTATCGGTAACTGATGCCCCGAGGAAAGAAAATGCAAACACCTAGTAAGGAACCTGAAAGCTCTAGCATGACTCATGAAGAAGAGGAAGAAATGCTACATGATATATCAAAATTACAAGAACAAGTGCAACAAATGTCACGCTCACAAAAGCTAACAGAAGCTAAGATAAGTGGCGTGGAATCTAAGATAAAGGGCATGGAAGCTAAGATGGATGATTCGAAGACAGATTTGAAGAGAGACATGGCAGATTTGAAGATAGATTTGAAGACAGACATGGAAGAATTGAAGAAGTTGCTACAAGAAAGGGTCACTAATGGTGAAAAGGTAGTAAAGGAAACTCATGATGAGAACAAAAGAAATGTTAATCATGATTCCATAGACGCTAATGTTGGATCGAAGAATCACCATATTCCAAAAATCGATATGAGGAAGTTTGATGGCAAGGATCCCGCCACATGGATATTACAGATGGAGCAATTCTTCGATCTCAATAATGTGCAAAACGCACAAAAGGTACGTATGGAAACTATATATTTGGAACCAAATCAGTTTGTATGGTATCAATGGCTTTGCTCTCGTAAACAATTTATCACTTGGGCAATTTTTATGGAAGAATTGATAGCACATTATGAAGATACAAAAAGCAACACTTTTTTTAGCCAATTGATAAGTCTCAAACAAAAGGGTTCAGTAATGGAGCACATTGAGGAGTTCCAAAAATTGAACATAAGGGTAAAAGATATTCCAGAGGAGCATAGGATTGATGTGTTCATAGGGTCTTTAAAGGATAATATCCAACATGATGTTCGCCTTTGGGAACCTGATTCATTAGAGAAGGCATTCAGGTTAGCAAGAAAAATGGAAAGCAAAATTATGGCAACCAGGAAGCATACCACTCACAACTATAAAGACGGAAGTGTTGTTGCCCCTAGTCTTCCACAACCTATAAGGTTGACACCACAACAATTGGAAGAAAAAAGAGCAAAAGGGCTTTGTTACAGTTGTGATAGCAAATACACTAAAGGTCATAAGTGTGCTGAGAAGAAATTATTCTACATAGATTGTGAAGAGGAAGAAGAAAAGGAGCAAGAAAGGTCAAAAGAAGAATATATACTCCAGGAACAAAGCCTAGATGAAGAACAAATAAATCCGACCATATCTTGTAATGCATTGGCGGGAATTACCACTCCTCAAACCATCAAGATAGAAGGACAAATCAAGAAGAAAAAGGTAATAGTGTTGATTGATTCAGGAAGCACCCACAATTTTATTCATTGTAGGGTAGCAAAAGAATTGAATTGCTTCCTATATCCAGCACCAGAGTGTCAAGTGATGATTGCAAATGGAGGAACAATAAATTGCTCTGGGAAGTGCCATAATATCAAGCTATCCATGGGAGAATATGTATTGACTAGCCCAATGCTTTCCATTCCAATGGGAGGTGCTGATGTTGTACTAGGAGTCCAATGGCTACAATCCTTGGGTACAATAGCTTTTAATTTTCAAGAACTTTTCATCAAATTTTCTACGGAAGGAAAGGAAGTTGAATTAAGGGGTATTGCAGGGAAACCAGGAAAGATAATCAGCTCTAATGGCATGACAAAGCTTCTAAAAAAGGAGCAAAGAGGTGTAATTGCACAATTATGTTCGCTAGATGTTTCCACATTGGAATCATCTATTTCTCCAGATCTCCAAAAAGTCCTGGACAATCATTCCAAGGTATTTGAGACTCCCAAAGGTCTCCCACCTATGCGTGATCATGATCATGCTATTCATCTGATTCCAGGAAGTGTTCCTCCAAACATCAGGCCGTACAGATATCCCTATGTCCAAAAAAGTGAAATTGAACGTATGGTTGCAGAAATGCTAGAGGCTGGTATAATTCAACCGAGTCAAAGTTCTTTCTCAGCTCCAGTAGTATTGGTGCACAAGAAGGATGGATCATGGCGCATGTGTCCAGATTATAGGGAGCTCAACAAGCTCACTATTAAAGATAAGTTCCCCATTCCTGTTATTGATGAATTACTGGATGAATTGCATGGATCAATTTACTTCACCAAGTTGGATCTTCGTTCGGGATATCATCAAATCAGAATGAAGATTGAAGACATTCCGAAAACGACATTTAGAACTCATGAGGGTCATTATGAATTTTTGGTCATGCCTTTTGGCCTTACCAATGCACCTTCAACATTTCAAGGTTTGATGAATTCAATTTTCAAACCATTCCTTAGAAAATTTGTGTTAGTATTTTTTGATGATATACTAATCTACAGCAAGTCTTGGAAGGATCATGTTGAACATGTTGACAGGGTGCTACAACTATTGGAGGAGAAACAATTATATGCAAAAAGATCCAAATGTTTCTTTGGAATATTTGGGTCATATTGTATCTCATGAAGGAGTTAAGGTAGACCCTAGCAAAATTAAAGCCATTAAGGAATGGAAAATCCCCACATCCATAAAGCATCTGCGAGGATTTCTTGGGTTGACAGGGTATTATCGCAAGTTTGTTAAGAATTATGGGAGAATAGCAGCACCTCTAACAACATTATTGAAGAAAGATTCATTTTCATGGACTCCGGAAGCAACAAAGGCCTTTGAACATCTTAAAGAGGCAATGTGCCAAGCACCGGTCTTAGCTACACCGGACTTCACAAAAACCTTTATTGTGGAATGTGATGCTTCAGGAAATGGAATTGGTGTTGTTCTAATGCAAGATGAAAGACCCATTGCTTTTGAAAGTCGTCCAATCAAGGGAAAGTTTTTAAGCAAAGCTATTTATGAGAAAGAAATGTTGGCAATACTCCATGCACTTAAGAAATGGCGACCCTACCTAATGGGAAGACACTTCAAGGTAAAAACGGATCATGATAGCCTTAAATACTTTTTAGAACAAAGATTATCCTCTGAAGAGCAACAAAAGTGGGTCACAAAGATGTTGGGTTATGACTTTGAAATCATCTACAAAAAAGGGAAGCAAAATGTGGTGGCAGATGCACTCTCAAGAAAGGATGAGGATGTGGAAGCATTGTTGTGTGCCATTTCTATTATCCAACCAGATTGGATAAACGAAGCAAGGGAGGAATGGAAGAATGACGAAGAAGTGTGGGCACTTATTCGAAAGCTACAACAAGATTCCAGTACTTCTGATACATTTAGCTGGCAAAATGATTCGTTATGGTACAAAGATCGCTTATACCTCTGTAAGAATTCCCAGCTAAAACAAAAGATTCTTATGGAATTGCACACTTCTCCCTTAGGAGGGCACTCAGGATTTTTAAAAACTTACCACAGGGTTAAGAAGGAATTTTTTTGGGATGGCCTTAAATCAGATATTCAAAAGTTTGTGGCGGAATGTTTGGTTTGCCAGCAAAATAAAGTTGAAACAATTAAGACACCGGGTCTATTACAACCTTTATCCATTCCAAGCCAACGTTGGGAGGAGGTTTCAATGGATTTTATCACAGGTTTACCCAAGTCTGAGGGAAAGAGTGTCATCATGGTGGTAGTTGACAGACTTACCAAGTATGCACACTTTTGTGCATTATCACATCCATTTAAAGCCAGTACAGTTTCTACTGCATTTATGGAAACAGTTCAAAAGCTACATGGAAACCCAAAGATTATTGTAAGTGACAGAGATCCCATTTTCACTGGAAATTTTTGGACAGAATTATTTTCTTGTCTTGGTACTCAGTTAGCTCATAGCTCATCTTATCATCCTCAATCTGATGGGCAAACTGAGATAGTAAACAAATGTTTGGAAGGATATCTTCGTTGCTTTGTATCTGATAAACAGACACAATGGGTCAAATGGTTGCCTCTGGCTGAATGGTGGTATAACACTTCCTTCCATACAGCAACAAAAATGACCCCATTTATGGCACTTTATGGGTATCAACCACCATCCATCACATCATATTTAAGAGAAAATTCTAAGGTTCAAGCAGTGGAACATCACATCGAACATCAACAACAAGTCCTCCAACTCTTAAAGGATAACCTCGTGTTGGCACAAAATAGAATGAAACAACAGGCAGATCAACATCGCAGTGAAAGAAGTTTTGATGTAGGTGATTGGGTATTCCTACGGCTACAACCATATAAGCAAATGTCCCTAAAGCAAGCTAAGAAGGATAATAAATTATCACCAAAGTATTATGGTCCGTACAAGGTGTTGCAAAAGATTGGTACTATGGCATACAAATTGGAGCTTCCTGCAGCTTCTCGATTGCACCCAGTTTTCCATGTTTCATGTTTAAAGAAGGTTATAGGTGACAAGCTCCCAATTCAAACAATATTGCCAGAACTTGACGAGGAAGGAAAAATTATATTGGAACCAGAAGCAGTCACAGAAACAAGAACTCGACAGCTACGAAATCGATCAATTTCAGAGTATCTTATCAAGTGGAAGAACTTATCCGCTGAAGATTCCACATGGGAGGATGAGAATTTTATGCAGAAGTATCCAGAACTACTCAAGCGTTGAGGACAACACTTTTTTGAAGGAGAGGGGCATGTTGGGTCCCTATGATACTAGTGATTACCCCATCACTACAACAAAACAGGCAATTTGCGCCAGATTTAGCACCAGATTCTAGTGCATTTTTTTCTCAATTGGGATGAGCAACCTGGTACTAAATTTGGCTCTATTGTACAATTTTTAAAGCGTCCTTTTTTGCACCAAATTTTGCATCTTTTTTACGCCAAAATTTCCATCATTTTTTGCATCATATTTTGCACCAAGATTTTCATTTGGTTTTACAACAGGTTTTGCTTCTAGTTTTGTGCCTTTTTTTGCATCTATTTTTGCATCATTTTTTGCTTCCTCTTTTTTGGAATTCTTTGCTTCTATTTTTGTGTCATAATTTGCATCGATTTTTACACCATCTTTGACATCTTATTTAGCGCCTTTTTTTACATCCAATTTGTGCAAATTTTTGCATCTGGTCTTATGCCATCTTTTGCTTCTAATTTTGTACTTATTTTTACGTCTATTTTTGTGCCAATTTTTCTGCCTTTTTTTACACCATCTTTTCCATCCAATTTTGCACCATATGTTGAATCTGATTTAGTGCCAAATTTTGCATGCATTTTTGCACCATTTTTTGCATCCACTTTTGCATTTTATTTATCTCCCTTTTTTGCATCCTATTTTGCATTTAATTTTGCATCATTTGTTGCATCCAATTTAGCATCATTTTTAACACCATTTTTTGCATCCAATTTTTCATCCTTTTGAGCATCTAAATTTGCATCCTATGTTGAACCATATATTGCATCCACCTTTGCATCCCATTTTGTGTCTATTGTTACGTTCACTTTTGAGCCATTTTTTCGTCTACTTTTGCATTTGTTTTTGCACCAAGTTTTGAATGATTTGTTGCATCATTTTACATCCAATGTTGCATCTCAATTTGCAACCAAAATTGAGCCATTTTTATGCCCATTTTTGCACCATTTTTTCTTCTTTTGTGTCCAATTTTGCACCATTTTTTATGTCCAAATTTGCATCCTTTTTGGTATCTAGTTTTTCATCCTTTTTGGCTTCCAAATTTGCATCCTTTTTTCTACCACATTTTGTGTCCACATTTGCATCTCATTTTGCACCTAGATTTTAGTCGGAATTTTCATCTAGTTATGCATCATCTTTGACATCCTTGGTTTCACCATTTTTTAGTCCCATTTTGCATCTTGTTTTGTGTATTTTCTTACATCCTTTTTGCATCCTAATTTTACACCATTCTTTGCATCCTCATTTTGGTGTCCATTTTTGCATTCTTGTTTGCACCCAATTCGGTATCCTTTCATATGCCCTATTTTGTTCCCTTCTTTGTGTCTAGTGTTGCACCCTTTTTTAATTTTACTTTAAAAACCTTTTTGTGTCATTGTTTGCATATTGTTTTGATGGCTAGTTTAACATCCAATTCTACTCCCAATTTTTCATCCATGGTTAAATCCCCTTTTGGCTTCTTGTTTAGAGTTTTACTTTTATTTCTATTTATGACCACCTCTATGGGTTCATTTTACTAAGTTTATTTACATAGTGAAATATATTAAATTTCTAAATATCATTTTGCTGTAGGATTTAATGCATGGTTAGATGAAAACAAAACCCTCTCAGTTTATCTCAAAAACCTAGGACAAACCAATTAAGAGAAAGGTTGTTCTAAGGCTTAGGATTCTTAGTAGATCAAGATGTAGAGTATAGATTAAGAAAAAGAGAATGAATTCTTGTGAGTCCTCGCATGCAGGTCTTCTTGGAGTTTTTCGTATAGCCAAGAAGCGCTCCTAGCTAGCTCCAAAGCTTGGTTCTACACATAAGAGAGAGAATAAAGCAACCTTCACAACATAATATCTTAATAATCAAAACTATAAAAAAACATATAAATATTATTGAATAAATAAATATAAACCAAAAACCCATGCATACATTAGTTAAATAGAAGAAGTAAAGAATGAATAGAAACATATGGAAGGAAGAAAAACTAATATATATGAATAAAGGAGTTGGAGGAAAGTTACAACAATCAGATATAGTTGCAACATCACCTCCCCAAACTCATAGCTCCAAAACTCTCCCTCTCAAGACAGATCTCAAGAGCGTGACAATACAAAATTCCCATCATTTTTTCAATGGCCAAGCCTCTAATATATAGGAAAGTGGAGGCTATGAAGATTTCCAAAAGTCCTCATTAGTTCAATTTGGGAAAAATCTTTTGGGTGAATAATGTTTCCTCATATAAAAAAGGAATTTTCCACTTTTTAGATGCTTTTGTGCTTAGGAAAAAGCTTTCCCATGCTTTATGGCTCTTTCCCACTTTTCTATGCTTTTATTTTTTAGGAAAAAGCTAAAGATGAGGATAAAGAGATTACATTCCACCATATGTTTCCGAAAGTGACCAAGAATGTCAAATTCAAATTCTAGTTTGCTTATGTTTTAGTTTTTTTTAAATATATATTTAGTTTTAGTATTTTTTTTTTCTAGAAAAATATATTTAGTTTTTGTTATATTTTTCTATAAGAAAAATTATATTTTGTTTTTATAAAAATGGATTTTAAACATTCCATTCATGCTAAATTTGTGATTTTATGATAGGAATTTAAATTATATATAGTAAAGTAACTTAATGTCATGTGTCGTGTTGCTGAGATGGGTGTTATACATCTCTTTCTTTCTAGTTATAGAATGTGCTTGGGTTTTCTTAATGCAATAAAACTAATTATGTTCTTCATGATATCTTGAAATGTTCATCTTGAACCAGGTTAATAAAACAATAAAGTTAAAATAGGTTTTCCTTTGTCCTTTATAGATCTTTGTCCCCATTAATCTTGGTCTTAATAGATTAATTGTCTTGTGGTGGCCTTGAGTGGTCACTTCCATTAGTTGCATGCTTTGTAGTTTTCAGTTAGTGACATTTTTTAGGCTTGATAATATGTTATTTAATTTATCAAAATGTGTTATTGTCCATATCATTGTTAAATATTAATATTAAATATGCTGATTTTTAAGCATGTTTTAGCAAAACTTTCCCAAAATGTTTATAGATTGTATTTTATAATGCAATGATTCTTTGCTTGATGAAATTGTTTTGGATATTTTTTTTAATGATTCATTGATTGATGAAATTGTTATGGATATTTTTTTTAGTATATTAAATTGTATGTGATAAAGTCAAAAATCACCTCTTTTTTAGATTTTCATTGATCAATTTCCCTTAAGGCCATCAAGTTCACCATTTGGTCCCAGGTTAAGGAAATATAGGAGTCATGAAGTGGAATTGTCCAAGCACTTAAATCTTGAGACATGTTTCTTTTTAGTCACTTCATACTTTCTTTCTATGTAAATTTTTGATGAAAATAGTCTTGGAACATGAGGGGCGTCAATAGTAAGCGAAAACAAACTCCTAAAAGAAAAATGCTATGCAAAGCACCCATAAATAATGTTGATATAAGAAGCAAAAATATTAAGTGAGGTTCAACCTCATATAATTAGAAAATGGGGGAGGAATTTCCAAGTAGTAGTGATTGATGCTTAGAGATACTTGGATGGAATGGTTATTATTTGAAATGATTAAGACATCAAGGTTACCAATATGTTTACCTCTTTTCGCATTATGACAATACAATTTTAGTTAATTGACATTGAGGACTACTACCATGTATCCAATGTCTATGACTCCAATATCGCAAATGGAAAACCTCTATTTCTCAATTCTATTTCTAGCACAAGTAATTTATACTCCCCATATCCATGGATTGTTGGGAGTGACTTCAATATTATAAGTGTCTCGAGGAAAAGAAAGAATGAATCGAAATGTTTAACAAGATATTTTGTAAGCTATACCATTAAAGCCACAAAGTAGTCTCCATTAAAGTTGTCAAGAAATGAGTCTCCAACCCACACATGTGGATCAATGAGATGTAATACATGTGTGTGTGGTTACGAACTCAATACACCTCTATAATAACTCTACAAACTTATGTATTTCACTCTGTCACATAAATTGACAGTAGTGTGACATAAGTAAACCAAGAGTAGACATGAAAGCCTTAGGAAACAAACATTCCTTAGATCCTCAATTAGGTGCTTAAATGATGAAGTGAAAATGCAAGGAGAAAAGAAGAATTCATGATTTAACCATCACATACATGTGATCAAGTGTGACTAGGAGTGTATATATTCATATATTTTCCAAAGAGGGAGTGAATACATGAGTTACCATTTATTGGCCCTTATTTTTCTTTCTTTTTCATTTTCTTATATATAGGACTTAGGGAATAAGGTTTTCATAAGTTTGGCACAACTCATAGATATAAGATTTACATGAATTTTCACTTCAACCTTAGAGTTTAGACTTA
The DNA here is from genome assembly GCA_031772625.1 of Pinus tabuliformis. Taxonomy (NCBI): domain Eukaryota; kingdom Viridiplantae; phylum Streptophyta; class Pinopsida; order Pinales; family Pinaceae; genus Pinus; species Pinus tabuliformis. The sequence goes on along the minus strand of CM062813.1, from coordinate 1,074,676,489 downwards.
GATAAATCAATATAGTGTATGTTTAATGATTTTGGCTTTCACTTTTTTATTGTATTTCATCACAAATACAAAAGGGGAAATATTTTTCCACAAATCTATGAATGCTTAATCATAAAGTCTTCATGTGATGAAAACAAATTAATGATGTTATTCTCTACGAAAATGATGGGTATTCTTGAGAAAATCTTATGCTTGTGGATGTTTCCTCCCTGGTTGAGAGGGAGTGAGGGTAGACACCATGTTATCCATGTGTCATGTACTATGGCTAGGATTAACAATCGTAAGCCTAGTAAAGGCACTATTAGGGATAATGGTGGATTGGATAAACATCTGGGACCAATATTCTTTGAGAATTTGGAAATTGACTAGGACTAATCGCCATAAGTCAAGTACATTAATCCAAGATAAGAATAGTCATGAGGATTGACATTTTGTGGTGTCAAATATTATGATAGTGGATTAGGAAATGATCATGTGAGGACATACCTGGTAAACATCTTGGTGGGGTAAGTGCCTTGAAAGACAGTGGTGTCCAAATTTATGCCTCCCAACATTGTGCTGTGATCTAATGGAGAGATAAACTTGTTAGTCAAGGCCTTACTATTTTGAAAATTTTGGCTATGATGATGTAAATCATCATTGATGCTTATCAATCTAGATCCCTTCTTATATGAATATTTCAACTTGAGAGTAATTTTTTGTCTCATTATGAGTACCTCGCTAGTTTAGAGGGAGGGTCATCATCTTCATTATTGCCATCATCACCACCATCAATGTGATCATTATTGTCATCATTTCATTATCATCATAATCACCATTCATGTCTTCTTCATGATCATCATCATCATCATGATTTTGTATATTGTCGTCAATTGTTCATAATTATAGGTATCATAAGAAATATCACCAACCTTAGGACACATGATATATGAAAGGAAAATAACCACTTTATTTTTTAGAAATGATTGATGATCATCAACATCACTACCATTATCATCGTCATTATAATTGTCATCATCCCCATCATCATAACTAATATAAGTTTTATCATAATTTTTGTCATCTTCATCATGAACATCATAATCATCATTCATGCCATTATTGTTCTTGATTATGACCAAGATGAAAATAATGATAATGATGATCAGATGATGATGACTTGGAAGATGATGCCAAAGATAATTATTATGATTTTTACCATGATAACATTTAAAAATTGGGAGGAATGGCCAAGGTCATTAGTATCATCATCATTGTCATTGTAACTCCCATCGTCTTTATCATCATTGTCATTATCATAACAATCGCAATTCATGTCATCGTCATCATCTTCATTATCATCATCGTTATAATTATTGACATTGTCATCAGTTGTTCATAATTTTCAATGTCATAAGAAATATAATCAATGCAAAAGATATGATGTGTGTTGGAAAATGGATGCAAAAGTAAACAAAAAAATGGGGGTAAAAATAGACGTAAATTTGGATGAAGAGTGGACACAACATAAGTAGATGCAGAACAAGACAAAAAAATTGAACAAAAGTGGATGAAAAAGTAGATGCAATAGTTCATACAAACTTGAACACAAAATAGGACTCAAACATGGATGAAAAAGTGGAAGAAAACATGGGCACAATAGTAGGCATAAAACTTAGCATGAATTATGGTGAAACAAATGTGGATACTCCAATGAATGTAAAAAAAAAGGGACACAAACTTGAATGCAAAAAGGAGGAAAACTTGGATGGAAAAAGGGATGTAAAGATGGGCCAAACATGGGTGCAATAGTGAACACAAAATTAGTTGCAAAACTAGACAAATCAAAAGTGGATGTAAAAGTAAATTCGAAATGGGATGCAAAAAACATAAACAATATTTGATGCAAACTTGGACACAAAAGAGGATGCAAATATGGATGCAATAGTGGAAGAAAATGTGGGTTGCAATGATAGGCATAAGATATGGCACAAATAATAGCACAAAAAAGGTGGATGTAATAATAGACACAAAAAAATATGCAAACTTAGATGCAAGACAAGATGCTATAAGGGATGTAAAAGTGGATGCAAACACGGGTGCAACATGAGAAACAAAATTGGATGCAAAATATGGATGAAATGGAAGTACATGCAAAATAAGATACAAAATGAGATGCAAAACCCAACACAAAAGTGGATGCAAAAATAGATGAAATATTTTATGCAAAAGAGGATGTGAAGATGGATGCAAAATTGGAAGCAAACGTGGGTACAACAGTATGTGCAAAACATGGAACAAATTTTGTCACAACAAAAGTAGATGTAATGATAGATGAAAAAAAAGAAACAAATGAAGATGAAAAATAGGATGCAAAAAGGGATGTAAAAGTGGGTGTAAACATGGGCGCAACAATGGATGTAAAATAGCTTTTGCAACTTATTTGAAAGAGAAATTTTGTCCCAACAATTAGACTTGTAGCATAAAGAACATGGTTAATACATATGATTCGACCAAAAACTAGTTACTACCAAAATTCAACCAAAAAAAAAATTACTGCATAAAAATAGAATTAAAAACAAAAATTTCCCAAATTAAAAATAAATAAATGATAAACTTTTTTTTACCAAAATTTAGTGATTTTTTTAGTGCTAATACTAACATCACCATTACAACAAGATATTTTTTTAGTGCTAATACTGCCATTACAACAAGATATAAGAGGGATATAATGCAAAAAGTTTAATAATAATATGTATGTAGAAGATGGTCTTCAGACTGGTGAATTCATGATAATCAATGGGACTACAGTCAAAATAATTGGATGTTATTTACTTTTTTACATAGATTGTCAAAATAATTGCATAAATCGATTTTTTTTAACCAAAATTTAACAAAAACTTTGCTAGTGCTAACATTAGAACCACCATTACAACAAGATATCTTTCTAGTGTTGACAACACCATTATAGTAAGATACCTCAAGAGAGACAAAAAATTTAAAAAGTATGATAGTAATATGTATCCAGAAGATGGTAGTGAAACTAGTAATTGTTCATTCTCATTATCATAATCATTGTCATCATCATCACCATCATCCTTGTCATCGTTATTGCCATCATTACATTATCATCATAATCACCATTCATGCCATCATCATCAGCTCCATCATCATCATCATTATGGACATTGTTTGCAATTGTTTATAATTATAGACGTTGTAAGAAATATCATCAACCCAAAAAATGGGATCAGTGCTAGAAAAGGGTTGTTTAGGACACATTGATATACGTAAGAGAAATAACAACTCTATTTTTGAGAGATGATCGATGATCATCATCATCACCACCATTATCATCGTCATTGTCATTTTTATCATCCCCATCATCATCATTAATGTAATTTCTATCAACATTGTTGTAATCATCATTATCATTCATGCCATTATTGTTTTTGATGATGACCTAGATGAAAATGATGATGATGACACCAAAGATAATGCTTATGATTATGACAATGACAACATCTAAAATTGGGAAGATTCGCCAAGGTCATTAGCGTCGTCATCATCATAATCATTGCCATCATCATCATTAATGTCATTGTAACCACTATCGTCTTTATCATCATAATCACAATTCATGTCATCGCCATCATCTTCATTTTCATCATTGTCAATATTATTGACATTGTCATCAATTGTTCATAATTGTCAATGCCATAAGGAATATCATCAATGCAGAAAATATGATGAGTGTTGGAAAAGGGATGCAAAAGCGAACATAGAAATGGGGGCAAAAATAGAAGTAAAATTGGATGAAAAGTGGATACAACATAAGTAGATGCACAACAACATGAAAAACCTAACACAAAAGTGGATGCAAAAGTAGATGCAGTTGTCAATGCAAACTTGGATGCAAACATGAAGGCAAAAGTGGAAGCAAACATGGGTCCAATGGTAGGTGTAAAACTTGGCACAAAATGTGGTGAAACAAATGTGGATGCAACAACAGACACAAAAGTAGATGCAAAAATGGATGAAACAAAAGTGGATACAATAGGGGATGCAAAAAAATACACAATATCTGATGCAAACTTGAACACAAAAGAGGATGCAAATGTGGATGCAAACGTGGAAGCAAATGTGGTTGCAATGGTAGGCGCAAGATATGGTGCAACAAAAGTGGATGTAACAATAGACAAAAAATATGCAAAATAAGATGCAAAAATGGATGTAAAAGTGGAAGAAAACATTGATGCAACAGGCAAAATAAAATTGGATGAAAAAAATGGATACAATGGAAGTAGATGCAAAAGTAGATACAAAACGAGATGCAAAACCCAATGCATAAACCTGACACAAAAGTGGATGCAAAAATAGATGCAATATTTGATGCAAAAGAGGATGTGAACATGGATGCAAAATTGGAAGCAAACGTGGATACAATAGTGAGTGCAAAACATGGTGCAAATTATGGCATAACAAAAGTGGATGTAATGATAGATGAAAAAAAAGAATCAAAGTATGATGCAAATGAAGATGTAAAAAGGGATGCAAAAAGTGAAATTTAAAATGGGTGTAACAGTGGATGCAAAATTGTATGCAAAAGTGGATGCAATAGAAGTCAATGCAAAAGTAGATGCAAAACGAGACACAAAACCCGATGCAAATCTTGGTCCAAAATTGGATACAAAAAGGGATGCACAAATAGATGTAGTAGTTGATGAAAACCTAGATGCAAATGAGGATGCAAACGTGGATGCAAAATTATAATCAAAAGTGGGTGCAAAAGGAGGTGCCAAACTAGGCGCCAATTGTGGCACAAAAATATTAGATGCAATAGTGGGTACAATAATAGATGCAAAAGAGGATGTAAATATGGATGCCAAACAAGATGGAAAAGTGGATGCAACAAAAGTAGATGCAAAATTATATGCAAAACTAGACACAAAACTCGATGTAAAACGTGGCGCAAAAGTGATGCACAAATGGATGCAAAAAATGATTTAAAAAAGGATGCAAAAAAGGATGCAAAAGTCGATGCAAAAGTTGATGCAAGTGTAGGTGCAAAAAGTGGATGCAAATGAGGATGCAAAAGTATGTCAAACAAAAATAGATGCCAAAATTGATGCAAAACCTGGAACAAAACCTGGTGCAAAGGATGACACAAAACTTGGCATAAAATTTGGTGCAAAACATGGTGCAAAACCTATTGCAATACCTGGTGCTAAACTTGGTGTAAGATTTGGTGCAAAACTTAATGAAAATTTTGTGTCAAGTTTTGCACCATATTTGATAAATGGATGCAAATAGCACCAAAAATGGGCTCTAGATGCAAAAAAAGAAGTAAAAAGGGACGCTAATCGCTGGTTTTGTTGTAGTGCATTACTATTGTAGTTATACCCCTTATTTATATTGTTGTGCCCCTATTACCCCCATATTGTTATTTCTGTGCCCCATAGAATCCCTCTATTGTTATTTTTGTGGCTTTATATTATTATTGTTAGGTTGGCTGGATTATATTGTGACTCCTTAGACTCCTATATATAGAAAGGAGGTTTTGTCATTTGTATCATCCAAGAATTGTTCATTTATGTAATGTAAAGGAGGTTGCCCCCTCGAAGAGGATAAATTCTAAGGCGTTGATCTATCTTTTCTATCTTTTCTTGAGCTAGTTTCATAACAATGATAGTGGCTGGGAGACAGTATAAATGTGCCTAGTACACTGTGAGTTGCTACAAAACAGATTGTGTGAGCGTGACTCTTCCTTCGAGAGTCAAACAACGGTGCCCCCATCCAGAGATTTTTCTATGAAATTTATCAGCGATCCATCACCAGCCTCTCACTTTATAATTATTTGGTTTGATGTACAAAACCAGATATTTCAAACCCAATACAATTGGTTGAGTGGCTACACCAAATAGATTGGCAATGTGATCTATCACTTCATGTTTTCCTTCTACAAATAATAACATTCATTTTCCTTTGTTAATTATGAGCCCTAAAGCATTGTTGAACCTGTAAAGGATGTTGTGAAGTGTGGACCATTGCAACCTAGAAATCATTCCAAATATTAGAATGTCATCAACAAAAAAACTATGTGTAACCTTTATGCCTCGACCCAAGGTAAGTCCAGGGAATTGATGCTCCATTTTGGCTACTTTTATTTTGTGGCTGCGTCCATCCATGACAAGTATGAAAAGCGGTGGTGATAATGAGAATCCCTTGTCGAAGTCCCCTTATGCGCCAAAGAATTTAGTGGGATATCCATTTATGATTACAACATATTGAACAGTGGATACATAAGCCATAATCCACTCAATATTTCTCATATCCAAGCCAATCCTAAAAAAGAATGATGCATAGGAAAGCACAATCTATGCAATCGTACGCTTTTTGTAAATCAACCTTCATGACCATTGCTTCCATTTTCTTCGTGTGTATGGAATGAAGGAATTCCTGAGTTGTGGCAACAACATCATGAATCAATCTGTTATGTAAAAATCTATATTAGTCCTGAGAGATATAAGTAGAAAGAGTCAATTTTAATCGAATCGTTATGATCTTGGATATATGCTTGTATATCATATTACATAGGGAAATGGGTTTGTAGTCCTTGAAGGATTCCAACTCGTTTTGCTTTGGAATGAGAGAAATGTATGTAGAGTTGATGGCTCCTAGAATGTGTCCCCCAATCCTGGATTCTTCAACCATTTTCAATAAATCCGACCCAACCAGTTCAAAAAAATGAATGAAAATTTCAACTGTCCAGCCATATGGACCAAGGCATTTATCATTTGCAAAGGATTTCAATACTTTATGAATTTCCTCCAAATCAATAGGCTTGAATAATTCCATATTTTTAGCATGATCGAACATGGTGGGATAAGAGTCTGAACCCCAAATCTGGTCCTCAATGTGTGTACCTCCTCACACTTGATAGAAGGATTCAAAAAAGGAAACAACTTATTTCTGGATATCTGAAGTGGAATGTACCATATTTCCATAAGAATCTCTGACTTGCCAAATGGTATTGTTGTTCCTCCTGTAATTTGCATACCTATGAAAGAATTTAGTATTCATGGCCCCCTCTTTAATCCACAGTGCTCTACTTTTCAATCGCCAGGTGACCTCCTGAATATGCAAGATCTTCTTCTTTTTTTCCTCCAAACCATTGATATTGTTTATGAGATTTGGGTAAGGGTTTCCATCATCCAAGATCTTACCAAGTCTCTTCAATTCCCTCTTGATTTTAAATAAGTCCTTTATCATGGTTCTTTTCTTGATTCGCTCCCAAATTTGAACCTCTGTTTGTAATCCCTGTAGTTTCCCATGTATGGCGTTTATGGGCGAGTTATATGTTGCCCTCTGATGCTTCCACAAATAATTGACCAAAGTGTTAAAATCAGCATCCTCAATCCACATTCAGTTAAATTTGAAGGGCATACCCAAGCGCATCTCCTCCTGCTTCCAATTTAAAATTATGGGAAAATGATCAGAGACATAAAACTTTTAGAATCCAAAATGGAGGAGATTCAATTTATCAACCAGGTTTTCGTGAACCAAAAACTAGTCAAGTCTCTTGCCAATATGCTGAGGGCCAACCTGACCATTGTGCCAGGTGGGCACAATAGGATAGGGACATATGTCCCTCAGATTATTGTCACCGAAAACCATATGGATTCTATCCCCAATTGGATCCTTTCTGTAATGTGTGCCCCAACATTCCTCCAATGATATTGTGGCATTAAAATCCCCAGCAACAATGAGAGAGCATATCTTTAATAGGTCTAAAGCATTTAATCGATCCCAAAATGTCATACAATTCCCATAAGGGGCATATAAGTTCAGAATATGTAAACGTCCAACAAGTCCCCGAAGACGTCCTGAGATAAGAATACCTGCAAAACATTTATATGCCCAGAATGTGGTCCAACGTGAATCCCATAGAGCCTCCAGACCATCAGATAGTATCGACGAGTCAACAACCACCATATGTCAGTTGGGGGGGAGCATTTTCTGGAAGTATTCAAGAAATTCGTGAGCAGTTGTCATGGTTTCTTGTAATAGAATGATGTAGGGTCGAGTGGTGAAGAAAATATCTCTGAGGGAGAGGAACTTTTGCGAGTCCCCCAGACCACGTAGATTAAGGGATAGACATAAATTCATGATCCAATTTGATCGGGTTCAATTTCTCTTAAGGCTCATGGTTCAATGGAAGTGCTAATGAGGATATCAATGAGGGATGATGAACCAGGAAAGGGGATGGGTTTAATTTTTTGGCGTCACCAGAAGTGGTGGTTGCCTCGTCCCCCTCTACGACGAATAGTAATATTGAGTGTTGAATTGGGACTGACGGAAGGGGATATCTTAGTCTATCCCCAATGGATGGACTAGTAATGTAGATCAAGAGAAGGATTCACGAGGAGGAATTCAATGTTGTTGTCCACCGAATTTTAGGGAGAGGATTCAACCAATGGAGATTTAAGGGGAGAACATTTTGGGGAAGATGGGGAGTATTGGGGGGATTTCTCTGAATTACATAGATGGGATGGTTGATTTGAAATGACCAGAGACGTAGGGGGCATCAATGAAATAGGTGGCGAGGGTCATATGGAGGGAGGAAAAGTGGGAGGGGATGAGTGATGGGAAAAATGGAGAGATTCTGGCAGCAAGGAGGATACCACAATCTCAGGTTATCCCGAATATGTGGTACCTATAGGAGAGGATCCTAGGGAGGAGTGTTGGCTTATTGGGCCCTGACCTGGGTTCGGAAGAGTTATTAGCCAAACAAATCCTGCAGCTACCGGCCCTTTTGGCAACAGCTCGCGGAGTGTGGACTGAGGTCTCACCCGAGGTAGTAGGCGAGGGTGCTGGAACCAAGTTTCCACACCCTTGAGATGTCTTGATGTGGTCTGGAGGGGTCGTGCACCGTTCTGTGGCCTCGCACCACTATGCTTCCGCATAGATCCAAAACAAGGAAAATACTTAATACTTATTAATACTGAATTTGTTACAGATCAGATCTACTTCTTATAGTCTTTAAGCAAACATCTAATAGAGATAACCAATGCGCGCACAGATCAAACAAATATATAAACCAGAAAGTAACCAGATCCACAATATTTCAGAATCAACACAGTATTTCAAAACCAACTTATTTTTATTCAACTCTTCCGCCAATACAACCAGATCTGCCCTGCACACTCAGCTGCAGGGGTTCGCGCACACAACCGCGGACTTTACCAGGCCTTTGTGCACACAGCTGTAGAGCCTCTATCTCTCTACCAACAACCTTGACTCGGACTTACAGACGCTTCAAGACTTCTTTCTTCATAAACCCATTACATTCGGGACCAAAAATACATCCCAAAAATTGACTTCTAACCATAGAGCCTTGCTCTATTTATACATTCCCATGGTCCGTGAACCATGGGTAGGCCGACTCACTTCTTATTATTTTACATTATTTTCGTGTGGACAACCCTTTGACTTAACTTCTTACAATTCGTGCTTCGTGCACTTCGCGGAGTCCTTACCATACTCCTTACCCAAAATTGCGGGCTTTGAGCCCCAAAACCGTTACACGGGGCCTTCACTACCCAACAGTCCCCCAACACAATCATTGTGACTCGTCCCGAGTCACTCGGTTGGTGTGACAATATTTGCGCAGAGGTCGGTCAGAAACTTATATGCTTTGCTTATACTTGCAGCAAACTCTTCTGCCATCCGTTGTACCTGTTCGACGTGGGCCATCGACAAATCAGTCTCTGTTTCAACTGCTTCACCAGGTGCATACTTTGCCTGCATGTGAGCCACCTTTCGCTTGATGGTGGTGGAAACCACGAAGGCCTCATCAAGCCATGGCTGGAGACGTTCTTTAATCACTAATTCCTTCTATCGAGCACCATTATCTTGTATCTTCAGGGCTTGGGCCTCCCTCATCTTGGCCAAGCATTGTGTAATAGCAACTGTCTACGCGGTTCCTCTGACATTGCCATGGGCTTGTTGGAGCTCCCTTGCCTCCATTTCTAGTCGTTGTAAGGTTGGATCTTCCTGGAGTGAAGTGAGCATAATAAGTGACTGATCCAACAAGTCGACGCACTCCTTCATGGCGCGTGATCATTTCCCGCCTGGATTTAATGATGTCATTACACTACTTGGTGACCTCTAGTGGCGTCGAAGGTTGTACCTGTAGTTTCAACTTTGTGATCTGCAAGCTGAGATCCAACTGAATCCTTGCAGCCTCCTCCTTTACTTCACGGAACCCACTATCCAACTTGTGGATTCCTATGCCAACAGGCAACTCGACCGCAATCTCCAGCTCAGGGGCACGCAAACATGCTTCCCCTACCAGTTGCTCCAACTGCTGACTCTGTGCGACAACTTCGTCCTGTTGGAGGCTCAACCGTTCTATATTAATTCTCTGTTCATTAAGTACCTGTTCCACACATCCTTCCCTGGCACGGAGCTCCATTGTTGCGCTGCCCTGGAGCTAGTACAAGCTTTCGTGCGAGAGGGAAGCAAGATTTAATCCAAGCCCCGTAATTCGGCCTACCACAGCTCTGTCCGCCGCATTTTCTATCATCAATTCTCCTGCTGGGATCGCGATAATATAAGCCATTTGGACCTTTAGCAGTTGCTCAGTGGCTGACATACCCGTAACTCCGTGAGCAGCGAAGGTTCCTGGCTACGATGCCCGTGTCCCAAGTTCCTGTATCTTTGCGCATAGCGTCCCTAACACAATCTATTGCTCCGACATAGCCTCGTCGATTGCTTCCCGGGTGACTTTGTGAACTGTTTCCCCTCTGTCACCTAGGTTGCCCTCAGTCAATGTGGTCATTCCTCTATCCCCCTTAGGTGCCTTGGCCTTCTTCGACGGCTTTATCCGTTCTATCAGTTGTGGCTGTTTTAAGGGCGCACTTGTGATGGTTGGCGGCGTTCCTTCCGTCCCCATATCCACGGTCGTCTCAGTGGGCACCTTCAGACCACTTTCATCCTTTGTCGTCGCAGACCCTCCTATTGGTGCCTTGCCTTGCGAAGTTTGTGCCGCCTCCCAAGTCACCCATACTTCTGCAACATGTTGTTCGTTCCTCTTTTGTTGTGTTGCGTGCTTAGCTTCAGCCTTCTGTTTTTGGATAGCGGCCTCATCGCGCCCCACCGCATCTGGTCTACGCCATTCCAGTGGCCAGGTATCCAATACCGCATCGATAGCTTCGTCAATGGAAATGAAAGGAAGTGTGGTCCATGTCTGGTCGGGGTCCTTGCACGCCCAGATGTAGACAAAGTGCATGTCTGCTTTAAACTCGGCAATGTGCTTCACACTGTCATATATTTCGTTGGACAAACGGGGTTGCTAGGTGATCCATTGTCGGGAATTCGCATCCATCAGTATCCAGAAAATCTTGATGCCCTAGATTCTGGCAGCATCCTTGGTCGCCCAGAGTGACGCATATTTGTCGGCTTCTGGCCAATCCTGGTCCAAGGAGGGAAACTGACTCTCTTCAAGCAATTCATTGGTAACCAACACGATGGACAATAATAGCCATGCGTAGTGGAAGGTCTTTCCCTCCTCTTGGACCTCCCTACAGTTGGTCAAAAACTCGTTGCAGAGGAACTGCACCCAATTGAACTGTTCCCCTGTTGCACATTGCTCAGCTAGCGCGACGACTATTGTTGGAACCTCATTGTTGTGGCATTTCCTCATCACTTTCCCTACCAGCAACTGGGTAGCAACATGAACCGCTTTATCCGAAATACTGTCAATAGTATACCCTTGCTACCCTTTCTCCAGCTTGTATTTCTTTTTCAGGGTTTCTATCATTGTCACATCGCCACTCTTATCAATGATTTCCCTGGGGTCTCTTCCTTCACAGGGGAGCTGCGAGATCCTATGAATGAGTTCTGTCGTGATGTGGACGGGTTTATCTATCCATAAGTATCCATCGTGTACCAGACAGAGCAGCTGTCTGATGACCAATATTGTAATAGGGGGCCAGAGAAAGTGGGGAATGGACAGGAGACAGAGCAACCTGGCTTCCTCCAGCTTTCGCAGCTAGTCCTTTGGCTGAAGTTTCGTAACCATCCCTTCCGCGCTTTGCTCCATCAATTTGCTAGTCGCCAAATGGGGAAATTTTTCTGTATCTGCAAGGTCCCAGTCTTCAAATTTCATCGTCAAAATACGGCTAGTCACTGTGCCTTCAAGTGGAACCCCTTTTGGAAGAGACGGGGTGATGAGTATGTTGTCAACGTCATCTAGATTTGTAGGGACCTTAGCCTTCCCTTTGCTTGGAGGAACATACTTGGGTCGTCGGATTGGCTGGATATTTGCTTCACCTTCCTCGTCTGGGTTTATTTCTTCGACATAGGTCGAAGGTCCCTCTTTCTCCTTGTCGTTGTCAATTGTAACAGCTTTGCCCTTTCCTTCCATTGTGAGCTTGCTAAATCACAGATGTCGCGGCGACCTCCTTACTAATCCTGGTATCTGGAGGTCCTTCTTGGTCCGCGACGTCCTAGGCGATTTAGGGATTTCGACTGCCTGTGGTGTAGGATTCTGTGGAACCTCCTTGGTGGTTATCGACCTGAGGAATGCCTCTCGCAATTCCTTTGGCATTGCCTGAAACCACGGGCTTTCTTCCATCGGTGTGTCATCCATCTGGCTCCTCTCGTCTTGAACCCAGGGCGTCTTATTCTTCCAATGATCAGGCTTTGTCGTGTGCCCCTTCCCCTGCTTGTTATATAGGATTTCAAATTCGAATTTAGCCTTTAGCCCTATTCGTGGCTCATTAATGCGATCTTGGCAGTTACCCTTATGCCTTAATTTCCCGCCACCTGCTCCTCGGCGTCTTAAATGGGACATCTTATCATGAACAGTACCTACAACGGTCACCTTCCATCCTTCCCCCGCAGCAGTGCAGCCCTTGGTACGCAGATGCGTCCTATCCATTTGACTGGCCTTGTGCGCCATGACCAAATCACGCAGATGTCCTGCATCCTGTTTTATAGTCCCATGCCCTCTTTCAACTACGTGGAATGTTGAGACTAGGCCTCCTATGGATAGTCAGGTGGTCGCATCCTTTGTGCGAGCCTTCCTCTTCCTTGCTAGCCCGGGCTGCGGGCACCCTTCGCGTTCCTTTGATTCTGATAGCATATTGTGGTCTGTTCTCCCTTGTGCCCTAGGGCGCAGTCACAACCATGATAGCAGGGCCACAAATTGTGCTAGTAGTGTAGGAGGACCGGTTAGGTCTGGTTCCCTTAGTGACTCTTTCACGCAGCCTGTTTGTGTGACTTCGAATTTTATTTTGTCAATCTCTTCATCCAACCTTGCACTTTTCCTCCTTAAACTGATCCCCACTTCCTCTAGCTCGCGAAGTCTCATGTTGCCACACCAAATTGCTTCCCACGATTGCTGGATTACCTCGTCCAAATTTTCTTGTGCCCTGATTTCAGCGCGTTCATTCATGGGTCGAGTTCTCTGCACACACCCTGCTTGGTTTAGGGTTGTCTTAGCCCAGCGAACCCTTGTGACATGCAAATGCTATTGGGTCAATGGTTGCACCACATACCATTGTGGGATCCGTTGTAAACGGGTACTCGAACTGCTATATCGGGGCTGCCATGATCACCGCAGAAGTCCTTTAACTCGTAACCGCCTTCTACATCCATGCTCACTCCACCTCGTCTTCCTACGCCGTATCGGTGCGCGCGACGCTTTTTTCGTCGCACTATGCTACTCCTGCTCTATGATTGAAGTACCAAGGTTGACAGACTGTTCCTCATTTGTTGCGTCATTATCCAGTGGTTGATGTCTTACTTCAGTGGTTACGCATCACAATGATCTAATCATCATATTATAGTTGAGTGTTATGACTTCTTGCCATCGGTTCTGCCATCTTTCAATCTCCTCATTTGAATCCGATGTGCAGGAACCGTTGCGCTCCCATGAGAGTCTTTCGTCTGTTGAGGGATTCCCCCAATCCTGGTCTTGCGCTAATATCTGGTAGATGTAGTCCATTTCATCGTCACTTTCCTCGTCATGCACTGGTTTGGTGTAGCGCGCTCCTTCAGCTGGGTCCAGCGGAACTATTACCCGTAGTGACTTTTTTTTGAACGTCATTTTCTGTCTTTTTAAGTTGATGACCCCATTCATGTCCGTGGCCTAATCTATTCCCAGCAATGCAGGGTATGGATTAATGTCATCAATAATTTCTATTACCTCGAAGTCGGTCTGTGTACTTACGCCTTCAATGTCCACTGTCACCCCTTGGAGTCGGCCCATCGGTAAGATCTTTTGCTAGTTGGCCATCCTTAGTTGAATAGGAGACCACTACAGTGCAGGCCTACCCATGCATTCCCACATTTTCTTAGGCAACACATTCACATCCGACCCTAAATCCAGAATGACCTAATCCATCTCATATGCGTCGATTTGCACTGTCATTCGCATCTCCCGTCCAGTGTGCAGAGCATGTCGTCCCAGTTTTTAGACTATGCGCGGCTCGCCCGACCTGGCGCACTTAGTGATTAGCTCTTGGAGTCCTTTAATAGATTTATTGTCGCGCAGCAACTTCATACATGTCTCTAAAAAGGTAGTAAGCATCGAGGGATCCATTCCCGACTCAATTGGGTCCCTTCTACCTGGAGTAGAGACTTCCATGAAGCTCTTCTGAGCTCCCTTAGGCGTCTTCTTCCCCTGTTCCACCTCAAAGTCAAGTTCCCTTGTAAGGGAATCGCGACCCTTCTCATCCTCTGCAAACTCTTTTCGCGCATCTCCTCCTGTGCTTGCGCCGCTCCTCAATACCATGTTTATGCTGGGGTCTTCTTCGTGTGGTTCCAACCTCATCATTTGGACATTTTGAGTTGGAGTGGGCTCTAACACTCCCTTTTCGCGCATCTGGTCAATTAGCGTTGGACAATTTACCATTTCATGGTCAAACTGCTCACATTATGGAAAAGATATCCTCGTTGGGTTAGTACAGTCGCGAGCGTAGTGTCCTTGCCCTCCGCAGTTATAACGGATCAGCTGTCTGCGCCCTCACCCAGGCCCCATTCCTCTTCCTCATCCACGTCCTTGGAATCCCCCGCACTTCAGTATACATTCGATAAGCTGGGGTCCTTTCTATCATTAAATCATAACTTCGACACATCCGCTCGTCGTGACCTACTGATCTACAAAAGTTCCAATACAGCTGTTGCGGGATCTGGGTATACTTCTGCAATAGGTGGCAGTTGTCTGTTGCGTGCTTACCTCCTACTTGCAAAATCGCGCACCAAAGCGCGGGTGCCGTGCTTGGCCTTGCTCGTACCTCCAACCTTAATGGCATCAATCCCATTCCCACCAGATAGTTCGCGAAGACGGGGCAGTGGTCCTTGTTGTGATTTTGAATTTTGCGTTTAATGCACCCTACCTTCGTACGCACCTCTGATCGAGTCGCCCTTTCTTGCTTCAAGCGTTTCATTTCTAAGCATAGGTTTTGTAGCTGCGCGTGGATTTGCTGAACTCCCAGCCTCGGATCCTGTATTGGGGTTTCGTGCAACCTCATTGCGGTCTCTAATTCTTCGGCTTGGGTTGAGATCTTTTGCTGTGATAGCACCATCCTCAGATGTGGTGTCAAAGACACCACAAACCACGCGTAGTGCTGCGCATCCGTCAATGTCATGTTAGCCTCGTAGATTGTGCTTTTCAATCTCTTATCCATATCCCATGGGGTTTCACCGAGTAACATTGCGATCTCCTTGAACCCAATGACTGACTACGTCTCTGATTTTGGCTGACCAAATTCTTTGTTCAATGCGTCCTGGATCGCCGCTATTCCCGCATTCGGATGATTGCTTGAGTACTTTATATACCACGTCAACGCGCGGTCCTACAGCGCGCTAACCAGGGTAGCCTTTTTGATGTTATCATCTATTATGCCTTGGGCTTCCCATACAGCCTTTACCACAAACCAGAACTGACCTAGTTCCTCATTTCCTACACCCTTGAATACCAGCAACTTGACTGCACTCGCCATCCCAACCTTCGGTGGTGGCGGAGGAGGGGTCAGTGAAGATGGATTTGATGTAGGTGAAGTAGGTGATGGCGTGGACGGTGGTGGTATCAGTGGAATGCGCTGCTTAATCAACCAGACTGCACTTCTCAGAGAGAACCCCGCGAGCTCCTCCTTGCTCTCTCGCGAAATAGAAATCAGAGGATTGTTCTCTAATCCTTTGGTTCCTCGGTAGCCTCTTCTGCTCCGCGTTACGCCAGACATTAATGAATGCGCATAATCCGTTTTTCACATAACAACATTTTAATCCAAGTATTCAATGATTTGATATACTTACCCCGCGGTCCTTGGAGAAAGCGCCTTTCTGCTTCACTATAACTCATAGTTGTGTCTATCGCGAACTCAATGATAAACCCTCCTATTATCCGATCCAACCAGTGATCTACTACGCATGCAATTTTGTCTTCAGATGCTTCTAACTTGCGCATTAATTCTGGCGTCCACACAATGGGTTGATCTAGTCTGCACCTTCCCATGCTGTCAGCTAACCTCACGATCCACTTGTACAACTCTGTCGAGAATGACGCGAAGAAGATCTCGTGGATCTCTGTGTATATGTAATGATCCAACCACCTTTCTTCCAATATCCTTGATTTCTGTTTTCCTAAACCACGAACTCATGAAGCTTCTAATCCAACCACTCTTCAAGCTCTTTCTTCGTAGGGTTCTAGTATTCCGACATCAGACACCCCTTAGGCAGATCCTGGTCCTAGCAACAGAACCATTTGTTGGCTTATTGGGCCTTGACCCAGGTTTGGAAAAGTTATTAGCCAAACAAATCTCGCAGCTATCGGCCCTTTCGGCAATAGCCCGCAGAGCGCGGACTGAGGTCTCACCCGAGGTAGCAGGGGAGGGTGCTGGAACCAGGTTTCCGCACCCTTGGGATGTCTTGATGTGGTTTGGAGGGATCGTGCACCGTTCTGTGACCTCGCGCCACTCTGCTTCCACGTAGATCTGGAACAAGGAAAATCCTTAATATTGAGTTTGTTACAGATCAAATCTACTTATTACAGTCTTTAAGCAAACATTTAATAGAGATAACCAATGCGCGCACCCAGAAATGTTATAGATTTGCATAAACTCAGAATATAAGCATAAGCGCACAGATCAAACAGATATATAAACCAAAAAGTAACCAAATCCACAATATTTCAGAATCAACACAGTATTTCAAAACCAACTTATTTTTATTCAACTCTTCCGCCAATACAACCAGATCTGCCCTGCGCACTCAGCTGCAGGGGTCCGCGCACATAGTTGCAGACTCTACCAGGCCTCTGTGCACACAGCTACAAAGCCTCTATCTATCTACCAACAACCTTGACTCGGACTTATAGAAACTTCAAGACTTCTTTCTTCATAAACCCATTACATTCGAGACCAAAAATACATCCCCAAAACGGACTTCTAACCATAAAGCCTTGCTCTATTTATACATTCCCATGGTCCGCGGACCATGGGCAGGCCAACTCACTACTTATTATTTTACATTATTTTCGGCCGGACAACCCTTTGACATAACTTCTTACAATTCGTGCTCCGCGCACTTCGTGGAGTCCTTACCCAAAATTGTGGGCTTTGAGCCCCAAAACCATTACGCGGGGCTTTCGCTACCTAACAAGGAGGGTAAGGTGACGAGAGAGGAAAACAAAGGTTTCCCATTCACATGCAAATCAGGATGTGTGGTATTAGCACCAAGGGAAGTACCTGGAAGAGTAGACCGATGTTTTTGATAATTCTGAGCATTTTGTAAAGACATAACAATGTTTATCATCTAAAGAGTGAAAGACAAAGATAAAAGATTATTCAAGTTGCACAATTTTTCATTACAAGCTTGCCTTTCTCACATCCAATGCTCTGGGTTGGAAATATGCCACAAGAATTTAGAATCAAACTAATTGTTTTCATGACACACATGAGCAATGATAATATCCTGGAAATTTCTTGAGATTTGTTTAAGCTAAAATAGTCAGCCAAAAGAACTCATTATCCTCAACTTAGATCTGATCATTTATCTGTTAAATAACTAACCTAGAATTTCTTAAAACGTGAATGGAAAAGAATCAAGAAATGCCAATCTTACATAACCTCTCAATATTTTCACACACACATATATCATTCAGGTTTTGGATAGATGGTGATACATTGGTTCAATTTCCCTCTTTATTTGGGCATTATTCTTGGACATGACCATGATGTAGCATCACCAATGTCCAACGTACACGTTATTGAAACTTTCGAAATCTTATAGTCTCCACATATTGATGCTAACACTTCTAAGATTCTAGCAAATTTTACTAATTTCAACTGATGCAAATCTTCTCACTTGATCATTCAAAGCTCCCCCACATAGTTTTCTTTTGTTATTTAGTTTTTGCCTCCATTATCTTCCAAGATAGTTTTGTCTCCTAAAGGAGTGCCATCTCCATATGAAACTTATAGAAGGGTTTTTTTCACTGGTTATTGTTTAATTATTTTATGTTTTGGGTTTTGTTTGCTCTAATCTATGATGCAATTGAGAGTGAGATTGTGATGTTTAATTATATAAAATGTATTTTTTTACTACATAAATGATTTATCACATTGAAAAACCCAAGAAACACTTAAATTATGATGATGATGATGATGATTAACTTCCACTGGTCAATCGGCCCTTAAGAAAGAAGTGGTTAATTGAGATTATTTAATATTTTATTTTTGTGATCAAAAAAAGGGAAAAAATTGTTTTGAGGTCACCATTGTTTTGATGACTAAACAAGTCAAGGAGGTTGGTAGTGGGGAAAATATTTTGGAAATGAGAATGGATGTGAGTAAGGGTCGGACAATCCAAGAGAAAGTGTTTTTCATCTTCGACTCTCTTAGTATTGTAGAGGAGGCATATTCTTTCGTCCCAAGGTATCTTTGGGGTAGACCAACGTCCAGTTTCACTCCAGAGTTCATGAGAATTAGTTCTAATCCTTACAATATTCATTCTCTTCTTAGCACTGGTTAAGACAAAAAAGTAATTTTGGTTAGCAAGTGTGGGGTTGATTACTTCCTTATAGTATCTTAACTTTCTTTTCCCCTCTATCTCCTTATCACTCCAGAGCTTATCCTTAAATTTGGAAGTAATGATGTTTTTAATATTATCCTTATTCCCAAGATGATCTTCTCATTTATCTCCCAATGGTCGAGCCAGGACTTGGCATCCTTATGCCACCCTCGCTTGAGCCGAAGGTGGTTTTGACTAGAGTTAGAAGCATTTTTGGGGAGTCTTTTTGCTTCCATGTTGTACCACTTCTTCTTATATATCAAATACCTAAACATAGTCATGCATTCAATGGGGGAAATACTAGCTTCATTCAAGAGAATAAGGTAGGGAGTATTGCCTTTAATATTGATGTTGTAGGTTATAAATTGCTTTCAGATCATTTCAATCTTTCTCCATGAATCTCTAGATAAACTGCAGCCCCACACCTCACATTCGTATAAAATAACAAGGGTGATGACAGTCTCGAAGCGAAACTTTTTTTTACTCCAAACCCAAAGATCAGTCGTCTTACAATTGTTTTCAAGCTCATAGTAAGATTTCCAACCTCCTATAATCTTTTTCTCAATGTTATAGTTCCAATTGAGTTGATGTTGAATGTCAATACCTAAATATTTGTAAGAAGAAACATTCTCCAAGTAATTGTTAGCATAAATGAAATTATCATAGGCAACCTTTTCAGATTTAATAATCATAACTCTAGTCTTGTCAGTGTTAACAGGCATACCTATCTTGGAACAATAATCATGGAGGTTTTTAAGTTGCTTGTCGAGATCGTCAAGACTCCTGGCAAGAAGAACGATATCATCAACCTAAAGGAGAAGAGTAATGACTATACCAGCGAGCTTGGTCCTTCGAAACTAGCTACTTCTAAGCATTCCTCAAGCTTGCCAATGTAAATGCCAAAAAGGGTAGGGGATAGGGGACACCCTTTCTTAACACCAAAGTTGAATTTAATTTCAACAAACCAACCCTCGGTGGTCTTAAGCTTGGAAATAACATTCTCATATCTAATAACATCAACCCTTAACTCGGGAAGAACCATTATCTCATCAAGCCTTTTTCATAACTTCTCCCAAAAAACCGCGTCGAAAATTTTTCTAAAGTCAACAAAACAGCAAAAAAGATCAATCTTATTGTTACGACAATCCTCCACAATAACCCAATAATAGAGTGATACTTTCTAAAACCAGCATACCGAATAACTCTTTAACAAATTACAAATTACACAACTTAAAAGTTTAATTTTAACAAATATTTATTTCACAAAAACAAAAAACCAAAAACAAAAAAGTTCCGAAATTTATAATAGTTACGCAATAACATAAAAATATATTTTATTTTAATCTATTTAAATTATATGTTATTATTATACTTTAATTAATGGTTAGTAATGCAATTATTTTATATTTTAGTTTTCCATTTTAACAATAAACATAAATTTTAAATATCTCATCTACATTGAAATAAGTGTGACTTTTCTTGCTTAATAAGTATAATAAAAATGAGCGATAAATTTTATAAATGTAATGAAAATGGTAAAAGGCATTTAAAAAAGGTCAATTTAACCTATGTTCGTATTTAAAAAATGATGTGAATTATGTAACCAGGATTAATAAAGGTTGGTTATTTTTTGTAATAAACAAATAAGGAGAATATTTTATTGAACTAAGTTATGCGATGATAAAGCGTTTAATGAACTAATTTGAGTAGTTAAGTGATGTATCACTTTAATTATCAGATTTATGAGTTATGAGCGATTATTAGTTTAATTAATTATGAGTATTTATTATTATTATTATTATTATTTTTCAATCAAAACATGATTTTTAAATTATCAAGTTTTAGTTTATTTTATATATATGATGATGATGGTTAACGTCTACTAAGATCAAACTCTGGTCTATCAGAGCTAAAGAAACAAATTATTTAGTTTGATTTAAGATTTTATTCCTATGGTCAAAAAGTTTGGAGAGAAGCCTTTCGAGCTCACTATAATTTTGACATCGTAAAAGGCTAGGAAGGTCAGTATTGCAACAGAGATTTTGAAACTGAGATCTAATGTGGTTGTATGCGGGGCACTCTAAGAGGAAGTGATTTTCATCATCGGTGTTCGTATTCTCACAGAGATGGCAGAACCTTTCCATCCATGGTGTTTTAGGAACTACCCAACGACTCGTTTCACTATGGAGCTCCTGAGAGTTCGTTCTAATCTTGGCTATATTAATTTTCTTCTTTGAGCCAGTTAAAACAAAAAGATACTTTTGATCTTCTAGGATGGGGTTGATGACCTCCTTATAATATATTAATTTTCTTTTAGCTGCTAAATCTTTCTCACACCACATTTTTTCTTTGAACTTAGAAGTAACAATATTTTTAATGCTATTAGTGTTTTGCAATGCAACATTCTCGTCGATCTCCCAATGGTTTAACCAGGCCCTAGTGTCTTTATACCAGCCTCGCTTGAGCCTTAGGTGATTTTGGCTGGAGTTTAAAGATAGACTAGGAAGTCTATGGTCTCCTATGTTATTGAGTTTGTGCTTGTAAAATAGAAGCCTCGTCATAGCTAGGCTCTCGATAGGGGAAAGAATCACTTCTATAAGGAGAATAGGATAGGGAGTGTTGCATTTAATTTTGAGGTTATACGTTATAAAACGCTTTTGGATTTGCTCAATCTTTCTCCAGGATTCTCTAGAGATGCTACAACCCCAAACCTCACATCCATATAAGATAACTAGATTGACTAAAGTTTCAAAGAGGAACTTCTTTCTATCCCACATTACGAGGTTTGTCGTTTTATATTTATTTATTTATTGGAGTAATGTTTATTTTTTTGGGGAATTTGATTTTTTTAATGTTTATTTTTTTGGAATTTAACTATTTTGATTAGTTTTTTAGATTATAGGATTTTTTTGTATTCTTTTTACTTAATTAAATTTTATTATTCTTGAAAATAAACTACACTTAAAAAAAATCAATAAAATCAATGTGATAAATCTAAAAGAAAACAATTAAACTAATTCAAATCACAAAAGTCTCAACTCTGAAATATAAAATTTACTCAACACTATTGTGATTCTTAACACTATGCTCAAAAAAATGATAAATCCAAGTTTATAAATATTTTGAAAAAAATTACTTAATTTTTTCCTTTGATATTTCCTTTGATATTCACTTTCAATATCAATCCACAATATTACTTTATATTAATTTACTTTCTTGATGAAGTAAATATTTTGTGATCTATTCCATTAATTTTATCCATTTCTTTTCTCTTTGATGTTCACCTCCATAATCACTCCATAATATTACTTTATTATTGCTTTACCTTCTTTATGAAGTAAATATTTTGTGATCATATTAACTTATTATTAATTTACCTTCTTGATGAAGTAAATATTTTGTGATCTCTTGGATTTTATTTGCAGTATATTTAAATTATGAATGTTTCATTTTTTAATTATATGAATGTGATAATACTTTTGTTTTGTATAATTTTTTCATCTAAAATGTGGCTGTAACATGAATGTTTATGATTGGATTCAGTCTAAATCAATCTTGCTGTAGAATTTATCAAGTACTAAGAGGGATCAAATTACCAAATCTATCAGGTATCAAGAGGGAACAAATTCCATGAGGTGTAAACCTCAATCAAATCCCTTGAGTTGTGAACCTTTACTCTCGTAAAAAGATCAAATCCTCTAAGAATGCAAACACTTGAATCAATGTTTGAACCTTAAAGGATTTGATTCTTGTGATTAGTATTTCAATGTTAAAGTTATTATATGATTGGATTCAACCTAGATTTGTCTTACTATCATATCTATCAAGTAGCAAGAGGGATCAAATCCCAGGTGTAAACATTTACTTGTCTAAAGAGATAAAATCTATGGAGAATACGAACATTTTTTTTATGAGAAATATCTTTATATTCCATATGAAGAATATACATGACTTGTCTAAAGAGATCAATTCATTGAGAATGGAAACACTTTTTAATATAGTCTTACATGACTTGTCTAAAGAGATCAAATCCATTGAGAATGCAAACACTTTTTCATTATGAGAAATATCTTTATATCCCATATGAGGAATATACATGATATCAAATGCATTGAGAATGCAAACACTTTTTATTTATAAGAAATATAATTATATTCAATATGGAATATATATGCTTCCCACTCTATTAGGGTCCTATATTTTATAGGTTGAGCTGACTATTAGCTATTGATTTTTGTATATGAGATGTAAATAATATTTCATTCTACAAGTTAAATTTAAATGCCATTGCATTTCACATAAAAATATGCATAAGAAATGCTTTAAAAAGTTCAAAGTGTGCAGCTTGTTTAAATGCCACATTAGAGTTGAAAAAATAAATAGAATCAAAGGTTTAATCACACCATTTAAGAGTGATTAGACTTGGTTAATAGAATAAGTTTAGATAAGTTAATGGTTTAACCACAGAGTTTAATCGTGGTTAAATTAGGGATGAATAAAGCTAGTTTGGTCAAAAAATTAATTAAGCATTTGATCACAGAGTTTAATCGTGGTTAAATTAGTCAAAATAAAGTTGTTTAGAATAAATAATTTTTACCGCACAATGTAATCGCGGTCTAAATTAGATTTGGATTAAAATTAGATCAATTAGTGTTAATCATAGTTTAAATCGCGGTTAGATAGTTTAAATAAATTTTTGGTTGATGTGATGGCTCTTGTCGCTATGTAATAAAAGGTGTGCACATTTCAATGGTCGAGATCTCACTCGTCTGGATCAACGGCGAGTGAGGAGTTTCGGACCCCCCCCTCGGTTCCTTTCGACTATTAACCAAGGGGGGGTCCGAAAAGCGGTTTCCCCCCTCACCGCTTTTGCGGCGTGTCCTCCCCTAGTGAGTTTTGGACCCCCCAGCCTAATACCATATACCATCTCCCCCCCTCCCGCAAAAAAAAAAAAAAAAAAAAAAAAAAAAACCACCTTTCCACTCTACCCCAATGCCATTTCGACACATGGCACCCCCCTATTCTTCATTTACCATCACTGTCAACTCCCATCCCTACCTCACTCCTATATGACACTGCCACATGTTGTTCCCCTATTCGCTCATCTCCCATCACCATCACTTTCCATTTCCACTCCGCCCCAATTCCATTTCGACACATGGCACCCCCATATTCGTCATTTCCCATCATTGTCACCTCTCTTCCCTACCTCACTCCTATACGACGCCACATGGTGTTCCCGTATTCGATCGTCTCTCATCACCATCACTTCTCGTTCCCACTTCAGCCTAATGCATTGCTGCCACCTGGCACCTCCGTCACCCCATCGTCAAACCATTAAAGCCTTTAATATCCACACGTTCCTAGCATGACATACCCGCTCCATTAAATGGGTAATTACAATAGTAAAGCCATTTTTGCCTATAATATCAACTAAAACTCATTTTTTCGCCCTCCTTTCACTGTTTCAAGGTAACAAGTGATCATAGTTGTTCTAGTGCACAGTCAACTAGATAGAGCCTATCTCAGCGCCCAGTCAGTAGAACCTGTCACTGCAACCGTGCATCTAGCCACCAATCTGCATCTGACCACTAGTCTTCATCTAATTTTTCCTGGGTAATTCAAATCTCTTGTTCATTCCTCTTTCATCATGGCTCCTAAAGGAAAATATAAGGCCTTAGATGATAACCCCCTGCTACCCCCTGTCATAGATTTAGATCATCAACCCCTGGTAGACTAGGAATATAAAATCTTGGAAACCAGTTGTGAGTTCGACCTTTATGAACTCCACAACTGGTTAAAGCATAACTTTATAGACCTTAGCGATGAATTGGGTCTATGGGAATCCTCCCTGCCCCAATTCATTTTCCCTTAGACCTATCACTTCCCTGAGTTCGTTTCATGGTGCCAATTTCGCTATATTCCCAGTCAGAGGGAAATTGTGGCCCAAAATAATGACATCCTCTTTACCATTATAGCTGAATCCATCTCCCAAATGCTCCAATTGCAAAGCTCTACCTCTCTGAAACCATTTATAGTAGATTCCCTCATGGAATTCTACAAAAACCTCACCTTCCCACACAGAGCTAAGATTTTTGAGACTTTTCTCCCTGAGGATGCCCAATTACCCAAGAAAAAACCCCCATATTCATCCTCTATGTTCCCTGAGATGACTAAGCAGATTATTTATATTGTTTCATGTCTACTTGGCTACCAATCCAATCAGTGGGTTGATAATGCCATCATTCATTTCCTATCAGTCTTTACCACAAGTGAAAACCCTTCCATCTTCAACTACAATTAGTTTTTAGCAGATGAAATCCATGAGCAGTTCCTCAAATTCTCTACTGAGGGAACTTTCAAATATGCTTCAGTACTTGTTTATTTGTTTCTTTACCATCAAGCAGATAGGTTTCAATTTCCCTTGCAGAAATTGGATGAGCAGGGCAATGCTCAATCAATGATTCATTGGACTTCCTTGGTAAGGAAGAATTCCAATGAATTCACCTTTAGTGAATTTGTTGATAAGTTTTTGTACACAGTATCCTGCTTATTAAACAACAATGTGGAGCCAAGAATAGGACCAGAAATTAAGAGATTCCTTCATTTGAGTGAGCATACCAAAACGGTGACTAGTACTTGTACCAGAACGACATAGAGATCTGCGTCTATGGTTGTGAGTTGCCACCTTACAAGTTACCAAATTTTTTCCCAATGAGAATTTTCTCATTGAAGTACATAAGACAGATGATCAATATGGATGAGCTACATTTTGTTGCAACAAAAAATAAATCATAGTTTTAGATAAAACCACAGGTGGGCCCATTCATTTTCAATAGTAGAGCAACAACCAAAGAAGTAGATATCCTTCTAAAGCAAATGAATTTCACACTCAGTTTCACCTGGTCCTATGATCCCCTGGGGATTATCTCAAAATTAAGAGTACAATAGAAGAATACTCCCTACTCACACACTCCCATGTCATAGATTGAGAAGTACAAGATCAAGGATCAATGGTTGGAGAACACTCTGTAGGAGGCAAAAGAGCAGGTAATATCAACGACAACAACATAGACTCCTACACCATAGGAGAAGCAGGACAAGAGACCAAGGGAAGAGGTTTCCCCCATAGTCACAAAAATTCTAGAGAAAGAATTTTAGATCTATAAGAAGAGGCAAAGGACTAATCCAACAGAAGAAATATTTCAAGAAGAGAATACACATCCCATTATTATTTTGATAGGTCCTCATGCTTCAAAGAGGACTGAAGATATTTTTGTAGGGTCTCCATCATCTTCAGCCTCTCAGGAGCCACTAGACACCACTCAGTCAGGGGAATTGGTTCATGATCATGTTGAACCAAACATATTTTCTAAGTACAGATAAATCAAAAAGAAAAATGAACAATTAAAAGCTACAACATATACACAATTTTGGAAGCAAACATCCTCTTCACAACATAGCCTACTCTGTTAGTTTGACACAGATAAAGGTAAAATTCAAATAACCTTCCTGCATGCTGAGGTCCATTTCCCAAAGTCTCACGAAGATTATAAGAAATCATTTTTTTCTTTCAGTACTGATCAAATTCATCCAATTGATCAAATAGACCTGCACAAGCAAACCGGGGAGATGTTGTACTCCACTTTGATAACTTCAACAATGGCAGCTTCTATGTTGCAATCCTCTATAAATAACATCCAGTCTTAGCTCAAGTTAGAGAAAGTATCTTCTCTAGCCAAAGATACAAAAATCAAATCATTGGAAGACTTTGTGATCAATCTGGGATATGATCCCAACAATGTGAAAGCAGCGAAAGAGATTATCAAATGGAAAAATACTGACATTGTAGCACTTAAGAAGTAACTCAAGCTTCCATCGAAAGAAGACCCATAGAATAAGGAAGTTGGATAGCTTGAGAAGGAAAAATAATACATGTTCAGGATCCTTATTGAACATAGTGGGTAGATCAAAGCAATGGAGGTTGAAATGGAGAAATTATTGAAGGAAAGGGAACAAAAAACATAGTTGGTTGCTATTCCATTGACAGCAGTGCCTATTGCATCTACATCAGTGGTAGGGGCATCCACTTCAGCAACCATTGTAGTTGAGGGGCAGTCAACAGATTCTTCAGAGGAAATCATTAGAGCAATCCATGACCTATCAAACAGAGGACAAGAAACTGAGAAGCTAAAATCTCAGTTGAATAACCTTCAGGAGAAAAAGTTGAAGGTAGACAATGTATACCTAATGGAGCTGCAGAAAACACATAGATTAACATAGAAGATTGAGCAGTTGGAGAGTGAATCAGCAATGGCACAAACAATGGCACAGGAAAAAGAGAGTAAATGGATAGAAATATGTGAGGCCATGATTAAAATATGGCACTCAAATCAAATTATTTTTTAGCAGGAGGAGTTAATACAAAGGTCTAAAGAGGTAATTGAAGAAGTGAAAGAATATTTAGGGTAGAAGCCAGGTGAAGCCACTTCTCTGATCATAATTTTGAATTCAAAGACTAGAGAATAACTAGAAGAGTTGGAAATTGCATATAGGACAGAGACTATTTTGGAGGTGAGAAGGGTCCTTACAAAAAGGAACATTATTCTGCAATTGGAGAACAAGTGTCACAACATGGAGTCCAACATTCAGAAGTTTAATGTGCTAAATCAAAAGGGACTGCCAGGATTGATAGGAATTAGAGATAAACTGATTAGTTTATAATATCATCATCAAAAATTATATTCCATTACAAGGGATAAATCAAAGTTTTCCACCATCAAAGGAAGCATCACAGGAAAAGCCTTCATGGAAGCTTTGGATTTTGATCTGCTGATCAAACATGAAATAAAGCACTTGTTCATTGTTAAGCCCACTTTTCAAAAGTACACCGAGGTGGATGAAACCTATAGGAAACTTGTCAAATTCCCCACTCCAAGTGAAGATAGATGGGACAAATTGTGCGAGTTACTTGGGTAAAACAATTTTTACTTTCAAATAGCAAGACAACACTTCTTCAGTCTGAGTCATCACCTGCATCCTCGAAAATAGTGCCAGAGCACTACAACAGTTTCAGCTACCTATTTTTATGTACTATGTTTGTAATCAATTTAGGATATTTTGTAATAAATCTTGAGATTTTTATTCAAGATATTTTTGATAATTTTTTTATAAGTACTTCCCAAGTCGAAGTACAAATGTTGGGACTTGTATCAAGAAAGCACATTTTGATGTAAATTTGTTCACTGAGCTAAAAGTGATCATTTCATTAATACAAAAGATTGTTCCAGGATTCATGTGTTAGGCTAATTGGTGATGTCTTTCCTTTTGTAAACTTGTTATATCTTTGTTTTTCATATGCTTTCTTATCTAAATTGTTTAAAAGAATATGAAGGGTTGAATTTGTTTAATCACACTCTCTCCTGGATTATAAGCAATTTATATGTTTTCAAACTGAGATTAAATATAGAATTCATGTTAAAGTGCTCTATGTTTAATTAAATATGAATCTATTCCTCCCTCTCTCTCCACACAGCTACAAAGATCTAATAGATTGCCTACCTTGCCCTATTTCAATTTATTCTAATATTTATGCATCTGATCACCCTAAGACCTTGACTCCATTGCCCAATGGCCTTTCTTTGCAGATTCAACCAAACATTTCAAAAAACCAAACTCTGAACCTAATATCTAGCCTAAAATTCCAAAATCAAAAAAATTAAATCCAATAGAGAGATCCCTCTGTGAGTTTAGAAGGGCTAGCTTCTAAGCTTACAAGTGGTTATGTGGTTAACTCTAGGTTTCTTTCACAGCCTTAAGAAATTACGGAGCGATAACACACTCCTCAGAGAAGAAGACTAGAAACCATTAAAAGAAAAAATCGTTATATATCTTTATATCCCATATGAGGAATGTACATGAGATCAAGTTCATTGAGAACGCAAACACTTTTTCTTTATAAGAAATATATTTATATCCCATATGAAATAAAAATGCTTCCCACTCCTCAGAGAAGAAGACTAGTAACCATTAAAATAAACACTCATCATAAGCTCATCATGTCACATAACAGAATTGAACTTGGGTTGGAAACATAACAACATTTCTACCAACCACTTGAACTAAGTGAAATTTACTTCTTATTTTTCTTTTTCTTCTTCTTCTTTTTTTAATTAAGTTTGCTTTACCTCAAACTTTCAAAATACATCATCACAGATCATACAATGATCAATCTCAATCTACCTCAAGGGAACCAAATCTATTAATCAATAACTTAATATCAAGTATAACAAAATAAATCATTTGTTCAAGAAAATTGTTAGAGCTATCATTATCTGAACTACATATAGAAGAAAAACAACTACTAAAAGTCACATCATGTAATTAAGGGTCTGAATAAGTCGCTAAAGCTAGGTCTTGGGCACTTGCACCAATAGGAGTAGGAGGCTTAAGTTCGCGTTAAAGATTCTAGGTAAGCTAATTGAGCATCTAGACTAGCCAAACAAGATTGTTGATATCGTTGCACCTTCTTGATTTCGTTCAAATAAGAGATGATATTATTACGATCTTCGTGCTTCCCTTTGAAGACCCTGCATAAAAGAGTTTTTATCTGACAATGGAGGATGATGGACTTTAGGTACTAGCCCCATCTTCACCTGGTATAAGCAGGTTCAGTAACCTGATTGGCTACCTACTCTAGGATTTCAAAGTCAAAATACACTTCACGGTTATGGGTGGTAAGGGCTTCAAGCTAGCAGATTTATTCAAAAATATCAAGAGGAGTAGTAGAGTGAAAGATAGATGCAGCTTCCTAAACCTAGGCTTGAGCATGCAACCTGCCCTTCAGACCTCTACCTCCATGTCATCGGAAACTATGCATACATTGTCGAGGCATGTTGCACTAACATGGGAAACACCAGTCAAGACAATGATCCCACTATAGACCAAGACTGAAAGGGTTAAGACTAAGAAGGTCGAAACTGAGAAAAGGCCAAAAGATATTAGGGATTTTGGACAACCCAAGCTAGACAGAAAATGAACATTAGTAAACCAAATATGTGGATGAAAAACTTTGGGCAGGGTCGCCTGCTCACTAAGAAACATTGAAGTGCCGGTCATAGTGCACCCCCATAGAAATTAAGCGAAAACCACCAAATTTACTCCACAAAGACTCGAATCCATAGAAGTAAATAACTGAGCTAGAAAAAAAAGACCATAACCTGATATAGCCTACCCACTTTATCCGAGCCGATAAATTCATGTGCATTGAATGCGGGATGACGCCACTAGTGGCTTCAACCTCCAGCTCCCGTGGAATTCATAGAATCCTATATTATGAAATCTCTATGTGACTAGGATCTAACTCTATACTAATAGCCAACATTCTATGTGAGCAATAGATCCCTCTAGGCTTAGAGGTAAAATTAGCTTGCACGCAAACACAAGTCATTTCCACTTCATTGCAAAGGAAAGCAACCTCATCTCAGGAAAAGGCCATGAATCATGTCATGGCTCTAGAATTTTCTCATCATACATAGACCCGTCCCTACTAGACACCCCAAAGAATTGGCCCACTAGTGGTGGAGAAGGAATCCAAGCACACCATAAAATTTGGAGAGTAGGGTCTCTCCTCATAGAAAAATTGAACAGACAAAGGCTTAGCGTCATTATTAATGAGGTAGGAACAGTTTGCATGTTTTATGCATGGGGTGGGTTGGCCATGCCAACCCCGCTCTTAAATGTTGTGGGAGGCAGCGGGATGGTGAGCTTCCCCCCAACATCCATTATCATGTCACCCAACATCCCAATCAGGGGAAACCCAATTAAAATTTGAAAATGAAAATACTTGAATAAATATTTGAACCTTAAGAGATTTGATTCCTGTAATATTGGTATTTTAATATGAAAATGATTACCATTTTAACATTTACTTGTTTATAACTTAAAATGAATTATTTTTAAGAATAAAGAAGTTCAATTTTCAATATTATTTTATATTAAATTTTATACTACTTAAAAAAATATTCAATGCTTTTTTCATATTAAATAGAGTGATATTTTTACAATAACAATTAATTAGTAAAATATTATATCATCACTTTTATATTTTAATAAGAATAATAGTAGTAGTAATAAGCAATAACATAATTTTGACTATTAAAAATTTATTTTAAATGAAAAGAAAAGAAGATGCAATAAACATTTACCATAATTGTGGTATATTAATATGTATGTATGTATGTATATCTATGTATGTATGTGTGTGTGTGTCTATATATATATATATATATATATATATATAGTAAAGTGGTAATTTAATAGAATAATTTGGGAGGGCCTAAAATCAAATTTAACAATTGTCGCTATAACACCAAGAGTATATCGAATAGCTCGCAAGTCAAATATACTAGAAACTTATGACTTAGTAAGAGTCGAGACTCTGCAAGAGTGAGTGAGCTTACTTCTTGAGCTTTATTACAATGGGCCAAAAATATCCTCCCATGAACTTTGAAATCAGATAAAAAAACAATAAATATTTATCTATTTATAATATCTTTATCAAAACTTGATTTATAGCAATTTGAATGTATTGTTATTATAACAGTAGCCTCAATTCCAATCCTAGTATTCATAAAATGTTGTTACCAGGACAATCACCCAATTTCAAATCCCAATATTCATACACCTTCCTTTTAAGTGGAATTTGTTGAATGGTGAATATTGATTATATTGAATCCTTATTAAAATTCAAATCCTTCCTTAAATGGAATTTGTGGAACGTGGGTATTGATTATATTAAATACTATTAACGTAGCTTTTGTGCATAGTTTAGTTTATAAACCTTATTATTCACTTAAATTTGTAAAAATATGTAGAGTTTCTTTTCAGATTTACCATTCATAAAAGAAAAAAACAAATTCTCAAATTACATATAATTCAATTCAAATTATCTTTTAAATTTTTCAATATTTTTTTTTATTTATTATTATTATTATTCAATTTAAAGTTACAGTCAAGACAAATATAAAATTGGTATATGAGACCTCTTTGTTTATAGGGCAAGGAATCTATCTCTGTGTAACAATCTGACTGCTAAAGTCTATAAAGTCATATATACTCTAACTCCCTTTGGTTTTGAACATGTGACCTCTTAGGAGGAAACACATGCTCTTAACCATTAGGCCCATTCAGATACATAAAAAGACATAAATGCATACATTCACACAATGACCCTTATTCACACTTTTTACTCTTTAGCATTTACTCTCTCATATGAAGGGTATTAGAATACAAACAAACACCTTTAATTTTCGAAAGAATATTTATTCAATGCATTTAAGATAGGTAAAAACATTCATTAAACATTCTTTACATAGGAAAATATACATATTGTCCAAAAGTCCACATCACTACATGAAAATTAAATTTAAGTGAGAAGGTGTGGCAACTTATATAGTGGAAGTTCATCTGAGACCCCAATGTTATGTTGTGTTGTTCACAAGGTTATGCCCCTTATCAATATACAACATGCAAACTTTTTTGAACTTTTTCACTACACTACAATGCATAATAGATGCAAACAAGTATACTGTCAAAGCGATGAAAGGGTGCATCAAAGGAAATAGAGAGGTGGATAAAATATTTTGAGTTTTTCTCAATGCAAAATAGATGCAAACCTGCATACTCTCGAATCCACAAAAGAAGTGCATCAAAGGGAATAGAGAGGTGGATATGTTGCATAATAGGAGGTTTATCTTTTCTAGATTGCATCCTTATGGTGTTTGAATTTTTCACTCTACATTTGTGGGTTTTGAGTTCCAAAAAAATGGTTGTTGTCAAATAGTCACTACTTAAAAAAAAATGCCTCACCACATAAAACTCATCTTGCAATTGATAATCATCCAACTATATACTTAAATTTGAAATCCTATGGGTACAAAGAATCTTATACCCATTGGCTACCATCACCTTAAACCCTCTACATTCTCCCATTGACAAACCCCTCTTAGTCACAAGCCTTTCATTAATAAAATTATGAGTTGCCTCAATATCATTTAAAGAAGCAACTCGTTTCCCTTGTACTACACATCTTACCTTGAATGTGATTTCCTTTTATGCACTAAAGAGTTGTGTTATGGCCCTATCATCTTGGGACGACTCCTCTAAAGTATCCTCCTCATCACTATTCTCCAAATAATATTTCCATTTTGATTTTTATAATGTAGCTTCTTTTACAAAAAATTACTCTAACTGCTTAGTTTTTGGTTTAAAACTACATTTATGTGAGTGGTCCCATGGCTCTATACAATGGAAACATGACTTCTTTATTCTAAGTTCATTTAGCTACTCACTATCTGTTATAGACATATTTGGGCACATCAATCCCAACTCACATGTCGATGATATTAGGGTTCATCAACCCCTAATATAGTTGTTTTATGCCCTAAAGTAACTTAGTCCTCTGAATGCTTCATTCCCCAAAAGTTCCATTGAAAAATTCATCCAAAAAGTGCCTAAAAGGGATCATTGTAGAAAGCCCTGTGTTAGGGTGTTATGCATAGCAGGTGCAACACTGTCCAAGTGCTATGCATCGTAGTTTGGCCCTCTTTAGGGTGAGATGGTCGAGGTTGGACAAAATTCCAAGTGAGTTTGAAGAATTAGTTACTCGTGGAAACCTCTAGAAGCTTCTCCTGTGCCACCTACCCCTCTAAGTTTGCCCAAGGATAACTAAAGGAATTAGGAAACCACCTCCTATTCCCCTCTTTCATGGAACCAATTCCTAAAAATAGAAAGGCATTCATCATCATCATTTCAACCTCCTTCACTCATCTATAAATGGATCCCTCATCCAAGAGATCTAGAGGCTGAATTATTCTGAGTTGTAAGGAAGTGCTGATAGTTTTAGTATTGAGGCAAAAGTATTGTGTTATTGTCAGAATTTCTTACTGATTCATGAGGTGAAGAAGGTTTGAAGCTGGGAGGATGGTGCTGGATTGAACTTATGAGTTGTAATTCTCCTTTCTATCAATAAAGCTCTTCAATATTTTTCCCATTTGTTTGTGTAATCTGTAAATGCATTCATTTGTTTATCATATTTTCGATTCTATGGTGTTTATGAATTATGGATCATTATTCTTTGATGGGTCTGTGTTTCTATAATTGCGTAGGTATTCTCCAAGCATGTTAAGCACGGGGAGGAGAAACAAGATCGGCCAAAGGAGAGGGAGATCAAGCGAGGAATCAAGCAGAAGTTACAGGTTGGTCTTCCATAATCTTTCTCTTATCTGTCATTCATAGGAAAAATAGTGAATTGTTTTAACTGTTGTTTCTAGGTTAGCTACCAAACCTAGAGGATTAGCATTTCTTAGAAATACTAATTTTCCCGAAAACAAACTGGCGACTCCACTAGAGAACGATGATTATTTTTTGTTGTTTTATGCTCTATGATGAATTATATAAACTATATACAGAGTCTGAAGCAAGCCAAGAAGCCTGCAAACCACTTTTGTTATACAATTGCGTAGTAGATAAATGCTACTTTAGTCAATCTCTGGTTTAGTTTATATTTTGAGCATTTGATTTTGTGAAAAAGTATCAAAATGTCCTTTTTGGTAGCTTAGTAGCCTATTAGAACATTCCATTACACTTTACTTGCTATTGTTCATTGAAATCAAGCTTAATCCACTGAAAATTGAATCAAATTTGAGCCAAAAACAACTTCAAAATCGCTCCCTGTGACCATCGCATTGTCCTGAACTATAACCTGCTATGCATAGCAGTTCCCAAATGGACAAAGTGCTATGCATCGCACTGTCTATCACTACAGGCTGTGATGAATTATTGAAGCTCAATTTTCCCATCTAGGAGTTGAGGTTTTTGACCAGTTTTCATCTCTGTTTGATTGCTTGTTGAACATGAATGATGCCTCATTACTGAAGCCAACTTTCATCACTTAATTCAGCCTTGTTTAAGATTATGATTGGTGTATGTCTTTATGTATTTTATTTTCCATTGCAATCTATTGCCAAAAAGTAGTGTTGATCGATTGTCGTTTTGATAGAAAAATGTCGTAAAGTCTTCAATTTTCGTCGAAAAAGTGAAGTGTCATAAAAAATCCTCCTTCATAGCTGATCGATTAATATATTTTATGCATTTGATTTGATTTCATTCAAAGTGTCGAAAAGTGTTATTTCTTCAAACTTGAAAGTGTTGTTTAATCTTCCTTTCTCCCTTAGAAGAAAAACTGTCGATAATCACCATTTTGTGTGAAACATTTTGAATCATTGCTGCAATTAGTTTTCCTTCTTGTATCATTCACATTAAGGGGAGCTGAAAACAAATACATGCATTTACATTTTAGCATTTTGGTTTGTGTGTGCAAAATAATGTTTTAGGGAATTGCACTAGTGTGTGCTCTTTGGTGTTTGCTCAAAAGTACTTCTATGCTCTATCCCTTGTAGTTAGGATTTTCATTGTTTAAATAAACGAAAAGATTTCTTATAATTTTATATGCATCTTTAGGAATTTCAAAACACATTTCGCGATGAACCCTCAAAGGCAAATTTTTAAGCAAGATCAACTTAAAATGAACCTCAATTAACTTAACAACGCTTTGGAATTAATGCAACACATTTAGAGGTCTAGGCTAGAGACGTGTTCCGACATCTTTAAACCTACTGGCTATCATCTTCACTAAAGGTTGGGTGATTCCTCCTCTTTCATACGGTAAGTGCTAGTATGGACTTGTGCTCCCTGTACCGTCGCGTATATAGTGGGAGACCCCAATAGGCTTAAATCCTTTTTCCCTAGGAAGTCGAGTCTGTCGCCTTATCGATCGTAATGCATTGAACACAGCATTCAGAAAGATTGACTCCCATACGTAAAGTCTTTGGTAATTTCTCCCCAATAGGCTTAAATCCTTTTTCCCTAGGAAGTCAAGTCTTTTGCCTTATCGATCGCAATGCATTGAACATTGCATTCAGAAAGATTGATTTCCATACGTAAAGTCCTTGGTAGTTTCTCTTTAATTTATCACCAAGGTGTATATTGCAGTTTTGCGATTGGTTTGGTAAACCCTCTTGTCTAGAGTCTCCAGAGTAGTCATTTTTGTTCCTTTTCGACTCTCCAAAAGTAAAAGGATCAGTTGAGAACTTTTCCTTTCAGGCTCATTAAAAATCGAAGGCGACTAGAGTCATCTTTAGCTTTTTCTCGACTCTTTAAAACTAAAAAAGCAAAGTTGTGTCCAAGTGTCATTAAAATTAATTGACTACGAATAACACCATTTTCCCTTAGTTGAGTTTTAAGTTGATCAAGTAATATGCAATCATGGAAGAAATTCAATCCAAACCCTGTCGTTCGTGGAGAATAGCGAGTCAACCGTCTTTGCCTCCCGAAGCGATACCACTTCGGACAAAGCGGTCTCGTTTAACTGATTCTAGTTCATTTGGGTTGTTCGGAACATTCGTTTCAACATCTTCAAAGACTCCAGTTACTCCAATTAT
This sequence comes from Pinus tabuliformis, assembly GCA_031772625.1. NCBI lineage: Eukaryota > Viridiplantae > Streptophyta > Pinopsida > Pinales > Pinaceae > Pinus > Pinus tabuliformis. The sequence goes on along the minus strand of CM062813.1, from coordinate 1,074,639,929 downwards.
TTCTGGCAAGTCCACCTCTAAAGAGGAAGTTTCGAAGTTACCTGAGGACACTAGTATTGATCCTAGTGTAATAGCAACTGAGGTTGTGTTATATACCTAGGGGGGATAATATGGGATAGTATGTGTCACGCCCCTACACCTGGGGTGATATTCCAACCGCTTGTAGCGAGGTGCGGCACCACCGAGCGCTTTCTTTTTAACAATACTAACACCCGTGGACTACGCCTACTCCAACATGAACATACTTAGCTTATGCAACTGAATAAAACATTATCCTTTATACTTTAGTGAAGACCATTCTCAATTATTAACCATGAAAAATAAACCGAGAACATCAACAATAATCATGTACAAAGGGAGGGGAAACTCCCAGAAAGTCTGCCCAACAATGTATTATAACAACTTTTCTTCAATAGTACAAATACAAGTGATGCTTGACAATCTTCAAGCCAACACTTAGAATAATTTTACAACAAGGCATAAACCAGCCTTCTTACAAATTATGTGCACCTTTGCACAAAGTGAAACGCTCACCCGAGCCTCCTAATTCACCTTGCCAAATCCTGCACACAATTGCCTGTCCAATCTCCACCTCTTAACCCGGGTCAAAATTCCATCTCCACACAAGGGAGGAACTACCCATAAGACATGTGTATTCCCCTTTTACCCCTGCGCAGCCTTTTTACCCCTTTCGCTGATTTAGGAGTGCGAAGATTGATGATTCGAATGGGGAGCAGCCTCCCATATATATACGCTCCTCATAATGTGTACTTACTTTTAAGCCGACCATTTTAACTTACATCATGAAACCCCCACGTCATACTTTATGATGTCGGCTTGATTATACTTTATTGTTTATTATCCCACGCATATAAACCTTTATATGTTTACATAACATGTGCGCTCACATAACATGTGTACATGAAACTTAGTTAATTTTCATGTACTCCATAACGTAGCATGGTTACGTCGTATTATGTCGCGCCTCTCCCGCAGCTCGTCGCAAACTGTCGTTCAGCGCGCCCGTGTGCGCGTCTGCCCGCGTTCGTGCCCGGCGCCGTCGCACCGTCACCCGAAGGCCTTACATTCTCCTCCACCTGAAATCGTTGTCGTCCTCGACAACATACCATCATCCATGATGTTGACTCCTCCACATAAGGCAAACATCACTGCAACATATGTAGAACCACTGTCTCCACCATGTCTTGGCCTAGTGACCAACTGCCACCAAGCTCACCATACCAAAGTACGTATCTCCACGATCCATGCCCAGGTCCATGGAAACTCCATCCATCTCATCTGCAACATGCCATCATCAATCATACCTGCTCCATATGCTTGAGGACTCACTACCATGAGCAGCTAACAATGAGCCCATCTTCTTACTCATCTAAGAAGATGTAGAGGGAGTAGAGCCTGAAGGCTCTCCCTCACTAATCAACTCGATCCATCTATCAGGATCCTCAATCTCCATCCTTTGTAGATAAGCAACCCGGTCTTCCTTCTGGACATCCGGCCTCACATATACCTCATCATCATCATCATCATCTTCCACCAGCTCTAGCCTTCTTGTTAAGTCCAAGATGCTATCTGAGAGTGATCTAATGACCAATGATTGTTCCACAAGCTTTGCCTCAATAGTGGACAACCGCTTGTTCTCCTTTTCCTTATCCTCCATTTGCATCGCTCCCACTTTACAATGAGGCCTTGTTGCACCAATGGTAGGCACACCAATAGGTACATCTTCCCTTCCATCATAAATGTAGAGCTTCTTCAAATGTGGTACAATCATAGCATCAAACTGCTTCATAAACTCCATCCCCAATACAGCCTCATAGTCATCAATCCGTACTATAGTGAAGTTCACCTTCCCGGTCCATTCACCAAGTGTAGTGTCCACCTTCTCAGCTATACCAAGGATGTTCATAGGAGGAGAATTCACTGTCTTCATTTGCGCCTTTGCCGGTACAAATTTCAGCCCAATTCTTCTTGCAGTATCTTCTCCCATGAAGTTGTGAGAAGCCCCACTATCTACCATAGTGAGCACATTAGTATCTCCAATCTTCATTCGAACATACTCTAACTTGTTTCTTTCTGGATCATCCTTAGAGACTGCTTTTGTAGTAGCAGAAGCACCAAGTATCTGCATCATCCCCACAGAAGCATCATTATCCTCATCATCAGATTGTGCAACCGTAGCCACCTTTAGTTTAGAGGGACAATTCTTCACCGTGTGTGGTCCTTCACATAACCAACACTTCAAAGGTTTCTTCATCTTTGCACCATCATCTGATTTTGGAGTATCATCTTTCTTCTTCTCTTTTGGCTTTTCGGACTTCTTCTTCTTGTCATCAGAAGTTTCCTCAAAGTGATCCACCATCCTATCAACTACAACAAAAGCTTCTTCAAGTGTGTTGATCTTCTGCCTCCTTACCTCATTGCGTGCCCAAGGTTTCAATCCCATGATGAAGTTGAACACCTTGTCCTTTTCTGCCATGTCATGAAGTTCTAGAGCTGCACTTGAATACTCTTGCTGGTATGCTTGTAGGCTTCCTGTTTGCTTTATGTACTTGAGTTTGGTCCTTGCTTCCCATGTGTCATCTTGAGGACTGAAGTGGGTCTGCAAGGCCTTCTTCAAGTCTTTCCACGAAGTGATGTCATCAGCACTGCCATTGGCAATCTGGTCCACTCTCCTTCGCCACCACATCTTAGCATCCTTTGTCAAGAACTGAGTAGCTACCTTGACTTGTGTCTCACCATCAACCAGGTTCAACCGCTCCAAGTACTGCTCCACGTCCCACAAGAAGTTGCCAAGAATTGCTGCCTTCCTCGTTCCATCATAAGATTCCGGTTCCTTGACCTTCACATGAGGCACTCCTCCACCTGAGTTATGCCCCACGGCCTTCTTCACAATTGTAAGCTCATTCTTTGTATCTTCAAGAGTCTTCTTCAAGTTCTCAATTTCTGCAAGACCTTGATCCCTTGATTCCTCGACTTCTCTGACCCTTTGTTCGAGTTGTGCACACCTATATTCAGTGTACTCATTTTGTGTCTTGAGCTCATCATTCTGCATTTGAAGTCTATCGAGTTTCTCTTCAAAAGAAATCTCCATATTTTCAAACTTTACCAACACCCTTTCAATGAACTCCATAGGAGTTTCTTTGCCACCATGACTAGACCCGGCTGCCATCTCGACCAGCTTCTTCTTCCTTTGTGATCTAGTCTCGACCATACAAGAACTCCACCGAGTATCCTGCAACCTGAACCAACCCTTGTTCCACTTCGTGTGAATGGTTTCCTTCACCTGCAAGTACCCTTATCTCTACCTCGAGCAACCTTTGCTCTGATACCAACTGTCACGCCCCTACACCTGCGGTGATCTTCCAACCACTTGTAGCGAGGTGCGGCACCACCGAGCGCTTTCTTTTTAACAATACTAACACCCGTGGACTACGCCTACTCCAACATGAACATGCTTAGCTTATGCAACTGAATAAAACATTATCCTTTATACTTTAGTGAAGACCATTCTCAATTATTAACCATGAAAAATAAACCGAGAACATCAACAATAATCAAGTACAAAGGGAGGGGCAACTCCCAGAACCCAACAATGTATTATAATAGCTTTTCTTCAATAGTACAAATACAAGTGATGCTTGACAATCTTCAAGCCAACACTTAGAATAATTTTACAACAAGGCATAAACCAGCCTTCTTACAAATTATGTGCACCTTTTCACAAAGTGAAACGCTCACCCGAGCCTCCTAATTCACCTTGCCAAATCCTGCACACAATTGCCTATCCAATCTCCACCTCTCAACCTGGAACAAAATTCCATCTCCACACAAGGGAGGAACTACACATAAGACATGTGTATTCCCCTTTTACCCCTGCGCAGCCTTTTTACCCCTTTCGCTGATTTAGGAGTGCGAAGATTGATGATTCGAATGGGGAGCAGCCTCCCATATATATACGCTCCTCATAATGTGTACTTACTTTGAAGCCGACCATTTTAACTTACATCATGAAACCCCCACGTCATACTTTATGATGTTGGCTTGATTATACTTTATTGTTTATTATCCCACGCATATAAACCTTTATATGTTTACATAACATGTGTGCTCACATAACATGCGTACATGACACTTAGTTAATTTTCATGTACTCCATAACGTAGCATGGTTACATCGTATTATGTCGCGCCTCTCCCGCATCTCGTCACAAACTGTCGTTCAACGTGCCCGTGTGCGCGTCCGCCCGTGTTCGTGCCCGGTGTTGTCGCACCATCACACGAAGGCCTTACAGTATGGCTTGTGGAGTGTTCTCCTTCCTTAAGGAGTGAATGTATGGTGTTGCCCTACCTTAAGGGTCTTGATATCAATAAAGAATCATTTCATATTATTTCTGGGTTTATTTGCATTGTCTTATATTTTCATATCAGATCTATAACAAGTGGTATCAGAGCTATACCAAGTGGTATCAGAGCACTTTCTTGGGCACCAAAGTGGAGAAATTTTTTTATATTTTTTGCAGGGATTTTGGGTGGCGAATTTTCAGATCAGATCTGTACATTTTGGTGCAAGATCTGCAAAATCTAATTGTATATTTGTATTCTTTGCGAAAAATAGCCGATTTCAAAAAAAAAATCAGTTGAATCGGAGTCCGGATGAAGGAGATATCGCTGATTTAAAAATCAGTGGGGTTGCAGACAATTTTCAGGGCAGCAAGTTTGCGGCGCAGATCTAGACGTCCTGGTGCAGGATCTACAAAATCTAATTGTAGATCTGAATTGTTTGAGAAAAATTACCCAATTTCAAACAAAAAAAATCAGTTGAATCGGAGTCCGGATGAGGGAGATATCGCTGATTTAAAATCAGCTCTTTTTTGCAGAAATTTTGGTGACGACGGGAGAGTTGCAGTGTAGATCTGGAATTCTAGTACCTGGATCAGGATTTCTATCACATGGGCAGATGCAGAATGGTCATTCCATTTCCGAAAACAGGTCATAATAAAGATTTTGAGCAATATTGACTAAACTGTGGCCACTTTAAATTTTCGCCAAGTGAGTGAATTTTTCAAAACCCTTTTCATGGCTTCTAGCAAGCAATATTTTACAGGGAAAGATAATGGTCTTATTATTGAAGAATACATAAAACAAAAAAAGTCAGCATGGGCAAAAAAATGGAGGGATTCAGTGTGGTTTGGTTTCAAAGATGAGGCTTACAAATGGTATTTCTCACTTGATGACAAACAGTTGACCAAACTCTTAGATGCAGAATTTGAAAAAGTCCTTTTAGACAAATGGTCTCATGCTAGAAAAAAGGAGAATGAGCCACGTAAGGGGTTATATTCTACTGTGTCTCCTTATTGCAGGTTCATGGATTGACTCAAAAGGAGAAGATCATTGTGTCTATAAATCCTAGTTGCAAGCATAATTTTATCAATGTTAATTTGGCAAAAAAATTGCCAGTTCCAGCAAAACACATTGAAAACACACAGGTGAATGATGAGGATGTTCAAGTGTATAAGGATTTGAAGATTTATATGGATTAGTATGTGTTGCATGGTGATTTTTATACTTTAGAGATGGATAATATGGATGTTGTTTTGGGATATCCTTGGATGGAATCTGCGGGTACTATCAATATTAATGTGCAGAAGAAATTCCTGGAGCTATGGTATAAAAAGAAGAAAATTACATTACAGGATATTTTCATCCATAAACAGGTAGAGCACATGGAGGCTGAAGTAGAAGATGTTCCAGGGACTGACATATCAGATGATGAGCCTTTGATGATCAACAATCAAACACAAACAGAGGCTGAAGAAGAAAAGGTTACAGGTGATGATACATCAAAGGAGGGCTCAATGGTTGAAGTCATATTAAAAAATAAGACACCACAACAGCCACCACAGCAGGGTGAAGTAAAGAAAAAGCCATCATGGGTTAAAACTTCAACATATCATCACCCACATCACCCCGCAAGACAACCATCAAGATGGCAACCAATTAGCCACATGGACAACAACCCCCGCATGACAGATCGATAGGAGCGAAGATCCACCTACTACACATCCACACAGAAGAGCTACCACGGTCAACTTCCATCTCAAGCGAGCGAGGCACCAGCAAGATCGAGGGTTCACCTTTCTCTTGGATGGCTAGATGCACGTGCATCGTACCAGTGGACTACTCTTTTGAATAGATCTTATTATTTGTGTTCTTCCCATGTTTCGGGGACGAAACATGCTTAGGGGGGTGGAATTTTATATACCTAGGGGGGATAATATGGGGTACCGAGGGAGGTACCCAAGGTAATAGTGTAATAATGGGATGGGCCATAGTAATAAATAAGGTGGTTAACCCATGTCATGTAAGGGACCACAAGTAGTTAGTAATAATGTAATGGGCCCATGGTATTAGTTGATGGTATGAGGGAACCATGGTAATGACCCATGGTATTGTATGTATGAGGCCTATATAGAGGCTAGAGACTCCACTTGGGAGAGTGTGAAGGATTATTGTATGAACAGGCATATGGCTTGTGGAGTGTTATCCTTCCTTAAGGAGTGAATGTATGGTGTTGCCCTACCTTAAGGGTTTTGAGATTAATAAAGAAGCATTTCTATCTATTTCTATATTATTGTTTCTGGGTTTATTTCCACTATCATATATTTTCGGGTTAGAGCTATAACAATTGGTATCAGAGCTATAACAGGTTTTCCAACAATAGATTGATCCTCAATTTGAAATTGTTCAACCAATAAGTACCTCTGAACCTGAAACAACTCCATCAGGAGTTGGTCCAAAACCTATCCCAGTTCGAACCGAGGTTACATCTGAACCAGGATTTGTTTAAGAACCTCCCTTTGAAACTGTAGTTCAATTACCTGAACATCTGGACTTTGAATTTCAGTATCCAGAAGTTGTTACCCCTCTGACATCAGTTACTATAGAAACTACACCTTCTTCCACACCAAAAATATTTTACGGACCTGACAGTCAACCTCTTCCACCTAGTTTGATTGCTATAAAGGAGATAGTAGAGGATTCCACATCTACCACCCTGTTTCATTTTGGAACTAGGATTAACATTTATCCTGCTACTCCTGATTATTTTGCTTCCTTTAATCCTGCTTCATCGCAAGTTCTCGTCGAATCTTTAGGACAACTTTTGGGTCAGTTAACCATTTATGAACAACCGTTAACATCCAAGACTGTATCATTTGATGCAGCTGCAGCAGAATCTTTTGTTGCCACTCCTTCGATGTTTTCTGCTACACCTGAGTCACACTTATACAGTGAATCATCCGTTTCGGTTGGTTACCAATCACTATTGGGAAACCACTCAGGGGTTGCTTCTGCACCATGGTCAACTCCCATTTACTCATCCGGAATTCTATCTAGTTTTTCTCACATGGAAAATCAACAATTTGATCCTGCACATCAGTATCAATTTTGGAAAACTAGTTATCAAAGACCTATATATTCGTTAAACACTAGATTTCCACCATATGGAGAGCAGTATGCTTACTCACTGTTTCCTCCTTTTTCCAGGGGACAACCATATGAGAGTTTCCCACAATATTCGAGTCAAACTGGAGTTAGAGTTAGTCGTTGGCAACCAGTACTGCCAGATTAACCAAGAGTTGTGTATCCAACACAACCAATGCAACATGTGTCCAATATTCCTACTACACCTGGTGTTACTACTGTGCCACAGTCACAAGCTCAATCTGTTGTATCTCAACCGGTACAAACTATTATTTTTAGTTTATGTTTAACTGTTAGTAAAATGCCTATAAAGGCGATTGAATGTAATATGTTAGGGGTAGACCGCAGCACTGTGGCACTGAACTTATGAAGTAATTTTGATGTATGTTCGAACCAGTTGAATACAATCGTAATGCTATTGTTTTGAAGTGGTTTCCAAATGCATTGATGGAATGAAGTTCATGTTTTAATTGTGTATAAAATCGTTTAAAATATTGTAAGTTCTCCAACCCTAGGTGTGGTCGGGCCCACCCATCTAGGATTGTTTGTATTTTGGAACAGCAATGACAGTGCAACCCTAGATTTGCTTAATTCCATTTTACAATTCAATTGTGTGAATTATCATTTGTTTGATGGATTGTTGGTTATGCTTGCAGCAGTCTTTTCGATTTTTATGAATCACAATTGGTTTGGTGTGATTTCGTGCCTTTCGAACCAGAGCCACCCCATCACTTTGTTTGCCCTCACCTAGAACTCGTTATATGATCATTGATATATCGATTGGAATTGTCACCCATAGTGGATATCGGAGTCCCTAACGCTTTCAAATAGATAGATGGAAAATGATTTCAATTGCATCAAATAGGCTCTGTCTATTTTCCCTAAGTCCACCTCTGTTTCATTGAAATGGAATCAACTTAAATCCATCCCATTGTAGCATTACAGAGGCATTGAAGATAGGCTGGCGCTAGCTAGATCGTTCGACAGACTTAATGAAATTAATTAAATTATCAAACTGGTAGTTTAAATACATGTATGTCTGAATTGCACAAACGATTAGTTGACTGTTTTACTGTGGATTGATGCACTGTGAACCTGTATAAACATTCTATGGAAATTCCCAAAAGAACCGTCCTATAGTTACCATTTATTCCCCTCTGCTCATTCAATTACTAATATCGGTGATAAATCAAAAGATCATCCTTACTTCTATGCAAAAGACAGTCTCCTTTGAATGAATGATTCTTTTTTTCAGTTCATACGTTAGGATGTTTACTCCATGAATAGCTCAATGTTCTGTTCTACAGCAACATAGTGATTTGTTTGGTTGTAGCATTATGATTTGTTTGATTATAGCATAGAATTAGATACATCTTTCAGGATTGATAGCTGGCATTAATGAGATAGTATCCTAGTTGTTTTCATTTATGAGAATTATGTAAGTGATCCATTGAATACAAAGCAGCAAGATAAAGCAAAACATAGTAATTCTCCCAATTGGTGCTTGAACCCTAATCCTTGATTTGAACATGAACCCTTAAGTACAGGATAATTGGTTGATTGAAGCATTAACAGGATAGATCACTTGTTGAATTAGTAGTTGGATTGTCATAGATTAGTTATCCTGATTTGCTCTGGTAACGAATGCTTATGGCATCAATAGTTTAATAAGTTGGGTGGTGATTATCATAGGGTTGTTTGATTGCTTTCAAAGAATTGTCATTACAGAATGCTTGATTGAGTGATTTTTCATATAGAGTCTGGTACCAACATGAAAAGTTAGATTAGGGTTTGGTGTGAATAGAAGTTCATTTTTATTAGGAATATTTAGTTAAGTGCATATTTGAATATTGAGATTTATGAAGATTTTAGGTAAGATTTGATTGTTGGGTTTGCTCATTAGATGATAATATTTGCAAGTATTTCTTTCGTAAATCATTAATAAGGAAAACATTAAACTCTGACATAGCCTGAAAAAAGGAAGCACAAGACAATTCGTGCTTACGAACCTCGGGTTGAAAATTAATCTTAAGGCATTTAATCTGACAAATTAATCTCTCAACACCCTCATTGTGTCTGAATTCTAAATTAACGTTTCCACTTATTAACATGCGATATGCGTTCGATCACCCCTTAAAAGGACAGTCCGATCCTTCGGAACCTTAAACTCCTTTGGATGATTTTCTTGGGTCCGCTAGCCGAGATAACTTGCTGGCAAGTTTCTGCGTGATCACCATGGATCTTCTTCCATGGGACGGCTGTGAATTTTCCTCTGCCATTCCTCTTCCATCGTATTTATCCATCAATCTGGCTGATCCAACAGTTTCCACTGTGTCGCTCAATCGACTCCAGTTTCAATTGAACACCTCTCCTCCGCTGATCAGTTTTCTAATCCAACGGCTATCGTGTAGTCACTTATTGGTGGAATTCACTTTTAACACACAGATCTGCCTTACTTTATCTAAGGAGAAGTTTATAGGAACTTCGTCCTTTATACTCGCAGACGCATATTTATTAACTGATAGTAAAGAACTAAACGTAAACCATACACAGTCACATAAAACTCAGATAACACACAGATGTATAATAACACGTATATTTTAAATATATACAGAACTCGATTACAGGCTAAGGGCTCTTGGCCTTAGTCACAAATTGCCCTGCAACTACATTTTGTACTCTCCCTCTTTCTCCCAACACAGACTCTCTTTATATAGGAAATAACAAAAGGAGGGATCGTTTAAGATCCATGAGTTTCTCCCACAATCGCTCAATCAAATCCCTAAATCTCTTGTTATGCTTACATGGCAGATAATTACATTTAATCAAGCCTTCTAAAGACTTATCAATTCCATCAGTTTAGCTCTATTTTAAAAGAAGTTTTTCCGATTTACAATGATTTTCCATGTTTCCTCTTTCACAACTCAAAATTTCAATTTTGATTAAGGGTGGTCAGATGCTCCTGCTTCAGACTCCCGAGGTACAAAAATTTATGATCTCATGGTCATATGCTTTCTCCATCCCTTAGCAATTCTACCCACATCCTTTGTGTAATTGCCTTTAAAATCTTTTTGTGAGCTGCAACAAAACCTCTATAGTAACAAGTCCTCCTTGTTACACGATACCTCACCAAGCTTCTCTCCTCTAAGCGTAGTTTTTCGGCATCTCTCTGGTTCTCTTCTCTGGAACCATATGAGCATTACTTGCTCTAGGTTGTTGCAATCTTCTCACCTTCCTCTGTTGTTACCTACATAAAAATATAAAGACCACAAACTCACCAAATCACAACATATTTGCACCTCTACGTAGAATCTTCTTCTGCTCTGATACCAAAACTGATGACAGCTAAACTGCTTTTATGTAGAAAAGCTGCATCTTTACATAATTTAGTGCGTGGACCTGTGGGTTATGGGCCCACGTATATTTCAAAAGCCTTCAAATCAGTGGACTTCAACAAAACCCGACCAATCATCGTTGGTCCTTCATTGAACGTTTATGGTCGGAACATAAAAGGAAATAAACCCCAATTCATAACATATCCGGTTTGCTCAAGTCTGTTAACCCGCGCACATGTTCGCATGCGATTACCGTCCGATCACTCAACCAACGAACGGTCTCGATGGTCGGAACTCAACGAGGTTTTAAGCCCATTGTATAAACCCTCATCGCGTCTGAATTCTAAATTAATGTCTATGCTTATTAGCACACAATATGCGTCCAATCACCCCTTAAATGGATGGTCCGATCCTTCGGAACCTTAAACTCCTTTGAATGATTTTCTTGGGTCTGCTATCCGAGATAACTTGCTCGCAAGTTTTCTCGTGATCACCGTGGATCTTCTTCCATCGAACGGCTGTGAATTTTCTTCCACCATTCCTCTTCCATCGTATTTATCTGTCGATCTGGTTGATCCGACGGTTTCCGTTGTGCTGCTCAATCGACTCCAATTTCGATTGAACACCTCTCCTCCGTTGATCATTTCTCTAATCCAACGGTTATCTTGTAGTCACCTATTGGTGGAATTCGCATTTAACACACAGATCTGCCTTACTTTATCTAAGGCGAAGTTCATAGGAACTTCGTCCTTTATACTCACACACGTATATTTATTAACTGACAGTAAAGAACTAAACGTAAACCATGTAGAGACACACAAAAATCAGATAACACACAAATGTATAATAACACGTATATTTTAAATATATACAGAACTTGATTACAGACTAAAGCCTCTCGCCCTTAGTCACAAATTGCCCTGCGACTACATTGTGTACTCTCCCTCTCTCTCACAACACAGACTCTCTTTATATAGGAAATTACAAAAGGAGGGACTGTTTAAGATCCATGAGTTTCTCCCACAATCGCTCAATCAAATCCCTAAATCTCTCGTTATGCGTACATGGTAGATAATTACATTTAATCAAACCTTCTAAAGACTTATCAATTCCATCAATTTAGCTCTGTTTTAACAGAATTTTCTCTAGTTTACAATGATTGTCCACGTTTCCTCTTTCACATCTCAAAATTTCAATTTTGATTAAGGGTGGTCAGATGCTCCTGCATCAATTATTACCTTTGGCCTTTACGTAGTGCTATTTTATGCTAGGTTGTCTGAATTAATGGTACATTAAATATTTGTTTCTAGGTTTGGTTTATTTGGATGTTGTTCCTATTGTGGGGATTTATATTGAGAGGGAGGGTCCAACACTTAGTTTTCTGGCTATATCCCTCTTAGTTTGGTGCACAATATGTCTTCTTTGGGGTAAAATTTTTCTATTTAAGGAGCTCTTTGTTTTGCGTGTTTGGGACCTCGGCGTGTGGAAATTAGGTTTTGGGCAGGCTGCGACATTCTTCAGGAGTAGGTTATGTTTATGGTACTCTTCATGGAAGGTTGTTTTTTTTATTGTAGTTTCTTAGTGTTCGTTATTCACTATATTGTTTTCAAGTTGAGGATGCCTCGCTAGCGAGGTTGGGTGAGGAGGGGGGTTGGAGAAAGAGAACAATCTAGCCGCTTCCAAAGGGAGGGGTCTGGTCAGGGTGAGGAAGTGGCTCCTAATCCAAGAAACCCACCTAATTCTCCTGAGCATGTTCCTATCCAGGATGACAATGGATACCAAATCAAAAAAATCATATTACTTGTGGTTCAACTCACCAAGGATAGACATGATGACAAAAATGCGATTATCTCCTTTTTAAGTGACCTTCAAGGACATAAATGGTACATGAATGTCATATTGTAAAGCCTGCAAAGGGGAGAAAGATGTCTACAGGAAAAGCTAGACCATATGGAGGGTCATATGTCCCATATGGAGAAACATGTTCACTGTGAGTTCAGGCATTCGCAGTCACTCAGTTCACGACCGTAAAATCTTGCTATGGTAACTTCGTTAGATTAATAATGGCTCTTGGATGTATTCTAATTTTGATGGTGTTTTGGTTCTTTTTCCCTTTTTGTTTCTGGATGGCTAAATCCTTTTGGAAATGTATTATCATTTTTGAGAATTACCTACTGCCCAATTGTTGGGAGCTTGACAATACTAGGGGGGGGTGAATCAGTTATGTACCATTGGATCAACGTTTACAACTTTTTACCTTTATAAATCATTGAATCATAAATTGATTAGCCAGCACCAATACATTAGGAGTAGTTAACTCATGTATTATAAACCATACAAGCAACAATCATAAACACAAATAAACCATGAGATTATTAATGCAGAACACATATATCATTAAGACACATAGGGACACCAGATATTAGGTGGAAACCCTTCTAGGATAAAAACCATCATACACTTTGTCTCGTTCTTCTTCTTATTATATAGATTCTTCTTTACATCATACACTAGCCACCACCAATGTACAAGACCTAACTTGTGATGCACGCAAGCAACCACCTTCTTCGGCCCACTACCTAACAGAAGTCAGCACTTCCACAACTATGCAAGCCGCTACCTCCAATAGTTCCCAGGCCACCACTAGCCACACTAAAGGCCCCAACCCTCAGACTCTTGTGGACCACATTTCATACATTTTCATATTGGGCCTACTATTTTCCACTCAAACATATGTATGCCTCATTTCATTAATTCATTTTCATATTTGACCCATGTAATTTTCTCTACTAATCCAAAATACATAAAAACAACAAACTCTCTACAGTACAACTGTCTCTCTGCTCAAACTCATCCAAAATCTAGCAACAACAAACATACATACTTTGATCAAACCCTAGCAGTAGCATATTAACTCAAATATTTTGACCAGCAACATACTCACAGTTAACTTTACGTGGAAATAGAAGAAATTCAAGATACATGGCTTCAATATGAACTCATTGTTATATAGTAACTCCAGCGACAATATACCTTACCATACTCTCAACTACAAAAAATATATAAACACACACATCCCTAAAACACACTATAAATGCCACTCAATGATACATGAAGGCTATAGTAATATTGTAACAATACAGTGTTCATGACAGTACATGACAACTACTCATCATGACTATATTCAACAACAAAAATACATAAACAGAACAATATCAAGCAACTCAAACTTCATAACATAATACAAAATCTAACTACATTTTATCCACAAGAAGCCACACAATCCATACAGTTACACATAAGCACATGATTGTCATACTCTATCAATAGACTTCAGATCTTACCTTTGATCCTTCTACACATATAAACGACCTTTAGATTTGCTACTTCCCTGCATACACATATCTAAAAATATACCACAACGCACAACATCTAACCCTAATTAGTGTATGACAACACCATTTAAACTAACTTTCCCAATAAATTAAATCAATATGCATTCATTACATTCCATTCCATTCTCTCCCATCATTTTGTACCAAATCACTCAACTCCATAGGTGTCAAAAACTTAGGAAAATACCATGGGAAATCTCGTGGTTTTTTATTTTTCTCATGCAGAGTCATGTACGCAACTTTCCTATAGGATATCTGTGTGTGTTCATGACTTGCTCAGACTAGAGTAATGTATGGATTGAAAACTTCATACTTTGCAATCTACTCCAAAGATATTTGTTTTTGTTGACTCAAGCCACCTGCATAGATGCTTCCAACACTTGTACACCTCCAGAACACCTCTATAAACATTGGGATCATCATGCACAAGCACCTATAGTTGTTGACACATAGCTGACTCAAATATTAACATCAATGCCAACACCATGTTGTCAATGATCTTTCCCTTTGGCATTGATGGAAACACCATAGCCACATCACAAATTGATCTTCTATTCTCCACTGACTGGATGGCTCATTCTTTACAACAAAGATTTATTTGTAGAATCTGGCAATGATGCACATGATTCCATTGAACATGCTCCCTTTGAACATGTGCTAGGTCTACAATCAACTATCAAGGTTTTTGTTCAATGAACCACTTGACTAATACCAATTGTTGAAAACTTGATTCATTACTTCTTTACTCAAGTTTCCTTATGCATGCAAGTGGTTTCTCCTTCTAATGCAATGATTTCTCAACATACCATTACCAAATGATAAACAATTGTTTTATGGAGCTAAAAAATGGTAGTATAGAATTATACCAATTGATAAACTAAGATATCATTTGTTTTTTACACTCAAGGATGCATGCATACATTTGCTACTAATTTGAAATAAAATGGTTCATAATGCAACCTTTGACTACCAATGTTGATGAGCCTCATCATTGGGTAACTATATGGACTTTCATTCACCTCATAGATTAGTTAAATCAACTCTTCTCACAACTTATTACATGTTTTGATTATAATTTTCTTAATGAGATGAGTTAAAGTGAGATATTATGCCTAGTGGACTAATGTGCATTGAATGCAGGTTTGTGAGAGAAAATCAGGGAATTTTGACAAGATTAAGGGCTGAAACTAGAATGGGATAAGGAAGAGAGATTGTAGGAGGTAAATCCTCCTCATTTACTCCTCCCTCATTCGAATATTCCTCCATCAATCACACCAACTCGGAGTACAAGCAACCAAGTCATGAAGATCAAAAGGCAGCCGAGCAAGTGATAGTCAAAGAGTTAGTTCATCTCGAGTTTGGGAGCCAAGCCTCCCTAGACTTAAGGAGGTTGTTGGAGACTTCAGTTGTATAAATAAAGAGGCCTAGAACCTCATTAGGATTCGATTTTTTGTTGTAAAAACACTACTTATTTTTGAGCTCCAGACTTATGGAATACGTTGCTATGTAATTTTCTGTTTTGATAATGAAAAATGAGCTTTTTCATGATCCAGTACTGAGTCAAATCAGAGAGATGAATCTCTTGGGTTAGGGCCCAATCCTAGCAGCAAAGGATCCTCTTCTTGTATCTGTATGCTTAGATTAGTTTCATAGATTCATGGTTAAATTGTCCTTAGAAGTATTTCATTGCAATTAGTGTAGATGTGATTAGTTTGTTTATTAGTTTGCTTTCATTTGTGCTTTACTTTAGTAGCTGGTTAGAAGGGCCTCACCTCTTCCTTCAGGGATCATTATTTGAGGAAAGGACCACTATGCCTCCCCAAAAATACAGATTTCTACTTTCTCATAGAATTTAGAGTTTACTGTACTTGAACCAGCATTTGATCAATTTGCAAGTGTATGATTTAATTACCATTCCTTCCATTTTCAGTCTTACAGTAGATCTCATCAATGACTTCATCTTATTCTGCAAATTTTCCTCATGCATGAAGTAGACAACTAGCTCATTAAACTTGGTTTTTCTAGCTCATTCAAATTCTTCTTGTTTACACGAATTTTGGGAAATATCATTGTTTAATGCAATGCAAGTGTTTCATAAGTAGAGAAAGATTTCATAGCAAGCAACCTCCTTCCAACTTCATCCATCCATAAGCATTCCTTGCTTTCACTAAGACCTTCACAAATTTCATCATTTTACATGGAAATTTCTCGAAGCATGTTGAGAAAATCCAACCATCTCCCAACCTTGGTTTTGAGTTCTGAGTGATCCTAGGCATTTTCTCACTCCATTCCATCCACCAAACACCTTCCCTAAGCCTTCCATCACCTCCAGCACCCATCGTTTTGCTCTCGGCTGTATCCTGTAGAAATACATGGAATCCTATAGGTTTTTAGGACATCTTGTAGGTTTTCCTGTAGTGACCTGTTTTGAGGCCGAATTGAGGGAAAACCTCCAGGAAAACACACAAGGTCAGCTAAGGGTATCCCAAACCTTCCAACCATCCACCAACATCCCTAAGCCACCTGCCACATCACCAAAAGAGATTAGCTTTCACACTTTTTTTTCCATAAAAGGAATAAAACAGATTTATTCCAGTCCTTTACATGCACAATAGTGATGTTTGATGTTTTGAACTTTCATGCTTAGGACAGTAGCATTTCATACATGTTATCTTGGAAGTCTTGTAAATCATATTTTCTCAGCCGTTAGTTAGGAAATGGTGTGTTTTTAGCATTGGATTTCAGTCCTTTTCCTTATTGCAGTCGACAAGATTTCTCCTAGAGTAGATTTCTATTTCTTTCATCAGTAATCAAGCTTCTTCTGAATCCATAGAACTCTGGCTTGAAAATCCTAGTGGTCTCTCGCCAGTTGAACAATGAAAAAAGGTAGAACCATCACTTTTACTTGTGTATACAACAATGTCACCTCCAAATTTGTACGAACCCCGGGTTGATAAAGTAAAGTTGGTATCCCCAAGAGTTGCAACATTCTTGCTGCAATACTGGTGCTCATCAAATGCTTGAGCTACTCTCCCACTAAAAGGATTCATTGTTCATAGTTGTTTCTCAAATAATTTGCTTCTCTCTTTTTCAACATTATTTTAATATGAAAAACATCGCTTCTACTAAACCATGGCTACCATTCAACCAACTAGATGAAATACATGAACATGCATGGTTAAATTACTAGTTGTCTTCCATAAATTACTGCAACACATAAAAATAGAGATGAAATGCAAACATTTAGTCTCGTGATACCTCAGGAAGACACATGCACTTTTTTGTGGAACAAACAACATACATATGCACTTTTTCTTCACACGAGTAGCATATATAATTTGAAAACCAAATTTTCCACATAATTCCAAACTATTACAACTCCCCCTCAACTCATGCATTTCTCAGCTTCTTGTTGATCTTGTGGACCTGATCTTTCTTTAAGGCCCTTGGCCACACCATGTTTCTACTACAACTCATACTCATACCTTCTTGATCTGAAAATCACTTGTGAGTGACCTCAGTTAATCAATTAATGAAGGTATTACAGACTCATGTGCTGGTGTGTGTCTATGTTATCTTAGGCAACAGATTGATAAGATTTCAAAATACATTGACACTGGAAAATGGAAAACAGTAAGAGAAACACAGCGAGCAAATGCAAAACACAACAAATTAATAAGGAGTTCACCCAATCCTCCTCGACTATGTCTCCGGTCCAGCTTTTAGTGGTGGCCTTCTTTATTGTGTCTTTAAGTAGAGTTTTTACAATGAGGAGCTCAATTTGAGTCTCCTGGAACAGATGATGCTTAGTAGGGTGGTACTTAGATTCCCCAAGCCACTAGAGTGCACAGAATCCCCCTTACTAAGTCTCGACCTCAACTAGTCTTAATGGGATGAGTCCAATTTGGTACTTAGTTCCCGATAGATATCCTCACAGGGGTCGCTTGAACCTCTCAAGCTTGGCTCTGTTTGCTCGATGCTGCCTTGGCTCTACAGGTCAACTCGATGTTTGTTCTCTACTTCTTGCTTCCTCTCTGTTCTATTTCTCTGTCTCCTTCTTCTCCCCCCTGCTCTTTGTCTGTTCGGGGCTTAAAGCCAATACGTCCTTTGAATGTTCGCTTCCTCTTCCGTCCCTTCAGATCGCCTGCTGCTATCCACTTGGAATTCCCTGCCTCTGCGTCTTCGCCACTGTGTAACGTTGCACAGAGAGGTGGCCACTTGTCTCCCTATGAACTGAGCGCCAGATTTCCTCAATGGTTCATTAGTTCATTATTTCAGCAGTCAAATTAGACTTTAAACTTTTAATGTCGTAGTTTAATTCTCCCTCCAAATCCGGTTTCCCATCGGGCGCAATCTCCGCCATTAGATCCGGGACCCCCAGATCCTACGGTTATCGCTCTTATCGCGCGGTTGACTTGCTCGAATGTTAGCCCGCGATGAGAGTGGTTTTCTCTCTCATTCTCCGGACACGCATCATCCAACGTATTGAATCGCTCATTCTCATGACAAACCTGCTTACCGCCTAAAATGCCTCCGATATTCCGCCGGTTTTGGAGCACAATACCCACCTGTCATTTCAGCGCTTTTCCAAGGTTTTCGGGTTTTCCTTGTGACTGTGCGCTCGGGGCTTTTCCTTCTCGAGGGGCTTTTCCCAGGAATCGTGCATCACAAACAGCTTTCGTTTTCTGATCTGAGCTTCCTAACTGCCATTTTTGCGCCATGCACAGTCCCCATGGTCCAACGGTCAGCGCGCTTTGACCGAAGGTCTTCGTTGCTCTGTGCTGGCTGCAAATTACCATTATCCAGAGGTTATTTCCTTATTACTCGTTGTTCACAAGTTTTTTTTGAAGTTTTTCATGATTTGATACAGTTGTAGAACTCTAATAATTTTCATGGATCCAATTTGGATCACTTCTTCATGTTTCTCATGTTGTTTCCATACGCTACCCCTGAGACCATGCAGACCTCACATTGTTCTTCTACATTCTTTTCTGAATAAATCTAAGAATAATGGATTGCAATGGGGATTAGCTTCTCCTAC
The DNA here is from genome assembly GCA_031772625.1 of Pinus tabuliformis. NCBI lineage: Eukaryota > Viridiplantae > Streptophyta > Pinopsida > Pinales > Pinaceae > Pinus > Pinus tabuliformis. The sequence goes on along the minus strand of CM062813.1, from coordinate 1,074,620,656 downwards.
TCAAAACATGAAGAGAAAGAGATTATATTCAATCTCTTTATTTTTCCTACTCTTCCCTTCAACACGTACACATTGTCTGGGGTCTTGATTCCTTTTGTTATCAACCTCCTTGACCCTTATTTTATGATGTAGTACCCTTTGGAGTTGAAAATCACTTCCTTGCCTCCATCAACAATATTACTCATGCTGAAGATATTATGCTTCAATCCTTCAAACAACAACACATCAGTTTCATTTGTCTTCTTATCACCAAGATTTTCCTTACCTTTGAAAAACACTTTGGAAGGTGTATTATCTCCAAGAATAACATGGCCATCTTTAGTCTTATTCAAGAATATAAATCTGATCTTTTCCCCTAACATATGATACATCCATTGTCAATATCAGTAATCATTTTCATCAAATGTGCATAAGGCAATACCACATTTCACTTGTTTCTCCTCCTTCTTCTTCCACACTCTGGTAGGTTGTTTCCCTGGTATTGCATGAATCTCTTCTACCTTCTAGCTAGGCCTACTATGGATCAGCTACAACTTTTGTCTGTTTTTCCATTAAAACAAAACATCTTTCAATCTCTTGCCATATGACCAAGATATTCACAACTATAACACCTCACATGACTAAAATATGAAGCTAGAGGATCATATCTTTGGTTTCTCACATTAGATCTATGCCTTGCATTGATCATGCGTCATCCACTCCATGCATGAGATATGAAGGTTGTTTCACTCCTTGGATGCCCATATTGTTGCATACTTTGTTGATTAGTTCTAAACTATTTGCTCCTACAACTGGCTACAACATGTCCAAAATTATGACAGATGGAGCACTAAATATCATTCATCAATGAAGCAAGGGGTTTTGACTCCTCGTTTGAAATCTGCCAAACTCCTCTCTTAGAGTGAATGGAATTCTAGTCATAGATGCTCCTATTGCTCCATTCTTTTGTTTTTGGTTGCTATCTTTCTTGCTACCCACACTTCTGCCAATTTTTACTACAGGGACTTTGTGTGATGCATTTTTCTTTGCATGTGCTTATTTTCTAGACTCTCCCTTTTGAAATACAACAGCAAATTTAATCAAGGGAGATATTTAGCTATTGAGTATGTTTTCCAAAACCTCGATTCTATTCTCTTGCTTCAAATGACTTTCCTTTTGTTCTACTTGCTTCCTCATGGAGACCACTTTAGCTTATACATTTTCAACTCAACCCTCTCTTTCTTTTAGTTGATTGGCCATCACATCTTCAACTCTTCTCACTTTTTCCAACTAGGTCTTCAAGTTGATAACTCCATCTTTAAGTTCATTCTCCTTTTCATCACAGATATGCAATAATCTCTTTGATATTTATTCTCATATGTTAGCCTTCTTATTTCAAAAAACACTTTTTTTATTAAAGCAAGAGTTGAATTAAATTCAGCTTCTAGGAGCATCATTTTGTCACAATCATCATCTTGATTGTTCAAATCTACATGGATAACATCATATCCATATAAGGTAAATCTAAGAAACAACTCACCATCATTTTTGTCTTTAGATCTATCCTGTTGTACTACACTTGGTTCTTGATTTTCTAATTTCCTTTCTTGATGATCAATTGCTTCATTTTCACTAGAGCGATGGATCTCTTCAGGATGAGACTCCTTCTTCTAAGGGCCGTTCTTCTTCTTCTTCTTTTTCTTCTTCTCCCTATATTTTCCACTATTATCTCCTCCATACAACACGTGCAATTTGTCCCATATGTCTTTTGGAGATGTCAAATCCACTACCTTATCCAAATCTGCATTGTGAAGATTTCTAAACGGAGGCTTTTGTGAGTAGAACATTTAGATAATTGTCTTCTAGATCCATCACATAATTGAAAATTTTCCATGTGTTTCAAACCATTTAATGTGATTTTGGATATAAAAAGAGCTAGGATGAACACAAGGTAAGGAAGAAAACAAAAAAGAGATTAGTAGTTAGAAAAATAATATTAATGGCTATAAAAATAATAATAAAATAAATCAATTAATTATAATAATAATAAAAAGTTAAGAAAAGAAATATAAGAAGTCAAATTAATAAAAGTATAATAATGAGAATAGGGAGACAATTATCTAAACTGTGAAGCTTTTGTAGATCACGCATTTCACTTGTGCATTCAGTTGTTGCACTTTTTCTAAGAGCGGATATTTGCCATAACCTTATCACACCAACCTCCAAAAATCAAATCCATAAGTTGACAACTCGGACTTTAAATTTTCTCTCCATACCTAGTAGTTTGCAACATTGAGCAGGCTCCTTTATGATCCATCAAAAAAAAAAAATCAATTTTTTACTAGATCTACCTTATAGTGGTCAAGTTTCACCTGAATACACCCGCTTTGATACCAATTGTTGGGATCTTGACACTACTAAGAGGAGGGGCGGGGGGTTGGTGAATCAATGTTGTACCAATTGATCAACTTTTATAACTTTTTACATTTTCTTTATAAATCATTGAATCATCAATTGATTAGCCAAGATTAATACATTAGTTGTAGTTAACTCATGTACTATAAATCATATGAGCAGCAAACAAAAACACAAATAAACATTGAAATCAACAAAACAACAAATAAATCATCAAGACACATAGGGATACCAGATATTACGTGGAAACCCTTCCAGGAGAAAAACCATCGTACATTTTGTCTCATTCTTCTTCATATTATATAAATTATTCTTTACATCATACACTGGCCACCACCAATGTGCAAGCTCTGAATTGTGATGCACGCTAGCAACCACTTGTTCCATGCCACTGCCCAATGGAAGCCATCACTTCCACAACTATGCAATCCCCAACCCTCTCCAACCCCCTACCTCTAATAGTTCTCAGGCCACCACTTGAAGGAACCCACCACTCCCTGAGAAAGCCACCACTTGCCACACTAAAATCCCTAACCCTCGGACTCTTGTGGACCACATTTTTATATTGGGCCCACTATTTGCCACTCAAACATCTATAGTCTCTTTTCATCGATTTTCATACGGGACCCATGCAATCTTCTCTACTCATCAATAATACATCAAAACAACAAACTCTCGAGAATACAACTCTCTCTCTCTCTTCTCAAACTCATCCAAATGCTAGCAGCACCAAACATACATACTCTGACAAAACCCCAACAACAACATAACTCAAATACTCTGATCGACAACATACTCACACTTAACTCTACATGGTAACAACAACCATTCAATATACATGGCTTCAATATGAACTCAGTGCAATATACTAACTCCATGAGCAATGCACCTTGCCATACTCTCAACTACAGTGGATATATCAACATACACAGCCTTTAAAAACACTAGAATTGCTACTCAATGATACATTAAGGCTATAGTAATATGGTGACAATATAGTGCTCATGACAATACATGGTAGCTACACATCATGGTTATATTCAGCAGCAACAATACATAAACAAAACAACAACAAGCAACTCATAATTCATAACATAATACAAAAGCGCACTGCATTTTCTCTACAAGCAACCACACAATCCATATAGCTACACATGACTTCCATACTCTATCAATACACTTCAGATTTGATCTATGATCCTTATACACATATCCAAGATCTTCAAATATACTACTTCCCTACACACATATATCTAATAATATACCACAGTTCACAACACCTAACCCTCATTAATCCACGAAAACACCATTTAAACTAACTTGCCCAATAGACCAAATTAACATGCATTCATTACATTCCATTCTCTCTCATCATTTTGGACCAAATCAATCATAGACATTATGGATCGAATCAATTGAATCTATTGCTATCAAAACCTTGGGAAAATATCATGGGAAAGCCCACATTTTTTTATTTTGTGCGTGCAGGGTCCTTTACTTGGCTTTCCTATAAGACATTAGTGTTTGTATGTGACTTGCTCACACAAGAGTCACATATGGATTGTAAAATTTATACTTTGCAATCTACTCCAACCAAATCTTCCTTTGTTGATTCAAGCCACCTACACACATGCTTCCAATACTTTTACACCTCCATAACAGCTCTATCAACTTTTTTATCATCATGCACAAACACCTACAATTTTTTACATCAATGCCAACACATAACTGACTCAACTATTGACATTAATGTCAACACCAACAAATCTGGCAAGAGTAAGGTCGCTAGGATTTTGGAAATCTATGGGTAAAAATGTAATCATTTTTCATAAATAGAAAAGTTTGATTTACAAAACAAAAAAAAAATTCCTAAAAAAATCATGTAAACCAAATACATTAGTTAGTCAACCAGCTTAAACATGTTTCTTAGTAGGTGGTCTCAATCTGCCTAGTGGAAAACCAAATATTTTTTACCACCTACCTATTGTATAATTTGTCCAAAACTCTAATAGTTTTTAAAAAATTACCAATATTAAAGTATCTATTATTGATTTGTAAATAAAAAAACTACAAACTAACATTTAGGAAATCAAGGGTCTGAGGAGGTGATGGGTGTCTTTAGCACTAGAGCTTCGAAGAGCTGAAGGAGGAGGATCCTAGTGGAGGTAGAGGTTGCACTCTATATGAGCCAACCTAGCATCCATTATTTCTAAACACACCTGCTTATTTCTCTAGACACATTTGACGTCTTTCAAACTTTGTTCTTGCATTTCCACATCACTCACATCAAAAATTTTATGGTCAACATTTGGAGCTAGCAAGTGTGGCTCATCCTCGAGAAAACAAGTTTGGCGTGTCTTCCAAACTTGCAAAGATATTATATATATATATATATATATATATATATATTCCTTTAATACCCTACCCAGTAAGGTATTCATTTTCCAGTATAGTGATATGGCATTAATATATTTCTTATTCCTTCCCCTAGTATGACGAGGGTGAAGAACCAAGTTAATAACTTCTTCCATTATCTTGGAATCTGAGAAAGCTTGTCTATCTCTAGTATCAAGGGTCTCTAGTTGGAAATTTTCATTACAAGTTTCTAGGGGGGCAACCAAATGATAAGTTTCAGCAGCCTCCTCGGCTCGATTTCAACCCTAGTTTTTGCAACCTCTCACTCCATGCCTTCACATCCTTTGACATTACATGTTAACCAACAAGCTTGTGCACCAGAGGTCTACACAAATTAATAGTTGCAGGGGATTGAATGTGGAGGTGAAGCATTGTTAGGGTTGAAATCAGGGTAGAGGTTTGAGAGTACTAGACAATCAAAGCACGGCTCAATAATAGGTACATCAAGCAACAAGTGAAGAGGTGACACTGGATTATGTAGGGTATAATTACTAGAGAATAAAAAACATCGTGGCGAAGAGACACCACCCCACTATTGAGATTGATAGAAAGGTACAAGATTACCTCCAATCCACAAAAACATTTAATACTACCTCCAAACCAACACTAGAATCCAGGTAATATGTATACACACAATTTGGAAAAATAACGAGAGGAGTTTCGAGTTACCCAAGTCGTACTAGCCCCTGCGCACAAAGTTTGGATTACTGGAAAGGACACATGTGCAGTAGTTTCTCAAGGAGCATCTGATCAGACGTGAACTTCTGCTGAAGAAATACCAAATCTCCTTGCACTCATCTGAAACCTTGTGCCCCTCAATTCCAGCATTGAGTTATCACCCAAACAAATTATTAACGGGGTGAAACTGATAGCAATTCCCCCCAAAGGCATTCTAGGGATAGACAAAGCATATTTTCCCTGAATTCTCGATTGTTAGTTACTCATAGACCTCACAACCCTCTTTCTCCAAGCCTTGTTGCCTTTGTCGAGGAACCGAGTTATTTCCCCTCCGCTTTGCACTGCATCTAGATGTGCCAAGCCAACTTAACTCCCTACACATCATATCCCATGGAGATTGTCATATTATCTACTCGCATGCTTGTGCATGCATGGGGTTGGCCATGCCACCCCCTTCATTTAATGAGATTATCTCCACATGGTAGTGGGCATGGCCCCCAAACCCACTATTCTCCTTGACTAATACCCCCATATGAGACTAATTCTTATTTTTGAATTAAATTAAAAGTTTATTTTTTTATCTATATAAGTTTCTTTTTAGATTAAATTAAAAGTTTCTTTAAAAAAAAAAATTGTAAATCTAGAATTTTCTATTAAGCCATAATAAAGATACAACGTGAGAAGCTTGAAGGCAAAACCCTTCCATCCTCATTCTGATCAGACTTGTTGGGCAGAAGGTAATGACAAATACTATGACAACAACAACAGAAAACTTAAAAACCACAAGCAGATTACCTAAAGTAACCAAAAAAGCACGAGAACCAAAAATACAACCCACAGTCATCCTCAATCAGCTAATTTAGTCAGAGCATGGTCATCCAAACCATTTCTAGGTGGAAGAAGAGGGTGGAATGCTTCATGCATGTGCACTTCCATATGCGTCATTCAACCCTCAAGGAAATCTAGCCTCTCTTGTATCCTTTTTTGTCAGTAGTGAAGGGAAACCAACCGATCCATCATATGCCACTTGTTGTGTTGGAGGTCGATTAGAAAAGTAATGAGCTCATTATGATCATCATGTTTATCACAAGCCAAATTCTCCACCAACACTGTAACTTGTTGAATTTGTGCTTCCAGGGAGTCAAAGGGAGGAGGAAAGTCAACACGTCTAAGTGAGGGGGTGGGTTGTTGATCTACCTCCTCATCATCCCGTTGTTCCAATTTGTGCCCAAAACCTTGACCTAGAGGACCCACACCTCTACAGGCACTTCCATGCTGACGTTGCATACCACCCCAAGTAACCACCAGATTGCTCTCATGCAAGGTTTTATGCCCAATGACCTAGCAATTAGATGAAACCTAGAGCGCCTTCCTATATAACCATCCAAAGAAAAGTGTAGAATGTGAGTGATCCAGATCTTGGGAAAGGCCCCCAAGATCTGAATCATTGAAATGGATCTTCGGGGGGAGGCCTCCAAGATATGAAAAATTGAAATGCTAGAATAAAAAGAGGATAACACACAATAAACAAAACTACAAAGAAACCTTTTTTATTAAAACAAATAATAATTGTAAATGCTATGGTTGGGTAAATACCATGGGTGGATGCCACTTACAATACAATGGATAAATTCCATGAGTGAATAAATACCATGGGAGGATGAATACCAAGGGTGGGTGCCACTTACAATACCATGGGAAAATACCATCGGTGGATGCCACTTATAATACCATGGGAAAATACCATCGATGGATGTCACTTATAATGCCATGGGTAAATTCTATGGGTGGATGAATACCATGGGTAAATTCCATGGGTGGATGTCATTTCCATTCAGATCATCCCTCGCTCCTTAAGAAGCAATGGTCCCCATTGTGTGAAGTTCCCTTCTAAGAAGTATTTTTTGAATATGAAGAGCCACTAAAGAGAAGGGTTTTGTGTGGTTAACCCATAACCATGATGAACGAAGATCCGAGGATAGAGATGCCATGCAGTGCTTGTGACCAACTTTGATAATGATAGTGTGTGGCTTAGAAAATGGACTTCGATGAAGGGTGGGTTTGTGGATGACCCATAACCATGAAAAATGAAGATCTGAGAATAGACATACCATGTAATTCTTGTGACCAACTGTGATACTAACAATGTGCAACCTATCAAATGGACTTCGAAGACAAGGATTTTGTGTGGTTGATCCATAATCGTGATGTTGACTGTTGATGGAGTAACAGGTGCCTACATAGCCTGGGGTGGGAGGATACGTCTCCAAAGAACCCAAGCTAGATGCTTCTATGCTGAAATTGATGAATGTGAAGCAGAGGCCTACTAAAGCAGGATGGGAGGACGCGTCTCCAAAGAGAACCTGCTTTGAATGTTGCTCCATATATAAAAACTAATTTAAAATGGGCATAACTCGATCAATATAACTCAAAATATTTATTATAGCCTTTTTTTGAATATAATGACCATTCTACATCATCCCATGTGATTGAAATACCTATCTGGACACTCTGGAAACTCAGATGTGCGTTGCAATTGTCCTGTCATCACAATTTTTTTTTTAAATAGTTGATTTTAAATCAGCAATATCTGACCCTCGATCAAGGTGCGAGCCGAAGGATGGCTCCATCAAGACAGAGTAAATGCTGAGTACACCAAGGTATAGGACCATCGTCCCCCACACACTCGAGGCGATGGGTGTTGTGGCCTTTTGCATGCATAAGACTACCGCCACATAGAAATGTGGCAAAGATCTGCGACCGATAAGTTTTCAAATTAGTGTTGATTATAGTGGGAAGGAAGTTGGTAGTTTTTGTGACCAGGTGAGTGTGGTTCAGCGTGTGAGGCAAGGGGGATCTAATATCGGGTCGTTGCAGCATCACCAGAAGCGACGAAGGTTCCATTAGCTCCAAAGAAAGAAGATCAGGTACGTAAATTGTTTTCTCCTCCCCTCCATCATGCTTCCCTATCTCTGGTTTGGTTTCTGGGTTCTGCATTGGGGAAACTAGTTGGTGCGGGGGGGATGGGGTTGGGGGAATGGTTTGGTGTTAGTAGCCTAGAATAATAACTTGAGTCATATTGGAACCTCTTCAATTTCAATCCACTATGTTATTTTCCTCTCCCACATGGGGTTAATTTGGCTATGGGGTAGGGGTGACAACCCTGAGGAATGGTATTGTCTTTGGTTCGAAGATTAGGGGGTCGAGTGTTGAGATAGTTTTCGTACCTGTCTCAATGTTTAAGATTTTGTTCTTATGGTTGGGCGGCTTCTGGTTCTGGGTACCTAAGGTCGGAGTCGAAAGGCCTATGGGATTGTTGTTATGGGGAAGTGTTGTCGGGGTTTGGGAATTGGCATGCAATAGGGAATGCTATGCCAGAATTGAAATGTTGGGTGAAGGTTGTTTGGCTAATGGGTCTCTGTCTGGTTGGCTTCAGGGGTTGGGCAACCAAGGCTTGCATCGTAATGGTCACAAGTTCACTATAGAGGGGGTGAGCTACCTGAGGGTATGTAGGGTTGTTGAGGTGGTGTTGCATTACCTAGGATTGGGGAATGGCCACAAAAGGGCTGGAATTGGGTGTGAGAGGCTTGGAATTTTCATTTTGGGTCACTTTGTTACAAGGCCTGTGGCCAGCTGGCTGTCGGGGTGCTACACCCATGGCCTGGGTTGTAGTGTATGCAAGGTAGATGTTGTGGTGGTGTGCCTTTCGGGGTACAGGAACTTTCACGCAATTGGGGGAATGGGTCATATTAGGTTCAAGATTGTTTATTTTGCTTGTTATGCAAGAGGTCGAGTGGGGAATGAGACTGCATGCGCAATGGGGATGGTGGAATTCGGTGGGTGACAAAGCCTGTGGGTGATGGAATGAAACAATATAATTGATTGCCAAATCTGGTTTCTTGCCTCCATGACAGGTTTGCAGAGTGGTAAGCCTCCTTGGGCCCAAGGGGTTTCGAGGCTTGCCCCGTCACCAGTACAGAGATGAGCCAACTCATATTTGATTACCAAGCATCAGCCCCATATGGCTATGGCTCGAACTGCAAAGGCTAGGGGCCGAGGTAATAGGCCGTGGGGGACTGAGCAATAAAATGAACCCAGCTCCTCGGGAGGAAAATGCGGCAGAAAGTTTGTCGCTAACCTCATCAATGAAGCAACAACAGCTTATCTAGAGGAGACCAGCGAGGAGATCAGGAGACTGATAGAGGAATGGGAATTTGATCTGAATCGCCAGGCGAGTGTGACCGAGATAGAGATGGAAGACTAGTGAATCCTTGTGCCAAACCCTGGACACACCTACGGGTGAGTGACGTAGTTTAAGCAGACCCTGTATCTGTATTGGCTGATGAAAAGTCTCTTGGGCAAGGCAATGGAGTAGATTTCAGTGAGCATGGTGACAGTGGTTCAGGATTTTCCAAACTACGAACAAGATTTTCAGAAGCTACAATTTCAAATGCAGAAACAAGAAGGATGCCTCGGCCGCATTGAGAAACATCTTCCCTATCTGTTCTCACAGATAGAGCTGTCAGGCTCCAATGCCAAAGATCTAGCTCTGATCGAATTTGCCTCCATTGAGAAGGAAGATTAGAATTTTTGCTTATTATTAGTTTTGTTTAGTACTTATGCGGATAGATTTTACTTTTCATTATGCAGTTATATATGAGTATAGGAAACTAGAGTAGTTGTGGACATGTGAATCAAACTTATATAGATTGGGTAGAAAGACTCTGAAATTTTTGCTACTAGATGGCTTATCATGTGGTTAGGTGGCCAACAAACTTGGTTTGCCACTGATCAAGTTGAGGCCACCTAATTTGTTTTATGTGGTGTTAATTTTCTTATTATTAATGAAAAAGAAGGATCTACCAAGCTTACAAAAAAAATCAGCGATATCTCCCTCGTCCTAACTTTGATTTGACCAATTTTTATTTTTATTTTTTTTTAAATTGGGTGATTTTTCAAGAGGAGCTCAGATCTGCAATCATTTCACTGAAATTTTGCACAAAACTGCAAAAAAAAATATAGGAAAGCTTTCGTCCATGAATTTCCATAGAAAAATTTATGCAACACAACTGATTTTAAATTAGCAATATCTCTCTCATCCGGACTCCGATTCAACTGATATTTTTTTTGAATTTGGGTATTTTTCGCAAGAAATCCAGATCTGTTATTTGTTTTTTTAAAATTTTCACTAAAAATTTCATATCTGATCTGCAAACTCGTCGCCCAAAAAAATTATGCAAAAAAAAAAAAATCATTCTGCTTTTCCCAAGAAAGTGTTTTGTGGAGGTTGTAGCACATGCATGAAGTTTGTTGAAGATTGTTGCAAAAATTTGAAACTGAAATATGTGTCAAACCCTCATTCCCATGGATTCGTAACATAACTATGATACCACTGATACGGATCTTAGGGGGAGGTCCCCAACATCTGAATCATTGAAATGGATCTTGGGGGGAGGCCCCCAAGATCTGAAAATTTGAAATGCCAGAATAAAAAGAGGAGCACACACAATAAACAAAACCACAAAGAAATGTTTTTTATTCAATCAGATAATAATTCTAAAGGCTACATTATGGGTGACACACTGTTTTTTTACAAAATGCGACTTGTTACTTATAACCTTTTTTTGTTACAAAACCATAGGTAAATTCCATGGGTGGGTAAGTAAATTCCATGGGTGAGTAAATACCATGGGTGAATGAATACTGTTTAGTCAATTTAGTGTTTCTAAATTGATGTCATTAATTGTCAACCCGGGGCTCGTAAGCTGATGAAGTGAAGGTGTACTATATGTACTTAAGCAACCTCTTAGATCTTTTTGTCGTTTTGGGGGTGTTGTTTATGGTCAATTTATCTTCCTAAGATGGAATGGAGATTTTATAAACAGATGAGTGGGTGTGTGTGTAAGGTGATTTCTAAATGAGTGAGTGTGTGTTACAGGTGATTTCTAACTACCTTCTAAACTTGCAAAGAAAAAGCTTGAAAGAAATAAATAACTTGAAATGAACTGAAAGCAAAGAACCACTTTCTAATGGCACTAGACACCATTCATGCTGCTGCAAATAAAAAGGTAAGAAAACCACTTTAAAAACCAATGATAATGTTTATCTCTTCCTAACTCTCTGCTTCCAACATATGGTACTATGTAAAACACGATTAGGAAGTAGTTAGAGATGAGTTTAAAAAGTGATCAAAAATGAGAAAAATCTACTTTAAAGACTAGTTATAATGTTCAGCTCTTCCTAACTCTCTGCTTCTAACATATGGTACTATGTAAAGCACGATTAGAAAGTAGTTAAAGATTAGTCTAAAAAGTACTCAAAGCCAGCTGTAATTTATTAGTATTCTGATCTCTAAAAGATGAACAATTTATGATAAAGAGACCATCAATATGTTAACATACAACTTTGAGAAACTAAACTAGAAATCAGCTATGAAAATAGAGTAAAGGCAGCAACTTTGAATCTGTCAATTGAAAATACCATCAGATATAAAGCAAATACACAAAGACAAAACAATCCCGGGTTAAAAACCTGCAAAAACAATACTGATCAGTTTAAAATGAATGCTGGAAATAAAATGACATGAAATCAAATGGTATACTATTATACATGATAAAAGAAATAAAGATTGTTGAAAGCATGAAAATGAAATCAAACACTATGTACACGGGCTGTCACAGATGGGGCCCCTCCATCCACGCAGCCAACTTGAAAGATCAGCTACTAAAAGATGAACAGAACAGTCTTCTTTTTATAAAACCAGCATGTCAAAAATACAATGAAAAGTGTTGTAGGAACAGCCTTCTAAAACAGAGTTTTTTTATACAAAATCAGTGCAGCAATTACAATAATCCAAAAGCTAATCTACAAGCGTTGGCACACGCTTATTTATAAGCACAGAGGCAACTACTCTTTGCGTGAACTAAGCAACTACAGCCTACCCTATTAACTACGCAGCGACACGCAGTCATAGCTAATTAGCTTGTGCAGCAAACACGTAGGTAAATCCGTGCACTTTTAAGGGAAACGGTCATCATGGGAGACAAATCTATGCTTGGATCCTATCTTTAGCTGTCCTCGTGGCATGGAAAAGGTGCCGGCTACAGTTCCGTGTCCCAACTGCTCACGGCTCCCGTGCCACCGTTCAGAACTTGACCGTTTGACCGAGGGAATACCTGCGTTGACCAAGGGCATACGTGACTGGTTTGGCTCAACCAATAGCATACAATCCATGTGTACATCCAACCCAACATGCCCATGTGGCTCGTTCCTTGAGAAGACACGTGGAGCATATCAAACAACAAAAAGGCTGTGGAATCTTTGAACAGCTGCGGAATTGCTGAACAGCTGCGGAATCGCTGAACAGCTGCGGAAACTCTGTTTATATGCCAAAAATCTAAACCAACAGTAAAACATAAGCAAAGTTAACTGATTATGCTTAAAGACATCAAATGTAATGATCTGGGTAAGTTTATGCGGAAAATAGAGCAAAAGAGAGGGATAAGTGAGGAAAAGTTGTAGGTAATGATGGATAATCAAGTGCAAGTTAGAGGCTCTACATACCCCCACTACGAGGGTGTTGCATGTCCTCATGCAACAAAAACATTGTTTAGTCCACCTGCTGAGATGCCTCTGCTAAGACATCTAATCTTCTCCTCTTCCTCTGTGTGGCCACATTGACTCTTGGTCTTTTCATCAAACATCTGAATTTTAAATTGATCAAAGCTCTGCTTAACTTCCTGCATTTCTTCTTGAGCTTTTTGTTTTCCTTTTGCCAAAGGCCCATATGAAGCATGGTATTATCTTGGACCATCTTGTCCACATTGCTCTGTTCCTTCAGTCTTTCATTTTCTTGTTTGATGTGGCGATTTAGTACCTCTAGCTCAAATACTTCTTGCTTCAGTGATTGAACTTGTTGTTCAAGAGGTAGAACAGTGCTTGGACCAGCAACAGCTTGTTCTAATGTTTCCAAGTAGTTATATACTCTTTGCTGGTCCGGGTCAATCTCTGGTGACCTCTTTGGACTAGGCTCATGCTCAAATTCAGGTTCATGTTCAAATTCAGGCTCATGCTCAAAAGGACTTTCCTCACGTGGAGGGCTAGTCTCAACCTGCTCAACATGTGGAGAGCTTTTCTCAAAGTCAAGTCTTGTAGCAACCTTTTGAGGTGTGCTCAAGTCAATAAAGAATGTCTCTTTGTTCTCTGTGGCCCCCATTTTGCTTTGTAACCTGCTGCTCCTTCTCACGGTGGTGATGCTCTGTTTTTCTTTTTGTTGCTTCTGTTTTTGTTTTTGCATCTTCTTGGAAAGGGCAGCCTCATGAAGTTGGGCCAACCTATGTGCCAATGGCTGAGTGTCCTCTTCACTAGAATTCTCAGGAGTAAGGTAGGTTTCTTGGGCTATGGCTTTTCCTTTATCTTTCTTTTGTTTCTTCCTACTCTCCTTTTTCTTTTGAGCAGCTTCTTGTACAATTTCTTGCAGGGTTTCTGTAATGATTCCTTGGGCTGTTTGATCAATGTCTTCAGCAGGTTCAGGGTCAATTTCATGTTCAGAATGATGGGCAACATTTTCTTCTTCAACAAGGTCTTGGACAGTTTCTTCTTGGACAGCAGTTTTAGGGGTAACCTCTTCTCTTTTTCTTCTACTCTTTCTAGGCACTGAGGCTTCTCCTTCCTCTTCAAAGTGGTTTCTCACAAGAAATCTTTCCCAGGTATCCATTTTTGCTTTCAATTGTTCTTCAACTAGTATTTTGACAAGCCCATGATGGTATAAATGTGGCTCAATGTTTCTTGGATTTATTTGGACTATTGAGCACATTTTTCTAAGGCTTGAGAGTAAAAAGTATGGAAGGTTAATGTCATGCTCTCCTAAGAAATGCATCATAATTTTGGCATGATAAACATATAGAACTCCAAACCTTCCCTCACATGTAAAGAATTTTTGTACTAGTAGAAGCAGAGCTGTCCATTCTTCTTTAACAAGATTAACAGGGATTCCTTTTGTAAAGATGCTAGTATCCATACCTGGATTCTTCAGAATTTGCTTCCATTGCTGGTCTTGTACTGATCGGTTTTTGAACCATCTCTCCCCAGTTTGTGGTAGTGAAGTGGCCTGTGCCAAACTGCTCTCGGTGACTGTGAATTTCAGATCTCCTATCTCCACTTGGTTGTCTTTCTCTTTGAAAGAACGTGCAAAAGTCTTTGTGACCTCTCTATGATAACCCTTGAATTTTTGAATGCATTTGAGCCAATTTTCCTTTTGCAAAGGGTCTTTGACTTGGGGATATCCTTCCAGAAATTTGGAGCCCTCTCGCTCTGCCCTCAGAAGTTTACCCATCGATTCTCTGGCTCTGTTTTAATACTCTTTGAGAAAGGGTTATACGGTTTCAACAGTGGCTTTAACTCAACAGCTTTACGGCTTCAACAGTGGTTTCCACACAGTAGACTTACGGCTTCAACAAAACAGCCGTAATACATTCACAACAGTGGTCAAAGTTTAGCAGAGGAGAGAAACGAAACAGAGTATCGTTACGATGACAGAGTGGTGAATAAGGCAGAGTAGTGGAAAGCAAGGAAAATGCGGAAGTGAAACAACTGCGGGAATGAGATAATACATGCGTAGGAGGGTTATGAATGATGGGAAGAAACGGTTAAGTCCTTCAACTTCGGTCATGAGTGTACATTTGGCTGCGGAATCATAACGCAGAGAGTTGTAGTACAATTGTCTACGTCACTTAGGTACAAAAATTTGAATGGAAACGCAGCCGTGTGTGGGCTTTTAAATCGTGATGAATGGTGGCTATTAAGATTGAGAGATACAGGGATTTCGGTCGAGTAATGGAGAGGATTGGCAATCATTACATTGAATGGCAAAAAAAACACAACCCGTAAACTATGCAAAATGTTTAACCATAGGTTTAGAAGTTAGATCATACCTTTAGGTATCCGCGTTTTGATTCCTTTTGCTGATCTGACATTACCCTTTCATTATTTGTTGCTGCTACATGACCTTGCAATTTTTGCTGATGACCTTTGGACTGCAGATTCCTTCTTTAAACAGACTGTGTTTTTTTTATGCAGGTACAGAAAGTGTATTGGCTGCGGAATTGCTCCTCAGCTGCAGAAACTGCAGAAATACCCTTCTAACTGCACAAAACAACTTTAGCTGTGTAAAAATAAATCTGACAATGACTTTATTGATGGAATGGAATGTAATGGATGGATGAATGAAAAGAAAGGAGGTCGAGTGAGAGTGGTTGAATGAATAAGATGGTGAATGAAGTGGATGAAATGGCGAAATGAGATGGAAGAGAGAGAGATTTTTTTTGGAAAACATGAGGTGTCAGGTGACCCTGATTTTCACCTCAGGTTTTCTGCATAAGACTGCCAATCAGAGATTGGTTTTCAGGCTTATACACTTATTCTTTTTTTTTTTTTTTTTTTTTTCCTTTTTTTTTTTCTTTTTTTTTTTTTTTTCAAAAACCAAAGATTAGGCTGATGGAGGAGAAGAATCCTTCTCCACCAACCTGATTGCAGAATCTTCTTTAAACAACTTGACAAATTCCTCTTTTGAGAGTGGCCTCTGGTAGACTTTCAGGCGATGGCCATTCACAATAAGAGGAGTATGAAATTCATCAATAGTTTTCACTCGAACTGCTCCATTACTAAAGACTTCATCAACCTCATATGGCCCAAGCCAATGAGTTTGAAATTTTCCTTTGAAGTCCTTAAACTTTGAATCAAACAATAGAGCCCAATCTCCTTTCTGAAACTTTCTTTCTTTGATATGACGATCATGCCATTTAGATCTTTGGTGCTGAACTAGATCGGTCCTTAGAATTGCATTTTGTCTTATTTCATCTAGCTCATTTAGCTGGTCCATTCTGTGTTTTTGGGCTTCTGAGAGGCTCATTCCCAATTGGACTGCCATCTTGAAGGTCTTGATTTGGAACTTAATGGGGAGCAGGACTTCCTTCCCATAAACAAGTTCATAGGGAGAATGTCCTGTTGTGTTCCTCCATGTGGTTCGATAGGCCCATAAGGCTTCAGGAAGCCTTTCCGCCCAATCTCTTCTATGAAGATGAACAGTCTTGGTGACAATGCCTTCAAGAACTTTATTGGTAGATTCCACTTGGCCATTGGATTGCGGATGGTAGGGAGTAGATGTTCTATGCTTGATCTTATATTCCTCCATCAGCTTCTCCATCAATTTAGATGTAAATTGGCTGCCCTGATCTGTTACAATTTCCCTTGGGACACCAAAACGAGTGAAAATATCCTCAAAAAGAAATTGAACAACTGAATTTTCAGTGGCAGAAGGCAATGCCTTGGCTTCTACCCACTTAGTAACATAATCAGTACAAACCAGTATATACTTCTTTTGCTTTGATGGTGGATTAATTGGTCCAACGAAATCTAGAGCCCATTTCTCAAAGGGTTCAATGCATACCTGAGGCTGTAGTGGCATTTCATTTGAAGGAGTTGGTCTCCCAACTCTTTGGCAGCTGTCACACCTTCTAACATACTGCTTTGCATCTTTAAAGAGAGAAGGCCAATAATATCCTAGAGAAAGGATTTTATAGGTTGTCCTCTTGTCAGCAAAGTGCCCGCCGCATGGTTCATCATGACATGCCTTAAGGATGTCAGGCATTTCATCTTCCCGAACACACCTTCTGATTATACAATCTGGCCCTGTTTTGAACAATTCATTAGAAATCTAAGAATAATGTGAACTCTCCTGAATGATTTTCCTTTTTTCATTAGGAAATAAGTGTAGAGGTAGCTTCCCTGTAACTAGATAATTATCCATATCTGCATACCAAGGGGTCTTGGTAGTTACTGCAAACAAGTATTCATCTGGAAACTTATCTTCTACTGGAGAATCTTCATTAGTGTTTTGGATTCTAGACAAGAAATCAGCTACTGTGTTTTGTTTTCCCGGTCTATCTAACACAGTAATGTTGAATTCTTGTAAGAGTAAAAGCCATCTTGTAACTCTACCATTAGTAACAGGTTTTTTCATTAAATATCTTATGGCAGAGTGATCAGTATGGACAAAGGTTTCATAGCCGGTTATGTAGTGTCTAAACTTATTGATCGCATGTACCACAGCTAAGAACTCTTTTTCTGTAACAGTATAATTTAACTCAGTAGGAGTCAAATTCTTACTTGTATAATAAATGGCATAAGGGATCAAATCCTTTTGTCCCAAAACAGCTCCTAGAGCTGTATCTGGAGCATCAGTAGAAATGTGGAAAGGGAGTTTCCAATTTGGCCCCCTTAAGATGGGTGCTTCAGATATTCTAGTCTTTAAAGCTTCAAAGGCAGATTGACACTCAGGATCCCATTTGAACTCACAGTCTTTAGTAAGCAATTTGAAAAGAGGAGATGCTATCTTAGTGAAGTTTTCAATAAATCTTCTGTAATATCCAATAAACCCAAGAAAACTTCTAACATCTTTCTGGCAATTTGGAACAGGTAACTTAGAGATGACTTCCACTTTGGATCTATCAACCTTAATCCCATCTCCTGAAATATGATGTCCTAAAACAATCCCTTCAGTAAACATCATAAAACACTTTTCATGACTTAAAGAAAGATTTGTTTCCTTACATCTTATCAGTACTTTTTCCAAATTTTCCAAAGCTTCTTCAAATGTATTACCATAAACTATGAAATCGTCCATGTATACCTCTACACAATCATGAATCAGAACTGAAAAGATTCCTAGTACAGCCCTTTGAAATGAGCGAGTGCATTGCACAATCCAAAAGGGAGTACTCGGTAGGCAAAAGTTCCCCAATGACAAGTGAATGTTGTTTTGTCTTGATCTTCAGGTGCTACCTGAATTTGATTATACCCACTAGAACCATCCAAGAATGAGAAATACTTTTTACCTGCTAAAGTGTCTAGTACGTGATCAATAAAAGGTAGAGGGAAATGATCCTTTAAGGTTGCCTTGTTCAATTCTCGATAATCAATGCAAACTCTCCATTTACCATTCTTTTTGGGCACTATAACCAAGGGAGAAACCCATTGGCTATCTGAAATGGGGTAAATGAAGTTTACCTTGAGCAATTTCTGGAGTTCTTCTTTCACGATTTCCCTAAGGTTTGGATTCATCCTTCTTTGTGGTTGCCTGATAGGTCTGCTGTTTTCTTCAATATAGATGTGATGAATACAAGTCTTAGGATCAATTCCTTTCATGTCAGTGTATTCCCATGCAAAGGCAGTGGAATGTTTTTGCAACAGTTTAGTTAATTCTTCTTGTTGTGGTCTTTCCAAGTTTTTGTTAATGTTCAATGGTTTTCCTGGAAGGATTTCAACTGTAGAACTACCAAACTCTTCCATTGAGAAGAGAGACATCTGTCTAGAGGAGAGATATTCAATGTCTGCATCTAACTGAAACTGTGTAGAGTCATATTCTAAAGGTATTTCAAAATTTTCTAATGTATTTAGAATTTGACTATCCTCACTGATCTCAGAGATGGTTAGAACAGGTTGAATAGTATCCTCATCATCAACCCACTCATCTTCTCCTATTTCTGTTATTGCCTTTGCTGGAGGATACAAGTTGAATTTCTTGGTGGAATTACCATCTGATATATACATGTCCCCAGACCTACAACTTATGAAAGCATCAGCTGTGGCCAGCCAAGGTCTTCCTAAAATAAGAGGATGTCCTCCTAGATTGTTCTTGGGAGTTAAAATCATAAAATCAACTGGATATTCCCAAGAATCTAGGGAGACTGGAATGTCTTCCAATACACCATCAGGTTTAATGATTGATCTATCTGCAAGTTGCAGTAAAGTAGGTGTAAAGAGAAGGTTAGGAAGCTTTAACTGATCCATGGTCTGTCTACTCATGATGTTGATAGCGGCTCCTAAGTCAATCAAAGTATTTGGGATTTCAACCCCATTAATATGAGTTTTGACAATAGGGCTACCGGGGTCCACATATTTTTGCATGGTAATCTTACCCATCATAATGTCTGCAATTTTTCCAACTAGATGTATCCTTTTGGTATCTCTGGTTCTCTTTCCTGTTTTCTTCAAACTCAACTCCTTTATTGTCTTCGCTAGAATGGGAATTTCCTTAATGGCTTGTAACAAGGGGATCTTGATACAGACATTCTTCAATTCGTCTAGAAAACTATAGTCAGGCACCCATATTTTCTTTTCCACTCCTTTGTCAATTTGTAATCTTTCAGGAAAAGGAGGTGTAGTTAAAGGTGTAGGTTGCTCAACTATGGGAGTTGTAGAGGTTGATTCTTTTTCTTTTTCTTTTTGGATATTTTGGTTTTGAAGTGATACTTCAGAACCCTTATTGACTTTGAGAGATTCTTCCTCAGAAATGCTTGGTTGTTGAACACTTGTAGAAGGTTGATCTAAGATTCTACCTGATCTGAGTTGTACTTCATTGAGAGGAACAACCATATAGGTAGGGAATGGTTGACCTTCCATCATGTAAGCATTTTGAGGGTTCCTATTATTTGGATTTGGTAATGGCTGAGAGGGAAGTTGATTTGATTTCTGCTGGGATTGAAGCGATAGTTGAGAATTTTGATTTTGTGGAGGAGGTTGTTGTTGTTGAGGGTATGGCAATGATAGTTGTTGACCTTGATTTGGAAGTTGTGGAGCCTGCTGATTCTGAAATGATGGAGGATATTGATAGAATTGAGCAAATCTCCCATAAGGATTTTGCATGCTTTGCATCCATGCTTGGAAAGCATTTTGAGGTTGAGGCCAAGGTTGTTGCCAAGGATTCCAATTTGGTTGGGATTGAGAATTCATAGAGTTGCTAAACCCTTGATTCTGTTGCCCTTGCCAAGGTCTCCTTGCAATAAAACAGAGAGATTCAAGTGTACTTGGATCCTCTTGAAAGACTGCTTTGAGGCCAGGTATTGAAGGACAATCCTTAGTCTCATGAGTTTCTGAGCAAATTACACATGTTTCTACAACGTGTGTGTCCAAGGGACATTCCCTTAAAGCATGTTTCTTTCTACATTTCGGGCAAAAAATGGCCAAAGCCTCAGCTTCTGCTTTTTGTTTATTGTGAATCTTAAGGGTATCTAGTTGTTCACTAAGACTCCCTAAGATGTCAGTTTTGAATTCATCAAGCATATTGCCGATTTCACCCTACTTACTGATCCTGTTGCAGATTTATTTGCTCTAAGGAGAGAAGGATCTCTAGGCCCTTTTTGAGTTTTTGATTTGCCTCTTGAGAGATGGATACAAAGTTCTGCTATATCATTGAGTGAAAGTTGAGAAATATCCCCTTTCCCCATCATGTTTAAGATATATATCCATTCATCCCTAATGGCTTTTAATAAGAGGGCTTTTAAGGTCTCTTCATCCAAGCTACTCATTTTTGCTCTTTTCAAGTTATATTGAAATCTTTCAAGTAAATCTTCTAAGCTCTCATCTTCTCTTTGTATCATTTTAAAAACCTCGTCCTTGTGATTAGTAGGCATACAATAGTCCAAATACCTATCCAAAAATGTTTGTTTCATTTCATCCCAAGACCTAATGGATTGAGTGAGTAACCCCATGAACCATTTCAAGGCTTGATCCTTCAGTGTTGAAGGGAACAATTTGAGTTTCTAAGAGTCATCCAGGTAGTCATAAGTTCGACACACCACTTCAAACTCAAATAAAAATGTTTCAGGGTCCTCAGTTCTTAACCCATGGAAATTTGGGAGGACAGATGGTGATATGTTTTTCATAGTGGCTCGGGAATCCTCATTAACAATGGGAAACCCAAATGAATTATCCCCATCTCTATTTCCTCCTCCAAGGGGACCTCTACCTCCATTATTGTTGTTGTTATTTCCTCCTCCTCTTCTACCTCTACCTCTACCACCTCCTTCTTCCTCTGCCATGATGGTTCTCCTAGGGATTTCAAAATCTTCTGGTTCCTCTACAAAAGGTGAATGAGAAGAGATTTCTCCTTCTTCTTCAGATGATTCCACTTCCTCAATTACAATTGGTCTTTCTGTAGGAGAAAGAGAAGAGTCTCTTCCTGGTTCAAATTCAATAGAAGGTGTAGGAGAGTCAACTCTTGGCTCTTGAATTCCAGGAATTCTAGGACTAGGAGTGTCGGTTGGAGATAAGGGAGGTGTCTCTTGTCTATCCCTTGAAGCAGATGGAATTGTAAAAATTGAACTTCGAGCTCTAGCTAAAAACCTTCCCCTAGAATCTCTAGCTCTATGCATGTCATTTTTTATTATTTTCTTCAAGTCAAGTTAATAGTTCTTTTTCTGATCTTCCAGTTCACTCTAGGTGCAAGAAGAGAGCATACTCAAGAAACTACCAAATCAATAACTTTCTCTTTTCTGATCCTCCAGATCACCTTGCAGTGCAAGAGGATAGCATACTTTGATAGGTTATCAACTTCTTTCCTCGAAATTTTTATGTTTTTTTTTTCCTAAGAATATGGCTACTTAATTTCACTTCCCTGGCAACGGCGCCAAAATGTTTAGTCAATTTAGTGTTTCTAAATTGATGTCATTAATTGTCAACCCGGGGTTCGTAAGCTGATGAAGTGAAGGTGTACTATATGTACTTAAGCAACCTCTTAGATCTTTTTGTCGTTTTGGGGGTGTTGTTTGTGGTCAATTTATCTTCCTAAGATGGAATGGAGATTTTATAAACAGATGAGTGGGTTTGTGTGTAAGGTGATTTCTAAATGAGTGAGTGTGTGTTACAGGTGATTTCTAACTACCTTCTAAACTTGCAAAGAAAAATCTTGAAAGAAATAAATAACTTGAAATGAACTGAAAGCAAAGAACCACTTTCTAATGGCACTAGACACCATTCATGTTGCTGCAAATAAAAAGGTAAGAAAACCACTTTAAAAACCAATGATAATGTTTATCTCTTCCTAACTCTATGCTTCCAACATATGGTACTATGTAAAACACGATTAGGAAGTAGTTAGAGATGAGTTTAAAAAGTGATCAAAAATGAGAAAAATCTACTTTAAAGACTAGTTATAATGTTCAGCTCTTCCTAACTCTCTGCTTCTAACATATGGTACTATGTAAAGCACGATTAGAAAGTAGTTAAAGATTAGTCTAAAAAGTACTCAAAGCCAGCTGTAATTTATTAGTATTCATATCTCTAAAAGATGAACAATTTATGATAAAGGGACCATCAATATGTTAACATACAACTTTGAGAAACTAAACTAGAAATCAGCTATGAAAATAGAGTAAAGGCAGCAACTTTGAATCTGTCAACTGAAAATACCATCAGATATAAAGCAAATACACAAAGACAAAACAATCCCGGGTTAAAAACCTGCAAAAACAATACTGATCAGTTTAAAATGAATGCTGGAAATAAAATGACATGAAATCAAATGGTATACTATTATACATGATAAAAGAAATAAAGATTGCTGAAAGCATGAAAATGAAATCAAACACTATGTACATGGGCTGTCACAGATGGGGGCCCTCCATCCACGCAGCCAACTTGAAAGATCAGCTACTAAAAGGTGAACAGAACAGTCTTCTTTTTATAAAACCAGCATGTCAAAAATACAATGAAAAGTATTGTAGGAACAGCCTTCTAAAACAGAGTTTTTTTATACAAAATCAGTGCAGCAATTACAATAATCCAAAAGCTAATCTACAAGCGTTGGCACACGCTTATTTATAAGCACAGAGGCAACTACTCTCTGCGTGAACTAAGCAACTACAGCCTACCCTATTAACTACGCAGCAACACGCAGTCATAGCTAATTAGCTTGTGCAGCAAACACGTAGGTAAATCCGTGCACTTTTAAGGGAAACGGTCATCATGGGAGACAAATCTATGCTTGGATCCTGTCTTTAGTTGTCCTCGTGGCATGGAAGAGGTGCCAGCTACAGTTCCGTGTCCCAACTGCTCACGGCTCCCGTGCCACTGTTCAGAACTTGACCGTTTGACCGAGGGAATACCTGCGTTGACCAAGGGCATACGTGACTGGTTTGGCTCAACCAATAGCATACAATCCATGTGTACATCCAACCCAACATGCCCATGTGGCTCGTTCCTTGAGAAGATACGTGGAGCATATCAAACAACAAAAAGGTTGCGGAATCTCTGAACAGTTGCGGAATTGCTGAACAGCTGCGGAATCGCTGAACAGCTGCGGAAACTCTGTTTATATGTCAAAAATCTAAACCAACAGTAAAACATAAGCAAAGTTAACTGATTATGCTTAAAGACATCAAATGTAATGATCTGGGTAAGTTTATGCGGAAAATAGAGCAAAAGAGAGGGATAAGTGAGGAAAAGCTGTAGGTAATGATGGATAATCAAGTGCAAGTTAGAGGCTCTACAAATACCATGGGTGGATCTCACTTACAATACCATGGTTAAATTCCATGAGTGAATAAATACCATGGGAGGATGAATATCAAGGGTCGATGTCGAGGCCCCCAAGATTTGAATCATCGAAATGGACCTTCAGGGGGAGGCCCTCAAGATCTGAAAAATTGAAATGCCAAAATAAAAGGAGGAGACACAATAAAAAAACCACAAAGAAACTTTTTTTATTAAAACAGATAATAATTGTAAACGTTATATTATGGTGGACAATTTGTCCTTTTACAAAATGTGACTTGTTACTTATAACATTTTTTGTTACAATACCATAAGTAAATTCGATGGGTGGGTAAATACCATGGGTGAATGAATACCATGGGTGTATGTCACTTATAATACTATTGTTAAATTCCATGGGTGGATAAATACGGAGGATGAATACCAAGGGTGGATGCCACTTACAATACCATAGGAAAATATCATGGGTGTGTTAGGTTCCTATACCAATAGGTGTCATAATTTATGATTGACATAGTTCATCTCTGTAATATGTACATACCTTTGCTTTCTGAAAAAAATTTCCATATTCAAAAAGTCAAAAAATTTAAAAAAATGTAAAGAGGGTATGCCCTAAAAGAAAAATCAAAGGGCAAAAAGAAGGAAAAAGGTCAAAAAAGATGAAAAATGAACCCCAAAAAGAAAAGACCATGAAAGTGTGCAAGCTCAAATGCCACTACCATTTACTTTTATGCATAATAATGATTGTATGCAACTTGTTATTTATGCCACAATCCATGGTAATCAAACAATTTAATCTTGATTATTCCATGTTTTGAACTTCATGTTGATAGATAGAGAATGAAAATTTGACCAAACTATTTAACCTTGGCAGATAATTAGATTATGTAGAGTGAATAAAAGGATCTCAACTATTTAATCTGAGCCCTTGGATGTAATAAGGTTAGACTTAGTTAGAATACCATTGTAAAAGAAAAGAAAAGGTGTTGATAATGGTTTGTCAGTTTAAGTGCACCCTGTTGTGGGGAAAAATGCCTACGCAGGACGATCCTATCCACCTAAGGTGTGACAGTGCCTTAGCAACAAACGAGTACAGCTATACTGGTTTCTTCCTTTATAAAATGTGAAAGAAGAGAGATCAATAGACTTACCGGTGTCTTCCGTTTGTCCCTCGATCCAATCTCCCTTCTCTTTGGGTGTTCACAGCTACTTGCCTTCTTGCTTCTCCAGCTACAAATTCCTGCAAGATCACAAGAGAACAGCTACTTGCGACAAGAGAACAACTACTTGAGAAAAGAGAAGAACAGTACACAAAGACAGATGTTCACATTCATAACTAGTTTAGGATTAGAAATAAACCAAATACACTAATACATTCATACATCAAAATACATCAGCATATAGGAGAAACCAAGATAGCTTTATTGATGAATAACAAGGTTTAGGAAGAGATACAACCCAGAGGGCTCCAATCCAGCATCTCCTTCCCAGCAAATGGAATTCCTATCTTCACCCCCTTCAAAGCATTAAGCACCCAATGGTTCCAATCTCAAACCAACAGCAATTCTTTGCAATAACAAAATTCCAGCCTCTAGATCTCATGGAGGAGAGATCCATATATAGATGTTTGGAGAGAGGATGAGTCAGCTTGAGATCTGACTAGTGTCCTCTCCCTCTGTCAGTTCTTGAGTCCACTTGGAGGTTCTTGCTTCCACTTGGAGATTTGGAACCTCTTACTCATCACCAGTCGAATTCCCTGAGGCAAGTGTCATTTTGGAAGCTTCCTGGGTTTTGACACCTTGAGAAATGAGCCTGCCACTTGTCCATTCTCGTTCAGCGCAGGTAGCCTTTGTTCCAGTTGATATTCAACGCAGGTAGCCAGTGTTGGCTTTGACATTCAGCGCAAACAGCTAGTGTAGCCACTGAATGATCCTGAATTGACTTGTTTTTTAGCAGTTTCAGGTGGAGAACTTCTGTGAATTGTTGTGGTTTGTTAGCCTTGTTTCTCTAGGGGTAGGAACAACATGTTTAGGGACTTTGGATCCCTTAGATTATGGAAATTTCATGCTCAATGCTGTAAGGCACAAAAATGTCTATAACAGTTGCCCCCTAAAGTATGAGGTTGTTTATCGGGCGAAATGCTTTATCAGGGGGATCCGAAGTTCATCCAATGCTGGGAGGAGACCTGTAATAAGATACAATACAATACATTATTTTTCATACTGCTTTCATGATCTAGCTAAGGCGGGAATTCCCATGCTCAGCTTTATAAATACATTTTTCCGTACATAGAACAGACAATCGTCTGATGGTAGACTGATAATTTTGATGAAATTATCATCCTTTGAGTAGGATGATTATCTGCTGCAATGATGTACATGTCAATGTCTTTATCTTTCCTGAATATATATCGCAGCCCGGATGGATGAAACTAGATCCGGGGTCTTCAAATCCCGTTCGATCTTCACTCTAAGTACAAGTCGATCCATGTGAGAAATGTTCTGAAGTCGAACATGGAAAGACATCGCTTGATTACCGGTCAATGATGTAAACCGTTAACAAGCGCGAGAGGAATCACCGATAATGATAATGACCCTCAAGGTACTGCAGTACAATTCATGTGGTGTGAATAAAGGACTTGGCGTCGAACACCACGCAAAATCTTTCGGTCGAAGGTCATTGAAGTATACCTGTCGCCGGAAGTGAGAAACTTGCCATTGTGGCATGCAAGCTTCAAAGTACTGAAGGGGTTTTTCCTAGATCAACTTCCTGGATAATGAGCTGATGTCGACAAGAAGCGATCCATCACAGGAGTGCCTTAATGAATCCCACATCAGTGACATGGAATGGAGCTAATGATTTTAATGGAGGTGAAAACGATCTGTGACATATGATTCAGGGTGGCGGTCATGAAAGGATGAAGGATAATGTATGGCAGTGGATGGGACACGGTTGACTTTTTTTGAACGACTTCTCTTGAACATATGGTGACACTGATGCGATGGATTGGTAGCATTACCCCAAATATGGATGGTATGGTGAGACCATGGATGTAACCGGTGACTGAAACAACCCAACCCGATTGTGGTACGGAGGAAAAGTGTCATGTTCAAGAGCGACTTGCTACCATCAAAGTTTTCTTTAGTTTCTCCCAATTTTTCCCCAGTCATTGCTGACCAGTACCTCTTTATTTTTGTCAAGCTTGAGGAGGATAACATATGCTTGTTCTATAACCTGCCCTTCGGGCAAGCCCATCGCTATGTTTTAACGAGCCTAGCGATAGTGAAACTCGTTCTCGTCTAAAGACAAGTTTGTCGCTATTTAATGATTTTAACGAGTCTAACGACAAGGATAACTCGGTCCTTTTCATTTTTAGAGAGTTTGAAAAGGTACATAAAGTTAACTCCAAAAGTCCTTTTTCGTCATCTAATCCCTTAAGTCCGAAAAAGTATAAAACAATACAGAAGGGATGAGTTTTCGATAGTTTTAACGAGCCGAACAAAACAAACGCTCGATCTTTTTGTGCAATAATCCCTCAGGTCCAAAAAGATTAAAATCTAGAGGAGGGATAGCTCTTCCGGTCGCTTTATCGAGCTGGAAGGCCAAAACTCGACAATATTTTCATATTTTACGAGTCGGTTGAAAAGAGCTTAAAGAAGACTCGTCTTTTGAGGAACGAGTGATAAACAGGGTTAGCAGCTGATTCCAGGTACAGGTTGGAATTTTCCAATCACAGCAGTGTCACAAGGATGGCTAGGTGAAATCACTCTTCGCAGTTGTTCCTCAAAATGGGTAAACAATCATATGGAGGTGAACGATCGGCCAAATGAAAAGTGGAGGTGACGGTGCAAACCCGACCAAGGCTTTAATGGCTGATGATATTACATTCACAGTGGTTATTTACCGGGTAGGTTCATTTTTTATTTTAAAATGAGCTTAAACGCTGGTGGAAACACTTGCTCATTGCTTATGTTTATTTTTTAATGAGCATGAAGTCCGCGTTAAAATTGCTCGGATCTTGCGTTTATTTTTTAACGAGCATGAACTTTGTGCTAAAACTGCTCGATTCTTGCGTTTATTTTTTAACGAGCATGAACTGTGTGCTAAAACTGCTCGATATAAGTTTGCATGCCCCCAGCATAATAACGCAAATTGAGGTGTATGCCCCCCAAGCTTCATTGCATTCAACTCGGTGGTTGGAATGAAGGTTTACCTTTGGAATTTGGAAAGGGGATTGTTTCATTTTTTAATGAGGTTGACACAGTAAAAGAACTATCCTCATGACTCCTTGTTTCATTTTTTAACGAGGTTGACACGAGATAAGAACCGTCCTCGGAGTCCAAACCCATTAGATGTAGAAGGTTTCATATTCCACTGTGGCCACTTCTGCCAGATTACTTGGAGGCGGTAGGGCAAAAGTACCCATTAAAGCAGGGTCTTTTAGGAGACCTACTCCTATATTTTGGAGCGAATGATTGCTTCCATGGATCATTGGAATGCTTCCCGTAACTTGTGAACTGTTGGGGAGAAAATTTTGTTGGTCGACGATTGTAATTCCTCCTTGGAAGGGAAATGCAATCTTCCTAAAGTAGGTCGACACAACTGCGGCCATGGCATAGATCCACGGTCTTCCTAGTAGGATGTTGTAATCAAGATTCCAATCGATGACTTCAACATCTATTTCTACTGTTTTCCCTCCTAGTTCAACTTTCAAGTTACTTAGGATACCATAAGGGGTATATGTCCTTCCGTCGAATGCTTTTAATGTCGTCGAAGATCGCGACAAGGTTGGAGATCCTAAAGTTTTCCAGCAACTCATCGACATAATGCATGTAGATGCCCCCTCATCAATAATTGTTCGATGAACAGTTTTGTTGAGGGCTTTCACTTGAACAAGGAAAGCTAGTTGTGATGGTAACTGAGGATCGTATCCTTTATGATTAAAGGCCACAAGATTGGAATCCATTGGGTCAATCCCACCTATTGCTGATAATAAAGCTTGCTCTTGGGAGAGGCAATTTTGCGGTACCTCAAGCGTCGTCATAACGGACGGCGATTGGGCCAGGTCCTCTATTATATTATAATTCTGTGCTATTTTCGCACAAGGATTAAATGTCGATTTGTGTACTGCTCCCTTTTGCGACTTTATCATTGGTTCCGGAACGATGGGTGGCACAACTTCGGTCAAATTTGTTGTCGAACTACTAGGTTGTTCATTAGCCTTGTTGTTCGACAGCTTTGGATTCCTGTAATCTTTATTCCTCGTCAAAGCATCATTTTGCTGCTTTGATACAGACAACATAAGCACTTGGGATCGGGAAGCATTTTGATTAGCAACCAGTTCGGTTCCCGGGCTTGGAAACGGATCGGTCAACACAGCTGAGGTTTTCGAACTCTTAAAGAATCTTTTAAGCTCAGCTTTGTATGGACAATCTGTTGTCCAATGATCCTCATCGCATATATGACACCCCGCAGGGGGTTTCCTTTTTCTCCCTTTCTTTTTCTTCTTGCCCCCTGGTTGCTTCAGTTGTTTGCCCTTGTCGTCCGACACGGCACTTATTTCCGAGGCAAGAAGTTCCTCATTTTCATTTTGATCGGAAATCTCACGGGCCTTTTTAGATATAGCCTTTGTCGATTTCATGTCTATTGCGCCAATCACGCCATCGCCGGCATGAGAGTCATTGTTTGATTTAGGAGGAGGAGGAATTGAGAATTCCGGTCTAGGGGCATCAGGTATTTTGTCGTAGAGCGTGCCGGACTGAGTGTAAACCAAGTCCAGATATTGCGCACGAGCGATGACTTGCTCTTCTGTTACGACTTCCCCCTTTGCCACATCTTCCGTGATGGCAGGAAGTAATGACTTGATAAACCATTCAGCTAATAGCTGATTGGGAACGTACGTTTTTACCATCCTACGACGACGTCGCCACTCATGTATATGATCAGATATGTGAGTGGTCGTTGTCTGTTTGAAGTTGGTTAGGAGTTCCGTTCCCGTTTCATACCTTATGGGTAATTGAAAATGGGTTAAAAAGGTTGTGGATAAGGTACCGAAGTTGTCGAACGAAGCTCTAGGCAATTCGATATACCATTTTGCCGCTGGACCCGTTAACGTCCTCTGAAAAAGGCGAAGTCTTATCGAATCATCATTCAGGGTGTTTGATGAACACCACAGATGAAATGTCATCACATGATTCGACGGATATTCACCCGGATTTCCATTAAATTTAGGAATATCTGACGGAAGTTTATGCGGAATCGCTGGCCACCAAGGGGCATAAGCAATTGGATCATTCGTCAGCCGGTTTAGATCTAGTAATTCTAGAGTTGCTACAAAGGGCAACTGTTGAGTCAAGTTAGGCGAAGCATACCCAGGATAAGATGGAATCGCCTGAGCAGTGGGTCTTTGCATACCAGCATAATGTGTTTGATGCTGGAAACTTTGACAAGGTTGATGGGCATAACCATTATAATATGGTTGTTGGTAACCGCTTTGTAAATGCGATTGCCCATTACTTACAAAGACTTGTTGCTCAGGTCCTCGATATGATTGCTGGAATGGGGGTTGATGAGTTTGAAACAGCTCTGGTTCTTGGACCAGTTGCTGTTGTCCAATACTGGATGATTGACCAAGATGAGGAGTCATAGTACTTGTTTGAGCTTGAGTTGCTCCAGATAAGGAGGCACTAACCAGAGGTTGTGATTGAGTTGTCGAGACAAGAGGTTGTTGTATGGCAACCTGAGAAACTTGGGGTTGACATACAACAGGTAGCGTTTGTACTTGCGACGCAATCACCATACCAGGTATAGTGGCAACATTCGACACAGGGTGGACTGGTTGCATTGAATATGCAACCCTTGGTTGCTGAGGCAGTATCGGTACCCATCCACTGGATGTAATTCCAGTTTGACCTGAACTTTGTTGTAAACTCCCATATGGTTGTTCTCCGAGGGGGAACAATGAAAAGGCATACTGCCCTCCATATGGTGGCAATCCAGTACTTAAAGGGTAGATTGGGCTTTGAAGACACAATGGACCAATTTGTTGAGTTTCAACATAAGAAATACCAGATGATAATCCGGATGAAGAAATAGGAACTAACCATGTCGTCGAAACAGTCTCTGATTGGACTCCAGCTTGTTGTTGACAATTTGCCGGGACAGATGGTATACCAGCGAACATTGTTGGAGTAGCGGCAGGAGGTTCTGCCGCTGTTGTGTCGAATGACACAGTCCTGGATGTCAACGGTTGTTCAAACATATTTAGTCTATCCAAAAGATTTTCTAGCGATTCTACAAGAACTTTGTGATGAAGGTAGACTAACTTCGAAGATCAACGAGGGAAAGGTGATGATTATTCCGTTTAAAATAAATTTTAACGACGCTTGGACACAACTTTCTTTTTCAATTTTAAAGAGTTGAGAAAAAGATAAAGATGACTCTAGTCTCCTTCGATGTTTTAACGAGCTCGAAGTGAAAAATGCTCGGATGGACTTTTTCCGTTATAGAGTCTGAAAAAGGCCAAAAGGAACTGCTCTGGAGTTCTAGGCAGAGGGTGTGCCAAACTTTTCGCAAAACCATAGAATACTTTTTAGGGTACGGGCGGTCGATCTTCCTGAATGTTGTGTTCAGTGCATTGCGATCAGTAGGGCGGCCGACACGGCTTCCTAAGGATAAAGGTTTTATGCCTATAGGGGTCTCCCAATATATACGTGACGGTACGTGGGAGCACAATCCGTACTGGCGCTATCGTCCCTTAGGAGGAATCACCCACCATCCACGAGATCGACAGTCACCAGGCTTAATGACGCTGGAACACGTCTCTAGCCTAGACCTCTATGTTGTGCGTTATGTTACAAAGCGTTGTTAAGTTCATTCAATTTATTTTAGGTTGATCTTCTTAGAAGTTTGTCTTTCAAGGTTCACCACGAGATGTATGATACAAATTCCTAAATGCAGTCTAAAGATGATAAGCAAGCTTTATGTCTTTTCAACTTTGAAAATCCTAGCTACTAAGGGAAAAGAAAGACACCATCTTTTCTCAAAGAGCAATCAGCACACTCTAATGCACTTTTCCTAAATCAATCATGCAAACTATCAAATGCAAATGCACAATGCAGGTGTTTGTTTTCTGCTTTCTTAGTATTGATGCCTACAAAGAAAGCTTTTTGTACAACTTTGAATTTGCTTTTAAATGATCAATACAAACAAGTTTACTTTTTCGAAATCAGAGAGGGTAGAAGAGATTACAACACTTAATGATTTTCGAAATGAAGACTTGTTTTGACACTTAAAAGAGACAAACTCAAACCAATAAGCAAAAGCAAATGTATAATCAATCTGCAAACAGCCAATGAACTCTCTTCTAAGATCACAATTAACAGATCTGAATCAAGGGCTACAGGATGACTATTTCACTCATGCAAAGGAAAACTGTAAATGACGCCACAAACACATAAAAACACTCACAGTCGTTTTGTACAAAAGGAGGCGGAATCTAAGCAGAGAAAAGGAGTTATCAGACTGGTACCTATGCTGGTTACAGGCTGCAAAAATCAGAGATCAAAACAAGGCAAAACAGAGCAGAGAACCCCAGTTGCACAAGGACAAACTGGTTCAGTGCAACCTCAACACAGGCGTTTTGACATTCAGCGCAGGTAGCCTTCACGGGACCTGCGTTGAAATGCAGAATCCCTTCACTGGGTCTGCGCTGAAGGAGAAACTCTTGTTTCCCTCAGGTTCTGGGTCACAGATTGCTATTTAATTCACTGTTTTAGGCCAAATAAAAGCAACAAGCAAGGTACAATCAAAGGGATGCTTTGAAGGGCTACTAATAGCTATCACAAGGATCATCAAATCATTTGTGAATCCATTGTTAAGATCATAGACAAGTCCAGTAATTGGATCAAAGCAGCAACTGTCTACTTTGCATCCGGGAAAGATGCAGTTCGATTGTTGCTGTCAAGTCTATGAAACAAACAATGATAGAAACACAAATAAAATGACTAAACAGATCTCCCCAGCGGAGTCGCCAATTTGTTGTGGGGAAAAATGCCTACGCAGGATGATCCTATCCACCTAAGGTGTGACAGTGCCTTAGCAACAAACGAGTACAGCTATACTGGTTTCTTCCTTTATGAAATGTGAAAGAAGAGAGATCAATAGACTTACCGGTGTCTTTCGTTTGTCCCTCGATCCAATCTCCCTTCTCTTTGGGTGTTCACAGCTACTTGCCTTCTTTCTTCTCCAGCTACAACTTCCTGCAAGATCACAAGAGAACAGCTACTTGCGACAAGAGAACAGCGACTTGAGACAAGAGAAGAACACTACACAAAGACAGATGTTCACATTCATAACTAGTTTAGGATTAGAAATAAACCAAATACACTAATACATTCATACATCAAAATACATCAGCATATAGGAGAAACCAAGATAGCTTTATTGATGAATAACAAGGTTCAGGAAGAGATACAACCCAGAGGGCTCCAATCCAGCATCTCCTTCCCAGCAAATGGAATTCCTATCTTCACCCCCTTCAAAGCATTAAGCACCCAATGGTTCCAATCTCAAACCAACAGCAATTCTTTGCAATAACAAAATTCCAGCCTCTAGATCTCATGGAGGAGAGATCCATATATAGATGTTTGGAGAGAGGATGAGTCAGCTTGAGATCTGACTAGTGTCCTCTCCCTCTGTCAGTTCTTGAGTCCACTTGGAGATTTGGAACCTCTTACTCATCACCAGTCGAATTCCCTGAGGCAAGTGTCATTTTGGAAGCTTCCTGGGTTTTGACACCTTGAGAAATGAGCCTGCCACTTGTCCATTCTCGTTCAGCGCAGGTAGCCTTTGTCCCAGTTGACATTCAACGCAGGTAGCCAGTGTTGGCTTTGAAATTCAGCACAAACAGCTAGTGTAGCCACTGAAATGATCCTGAATTGACTTGTTTTTTAGCAGTTTCAGGTGGAGAACTTCTGTGAATTGCTGTGGTTTGTTAGCCTTGTTTCTCTAGGGGTAGGAACAACATGTTTAGGGACTTTGGATCCCTTAGATTATGGACATTTCATGCTCAATGCTGTAAGGCACAAAAATGTCTATAACACACCCTAATAAAGAGAAGTAAAAATGGTAGGATGATTAGGTGGGTAAGTAGTTGAATGGTTGCAGAATTATGATGAATGGTTAGTTAAAAATCACATCATATGCCTCATCAACAAGTTACTAAAGCATGGATGATAATTGAGTAGTTACAAAAAGTCAAATGGTTAATTTCCCCATTCATTTCACCCTCAATTTACTAATTTCCCACAAGTAAAGACAAAAGTGCCTAAAACCTTAAGTTAAAGGGGCTCAGAGCATTTCTCTGACTTCTGGAGGGACTGGACCCTCGGCCCGATAACTTATAGGTCTTAAGTACTAAAATTCCCCTCATAAGCATTCACCCTCTCCATAATTCACTCATTTTTCCTAATAAACCCCTTTTCCTAAGGATAAAACCTTAGAAAAGTGATCACCCCCCAAGCAAACCCCTTTTCCGAAAAAACCCACAAAAAAGCTTTAGCCTAAGTTATGATGCGTAGATGTGGATATAAAAATAAATATTAAATACATTATATTTAGCGCAAACTCCATTTTTCCACTTTCATTTTCATATTAACTTCTAATTTTAATTATATTTATTTAATTCCTAAAAATAAACCCCTTTCCCATATTATTTATTAAACCCATATGATAATATCCCATCCGTGAGGTTTGAAATATAAACCTTATTAAGAAAAATAAATAAATGGATTAATTAGCCGATTAGCGACTAGTTAAGAGCCATAACCCTCCACTAAACAAAAAGCGGTTAATTAATCAAACAGTGATTAATTAATAACATGTTCCATCAATCAAATCGTCCCCGACGTCATTAAGCTTCCTTAAACCGCAGTTGCTATCCCATTGGGCCCCTCCATTAACTCCCTGATCAAATCACACCCCCGACCACCGTGTGATCTGACCCCTTCAGATCCAACAGTCTATACTCATATCGGGCGGCCTCTGAAGGCCGACCTTTACCCGCCCGATGTGAGTGGTTTCACTATTCACCCCGCTGCTACGTGGCACCCGATGGATGGCATCGGGAAACCTTCCCTCAAAACTGCCCACACCACATAAGCGGTGTGGTGGCCTTTCAATACCGCTTCCTTGCCATTTCGATAAACCGCCCGTCTATTCATTCAATTGACTTTCGCGCCATATTTTGAAATTCTTCCTGTTAAACCTTATAACATGAAAACCTGTGCTTTCATGGTTTTCACCCGTTCGACTGTGTAAACCTATGAAACCCTCCAATGCCTCCCTAAACCTCTGCAACACAATTTCACCATTTGTTTTCCGTCAAAAAATCTATTGCGACCCCTTTCCCAGTCATCCCTGTGCCAGAGAGCCATCGACCACCCTTCATGAAGACCTGTGTTCTCTTAAAAAATATTAATTTTTTCAGGTTATCAAACCAAGATCAGATCTTGGATAAATAGTTCTGATACTAGTCATAGAACTGGTTTATTCCAAGAATCAATAGAAACCTCATTCAGAACTTGTGCTCAGAGGAAGAACACAATTATACAAAGAAACAAAGAAGAAGACAGCTACACAAAGCATTGACAGTCAAAATAGAGAATACAGTTACAAGACAAGTGAACAAAATATGCATGTACTTAACCTATATCCACTACCTGATGCTGATATACACAAAAATAAAAGGATTTACTGTTGAAATAGACAGTAAAAGCCTAAAATATACAGTGAAGGTAAAAGGACACAGTAAAGAACAGTCAAAGTGTATCAGGGTTAAAGAGTATCATATTGAAGACCAAGTCAAGTAAATCAGCTAGCATGAAGATAAACAGTAGGGCAGATAGTTACAAAGCATAGCATACAGATTCATGTCAAAGTGAAGACAAATGAAAAAACAGAACGGTAAAAGTAAAACAGTAAAAGTAAACTTGGATGCAGTAAGGGTTAAACAGAAATGAAAACACTTTCACCAGCAACAATGAATTTTATCCAAAGTAAAAGTGAAAAACAGTTAAAAGAAGTTTAAGGTTAAAAGATGAAATCAGAGCAGAAATGGTACATTCTTCAGAAATTTCCTGTTCAAGTCATAGTTTTGCATAAATTATTGTGGCCAATACAAGAAGTATCTTACGAAACTAGAGGAGGTTTTTGTTTTTAACAGGCCAATCTACAAAATGTATTTCACTTTTTACACAGGTATTACCAAAAGTGAGATAAATTCATGTCTTTACAGCTTATTTTTCAATTTGTGCAAAGTCCTGTTTTAGATATCGTTTTGCAGAGAATATTATGAACAGCTGGAGCTGAATTTTTGGAAATTGATAGAGGTTTATTTCAAAAACATACTTATCTACAAAAACCTCTTTCACTTTTTACATATGTATCTCGGGTTGAGATATACAAACGTATAATTTCACACTAAGTTTGCAGAATTTCTGGGGCATAATGCACAAAGAAAGGATGCAGTTAGTGACTGGGATGTCTCATCATCACTTAGAGTTGCTATCAAATTCGAATTTCTCTTCTTTGTCACCATAAATACATAAAATTAGTGCCAAATAGATTCATTATTTTTGAATGTCCTTTATTTAAGTTCTATTAATGTAAAATAGTTTGAGATATTTGTAAAACCAATCTTGATATTTCTTCAAGATATTTCAGTTTAGAATTAGTATAAATACTTCTTCATTTGAAGTATTTTGTGTGGATTAAAAAGCATTTCTGTAGACTTTTGTTTTGAGCTAAAGGAGCTACTGTAATCAAGGCTGGACTGGTTTACTAGATTAAATAAAGCTGAGGACATTTCACTCGATTCATGTGCACTGTGGGAAACAAATAAGTATCACTTCTCTGAGTTTGATTATTGTTTTCCTTTATGTTATGAAATATCATATGTGTTTCTCATAATTCTTAAAAGCAAACAAGGAGTAATATCATCAGAATTAGCTTAAGTGCTCTCTATTTTAACTATTTTCTTGTTTAATGTTTTCTACTAAATTGCTTTAGTTTGGGAATTCTTAGTTGCTCCCTTACTTCTGTAATTCATTCCCTTTGTTGGCCCCTAGTACAGGATTCTTAATTGTCCTTGCTATTTGCCAAACCTCCCTTCTTCATCTTAATCCTTGTTAAGAATTATTCATTGCCCTTGGCCCTGGTTAAGATTTTCATCCATTGAAACCTTTAGATTTGTCCTTGTTGTGCTAGCTTGCCTTGTGAACTCTTACCTCGGTGATTAATCAAATCCTGATAAACCTTTCATACTTGACTCCATAGCCCAATGGCCTAAATACTTGCTCTGCCCATCTGTCTTCTTAATTCCACCACCCAATCAAAACAAAACACCCCTGAACTTTCATAACTAGCCTAATATCCCATCAAACAAAGCTAAATTATAAAGAGAGAGCCCTCTCTGGACTTAGGTTGGCTAGAACCCGAGTCTAAAAGATTGGTTTGTGGTTACCTTGAAAATTTATTTCTTTAACCTTGAGAAAATTCTGAGTGATAATAGGGTGGATGCCACTTACAATACCATGGGTAAATTCCATGGGTGGATGTCATTTTCCATTCAGATTAGTGAGCCAGAAAACCCATTAGTGATCCTACAGTTGCCTTTTTTTCCCCTTCCAAGGATGCTCCAATGACCACCCTCTCCAGACCCTGCCACCACCAAAGACACCAGCCTCTCCAGGTCTTCGAAGACGGAAAATGAAAGTCGGTCCCCCACTAGAAACTGAGAACCCTGGGTCTACAAGACCACCACCCCACTAGCCTACCAAAGACGAGATAAAATGAAGGTGCAAAGAAAGAGCTATTGATGGGCCTCCTCTACCACCCTCAACTACACTGATAAGAAACAAAACCATAAGAAACAAAACCATGCCAAGCACCCTTGGATGCACCCTACCAGATATTTTTTTTTAACAGTAAAGAGTAGTATATTTATATTAATCCGCGCTCGGTCGTAGCAAAAAGATGGGAGGTTACATTTCAATTACATTGCCATCTAAGGGAATCTATGATTGCAGATTGGTTGAACAAGCCCTTTTTCTTTTCAAAGTTTCAAAATATTGAACATTTACATGTATACTTGTATAAACTTTGTAGTACTTCCCTAAAATCAAAATACATTTAAAATTCAGCATAAAACACAAGCGAGGTAAACTAGTCATCCAACTATGTAGGCCGATTAAGGTCAATTCTGGTTAATTCCTCGACTTTCTGAGAGTTATTAATAACCAGTTGAATTTGTAGATCTTCAATTTCACTATGTGTGGCATGCACTTCATATTCCAATTGACTTATCTTTTGGTTCTTCTCTATGCTCTTCTCTTGCATTCCCCAAGCTTATTTGCATTGCGGCTAAAAACACTTCCAAAGATCAACCAAACTCTCCCTCAATTCAGAATGCTCTCTCTCACAGGGCCCATAGGCATGAGGGGAGAATGTAGCCAGAGGTGGGCATTTCTGCCAATTTTGATTAGAACATCCCGTCAACCTATTTAAGCGTCGATGTTGATATCCCCAGGAGTCAAAATCCATGATGTCGAAGGGAAATAAATGTACCAAGGGAATACTAGTCGCCCAATTTCCACAAAGGAATAGAAACTGTGACTCGATTTCGATTGAGGAGGAACACTAACCCAATTGAGACAATGGAACATAAAACCATGACCCAGTTGACACAGTGAATAAAAAACAAAAACCCACTTTCCACAGAGTAACAAATATTGTGACCCAATTTCCATTGAAGAGGAACAATGACCCAAATGACACAGTGGAATAAAAACCAATTACCCAATTGACACCATAGCACCCCAAATCATGCCTAAGCAAGACTAAGAACCTCCAACAATTATCTCTTCAGAAATTATCTCTAACAAATGGCACTCACCAGATTGAAACTCTCCGGAAATTATCTCTAACAAGGGGCAGCTCTCATCAACCAGAATTGTCCACAAATAATTTGGGCTCTGCTAGAGAGTCTTTCCACCTACGACCTTCTAGACATAATCCTCTCTTTTTCAGAAATTAATACCTTTATTCCCCAATTTATAGTATTTACTGAGCCGAGATATTGCATGCTTACCTTCGGGGTCCCAGTTTACTGCCATGATTATCTTGAGGCCTGAAATGACTTCCACCATAAGAAAATTAACTGTCCCTCGTGGGAGCCATCTGATCTAGCACATAGGAATTAAATGAGGCTCTCGATCTGATGAATCACACATAAAGTTGGTTTGATTATTCTTGTTATGGAACCGAATGTGAAAATCCACACACAAAGTTCTCACACTTATTCCTTACTTCGCACCAAGTGTCCTGGGTTGCTTAGATATGCAACTACGAGTCTAGAGTGAGGTAAGGATTATGCTCAGTTGATTCCAAATGGGGAGGATGAGGGTGTGCCAATAAGGATGTTGGATGTGATGGGGGCATCATGTGACAGAGGAGTGGAGAGCTAGGGGGGGAATGAGGGGGTGGAGGAGGAGGTGGGTTCATGGGGATTGGAGGGGAGGAGGAGTGGAGGAAGAAGAGGGGAAGAAGATGGAGAGAGGAGGGGACAAAGGGATACATGAAAATTTCACTCCAAGGGAGGGGATGGGTGGTGTGTGTTTTTATAGCTTTTAATTCCAAGGTATATAACTTTTGTGTCAAGTCTTTAGCGTAGTAGGAGAGATTTATCATCAAAATTATGTCATTCATGCTTGGGTTTAGGGGATGGGATGATAGCCTTCAGTTCTGTTTACCTTGTTGCAACCTTCTTTCATTTAGCAAGCCATATTGGCTTGCATATCTGCGTCCTTATTTAGACTTCCTAAAATATGAAAGAATTTCAGATGACCAAAGAGAAGGAGCAAGTTGTTGGGTGTGGAGCCTGATTATCTTCTATAGTACCAGCATATTGGACCCCAGTTCAAAATGGGGCGGCAACGCCGCCCGTAAAATAATCGCTACCGTGGGGAGTCCAGGGGGGGCAGCAGTGACTTTTGGGAGCCCCCCCTGGCGGGGGGTTTCGGGGGCAGCGCCCCCGAAGCTAAAAACAGCTGTAAAATTGCCTTGTAAAAGTATAGTAATTTCTAGTCAATCTGGGCCGTTCATTAGGCGGATGATCTGACGGTAGAACTTATGTTTAGTTTAGGGTTTTTTGCCCTAGAAGGCAACCCCTCTCTTTATATGAGGGCATTGTATTTGAGGTTGTGAGATAGATGTGTATTCGGTGAGCGAGAAACATAGAGGTGAGACTGTGAGAGAAAACAGAGGATATTACAGCGGTTTTGTTGTAGGTTGTATCTCTTCATTTTGCTGGATAATAGAAAGGAAGGACTGGCTGTTCGAGGTGGACGTAGCCCAAACTGGGTGAACCACGTATATCTGTGTCTCTCTTGTTTTGTGCATTTTCTGTGTTTATATTTCTGCAATATTTTATGTGTTCCATTGCTCCGTAATATATAATTTTCTAACAACTGGTATCAGAGCCGAAGGTCTATTTGGCTGATAAACTCGCAGGAAAGAAGGGTTCCTGGTTCGAGTGGGAGCAATGGCGGAAGATGGTAAGTTTAGGGTTGATAAATTTAATGGCCAAAACTTCTCGCTGTGGAAGATGCAGATGGAAGATTATCTGTATCAAAAAGATCTATACCTACCATTGGGCGGAAAAACAAAGATGCCGACGGGTATGAAAGACGAAGAATGGAACCTTTTCGATAGAAAGGCACTCGGAACAATACGGTTGTGCCTTGCTGCGTCAGTCGCCTTCAACATTTCGAAGGAAACCACGACAGAGGGTTTGATGCAGACGTTGTCGAAACTATATGAAAAACCCTCGGCCTCAAACAAGGTATTTCTTATGAAACGGTTATTTAATATGAATATGTCGGAAGGTGGATCTGTTGCAAACCATTTAAATGATTTTAATACAGTTACAAGTCAGTTAAGTTCTGTAGGGGTAAACTTTGATGATGAAGTTAGAGCTCTATTATTCTTGTGCTCATTACCAGAAAGTTGGAATGGTTTGGTAATGGCCATTAGTAACTCTGTTTCTGGATCTATTACTTTAAAGTTTGAGGATGTCGTCGGTGCTATCCTTAGCGAGGAAATGCGACGGAAAAGCTCCGGTGAGACATCGGGAAATGCTTTGAGTGCAGAGTCTAGAGGAAGAAAAATGGAAAGAGGAAAGAGCTCAGGATATCGCAGTAAATCAAGGAAAGGCAGATCCAAGTCCAGATCGGGGATAGTGTGCTGGAAATGTGGAAAGAAAGGACACCTAAAGAAGGAGATGCACAGCAAGAAAACAATCATGAAGCAAATGTGACAGGTGAGGTGTTACAAGATGCTTTGATTCTTTCTTTCGAAAATATTACTGATTCCTGGGTGGTAGATTCAGGGGCTTCATTCCATGCCACACCTGATAAGAAATACTTTCATGACTATGTTCAAGGATATTTTGGACAAGTTCGTCTAGGTGATGATAAACCCTGTAAAATCGTTGGAATGGGTAAGGTTCTTGTAAAACAGCAGAATGGAAACCAATGGCTATTAAAGGAGGTAAGGCATGTTCCAGATCTAAAGAAAAATCTGATTTCAACAGGGCAGTTAGGCAGTGAAGGTTGTGTGACAACTTTCACAGATAAAGCTTGGAAGGTCACTAAAGGAGCCCTGGTAATAGCAAAAGGTGAAAAGGTTGGTACATTGTATTTATGCAATGGTATTTCTAACTCTGTTAATGCTTTAACTTCCAGAGGAGCAGATGCAGCATTATGGCATCATAGGCTCGGACACATGAGTGAAAAAGGGATGAAGATTCTTCACTCAAGGAATTTGTTGTTGGGTTTGAAGAATGTTGATTTGGACTTCTGTGAGAACTGCATTTATGGAAAACAGAAGAGAGTCGGATTTCTCAGAGTTGGGAAAGAAAAGAAGAACGAAAAATTAGAGCTTGTGCATGCAGACGTATGGGGACCTGCTCAGGTATCATCTCTCGGTGGCTCTCATTATTATGTTACTTTTATTGATGATGCAACTAGAAAAACTTGGATTTATTGTATTAAGACTAAATCTGATGTATTTGATACTTTCAAGAAATGGAAAGCTTTGGTTGAGATTGAGACAGGAAAGAAATTGAAGTGTCTTAGATCAGACAATGGAGGTGAATATTGCAGCAAAGAGTTTGATAGGTACTATTCAGAGCATGGAATTCACAGAGAGAAGACAGTTCCAAGAACACCACAAGAAAATGGTGTGTCAGAAAGGATGAACAGAACAATCATGGAGTGTGCAAGGTGCATGAGATTGCATGCAGGATTGCCTTTACGGTTTTGGGCAGATTTTGTAGATACTGTTGTTTATCTAATAAACAGAGGGCCTTCAAGTTCCTTGGATGGTGGTGTTCCAGAGGAAGCATGGACAGGTAAAAAGGTAAACTACTATATTTTAAAGCCTTTTGGTTGTGAGGCCTTTGTCCATATTGATAAAGAAAATAGAACAAAGCTTGAGGCAAAGTCAAATAAATGTACCTTTATTGGATATGGTGTTAATGATTTTGGTTATCGCTTATATGATTACGAAAATCACAAAATCATTAGGAGCAGAGATGTAATATTCAATGAAAAGGTCTTGTATAAGAATCAGTTGCACGAAAAGAAACAAGAAAAAGAAAACAAGGAATACGCAGTTCTTGATGAAATCACTGAAAAAGTAAAGGTGCCTGAAAATAATAATAATCAACAACCACAACAACAGCAACCACCACAACAGCAACAGGCACCCCAAACACCTGAAAGTGGTGTTAGAAGATCTACCAGGATAGGTAGACCCCCTGAACGATACTCTCCTTCATTATATTATTTATTGTTGACTGATTCCGGTGAACCTGAATGTTATGAAGAAGCAATGCAGGTTGAAAGCAGGAAGAAGTGGGAGGTAGCCATGGAAGAAGAGATGGACTCCTTAATGCATAACCAGACTTGGGATTTAGTCAGGTTGCCTGTAGGAAAACTTACATTGAAGAATAAATGGGTTTACAGGCTGAACGAAGAAGATGGAGGAAAACAGAGGTATAAAGCTAGACTTGTGGTGAAGGGGTTTGCACAGAAGAAAGGTATTGATTTTGATGAAATATTTTCTCCTGTTGTTAAAATGACTTCAATCAGAACTATTTTAAGTCTTGTAGTAGCTGAAGATTTGCATCTTGAGCAGTTAGATGTAAAGACAGCCTTTCTCCATGGGGATTTGGAGGAAGAGATATATATGCAGCAGCCACAAGGATATGAGGTGAAAGGGAAGGAGAAACTAGTGTGCAGGTTGAAGAAGAGCATGTATGGCTTAAAACAGGCTCCAAGGCAGTGGTATCTAAAATTTGACAAGTTAATGTCTGAACAAGGTTATACTAGATGTCACTCTGATCATTGTGTTTATCTGAAAAAGCAAAATGATGGCAGCTATATTATATTCTTATTGTATGTAGATGACATGCTTGTTGCAGGATCTAACATGCAGTAAATAAATGTGCTCAAAAGAAAATTGGCAAATTCATTTGCAATGAAGGATTTGGGTGCTGCAAAACAAATCCTTGGTATGAGAATAACTAGAGACGGGAAAAATAGAAAATTAACATTGTCTCAGAATGAGTACATACAAAAGGTGTTGAAAATATTTAACATGCAAAATGCAAAACCAGTTAGTACACCTTTTGCTAGCCATTTCAAACTTAGCAAAGAAATGTGCCCAAAGACCCAAGAAGACATGGATTATATGTCTAAAGTTCCATATGCATCAGCAGTTGGAAGTTTAATGTATGCAATGGTCTGCACAAGGCCTGATATTGCACATG
This sequence comes from Pinus tabuliformis, assembly GCA_031772625.1. NCBI lineage: Eukaryota > Viridiplantae > Streptophyta > Pinopsida > Pinales > Pinaceae > Pinus > Pinus tabuliformis. The sequence continues at coordinate 1,074,576,948 of CM062813.1, read as the reverse complement.
CAGTGGGAGTTGTAAGTAGGTACATGAACAATCCAGGAAAGGAACATTGGATGGCAGTGAAATGGATTCTCAGATATTTGAGAGGTACCACAAATCAGGCATTATGCTTTGGTGGTTCAAACATATCCCTACAAGGATATGTTGATGCAGATATGGCAGGTGACAGAGATAATAGGAGGAGCACTACAGGATATGTATTTACTGTCGAAGGAACAGCTGTCAGTTGGGTTTCAAAAATCCAAAGTGTTGTTGCACTCTCAACAACAGAAGCAGAGTATGTTGCTGCTACAGAGGCTAGTAAAGAAATGATTTGGTTACAAAGGTTTATGGGTGAATTGGGTAAGGAGCATGATATGGGCACGTTATACAGTGATAGTCAAAGTGCCATTCATCTTGCAAAGAACTCAGCATTTCATTCCAGGACAAAACACATACATCTCAAGTACCATTTCATACGATCAGTGTTGGAAGATGGAGAGTTGAAGCTGGAAAAGATACACACTAGCCAGAACCCTGCAGATATGCTAACAAAAGTTGTAACCAGGGAGAAACTGAGAATATGCTCAGTTTCAGTTGGTCTTCAAGGATGACGATGAAGATGAGAAACAGCCAGGTCCAAAGAGGAGTCAATGTCCAGCAAATGGAGCAGCGGTGAAGTTGCTACAATCAGTCTCCAAGTGGGAGATTGTTGGGTGTGGAGCCTGATTATCTTCTATAGTACCGGCATATTGGACCCCAGTTCAAAATGGGGCGGCAATGCCGCCCGTAAAATAATCGCTGCCATGGGGGGGTCCAGGGGGGGCGGCAACGACTTTTGGGAGCCCCCCCCGGCGGGGGGTTTCAGGGGCAGCGCCCCCGAAGCTAAAAACAGCTGTAAAATTGCCTTGTAAAAGTATAGTAATTTCTAGTCAATCTGGGCCGTTCATTAGGCGGATGATCTGACGGTAGAACTTATGTTTAGTTTAGGGTTTTTTTCCCTAGAAGGCAACCCCTCTCTTTATATGAGGGCATTGTATTTGAGGCTGTGAGATAGATGTGTATTCGGTGAGCGAGAAACATAGAGGTGAGACTAAGAGAGAAAATAGAGGATATTACAGCAGTTTTGCTGTAGGTTGTATCTCTTCATTTTGCTGGATAATAGAAAGGAAGGACTGGCTGTTCGGGGTGGACGTAGCCCAAACTAGGTGAACCACGTATATCTGTGTCTCTCTTGTTTTGTGTGTTTTCTGTGTTTATATTTCCGCAATATTTTATGTGTTCCATTGCTCCGTAATATATAATTTTCTAACACAAGCCAAGGGATCCCTTTAGTATCTTATTTAACTTGTTATTCTGGGTTGATGTGGTTGAGTTCATGTGTTTTATAACTAAGAGATAATCCCCCAAGATATTCATTTCCTTAATTCCTTTTTGATGCGCTAGAGTGAGGCCAAAATATAATCCATAGACTTCTACTTGGTTATTTGTCTTCTTTCCCAAACCCCAGGCATACCGATCAACAATTATTCCATCGGTATTAATGAGAATCCCTCCCCCTCCTTCCACCCCGGGATTTCTTTTTGAGGCACCATCAAATTGAAGAGCCCATGAATTTTAATTATGCATCCATTCAACAAGACCTTCTTGAGTCAAACGGAGGACCAAGGAGTGTGGGATTGTGACAGTTGATTTGGGGATGAGGAGGACGAGGGCCAAGCCCAAGGGGAGAGCAGGTCTGATTCATTAGGATCAAGAGAGGGTTCTAGAGCTGGTTTTTGAAATTCAAAATAAGATGAGAGAGCTTTTAGAGTAGTGATCCTAGCTGGAGGGCGAGTTGAGTTGAAGATTTCCTTATTTCTTGATAGCCATATTTTCCAACAAATGTATTTGGGGAGGGAAATCCAAAGGTCCTGAAAGGTGTTTTTGGCCTAAAGGGAGCCCATGTAGAACTCGTGCCAAGAGTCAAATAGGTTGAGGAGATCAGTCGACCACCTAGTTCTCAAGAAAAGTGGCCCAAGGGTCACTGACCAAACCAATCTTGTAAACTGGAAACAGAGGAAGAGATGAGGGATGTTTTCCTCTGAGTTTTCACATAAAGGACATCGGAAGGGACCAAAAAAGCCTATTTTCTGGAGATTCTCCGTAGTGAGGATTCTTTTATGAGCTAACAGCCAACAAAAGAAATTTACTTTAGGGATAGCATTTGTTTTCCAAATCATATTCATATTGAGGACTTGGGGGGGAATTTGGGTGTTGAATAGCAGCTGGGAGTAACCTTCCTTGACCAAGAATTTGGAGTTCTTCCACCCCCACCTGTCCTCCATTTCTTGTGCAAGAGGGGTGCATCCAATTAGCTTCTCTATTAGAATATCTCATAATGGGGTCAGGTTTGTAAGGATATTTTCCATTTTCCAACCTTTCCAAAGACCATGATTGTCCCAATTGAAGATTCAATCTAAATGGACCACCCCACGCTGCATCAAGTGATACCTTAGGGAGGATATGGAGGGATCCATACCAAAGGAGGGAAATCCTAAGAATGAACCCGACCAAATATTGATCGAATCGCCCTTTCCTGAAATTTTACAGAGATTGCTCAAAATGAGAGTCGAATATGATTGCATTAACTTCCAGATAGGAGAACCCTGTGATTCCATGTGCTCCTCTTTGTTGTTATATTGCTGCAAATACTTTTCTCTCATTACTTGCACCCACCAGTGATCTGACTTCATCTTCAGAATCCAATGGTGTTTGGCTCCCATTGTTGAATTAACCATGGCATGATCTCTGATACTAAGCCCCCCATGTTGCTTTGGCGTTCTAATAGTTTTCTAGTTCACCAAGTGAAAAAAATTATCTTTCTTTCCTCCCTCCCATAGAAATTTCCTAATATATATTCCAAGTTGATGCAAAACATATTTGGGAGCCTGAAGAGTTGAGAATTGATAAAGAGGGATGAATGATAGCACAGATTTCACTAGGATAGTCCTCCCCGCATTATTTAGCCAGATTCCTCCCCAGTTCACAATTTTCGACTTTATTTTTTCAAGAACCCTTTGCCAAGCATAGGGAGCCACTCTTCTTAGGAAGATTGGGACTCCTAAGTAGTTAAAATATTTCCAGTCCCTGACCATTTTGAATCCCAGAATTTCTTCTATATTTTTTTCCCTCTGAGGGGAGATATTCCAAGTATATATATTACTTTTGTTTTCATTTGTGGCTCCTCCCAAGGCCCTATAAAACTTATCCAGGTTTACATTGAAACGCCTGACAGTCACAACTAAGGCACCACCTAAAAGAATTGTGTCATCCGTAAATTATCCATGATTGATACTCCTTATACCCTCTTTATATCTGATCCCTGGAATATAGTGAGACTCACAATCAATCTCCAATCTTCTACTGAATGAATCAGTCATAATTATGTAGAGAAAAGGGGAGAGAGGCCAACCTTGATGGAGCCGCCTGGAGGATTTAAAGAAGCCTGCCACCCGACCATTGACTAGACGAGAGATTCAAGGAGAAGAGATGCAAAGATAAATCCATTTTATAAAGGTTGCATCAAACCCTAGCTTCCTTAGAACATTCAGCAGAAAGCTATGTTTGGCCCTGTCAAAATAATTTTCCATATCCAGTTTTATTAGCATTCCTAGATCCCCTCTTTTCCAATTCGAATCTATAGCCTCCTGTAGCAGAATTATATTATCAAATATTTTTCCCTCTGGCACAAATCCCACTTGGTTGATCGAGATCAAAAGAGGAAGAAATTTTTTTACCCTGGAGACAAGAAATTTCGAGATGACCTTATACGAGACATTACAGAGAGAGATAGGTTGGAATCTAGTAAAGGAGGATGGGTTTGACTCCTTAGGAATTAAATCCAAGAAGGACGTATTGATTCCTCCCCCCATTATAAATCTCTTGAAAGAGTACCCTATCATATGACACAAGTCTTTATTGATCACTTCCCAAAAATTTTAATAGAAATTATCAAAGAAACCAGTTAGGCCATGTGCTTTGTCAGGAGAAAAAGAGAACACAATTGATCTAATTTCATCTGAAGTCGGAGGAGAGGTCAAGGTTGCATTCGTTTCAAAAGAAACCAAAGTAGGGAATTTCTCCAAAAAAACAAAAACAAAAAATCCTCACTTTTAAGATCCAACTGGGGGTCCTCCTGATAGAGGTGCTTGAAATGGTCCAACGCAAATTTCTTAATTTCCTCGAAATTACTTAGAGTCTGTCCTCCATGTTGGCTCTGAGAAATGTTGTCTTTTCTTTCTCTAAATTTTTCCTGCTTATGAAATAAGTTTGTGTTTCTATCTTCAGCCATGAGTCATGTAGGAATTTACAGGGTAAGTTCCTCAGACAGAACACCAAAGGACACCGCTCACAAACAGATAACAAATCAATAAACCAGTATTGTTGATGTGGTTAAAACCCTCAAAGAGGGAAACAGTCCACGGCCTGAGCCAACGTGGCCACTTCAGGAAATTTATTAATAAAAGAATGAAAATTTACATAAGCTTCTCTCATGAATGGTTTCCCTACAAATGACCCACCATGCTTTTTAAATAGAGATCATGGCCCAATCAGGTGTTAAGCCACGGATCAAGTGTCGGTAATACCGAGGAAAGAATGAATCGTCAGATCACTACATATAGTGGTCGTCGGATAGTAAGTTACAAAAGTACATAGTAAAGAAACACACTTTACCTAACTCTACACTAGACCAAGTTATAGTTAACTATTTCCTATGTGTCGGAATATCCTAACATCCCCCCTTAAGAACAACTTGGGATAGGATTGAAGGATGTACAAATATAACACAATAGGAGAAGGAAGGAGGCACTAGATCATATCACCCCCTTAGTGACAACTTCCTGAACTCCAACCATAAATCGAAGTTTAGTAAACTTCGCCTCTGTGAGAGCCTTTGTAAAGATGTATGCAACTTGATCATCTGTTGAACAATATTGCACTTCAAGAACATAGTCGTGAATGAGCTTTCTGATGAAGTGCATGTCCAGTTCAATGTGTTTGTTGCGCTGATGTTGGACTAGATCTTTGCATAGTTGAATGGCACTTTGATTATCACACCAAAGTGTAGTCGGATGCTGCTGCTGAAAGCCAAACTCTGGCAGGATCTGATGAAGCCACAGGGCTTGCTTACTAGCTTCTATGGCACCACGATACTCTGCTTCTGCTGAAGAAAGAGAAATGGCACTTTGTTTCTTGCAAGCCCATGTAATAGGTCCTGAACAAAGAGTGAACATATAACCTGCAATAGACTTCCGATCATCAGGGTCACCAGCCCAATCAGAATCAGTGAAACCAACCAACAGAGGAGATGATTCTGCACTGTAATGAATCCCAAACTGAACTGTACCTCAAGCATAACGAAGTATTCTTTTAGCTTCTTTCCAATGACTTTCATGTAGGTTTTGCATAAACCGAGCAATAAGGCCAACAGCAAAGGAAAGGTCAAGATGAGTATGGGTCAAATACAAAAGTTTTCCTACAAGTTGACGATATAAGGTAGCATCAACTCAGGGGAAGTACAAGTGATTGAAATTTTGGCTCCAGACTAAAAGGGAGAAGGGGTTGGCTTACAGTCTTCCATGTGAAAATGGCATAGAAGATCACAAGCATACTTGGACTGGGAAAGGGAAATACCTTCCTTGGATTGTAAGACTTAAATACCAAGAAAATAATGCAAGTGTCCTAAGTCTGTCATTTCAAACTTCTTTTTAAGGTTGGACTTCACATGTTTTATAAGGTTGGGATCACTACCAGTGAGGATAAGATCATCAACATAAAGAACAAGAATGATAAGAGACTTGTCCACTTTCTTGGTGTAGACACTATTGTCAGAATGACACCTAGAAAATCCAGTTTCTAAAAGAAAGCTATCCATTTTGGCATACCAAGCTCGAGATGCTTGCTTGAGACCATAAAGGGATTTCTTAAGCCGACATACAAGGCTGGAGTTTGTTTATATAAAGCCAGTAGGTTGTTCCATATAGATTTCTTCATGCAAGTCCCCATGCAAGAAGGCAGATTTAACATCCATCTGATGGACTTCCCATTTGAAAGAGGCAGCAAGGGAAAGAACAAGGCGGATAGAGTTCATTTTGGCAATAGGGGAGAAGGTTTCAGTATAGTCAATTCCTTCAACTTGTGAAAAACCCTTAGCAACAAGACGAGCTTTATGTTTATCAACTTTTCCATCTAGTCCATACTTGGTTCTGCACACCCATTTGCATCTAACAAGTTTTCGTCCCTTTGGTAGAGGAACAAGATCCCATGTATCATTTTCCAATAATGAACGATATTCTTCATTCATAGCTATGTCCCAATCTGGATGGCCTGAGGCTTCTACAAACGTGTCAAGATCATAATTCGTTGAAGCTTGAGCCAGTAAAGAAGAGGCTCTATCGAACTAAGAACGTGTACGTCGTTGATCTGTAGGATCACCGGCAAGAGCGCCTGCTACATCCCGAGTAGCATGGACCCATTTTGGAAGCTGAGGAGCTGAAGGAGAGTCCTGAGAAGGTGGGGGAGGATTGTTATCCTCGCTTTCATCATCTGAAGAAGAAATATTTTCAAAAGTAGGAGAGATAGAGAGAGGTGGCATATCCATCGAACTAGGTTCATAGGCCGATATATTTTCAGCAAACTTTACATCTCTTCTAATGATAACATTTTTGGGCTTAAGTGGAATAAGTCTATATCCTTTGACATCTTCAGAATATCCAACAAAAAGACATTTTTCACTCTTAGGTTCTAAAGCTTTATGTTTCTCATCTAGAATATGAGCCCATGCTTCACTTCCAAAAACACGAAAGTGACTTACATCTGGTTTAATTGAGCTCCATGCTTCTTCTGGAGTGATATTCTTTAAAACCTTTGTAGGGGTGTGATTTATTATGTAATTTTCACAGTTAATTGCTTCTGCCCAAAAATTAAGACTAAGTTCTTTAGATTGAAGCATACAATTAGCCATTTCCTTTAAGGTGTGATTCTTCCTTTCAACTACACCATTTTGTTGTGGAGTATATGGAACATTATGTTGCATTTGAATTATATTCTCAGTGCAAAAGTTGATGAATTTTTTGTTAACATATTCTCCGCCATTATCAGATCTCAGCTTAAGAATTTGATGTCCAGATTGTTTTTTAACAAAGGCCTTAAAGGCCAAGAACATGTTAAATACTTCACTCTTGAGTTTTAAGAAGTATACCCAAGTGTGTCTGGAGAAATCATCAATGAAAGTTAAGAAATACTTGTAGCCAGAAAATGAAACAACTGGAAGTGGGCCACATAAATCACTATGCACAAGCTATAAAGGGGCTGAAGCGTGCCAAGAGGCACGTTTTTCAAAAGTATCCCGATGATGTTTTCCGAGTACACATCCGGAACAAACACCACCTCTGCAAGATACCATGGGAAGACCTGTCACCATATTTTCTTTACATAGACTCTGAAGGGAGTGATAGTTTAAGCAACCAAATCGCTCATGCCAAAGTTTGCTCACTTCATCATTATGGGAAATAAATACCGAGGGAAGATTTGATGACCCAAATTTGTTAAACTTATACAACCTTATAGAATCATCGGCAATGCCAGTGGTTAAAATCTGTCTAGGATCTCTTAGGTCCTTAATTACAACAATGTGAGGTGAAAATTCAACGATTTTACCTTCACCTGAATGAGTTATCTAATATACAGATAGAAGGTTGCAGGATAAGGTTGGAACACATAATACATCATTAAATTGACCATTGTCTATATGAACAATTCCTCCCTATAACACTAACAGATCTATCATCACAAACATATATATTTTTGGTGTTACAATCATTTAAAGAAGAAAACATGGCTTTGTTTTTGGCCATGTGATAAGAAGCTCCAGAATCAATGAGCTACTCGTGAGAATTAGAAGAAGAAGATACATTTAGTGCATATCCAGAACGAGAAGTTTGACAACCACATGCAGAAAGTGTTATTCCTGAAGATGAAGTTGAAGTAGAAGAGTGCTCCAAATGGATGTTATGCTTCTTCATTGTTGCTTCCAAGGCTTCCATCTTCTTAAAGCATTTGGATTCTAAGTGGCCATCTCGATTACAAAAGTGGCAATGTCTATCATTATTATGCCCTTTGTTTTTATTTGCCTTACCATTTTGTTGAAATGATTTTTCATTTTGAGGCTGAAATTGCTTAGGACCTTTGTTTGGTTTAGGATCATTCTTTTTAGGATATGACTTCTTAGGATTATCTGAATTTGGTTGCTGCTGGGTGGCTAAGGTTTTCTTAAAAGAGTTTTCAAGATTAAGAAGACCAAGGTGTAATAGTTTTTCTTGTTCTCTTATTAAAGATTCACAAAAGGAATCAAAGGAAGGGGACTTGTAGTCTTGTCCTTGAGAAATGAAGGCTCTCTTGTAGAATGGAAGGTGGAAACAAACACAGAGTAGGCTGGTCCCAACTTAGTAAGAATGGAATAGATAAGGTTACCATCTTCTTTCTTAACCTTAACACCTTCCTAGAGAAGTCTAAGGGTATTGAACTTGGACAAAAAATCGTCAATGGAAGAAAAACTATTGGGGTCCAATGTAAGCAACTCATTTTTGAGTTGATGGGCTCTAAGTTCATTTTTAATTCCAAAAGCTTTACTGATCTGTTTCATTGCTTCATTAGGAGTATCAAGTTCTGCAATATGGAATCTAAGGTCTGGAGAAATAGACATCCCTATCAACCCACGTGCTTGATCTTGCCTATTTTCCCATTTGGCTTCCTTATCTTCATCTTTCGGTTTGGTTTCTTGGACTGACACTATTCTATAAAGACCTTTACTTCTAAGTAAATCCACAATGTAGGACCACCATTGGAAGTAGTTGGTGCTGTCAAGAATAACTTAGCATGGAATTTCCATTTTAACAGAAATTGAAGCTATCTATGTTGAAACTAAGTGATCCAATGGAAATATCTCGAAAAATTAGGCTGATTCAAAAAAAACGGCTCAGAAAACGGCTTTCAGATGAAGAAGTTATGGCTTTTTTAATAAAAGTTGTTGAAGATGTCGACGAAGTGTGGGAATGTGCGGAAATGAATGATAATGTTATATTTAAAAAAAAAATCGCCCCCTTTCCAAACTTAATCTAATTAGCTCAACAAAGAGAAAGAACCCAAAATGGACATACATAAAAAAAAAAAAAAAAAAAAAACAACAACAACAACATCAACAACACTTGTGGTTTGAAGTTAGGTTTACTCGGAAACTAACAATTTTCCTCAATGTTTCTGATTTTCCAAGATCACACTAAGGCGCAGCGGAAAAGAGCATACGCATGAGAAAAACTTCATTTTTGTTTCTGATTTGCCCAAATCGCACAGAGTCGCGGGGAAAAGAGCATACGCAGAAATGAAAGGTGTAGATCTGGTAATAAAAAAACAAATAGATAAATAAACCGAATTAAACAGAGAGAAAAAAACTAGAAACTACAAATAAACACTGTATACCTCCAGATCTTAAAAATGACGTAGCTAGGCCTACCGGAAACCTTTTGGCATGTAACGAAAGGGGTTCCTCACTGGAACAAATGCTCCTAACACAATAGAGCAATCCTCTCGGCCCGTAAGTAGTCAAAAATAGTAGATCTAGGAAACGGCAGTCGGATGCAGTTCTACCGACTTCAGATTTGGATCACCAACGGATGCAGCCCTCAAATAGCTCTGATACCATGTGGGAATTTACAGGTGTTGGGCCTTAGTTTTGGTCTTATTTTTGCTCAAAGAAACTTACTTATCCATCTATTTCCCATCCATTTTCTGTTCATTTATCCCATTTTGATGTATATTTGATATCCATTCAGGTATTTAATTTTAATTTTTCAATTTCTAAAGTTTTTATGAAAATTTGGTTTTTTTAGTGCAAAATTGGCAGATTCAGAAATTCTCGTAATAGCTCTATGGTTGATATGGTTGTAGGACACTTGGGCACGAATGGAATACATGGATAGACAGCTTGGGAACTAGGACTAAGCCAGCTATTCTTAGTTCGAACAGAACAAGCTTTATTAGGCCCATTTGGTGCTAGTCAATTATGACTAGTCATTCAGAAATCCCATAGAAATAGGGCAGTTTTGAGATTCTATAGGATTGGTCATCTTTCTTGGGATGGGAGTAATGAATTCGACTTAGATAGGTGGATGAGAGTAGATGGGTTTGTTTGAGTGAATATAGATCAGTTTGTTTCATGAGACTTCTTATTTAAAGCCAAAACTTTGATGGCTTATGTATTGACTTATTATACTTTTATGTTGTGACACATTTCGATTGAGGAGTTAATTTGAAGACTTGTGTTATTATTATTTTGTTATTCAATGCTATGGATGTGTGACTAAATTTAAGCTTCTGATATCACCTCTCAAGTGTGCAAGGCAAGGGTGGAGGGCCCCCATTCCAAGCTAAGTACATTTCCTTGTTAACTAGTTTTATTTCCTTGTAATCTGGTTATTGTAGAACTAGTTTTTCAAAGCTTTATTTCATATTACTCTATGGTTCATGCATAGTGATTGATTTCATTAGTTAATAGTTTATTCATCACTTTATCGAGTTGGAAAAACAAGTGTTCAAGTTGAGCATCCCTTCTACTAAAATGATGAATCAAAACTAGTTTCCTTTGTTTGCATGCAAGTAGTTTCTTATTGAGATTTTGATATTGAGATGAATGAATTATGATGGAATACCTTATGTGTCTCTTAAGTTAAGAGCTTCTTTCATTAATAATTTATCCATATTAAGTTCTTGGTTTTAATCTCTAATTCATTAAGTGGTAATTAAGGTGAAAGTGGACTTCTTGAGTCAAGAACCATTTCAATGTTTTTCCTCTTTTTAAACCGATTGAATTAGAGTTATAGAATGTATTACTTTTAGCTTTTGAATAACTTATCTTTCAAGGTTTGAGTACATCTTATCTTCACATATAGTGAACTTGCCTCAAAGTATAAACAACCCGGATTGATAAGAAATAATTGTGTTAATTTAGGTACACAAATTAGCTCAAAATTTTGGCGTCGTTGCCGGGGAGGCAAATATCGGCATAGTCAATAAAAAGATAAATTTCAAAACAACAAAAATATTAGTTACATTCCTTTTTAGTTATGTTTCTTTATGCCTAGATATAGAGATCCTCAAGGTAGATTTATCAAAAACCCCCCACAAATAGAGATAGGATCATCAAACACCCCAGTTACTGGTAATCCAATAATTGAGGAATTGGCAGAAAAACAAAGAATTGGACAAAGATTAACTTTGATTGAGAGGCAAACTTTGTGAGCTTGGGAAGCAAAGCAAAAACAATCTTCAACTTCTGGAAAACAAAAAGAAATTATCAAAGCATAAACAACCCGGATTGATAAGAAATAATTGTGATAATTTAGGTACACAAATTAGCTCAACAACAGGGTAAGTTCCTCAGATAGAACAACAAAGGACACTGCTCACAAACAGATCACAAATCAATACACCAGTATTGTTGACGTGGTTAAAACCCTCAAAGAGGGAAACAGTCCACGGCCTAAGCCAACGCGGCCACTTCAGGCAATTTATTAATAAAAGAATGAAAATTTACATAAGCTTCTCTCATGAAAGGTTTCCCTACAAATGACCCTCCATGCTCTTTAAATAGAGATCATGGACCAATCAGGTTTTAAGCCACAGATTAAGTGTCGGTAATACCGAGGAGAGAATGAACTGTTGGATCACTACATATCGTGGCCGTCAGATTGTAAGTTACAAAAGTACATAGTAAAGAAACACACTTTACCTAACTCTACACTAGACCATGTTATACTTAAATATTTCCTATGTGTCGGAATATCCTAACAAGTCAATTGTTTATGGACTTTAGTCTCCATTACTCTTCTTCTCTTCTGAGGTGGCAATAAAGAGCACTAAAGGTTTCAGCTTCTTTTTGGAAGTATGTTGGATTAATGAAGCTCGTCTCCATTTTCCCCTGAATTGAAGCTAGATGTTTCTCTGTATCCTTTATTGCATATTTCCTTTCTGATTTATTTTCTTTTAGCCACTGTTTAATATCTCCTTTTAGCATTTTAATTTTGGATTCTTAGATAGAGATTAGGGTGCCCTCAACTTAAACCGACCATGAAAGTGAGACCATATCAAAGAACCCAGAAGAGTCCAACCATAGAGGAGAGAACCGAAAGAGGATAGGCCCAAGATTAAGGGAGGGTGAGATAAGGAGGTTGATTGGACGATGGTTCGTGCCACACCATGGGAGAATAAAATATTTCCATCATAAATTCAATAGGAGGAGGTTGTCAGAGGCGAGGAATCTTTCAAGCCTCACCACAATATGGCCTGAGACTGAGCGCATAGTATTCCAAGTATCAAGGAATTTAGGAGGTTTTACATCCAAAAAGATTGATATTGAGTATTAAGTCTTCCATATTCTCCTGGGAGGCATCCTAAACAGTGAAGCCTCCCCACTTCTCATTTTGACCCATTGAAGTATTGAAATATCCTCTAAATATATAGTCGCGCCCATAATTAGTGCTTTTTAACTCCATCAATGACTTACAGCATTCTTGTTTCTCTTTAAACAAGCATATATACATTGATCACAGAGAAAGTCTGATTGAACTCTAAAATCTTAAAAGTAGTTGCAATCCAGTGTATGGTTTTTTAGGAGCTTAATTTTAATTTTCTTGGATTCCACATTATGCAGAGGCCTCCCGAAGCGCCTCTCGAGCTTTTTTCTTAGTTATTTCTAAAACCCTAAAGATTGGAGTGAATGGAGGAGATTTTTGTCTTGCTCAACTTCATTTCCTCAATGAGGATGACTACTGGTCTTTCCTTTTGTATTAGTGATTTCACTTCCATTATTCTTTTTCGCGAACCTAGACCCCCTACAATTCTAGGAGATAATATTCATTATTTACCCTTTGTGGATGGAATCCCTTTTGTAAGGCCTGCTACACTTCCATTTTTTCCTCCTTTATACCCCAAGTCAGCTAACTGACGTGGAATGGTGTGTTGAAAGCCCAACTCCTTGCCTTTTTCCATTTTTTCTTTCCTTATTTCTTTGTTTGTTTTCCATCCTTATCTTCTTGTCTTTCTGTCCATATCCTTAATTTTTGTGCCCTTTGAATTTTCGTCTATTGAGCTCGTTGGTATTGCATTTTGTTGAAGTTTCTAAGTCTACCAGTTAGAAACCCTCCATGCACTTTACTGATTTATTCCTACCTACTTTTTATGTTACTTAACAAGTTATTTACAATGTACATACTGAAAATAAACACTAGTGCATACTCAACATATTACAGATCATCAAATGAAGGAAACAGATACAAGCACACAAAATGACACCATTATTTTTGGACCAATATCCTCGGAAAAAACCCAATGCAGGAAAATCGGTGCAGCGATCTGAGGGTTTCCTTATTAAGAAATTTCAGAGTACAATCTGGGTGCCAAATATAGCTTACCCAACAGAGAATTCCCTTGGCAGTAGTACCTCTCAGTCTGAGACAAATGTCCCGACTGAAACCCCGGATAAACCCTCTGGCAGCTCCTCAGCTCCAATCTGGCCCAAAACCCCCAGCGTCTACCTTTCTGGACTACGTCAGCCTCTCTATGCCCAGCGTTGGCCCTACATCAACCTTAGGAGGCCCTGCATCAGCCTTCTATCCCTATGCATCAGCTGCGCTGGCCTCTCTAAAGTATTGCGCAGCTCCTGGCTGCCCCTACGAGAGCCCTGGATGCTACTGTGTCACTCCATCTGGCTCCTGCGCTGATCTCTCGGCACTATCTCTACCTCTTTGTCTCTCTGTACTCACTGCCCCTTAGCTGCAACTCCAATCACTGATTCTATCTCTCTTAGCAAACCCCGCTATAGAGAATAGAATGACTGATCATCTGGTATACCCTCCAAGTGACCCTCAAGCCTCCTCTTATACTTTTCTCGTTGACATATCAACGGCCCAGATTAAGTCCCTAATCAACGGCTAAGATTAGATCTGGCTTGATCCATGTCTTTTGGACCATTCTAACACAATTTTATATTAATCCACATTAATATTTTAATTTCCCTAAGTTTAGACTTAGGGACTCCATTAAAATATTAATTATTTTAATATCTCCTAAACTGTTTAGAATCTGCCCAAACCCTTTCTAAGTATAGGAGATCTCATGTGCCCTAACCTCTCCACCAAATTTCATGGCTAGATCACATCTGATGCTACCACAAAGCAACACTCCCTCTTAGCGAGGACTGTGCTCTAGCAATACTCCTCACTGAGTATTACTCTGATCATCCGGCATCGATCCCTGTGTTGATGCTAGGCCTTCTTCCCACCATCCTCTGCACTGTTGTATCATGTATTTTTGCCCATGGTTCTGCCACTGCCACTGCTGCATCTATACGACAGCTCCCTCTGCATCCATGTTGTTGCTCATGGCTCTGCCACTGCCACTGTTGCATCTGCATTGCATCTCCTCTCATCATGTTGCATCGTGCTGCCCACTGCTGCACTCCAACTCAGTTACTGAGAAGTAAGTAACTAATCTCCCAATTTTGACCTCTTTTTTGGGCTAGAGACACCCGCTGATGCTGAAACTCCCTCTGCCACTGACAAATGCTCCCTCTTTGACCTTTGCGTTGTTGCAACAACTCCCTACATCTCGCACTGTTGCACACTTCTTTGTGCCATCCTTCACTAGTGAAACACTCTTATGTCTCACACACTATTGTAACCTGCTAGCCTTGCATTGTCCTAGGAATCCTTCATTGTAGCTCTCTTTTTCGCTTCATCCGCATCTGCCTCTACCCACATCCACCAGTCCTACTACTCCTCTTAGGAGCCCCTGTAGCAAGGTCTAATCCAAGAGGTTGGGTACCTCGAGGATCCTGACCCTCATGACTACAGCTTGATGTCTCCCCACTTCCACTCAAGTGGTGTGTGTGCACTCATGGCATAGTCATCATCTGTCTCCACTTCCTTCTCTGCCCTTTCTAGTGTTGTCTTAGTCTCGGAAGACTCTCCCTTACTATTCTTCCTTGGACACTGGGTCGCATAATGACCCAGCTCCCCACAGTGGAAGCACTTGATCTTAGAGAGATCTTTCTTCTTCCGCTTTTCTTGCTTTCCCTCAGATGCTAGGGAAACATCTTCTTCCTCCTCATTTTTTACTCTGATCCCCTTACTGTTGCTTCCCGCCTTTGTCTGACGTCTAATCTCTTCTTGGCGAAGAGCAACCCACATCTCATCCCAAGGTGGAAGTGTCCCACTGCCCAGTATACTCTGGACAAATACCTCCCAGTCTTCTGGGACTGCATTCAGCGCATTCCTCACCATCAATTCCTGATCCGGCATGGCTCGTATGGAAGTCAACTGATATCGGATCTCATTCAGTCCTTCGAGGAAGGTGTCAATCGATTCTCCCTTCTTCATCTCATATGACCTCATCTGATTTTCTAATAACATCCTTCTCTGCACAGAAGTATGCTGGTACAATTTCTTTAGGGCCTCCCACATCTTATTTGTCGTTTCCTTCTCGACAATGTGCGGTACTACATGGTCCTTGATCCCGTCAAGGATGATGCTCTTGGCCCTTGCCATTGCCTCCTCGTACTTGTCATTCTCAGTTAGGTCGACTTGGATAGCTATCGTCCTCAAGGTGAAGTACTTGACACGATTTCTTTCAAGTACGGATAAGATTATGGCCTTCCAAACTACGAAGTTTGAGGCTCCGTCCAGTCTGTCCTGGTCTCTTACTCTGTGTAGTGCCATGCTGCTCTTCTACTTCCCTCCTAGAAGTTCTCGATGTGACTCCCTCTGAGTCTTGATTTCCCTCCTGGAAATCCTTCTGCCAATGTCGAGATGCCCCCTACTCTGATCGTCTGTGCAACCGCACTACTGATCTAGATTTCTCGGCTAGAAACCCTCGGTAGCAACTCCCTCCTCCTTGGCCTTGCCCTGTCAAGTACTATTCTAACTACAATACCCCACCAGCTCCACTCTACAACTTTCCCACAGCCTCCTAAACCCCAACAACCTGAAGGTGAGAGCTCCCAGGCTCTGCCCAATCCCGGCACCAGCAACTCAACCTCCTTAGCCAACTGCATCACAACCCTCTGGCCCTCTGCGTGGCTCTGCATGAGCTTCACTTTGCCTCCCTTGGCCTCTACGTGGCTCTGTTTGAGCCTCCCTTTGCCTCCCTTGGCCTTTGCGCTGCCTCTTCCGAGCTGACCCTTGATGACGTAGGCACTGCATCACCCTTCCCTTGTTGCTGCTCTGCTAGGAACAACTTATGTCACTCGGGACAGCTATTTTCTACTACTATTGCTCTGCTCAACTGATGTCCTCAGCGCTCCTGTGATCTACAACCACCCTCTGATACTATGTTGAAGTTTCTAATTCTACCAGTTAGAAACCCTCCATGCACTTTACTGATTGATTCATACCTACTTGTTTCGTTACTTAACAAGTTATTTACAATGTAAATGTTGACCTAGGTTGTCATTGATGTCAATATGGCAATATTCTAGATACTAGACGATGATATGAAGCCAAGGGGAAGCAGAGCAAATCCATGAAGAGATGGGAGCAAGGCCATCAGGATAGCCAAGCCATAAGCAAGAGTATGTTAACGGAGGAGTTAATAAAGGAGGCATATCAAGGTATATTGCAGAATATCGTAGCAAATAGACGAGGTATTTTTGAAAAACATTGCCAAGCCAGAGGAGCCACATTGAAGCAAGAGGAGCCATATCGGAAGAGCATTGTATGTAATACATGCTCAAGAAGAACTAAGAGGAGCTACAGGAGGAGCCATATATATACATCTATATATATATATATATATATATATGCCAAAACAGAGCTACAGGAGGTGCCATATATATATGCCAAAAAAGAACAGGGCAAACAGAGGAGCAAACAGAGCTATCGGAGGAGCCAAGAGGAGCAAACAGAGCAAAGAGCAGACAGAGCCATTGGAGGAAGTAATCAGATCTATCGAAGCCATCGGAGGAAGCAGATAGAGCTATCAGGAGCTATATAGATTATATGCATGCATTTACACTATCGGAGGCGCAGTCTCATATCTATATATATATATATATATATATATATATGTTCATTTACACTATCAGCGGCATAAACATATATATAGGCTATATACACCATCGGTGGCAAAAAAAACCATACATATATGCAAATACACTATCAAAGTGGGCACATATATATATATATATATATATATATATATATATATATATCGACGACAGTGAAATCGGCGGTTCAGCTATGTGCCATCACCTCAAACCCTCGATTGTGATACATATATGTGGACCCGACGACATATATGTCCGGAGATATAAACAGGTGAAGTCTGGGTAGTATTCCATATACATATCGTTATTTATGCGGGCCCTAAGCCTCGCCACGTTAAACACTTGCAAATTACAACATATATATATAATGGACCCGCTGCACATTTTGAAACATTTTATGATATATCGCATCCGCCCATCGCAATGATACACAAAGGGTTGTCCTCCCGCAAGCGCCGATTGGGATTGCAAGACTGGACCCGATGCAACAATGCAATTTAGCTTAATGTCATATCGCGTCCATCGGCCATTGGCCATCGACCATTGGCGACTGCCGATTGCGATTACAAGGCGGACCCGAAGCAGTTATAAATGCGAGAATAATACTTTTGAAGTCTGCCCTTAGCGCTTCGCTCGTGGTTTTTCTCATATTTCTTGTGCATTTGAATATTGGCCTTACGCGCGGTTTGAAGGCAAAAATGCTCTAAGAAATGCTCCCGTTAGTTCAGGAAGCTGAACTAACGCCAATTGTGATTGCGATTAGGACGTGGCATGTGGGTCTGCCCTACTGGTACAGTCTTTCTGTTAAACTGTAAGTCATGTGCATGTCTATGATTAGTGAAAAAGGAGCGTTGTTACAGTTTAACATGGAGCATTTTCTCACTGTGTATTATTCGGTCCTCACTGTTGAATCAACATGTCTCAAGAGTGTTGGTGAGCACGAAGGGACTGAGGAAGCCACAGCGACCAAGGAAAGAAGCCGAAGGATCAAGCAATGCAGAGGAAACTACAAAGACTGAGGAGGAAGCAAAAGAGCCAGCGAAAAGAGGAAACCGACAAACAGAAGCATGAGGAATGCATAAAAATAGGAAAAACATAGAACGGTGTTGCGGTTGAACATTGTTGAAATAATCTGGAGGAAACAGAGGTAGTGTGAAGGTCCAGCAGTACAGGAAAGGCCTGAAGGACTAATAGGAAAGGAGGCACTCAAATGATGAGCATCTTCATTGATCGTATCACCCTTTGAAAGACTCAAACCTCTAATGAATAAATTAGGTATACAATGGAGTGTGAAGAATAACTTTGTGATGTAGTGAATAAAGTGTTCTATAACATTGTTTGAAGGGAGAAGTAGCAAGCAGAGAAGCAGTCATGTTGAAGCATTCACTGTGACATTAGAAAAAATGCTTGAACAAAAAATTGTTCTTTATACAGAGCTTAGTGCAGCTAACAGTAGATTGACTAAAGCTGTGTGAAGACATTATCAGAGAGCACAAAGGCTATTGGAGACTCTGTGTGACAGTATGAAGAGTTGTAAAGACTCATTCATGAGAAGATTGGTTGTCATTAATGTTGTAGCATGGAGACTATAGTGAAGTTGTAAACAGATAGAACTCAATAATGAAGAGTTCTGAGAGCAAAACATCACTATCAAATGTGCCTTAATAAGATTGGGTCGGAACCCTTGGGGCTGGTTCCTCAGAAGTAAGTAGGATTGGAGTCCTTGGGGTTGGCGCCTCGGAAGTAGGAAGGATTGGAGTCCTTTAGATTGGTGCCTTAGAAGTAAGAAGGATTAGTGTCCTTGGGACTGGTGTCTCAGGAACTGGAAGGATTGAAGTCCTTGGGAGTTGGTGCTCCTAAGTCCAAGATTGTTGCCTTGGCAAAATAGAGTTGGAGCTCTGGAGGTTGGAGCCTCACAAAAGTCCAAGTTGGTGCTTGGCAACTGATTGCAACCACTTATATATTGTATCTATTTTTCTACAAAGATTATATTAATAAAATCATTTATTCTTGTTGTTCATCTTGTGTTCTGAATATAAATGTTTTAACTGGTAAAACAATAGTCAGAAAAATAAATATTGATTCACACCCCCCCCCCCTTAGTATTTCCAACAATTGGTATCAGAGCTAGTACCTTCATTCAAAGCCTAATAGCTTGAAGGTTTATCTTTAGAACACAAATGGCGAAGTCAAGGAATAAAGTCTTCAATCCTTCTAAGGATGTGTCTCCCTCTACTACTAAAATAGAAGACAATCAATTTTAGGAGGCTCAATGGGAACTTTAATATATGGGAAGCAAGAATGAGGAATTTCCTACAGACTCAAGGCATTGAAATCTGGAAATTAGTGATTGTTGATAGCAGGATGGATGAAGAATCCAAGGAGTACAATGCAAAAACAATGAAGGCAATATTGAATGGGCTACCTGATTCTGTAAAGAACAATCTAGGAAAATGTTCATCAACAAAGGGTATATGGGACAAACTTCATGACCTTTACTCAAAAGGAGCATTGACCATAACCATCATTCAAGAAGATGATGGAAATCTAGAAGGAAATCCAGAACCCGCCATAGAAGCTGAAAGTGAAAATGATGACATCAAGGCTAAAGCAAACCTAGAAGATGAAGAGAATGAAAAAGATTTTGTAGAAGATCTCCTCGCTCAACTTATGGCTGCCATGGAAGAGATTAACAATTTGAAAAAGAAAAATGAGGAACGTAAGAAGATAGCACTATTTGGTGACCAAGATCAAACAAGGAATAAAGTTGACCTCATCAAGCTTCAAGTACAAGAAAGGGATGAAGAGCTTGCCAAGCTTAAGAAGGAATTTCATCAAAGCAAACAAAAGCATCATGAATAAGTCATATCCATGACAAATCAATTGAATAAAGCAAAGAATCAGGAATATACCTTGTCAATACAACTTGAACAAAGGTACAAAAGCTTGAACAAACTTGAAGAAGAGATTGGTCAGTACAAGGTAGAGGTCTCCTCTCTCAAGTCTCAACTACAAGAAGCAAGAAAACAAGCACAAGGAGTTGAAAAGACCTTGGAAGCATTAGAAGTCATAGAAGGACAGGTTGATGAAGCAGGAAAGGAAAGAAACACCATGATCTATCCACTGAAAGCAAAGGATGAATAAATCTTCAAATTAAAATCTAACATCAAACTTCTCAAGGCTAAAACATGTAAAGCTACAAGGATCAAGGAAGAAATGGAGAGCAGTCAAGCAAAGAATGAAGAAATCTTCAGAATGAAGTCAGATATCATCTCCTTTAAAGTAGAATCAGATGAAGCTACTTGTATCAAGGAAGAAACTGAGAAACAACTTGCTAAGAAGAATAATGAGTGTGAAAGATTGGAAGAAGAGATTGTCTTCCTTAGAACAAAGGTTGAAGGGATGAATAAAATCTTGAAGAGCTCTTAGGCCTTGGATGACATGCTCAGCTATCACAAATGTCCATTTGATAAATCAGGTCTCGGTTATGCAGGTGAATCCTCAAAAACGAATGATAATGCTTCAAACAAAAGGGATGTGAAAAGGCCAGAAAGAAATGGTGATGCTCCCAGTTCCAGCAAAGGCAAGGAGAAAAATCAAGGATACAGTAGAAGAAATATTGTTCCAAGAAGAAATCCTGCTACAAGAAGAAGTCCTGCGCCAATAAGAAATGTAGATGATGTCAAAGATGCGAGAGGCAATGGTTATCATCAAATGATCTCAAGGCAGAAAGGCCTCAGAAGTACATCAAGGAAATCTCCATCTCCCAGGTACCAAAGTTCATTTTTTGGTTATTGTTATTCTTGTACAAAATTTGGTCACATGGCAAAAGATTGTAAAGCATATCATAAAGATAGATGTTATGGTCCCCAACCATCTCATAGAGATAGATATTATAGTCCCCAACAATCTCCAAGAAACAATTTTGCAGGAAGAAATCATGAATTCTTATTCATGAACAATGTAGAATGCTTCAAGTGTCATAACATTGGTCATATGGCACGTGATTGTAACTTAACTTGGGCTCTTACACAAGCTAGAACCATGCAAAAGAAGAAAGTTACACTAGTATGGAGAAGGAAGCAAATACAATCCGAAAGTCCCTTGAACTCTCCAGCCAACATCATATGTCATTGGCCTGAGTTTTGACAATCTAAGCATTTGATAGGAAGACTCTGCCAAAAAGAGATGATGCATACAGTTAGGGGGAGCCTATGATTCTTGATCATTATTGCAAGAACTATTAGTGAAAGGGTCCTTATGAAATCCTTGTTGAGCTATATTAACAATCATTCTTTGATAAAGATCATTGCTCAGGAGTACTCCATTAAAGAACATGATCCTGTAACCATTCTTTGGACTGTTGTTAAAGATGCTTTCCACTTAATCACTAAGTAGTATTTGGAGAAACAGAGAAAGTCATCTAATGCTAGAGAAATAGGGCAAATAACTATGGTGATGATATCACAGATGCTAAATGTCTTGATTCAGGGATTTAATGTGAGAACAGATAAATTATAGACACTAATAGAGGCAATCTTCAAACAAACAGATACATCTGGGATGGAGTTTGAAGTAAGAGCATCTGGCAGCGTATAACAAAACTGAAGCATTGCAAGAAGATGCAAATCCGCAGAATGAATTTAAAAGACAGTCACAGATTGGATATCTAAATCTGCTAGCAGAAATAACATGCAGAGATATGTACAACAACATAAGGAAAAGATGGCTCATAGAAAGGAGAATGTTGTGCAGTCAAATATAACTTAAGCTGATACAAACCACTTAGAAAATATAGCAACAGTAAGGCACAACCCCTCACCATTTCATCCAAATGAAATGATGATTGAATATGTGATGGCAGTGACTTAAGGAGAAGCACAGAGACACAAAGGAACTTAGATCTGAAGAAATATAGCAAGAAAGACAATCTCAGTGGCATTTTTTTTTCGGACTATGAATGCCTCTCAATTCTGCCTGTGGAGACAGCAATATGGATTGAAGCATAAAAGCCTAGACTTGGACACTTGGTGTATGGATATTTGCAATCTGATTGAAAGCATTGAAGTAGAGCATCTTTAAGCATTGTTGAAGCCATGATAAAGTAGTTCTGAGACATGAAGAGGGAATAATGTCCTAATTGATGATAAAGCATCAATCCTTCTATATTGAGTAAATAGAAGAAGAGCACTATGACAGAGGGAGTCACAGACCCATGAAGATCTACCATTCATGAAGAACAGAAGCAGTTTGATAGGGGGAGTCCCAGAGCGCTCATTTTCCATTGATGTCAAAGGGGGAGAGAAGAACAATATTGCCATCAATAACAAAGGGGGAGATTGTTGACCTAGGTTGTCATTGATGTCAATACGGCAATATTCTAGATACTAGATGATGATATGAAGCCAAGGGGAAGCAGAGCAGATCCATGAAGAGACAGGAGCAAGGCCATCAAGATAGCCAATCCATAAACAAGAGTCTGTTAACGGAGGAGTTAACAAAGGAGGCATATCAAGGTATATTGCAGAATATCAGAGCAAACAGAGGAGGTATCTTTGAAAGACATTGCCAAGCCAGAGGAGCCACATTGGAGCAAGAGGAGCCATATCAAAAGAGCATTGCATGTAATACATGCCCAAGAAGAACCAAGAGGAGCCATATATATATATATATATATATGCCAAAACAGAGCTACAGGAGGTGCCATATATATATGTCAAAGAAGAACAGGGCAAACAGAGGAGCAAACAGAGCAAAGAGTAGACAAAGCCATTGGAGGAAGCAATCAGAAATATCGGAGCCATCGGAGGAAGCAGACAAAGCTATCGGGAGCTCTATAGAGTATATGCATGCATTTACACTATCGAAGGCGCAGACTCATATATATATATATATATGCATTTACATTATTGGTATATATATATATATATATATATGTGCATTTACACTATTGGTGGCATAAACATATATATATATATATATATATATATATATATATATATATGTTATATACACCATCGGCGGCAAAAAAAACTATACATATATGCAAATACACTATCGGAGGCGAAAGATTGAGTTGCATTGGAATACACTATCAGAGCGGGCATATATATATATATATATATCGGCAACAGTGAAATCGGCAGTTCGGCTATGTGCCATCACCCCAAACCCCCGATTGCGATACACATATGCAGACCCGACAACATATATGTCCGGAGATATAAACAAGTGAAGTCTGAGTAGTATTCCATATATATCGTTATGTATGCGAGCCTTAAGCCTCGCCATGTTAAACACTTGTAAATTGCAACATATATATATATATAACGGACCCACTGCACATTATGAAACGTTTTATGATATATCGCATCCACCCATCGCAATGATACACAAAGGGTTTTCCTCCCGTAAGCACCAATTGCGATTGCAAGACCGGACCCAATGCAACATTGCAATTTGTCTTAATGTCATATCGCGTCCATTGGCCATCGGCCATCGACCATTGGCGACTGCTGATTGCGATTACAAGGCAGACCCGAAGCAGTTATAGATGCGAGAATAATACTTTTGAAGTCTGCCCTTAGCGCTTCGCTCGTGGTTTTTCTCATATTCCCTATGTATTTGAATATTGGCCTTACGCATTGTTTGAAGGCAAAAATGCTCTAAGAAATGCACCCGATAGTTCAGGAGGCTGAACTAATGCCGATTGAAATTGCAATTGGGACGTGGCATGTGGGTCTGCCTTGCTGGTACAGTCTTTCCGTTAAACTGTAAGTCGTGTGCATGTCTATGATTAGTGAAAAAGGAGTGTTGTTACAGTTTAACAAAGAGCATGTTCTCACTGTGTATTATTCGGTCCTCGTCATTGAATCAACGTGTCTCAGGAGTGTTGGTGAGCACGAAGACACTGAGGAAGCCACAGCGACCATGGAGGGAAGCTAAAGGATCAAGCGATGCAGAGGAAACTACAGAGACCGAGGAGGAAGCAAAAGAGCCAGCGAAAAGAGGAAACTGATAGACAGAGGCATGAGGAATGCATAAAAACAGGAAAAACAGAGAACAATGTTGCGGTTGAATGTTGTTGAAATAATCCGGAGGAAACAAAGGCAGTGTGAGGGTCCAGCAGTACAGGAAAGGGCCGAAGGACCAACAGGAAAGGAGGCACTCAAAGGGTAAGCATCTACGCTGATCGTATCACCCTGTGAAAGACTCAAACCTATGATGAATAAATCAGGCATACAATGGAGTGTGAAGAATAACTCAGTGATGTAGTGATTAAAGTTTTGACTAACATTGTTTGAAGGGAGAAGTAGCCAGCAAAGAAGCAGTCATGTTGAAGCATTCACTGTGATATTAGAACAGATGCTTGAACATAAAGTTATTCTTTGTACAGAGCTTAGTGCAGCTAATAGTAGATTGACTAAAGTTGTGTGAAGACATTATCAGAGAGCACAAAAGCTATTGGAGACACTGTGTGACAGTATGAAGAGTTGTAAAGACTCCTTCATGAGAAGATTGGTTGTCATTGATGTTGTAGCATGGAGACTACAGTGAAGCTATAAACAAATAGAACTCAATAATGAAGAGTTCTGAGAGTAGAACATCACTATCAAATGTGCCTTAATAAGATTGGGTCGGAACCCTTGGGGCTGGTGCCTCAGAAGTAAGTAGGATTGGAGTCCTTGGCGCTGGTGCCTCTGAAGTAGAAAGGATTAGAGTCCTTTGGATTGGTGCCTTATAAGTAAGAAGGATTGGTGTCCTTTGGATTGGTATTTCAGGAACTGGAAGGAATGAATTCCTTGGGAGTTGGTGCTCCTAAGTCCAAGATTGTTGCCTTGGCGAAATAGAGTTGGAGCTCTGGAGGTTAGAGCCTCACAAAAGTCCAAGTTAGTGCTTAGAAACTGATTGCAACCACTTATATATTGTATCTATTTTTCTGCAAAGATTATATTAATAAAAGCATTTATTCTTGTTGCTCATCTTGTGTTCTGAATATAAATGTTTTAACTGGTAAAACCATAGTCGGAAAAAGAAATATCGATTCACCCCCCCCTCTCAATATTTCCAACTGTAAATACTAAAAATAAACACTAGTGCATGCTCAACATATTACAGATCATCAACTGAAGGAAACAGAAACAAGCACACAAAATGACACCGTTATTTTTGGACCAATATCCCCAGAAAAAACCTAATGTGGGAAAACCGATGCAGCTATCTGAGGATTTTCTTATTAAGAAATTTCAGAGTATAATCTGGGTGCCAAATCTGGCTTACCCAACAGAGAATGCCCTTGGCAGTAGTACCTCTCAGTCTGAGACAAATGTCCCGACTGAAACCCCGGATAAACCCTCCAGCAGCTCCTTAGCTCCAATCTGCCCCAGAAACCGCAACCTCTGCCTTTATGGACTGCATCAGCCTCTCTCTGCCCAGTGCTGGCCCTCTGTCACCCTGAATGGCCCTACATCAGCCTTCTGGCCCTCTGCGTCAGCTACGTTGGCCTCTTTGAAGCACTGCGCAGCTCCTGGCTGCTACTACGTCACTCTCTCTGGCTCCTACGCTAATCTCCCGGCACTATCTCTACCTCTCTATCTCTCTGTACTCACTACCCCTTAGCTGCAACTTTGATCATTGATTCTATCTCTCTTAGCAAACCCCGCTCTAGAGAATAGAATCACTAATCATCTGGTGTACCCTCCAAGTGACCCTCAAGCCTCCTCTTATAATTTTCTCATTGACATATCAACGACCGAGATTAAGTCTTTAATCAATGATTAAGATTAGATCTGGTTCGATCCATGTCTTTTGGACCATTCTAACACAGTTTTATATTAATCCACATTAATATTTTAATTTCCCTAAGTTTAGACTTAGGGACTCCATTAAAATATTAATTATTTTAATATCTCTTAAACTGTTTAGAATCTGCCCAAACCCTTTTTGGGTATTAGAGATCTCATGTGCCCCAACCTCTCCACCAAATTTTGTGGCTAGAGCACATCCGATGCTACCACAAATCAACACTTTTATCGTTATTTCTTTGGAGGATAAGAACCCGTCATCGTCCTCTTCTTCATTTGTGGTATCATCTGTGTTACTAGTTGTTTTTAGGCTTGTGGGCATTTTTTTTTCTTTTTCGAGGTCGAGGAGAGCAAAGCAGCCTTAGTACCACTGAGGACTATGGATTCTATGGGAGAAACACCCTCCTTCTGAACCAATGCCGAAGTTGCATACTTATTTTCTTCTTTGCCATCTTCACCCTCGAGAGTGTCTGCCCCACTTGGGGGGTAGGCTCGCTTTGGCTTGGACCTTTTTATGTGGAGCCAACTTTGAGGTTGTTTTTGGCCCGTTGTTCTGCTTTTTGTTCCTCTTTTTCCTTTTTACTAGTTGTCATTGTTCATTTGCTTCTCCTTGTTGTATTTCAGGTGTACTCTGTTTTTTTGGACAGCTTTTGGCAAAGTTTCCATATTCATGACATAGTTTACATTTGAATGGCAGTTGGTCATAGTCAACTTCCTATACATGTGTCCAGTTATCCATACAAAGATTGGTTGTAGCAGGGAGTCGTTTTTCTAGGTCGAATTCCACACATATCCTTGCACTGGAGAATAGACCGTCCTTTAGCTCAACACGGTCTATATACTTTCCTAGAGAGTTACCAATCAGTCGAAAGGTTGCATCATTCCAGCAGTGGAGGGGGAGGTAGGGTGGATTCACCTAGACTAGGACAGAGGTAGGAACATCACAGTATGGATTGAAGCTGGGACTCCACCTATCCAAATAAAGCCCCTAGGCTCCCATGAAGTAAGGGCCACTCCTGAAAACCAAATCTTTGTCCAGTTTGTTTTCAAAGAAGAAGGTGTAGAAGCCCTTCCCATAGAATGTCGACATAACTTCGCCCTTAATGAGCGACTTCCAGTTCTTTTCTATCCAGGACCGAACCGAGCGCGGAGAAGGCCAAAGGCCCATGAATTGTCCAATAAGGCCCCGATATACTAGCTAAAGAGCATGGGAATGAGTTTGAGGGTAACTGATGTTAATATTTGGGATCTCATTTGCCTTTTTAACAAATCGCGACAGACCTTGCTTCTAGAACTTAGGGGTTGCAACAACTAGGGAGTTGAAGGTAGCTATTTTAGCAACCAGAGAGCAACCCTGGGTTGGTGCAACCATCTGGGTTATTCGGCCAATCAAAAGAAAACACTCCAAGCCTGGAGGGGAGCAAGAACAAAGGAACACGGGGGAGGGGACAGGGGAAGGGGAAGGAACCCTCAACAAGAGTCCAAGGGCATGCAACAGGCAACCAAGCACTCGGCCATGAATGTGCCGGGGTGCACCCTGCCAGACTTAACAAAGCACATTATACATGTAAATTTTACCAACACAGAGTTGAGAAGGAGACCCTCACAGGAAAACACGAAAATAACCCACCCAACTTGGATGTCATAATGTCCCAACTCCCCAGCCTGAAATTTCAACTGCAAACCAGGGTCCCAAATTAATATGCTTGTAGCCACCTCCTTTGCAGAGTTAGAGCCATTAGCATCCACATTACACAACTGCCTAGTTTTCTCAGAGTGAATGGCAAGAGATAGTTGTAACATATAGCCACCCTGCACTCCATAAACACAAACACCCACCAATGTCTCACATCCCATTCCCTGAAACCTGCATTTGTAAACCATTGTGAACCAAACAAGACTTTAGAGCCATTAGCGTCCACATTACACAACCGCCTAGTTTTCTCGGAGTGAAGGGCAAGAGATAGTTGTAACATATAGCCACCTTGCACTCCACAAACAGAAACACCCACCAATGTCTCACATCCCATTCCGTGAAACCTGCATTTGTAAACCATTGTGAACCAAACAAGACTTGTAATCATGGCTTTATCTTGAACCTTCATCGTCCGTGCTCCAATGATGGCTTCCTCAACATGTTAATCATCGTGTGGGAGGGGATTAATTGCCTCGTCCTAACCTCCCATCTCTTCCATGATCACCCCATTAGGGAAGTTTCTTTTAAATTAAATTAAAAATTTAATGTTTAACATTTGTAAACATCTTTAAAATATTAATTACATCGTAAGGCATTCCCTCTTAGAAGAATTCCCCTAAAATCACTGTGTAGCTTCGTGAACTTTTAATTTTGATGTTAAACTATGAAATCAATATTCACCCTTTGATCATGGGTACAGATGCTAAGTGGACATATGTTGAGTTGTTTTTTAAACGGTTTGACAATTACGGTGACCGCCCCTCTTCTGAGTCGCCGCACAATAGCCATGGATATTCACAAATAAGCGAAAGCATGTAAGGGATGTAGCCACATTGTTTCTTCCCCTATTTCTGATGCTCTTGGACGGAAGGTCTGTTATTGTTTTCTCGATCTTTTCTAGTTGATGCTGCTGGACAACAGGGAACAAAGAGATACCTCGTTTATCTCCATGTCTGTTACTATTTCTCTTCTAACATGGGATTAGAATGTTGCAAGGCCGATGTTGAAACCACAGGTTGTTGCAATGAAGCGTCGGGGAGCAACATTGCTAGACTCTGCTGGATAAAAAGTAGCGCAGAGAGACTGGGATTCTACAACAGCTGCTGTGAGATTATGTATGGAGAGTCTGTGATTGGATTAGAATGCTTGACTGCTCCAAAGTGTTGGGATTCTCTTGCAACAGTGGAGCTATGAGTTCGATGAGCATTTCCAACCCTCTAGCGCACTTCACCAGGTTTTCTTGGGAGGCTCTGAACCTGCGAGCATCCTCTCATAATCACTTGTCGCATCTTCTTCTGTATCAAAGGTGCCCGGAGACACCTTTGCTTCCCGCTTACTCCAAAAGTGACATTTCAGCTTGGTTCACGTAGCTTCTTCTTGCGCAGTAGTTTCATAAGAAAATTATTATATTATTCACCTATTTAAGTGCTATGCTATAATAAAAGATTCTGTGTTATGAAAATCTTATGTATCTTTGATTAAGATAAAATGTTATCTAGTTAAAATTATTCTCCACAAATAAATCAAGTAGAGAATAAAGAAGTTGATGTCCGTAATGCTGAAGTTTCTCCTTGCCTCCGTGAACAACTTCTTTACATATTAACGTGACCAATTTTCTCAACTTCAGCCGTTTTTATTTTTGAGACTATAGTGAGCTCTGAGGCTTTTCTCCAATCTTTTTGAGCATAAGAATAAAATTTTAAATCAAAATAAATAATTAGTTTATTTAAGTCAGATAGATCATTGTTCATTGTTTGGTCTCAGCCGACGTTAACCATCATCATCATCATTTTTACAAATTTTAGATAATATGCAATTGTTGAGAACGTATAAAGCTTTAGGCTTTTTCAATTTTTTTGCTGAATATAAATATTTAATTTAATTTTTTTTATCCTATAATTTTTATATATACATGTATTAAATTATTTTTTATTTTTATCATATATATATTAAATCGTAATAAAATTAACATTTATTTCTTATTAATAATATTTATTTTTTAATATATGTTTAGAATAAAAATCAATTTTATTTTATTTTTTTAATATATTAATTAAATTTAATTAAAACAATTACGGAAGAAAGTATTGTTTAAGTAATATTTTAAATGTATATTATTTTAGATCTATATTAAATATATTAAGTGGATTAAATATTTTTCTAATTTTATTTTTAAATTTTAATTATTTAATAGACATTAATAGTTATCCAATATAAGTATTAATTTTGTTTTTATAATTTTAATTATTGAGCCATAACATTACATTACATATCATAAAATGAAATTTCAAAATTTCTTCCATATTGGATTGGAGAGTGTATCTCAAAATAAATATTTTTTTTTATAATCTTAAAAGACAATTATTTATTATAATATAAAGAAATATAAATATATTAAATTTTAGATTTTTTTTTATTTTATAATGAACCATTAACATAAAACTATTGTATAAATTTAAAATATATAAAAAGCAAGGCAAACATTAATATAATAAGAGTTTAATTTAAATTAATTAACATAATATAAGTAAATTATAGAAATTTTTAAAGAAAAGATTTCATAATTTTATTTCTTACACATTGAATCAAATGTAACAACTCATTTGTAACATTTATGAAATAATTATTTTCATATAAACAATACCTATTT
Organism: Pinus tabuliformis; assembly: GCA_031772625.1. Lineage (NCBI taxonomy): Eukaryota > Viridiplantae > Streptophyta > Pinopsida > Pinales > Pinaceae > Pinus > Pinus tabuliformis. The sequence goes on along the minus strand of CM062813.1, from coordinate 1,074,546,685 downwards.
TAATGTTTGATTTTCTTGTTTTATCCCAAAAAGAAACATATAAATTTCAATCTCTAACAATCACCAAATCAAAAAATAGTTTTGCAAATTGTACACTTAAAACAAACATGGTACATAGTTCTAATAGAGAGTTTAGGGTAGCATAATTGAAGACCTAACCATAGACAAAATAATATAGAGTCTAGGGTAGCATAAAATAAAGTTGACAATATGAGACCTGAAGTTCATAGAGATAAAGTTGTCGCACCATCAGGGAAACCAACAACAAAAGGTAAGGTGTTTGAATTCCAAGTAACTAAACATAAACTCTAAAAATAATGCATCATGAAATTGTAGTTTTCCTTTTTAGAAGAGTTTTCTCATTTCATTTAATGCCCACCACTTACGCCGCTATGAAATTTTAGTTGTCTTCCCTTTTATGTAATAAAGAACTCAATGAACGCCCAAATTCATTTTGTTTCATTTCATAGGCACCATTCCCTTTTACGTAATAAAGCACTGAATGAATGACCAAATTCATTTTGTTTCATTTCATAGGCACCATTCCTTTTACGTAATAAAGCACTGAATGAATGGCCAAATTCATTTTGTTTCATTTCATGGGCACCATCAAAGGAGGTCTCTCTTTTTTTACTACACACTTAATGAACTCAAATGCAATATAAGCTTTGAGGCAAGAAGAGGAATTAGATTGTATTAGAATATCAAGAAGTATCCAACTTTCTCGATTATTCACTGCTAAGTAAAGTAAATATTTTCATTAGAAAATGGAAACATGTCAAAATATCTTAATTACACTAAAGGGGATGTTGGGATCTTGGACAGTGTTTGTTGTTGCCTACGCTTCAAAAAACGACGATGTACCACATAAACATAAATTGTCGAGAATTTTTTTATCTTGGACAATGTTTGTTGTTGCTTACACTTCAAAAAACGATGTACCGCATAAACATAAGTTGTCGATAATTTTTGATGTACCGCACGCACATACCATTTCAAGTCATAGTTATAGAAATTCATATTGGCTAAGCCGAAAAAATGTTTTTATAGACAAATTATATTACAAACGTTGATATTCTCATTTCCCCATCACACAAATATCAAATTGGAAACCCATTACCTATTACAAAGGCATAGGGCTAAGATGGTCAGAAAACAGTGATGAAATGTCTGAGCCAAAGCGAGGAAGCGATACAAAGCTTGTTGGTAGTGAGAGAGACAATGCAGGATGACATAATTTAACCGGTCAAGAACTCAAATTTGAGTGGAAATAGGGGATGGAGTCCAATTTTAATTCAATTTACTGTTGAAATCTAAATCCTCATCTTTGCTATTGTTTAACATGAATATGTATAATAGTCATCTATCTTTCTATGAAGACTAGTACCTAATACTTTTGAGCCAATTATTTTTTATGGTTTCATATAATCTATGAAGCAAAGACGATTTCTTTCCTTGTAACATGAAAAGTGATGGTAGAAGGGAACGTTGCTCTTTAGGAGATATAAGTGGACATAGTTGAATTGAATGGGTGGGCATATATGTTGATACTGCCTACGAGTTGTTTTTACTAAATTCAATCCATCTTGAAATATGTAGTAAACTGTAAACATTGTCATGAATGCCTAGAATTTAAAATTTCCAACTACAAATTCATGTGACTATGGCTAATTCTATAAAACTAAACAATAATTCATTTGGAATAGGAAGATCCCAGTAATTGATTTTTCTTTATATTCTAGCTTTGAATGACATTTTCTTTACTAATTTTTATCTTCATGTCATGATTCATCTAGAATTTATGCCTTACAGCCTTTCCTTTGCAACATCTGGTGCAATTGCTAGTTTAAGAACCTTTTTTTAACCACCCTATCATATATTTAATACTTTCTTCTTTAACTCTTAACCAATTTCCCTTTTTTAGAAATATGACACATTTTTTATATTTTTTATAATTAATTCATTTTTTCCATAATGGCTAATTTCCTCCCCATTCTATTTTGTGTTCTTTTCAAGAATGTAACTTGCAAGGAGTTTCGTCCTTACAACCAAGAAAAAACAATCTTACAACATGGAGAATGTCACTTGCAAGGGGTTTCATCCTCACAAACGAAGAAGTAATCTCCTCCAAAAAACGGCAATAACAAATATCAAAACTAACTTATCAAATAAATTCCATAAATTTTCTTTTATAACTCTCCCAAAAAGTTTGACATTCTTCATCAAGCCATGTGATACTAAATAAAATCACTTTTAATCTCCCAATTAAAAATCTCATTCTCTCTTTTTTTCCCTTTTTTTCCCTTTTTCTCTTTTTTAATAAAACATTTTTCATTTTATAACCAGCCCTTATTGTCCATCCATTAAAAATATTAAAATAATGATAAGTTAAATCTTTGATCTAACTTTATTAATTAATAACTTACTGATATTTTATTTAAAACCACCAAACTATATAAAATGTTGAGATAGTCATCAAAACTAAACCCTTCGATAGTACTAAAAAAAACAACCCTACCAACTGACCCAATATGTGCTTGAAACTAACTTACTAAAAATGTATGTATTGGAAAACCATCTTTAAATCATTCCAAGAAAAGTCAAAAATGTATGTATTGGAAAACTCTCTTTAAATCATTCCAAGAAAAGGCATCATCACTGCCTATCAACCACTACCAAATTGTTGGATTAATTACCTCAAGTATTACCTAACCCTAACTCAATAGCTTACAAGAACTAATTGATAGGCTAAAGGTCCACCAACTCCACTGGTTAGAAAGAAAACATTACATACATTGACACAAATTGATACAACAAAACAGTCACAGATTAATTCAACAAAGCAGCCAAAACACACCCCATTAACACATACTTGGAACAACCAATCACTATAAACTTGAAAGTGCACATGAACACTTTTTCTCCCACCAATTAAATGAACAAAACAAAGGTCCTAATTCCAATCCTCTCCATAAGAATAACCAACCATCACAATGGGACACTAAGGCCTAATACACCATAGTCAATTGTTTATTCATCTCCTATGCCTAGGATGACTAAAAATGTGAATACTTGAATGTGCACACCAGTGCCCTTTTTATCTAATGAGTTAAACGAACAAAGCAAAGATCTCCAACCCAATCCTCTCCATAAAACAAAGGTCCTAATTCCAATCCTCTCCATAAGAATAACCAACCATCGCAATGGGACACTAAGGCCTAATACACCAGAGTCAATTGTTTATTCATCTCCTATGCCTAGGATGGCTAAAAATATGAATACTTGAAAGTGCACACCAATGCCCTTTTTCTCTAATGAATTAAACGAACAAAGCAAAGATCTCCAACCCAATCCTCTCCATAAAAATGAGTAGAAGGGACCAAGAGAGCACCCCAATCAATTGTTTATGTATCTCCTATGTCTAGGATGGCTAACAATGTATTTAGTCTAACAAAGTTTTAAGTTTTTATTGTTTAGGGAGGTAAATGTTCATATACAACACAATAAAGACGATTTCCATTTTTAATTTTATCTTTTTTGACAAGTGACCATATGGAAACTAAATCCCACACTTATCAGCTACCCTACTACCTTAGCCTTCCATTATTCCATCAAAACTTAAGTATCACAATGAAAACATTGTGGCGGGTACCAAGAATACTTTCATAAATGTCACCAGATTTAATAAAGGTCCTGCATCCTTTACCTTTATCAGAAAAGAGACCATAAAAGCATGCAACGCCATACAGTAACTGAAATGATTGCTGCATATAGAGAGAGCATTATGAGTACTGAGCATGTGAGAATGCCCGAATCTTGCACGTAAGGATGAATGCACAATTCATTGGAGTTAAGATCTCCATACCACAAACTTGTCTGCAAGAAAGCATGATAGATTTCCTCGATGAGAGGTGCAATCAAGGGAACCATAGATCTTGGGTCAATCCCACGGTCGACGAGATTTTCTCTGAACCGCGTTCCAACTCGATAATTGAGCTTGTTTCCTGCACGAAATAAACGGGAGCTTTCTGATGAACCCTCTAGCCTCGTTAGCATCATTCTACAACCAAAGTTCTAATGGAGTGTTAATGAAGGAGCTATAGTCAGGGATGGAATTTATGGGCAAATTGCCCTTCGCGGGATGATTTGCCTGTTGCACATATTTATTGTTAAAACCATCAAAATGGATACTAGGATAACAGAAATTTTTTAACTTGACAGGTTTTTCAGATTTGAAATTCCTACCCTGGCTCTTGAGAGGGGTGTTTCAGATTTGAAATTCATTCCTACCCTGGCTCTTGAGAGGGGTGTTTCAGATTTGAAATTCATTCCTACCCTGGCTCTAGTCAGTGCTGCTTAAATAATAAATTAAAAACAGTTCTAAGTGAAATCACGAAGAAACGCCTTCGAAGTAACATTAAGCCCTTCTCATTTTTTAAAAATTCTTTGCCTTCCAATGCAATCTGAAATATTTTGTATTTCTTGGTCTCAGTAGAATACACAATATTGGGATTACATTAGATTTGGATGGTGAAATGCTAAGCATAACTTTCATTTAATAAATAAGTTGGTTTTGTTGAAAATGAAATAAGTTGGGTTTGTTGTTGGGATTACATTAGATTTGGATGGTGAAATGCTAAGCATAATTTTCATTTAAAAAATAAGTTGGGTTTGTTGAAAATGAAATAAGTTGGGTTTGTTGTTGTTTATTATAAGAGTAGATTCATTTTATCATGGGTGGAAGGAGGACTGAAATACCTCCGTGCCATCTCAGGAATGAAAGTTCGCAAATTTTCTTTTTTATCTTTCACATTGTGAAATCAAATTGTTAACTTGTGCATCTCAGGAATGAAAGTTCGCAAATTTTCTTTCAAAGGGCTCTGGAATGAAAGTTTGCAAATTTTCTTTCAAAGGTCCTTCATTTCAAAACATAGTTCAATCATTTTTTTTTTAAAATGGGGGTGGCGAGTCCCCTTTAGAAGCTATATATAGCCTAGAGTCACAATATTCACATTATTTTACATTATGTACATATTCGGGATAGACTGAATAGGCTGTACAGAAGCGGAATAGACTGAATAGGCTGCCAGGCAGCGCGAGCAAGCAACAAGGATCGAACACGGGTGGGGAGCGAGATAACCGACAGCCCTGACCATGTGCGCTATGCGCCCAAGCACAAATTACTTTGAATGTTTTATTACTTTATTTGTCTTCATCTTAGTCCAATGGGTTGGCTTAACTCATTGTTTCCAATCCTTAGACATTTGGCTAGTTTCGTATGAATAGGTTTCAATTTGAATCCCGGTGCAGCAGACTAATCTACATCAACAGATTTACTAGGAATGACATCCTCAACTGTAGGAAAACATCCTCAAGGTTTCCTTGGAAAATTATCTCTTTCCCCACTTCCCTCTTCTTCAATTAACAAAGGCCTCGCAACCTCCTTTTCTCATCAAGAATGCAATATTTGTGCTGACAACACTAAATCCATGTACAAAACTGCTTTTAGTTGAAATCTTGATCTCCAATCAACACAACCAAAGTGATGCCATAAGAGTGTTAAGGAACAACATGCAGTAAAGAATAAGAAGTGAGGGCATGCATATCCTCACATTATCTCCGTGACAACCATGTCAACGAACAACACTTGGCCACAATTAGTGCATTACATCGTATTCAAAACCATTTAGAATTGGTCAATATTGACACATTTTGAACGCCGAACATTCAAATGACTTTGGGAGATAAACTCCCCTAAAGAATTTTCTTGTCAAACATGTTACAAACTAAAAGTCATTCAAGTTTTCTTGTAAACATGCTACAGACAGAATAAACGCCTTAATATATTTCCTTGCAACAGGTTACAAGCACTCGATTTTAACGGCTGAAAAGTTCTCCAGAATCACCTTGGAACCTAAAAATTAATTTTGACACAATTACCAGAAAGGATAAGAGTCCTTTGCCTATTGTTCTGTATTACTACATGGAACCCTCCGTTCTGATCCCTCCTCTTCCTCAGTAGTTATCTTTAATCTATTGGGATTCAAATACGAGTCCTCAGTAGTTATCTTTATTATTCTACTGGGATTCAAATACCATTGTGGCTTGAACAGTGTTTTGCCCAAATGCCAAGAGACAGATACTTCCCACATAACACATCTGGAGATGCCCATTCCTTCCATGGGAGTGAACGACAATAAGAAACCTGAGTCTATAATTTACAAAGTGAAAGCGGTAGATACCATCTTTATCATCACTGATAACCATTAGGCAAATTGAAGATACAATTCTGCAAATAATATACTGTTAAAATTGGTAACTAGGGCCAAATTCCATGTGGGTCATCTTATTTATGGCCGCTGATATTTTTCTTGGATTCCTTTCATCGAGAGATGTAGAATTGATCTAAAGATCATACAATTCCGATAAATATTCATGGAGTTATGAATTTATTTGTGTTATAACACAATTCGTCAAAGTCAGTCGGCAACCAAATAACCCTACATGTGCTCAACATTTTAGTATAAAAGGAAATGACTTGAGAGTCATTTCATACACACTTCTATCTTGATTTCTCCACTTGTCTTGGATTTTAGTGGAAGAGAAATCTAAGAGTGGAAGCCCTAGAAGTTGGAGAAAAAAAGGCTACCCTAGCCACAGCAAAGAAGGCAGGTCAATGAAACAATGGAAGGGTTCTATGCGTTAACCTAAAGGAGCTCAAGGAAGGGACCTAAACATTGTTCTAAAGGTAGCCCTAAACACTGTCCTAAAAGCAGCGCTAATGTGGTCCAAGAAGGCAACCCTAACACCATCCCAAGGCAGCGCTAACCTACGCTATCTCAAGTGTATCCTAGCCGTTGTTGAGATGAAGATAGGCGATGTCCTAAACATACCAATGGTGCCCTAGCCGCGGGCATATGGTGCCCTAGCCGCATGCCTAATGCAGCTGAAAGGAAAGATTGTTTTAAGGCCTAAAACAAGGCACCAAACTACTCAAAGGATGCTGAGGGTACGCCGAGTTGAAGAAAGGTTATTTGGGGCAGCGAAAAGGTGGGTTGTAGGTGACAGCATTGGACTATGGTATGCCGCAGTCCTAACCACCTCAAAACAGGGACAGCATGGAGAGTTTGAGGACTGAAACATGCCCAGGACCGCAGTGCTAGTAAATGGGACAACTGGGCTACATGGTGCTGCAATGTTCAATGGCACAGCAATTACATTGTGCAACATTCAATGGCACAGCAATTACATTGTGCAACATTCAATGGCACAGCAATTACATTGTGCAACAGTGGCACAATGGAACAACAAACATGGACAGCATGGTAGTAGTGGCAAGCATGGTGTTGCAAGCACATGAAACATGTTGTATGACAACATGGTTCAACAATGACACATGGGACCGCAGTGCAGCATAAAGTGCAGTATGATGTGTACAACATGGTCATGAGGTCCAGCATTATGATAACGGGTGCAGCATGATGATGAGATGCAGCACAATGATAGGTGAAAGATTCACCTTGGAAAATCAATTGAGGCAGCTTGTCTTCAACTGATCTCATGTATCATCTTCTTAGAAATGATCTATGCTCTTATCTAGATAAGTCAAAATGTCGACTTCTATTGTAAATGTACTATCTCTATCTCTACTGAATTATTGAAGAACATATAAGAAAAATTGATTAAGGGTTTCCCCACATTGAGGTTTGTCCCTAGCTAACACCACATCTTGTGTCCTCTCGTCTTGGCTTGTCTTCTGCGATTTATATTTATGTTCTAACTTTAATGCTGATGTGATTGCTAATCTGGAAAAAATATTGCATTAACTATGAAAGCTGAAATAAATTGCTCTAACCATAGAACATACCTAAAATTAACATATACCCATTTTCAACTCTGAGCTATGGCCAATTTTAACCCTTTCCCTACCCACCACCACTGTTTTAATGCAACATCAGTAATTAATTAACCATTCCAACTTACACCTACAAGCACATCTCATGTTGTAAATTTGATCTTCGATATATCAATATCTATTTTGACTGAAGTTGCCATTCTCATTTTTGCCTGCCCCTCCAAGCTACTAGTTACCAAGTTTGCATATATTAAAAATACAGTTTAAGCTACTAGTTACCAAGTTTTCCATATATTAAATAATAAAAATACAGTTTAAATCCTTAATATGTAGGAAGAAGACTTCAGAATCTAGAACTGTTCTAGTTTTTCAGATTTAAATCTTGACAAATAGCTAAAGCAAGTGTAAATAAATGGAATTATCATGCTTTTCATTTCAAAATTTATAAAATGATGTTTACTTCTTAATTGAAGGCTTTTTTTTCTTCTTCTTTTTTAATTTTTAAAGTCCTTCGAAGTGAACTAATATACACCTTATATAAAGAGCTGACATCTTTATATTTTATTTTAAATTTCTTTTTAAATGAACTAATATACTACCTTCTTTAACTGGTTGAAAGGGTAATATACACCTTATATAAAGAGCTGACATCTTTATATTTTATTTTAAATTTCTTTTTAAATGAACTAATATACTACCTTCTTTAACTGGTTGAAAGGGTCTAAACTCACAATGGCATCCTTCATATTTGGTGAGTATTGCTTATACTTGAAAATTATTTGTGAGTGAGTGTAAAACCTTGCATATACGGCCTAATTTTTTACTTATAATAGAATGCCAAAAAATTTGCAAAATGCCAAATCACATTGCATTATAAATACAAAATTGGAGGCAAGGTCACAGTGCTAGCAAGAAACATTTTTTTGTTTGAAATGATTATAGCTTTACTTTGTGTAAAATCGGTAGCAAGCATATGGCTACTTCGACTGGCCACATATCCAGGAAGTGTGGAGACGGAAGAAAAAGAAAAATGAGTCAATCGTGATTGCATCTGAAATATGATACGTTCGTTTGGCCTATCACAAGAATTTTTCTTATTTTTAGTAATTTGTTTCTGGCTGTACTCCAAATTAGATAAGCGAAAATATGTTCAATTGTTGCCATAATTTCAGGGGTTCTCGTCTTTTAGCTTAAAAGCTTTATATGTTCTGACCCTGTAATATGGAGCAGGCTTTTTCTATTCTCAAATTTTATAGTTTAATTAAAAACGAGAGAAATTTCAACAATGCTTTTTCAAAACGGATGCAAACGAGAAAGAAAGACAATGTATAAAAGCACATGGCCTTAAAACTGTACATTGTAAGTTTATTAACATCATAGCAATCACTTACAATAGCTTTTCCTTACATGTGCAGATTTAGATATTTTTATGTAGATGGCCATAAACTAGTGTAATTAACCAAAAAAAAAGATTTACTCGTGAACTTTAAACCTTTACTGAAAGATAGTGATAAGAAACATTCCCATAACTCGGTCTGGCAACGTTGCAATTCTTCTGAAAACCAATCACCACCAATTTGATCTCTCATAAACTAGCAGTCCTTTAAAGAATTTCTACTTAAGAATAATATAGAATCAAAAGAGTTTTGGGAGGCATTACCACAATGATTACATTCGATGGAAATCAAACTCGAAGTTATGGAATTCTGAAATAGTAATGGAAGAATTTATGTTTGTGTTAGCTCTCTCCTGTCTATATTTCCGAGTTGAGAGACTCTGGAAAACAAAATCAATCAATCAGTTATCTCTTGATTCCTACTCAATGAAGCCTCCAGCTCAAAATTGAAGCAACCTAACAAACAGAAGCCGTTCTAATGGGACCAATCAATCAATTCGCTTCCCAACCGAATGGACAAAGTTGTGGAAGGTCTCTAGTTTCCATCGAATATTCACCCGCAACTTCCACTTAATTTGTCAACTTCAAGAAAACAAGTTTTGCATGAAGGGCACAACTTTATTTCTCTAGGTATCAAGAAGTAAATTAGGCATTGTTTGCAACCCTTCAAGCTCAGCACCATCCGACCATCATCCTTAATAGAATTTGAGCATTCAAAATCACCGTCTAAGCCTTGCCCCTCAAAGCTTATATCACTACTTGTACATGAACTAGACTTGGCATCATCATCATGAAGATCACTTTTGCTACAGCTCCAATCAATGTAGTAGATTTCACCTGACTGCCACAATAAGAAACCTGCTTAGAAACAAAATATGGATGCTATCTTGTTCAGTTCTCTTTTACAATCTAAACACCAGAGGGAAGTTCTCCATAACGTCACAGTTGAATTTTGTTATCAGTATCTTTCGTATAGCATATTTTCTAGTAGTGCTATAATCTTACAATGCAGTCTATACATGTTGATATGATGCTAGTAGTTCTTTCGAAAGAAATTTTTTCATGATATATCAGCATCTATGTAAATCTACCTTAAGGTAGGATTTGGATGAACTAGCAAATTCAAACCTCTGTTGGATGTTCTGTTCCCGAAAATTATATTAGGGATACTGATTACAGAGCTGAAAGCTCAGTCAGACATGTTCCCTCTTGTGGCCTATAAATAAAGTGTCTTTGTAATAAATCCAATTAACTTTCCTGGCAGTTTTGTAGATCTATCATTCAAGGTAACAACTGAAGGGTCAGTTTTTCTTAAGGCTTTGGATGAACCAGCAATTCAAACCTCTGCAGCTCTGTAAATATACCTTTGAAGGTAACAACTGTACTTTTCAGAGTATGGTTTTTCGCATGGTTTTGGCCGAACTAATTCAAATCTTTGCTTAAGGTCATGTTTCTAAAAACTATATGCTAATGGTGATTAGACATGTTGACTCTTCTACGCAGGTAACCACAGGGAGCCCAAACCCACAGCCCTCGGATGTACATAATGTAAGACAGTTCTTCCTAAGAAGGAAAAAGAACTTTCCTGGAATATATATATATATAGATACACCCATTTTTCAGCATAAGCAGCCAAGAAGAAATCCAAAATGGGTTACAGATATTGAAGAACTTTTTATAAACTCGATGCTCTGAAATTGTACGTGTAATATATAAGATTCCAAAACCAACATTTTCACCACAAGCAGCCAAAAAGAAATCCAAAATGGGTCACGGGCATTAGAGAATTTATATAAACTTAATGTTCAGAAATTGTGTGTGTTACAGAGAGGTGCACAAACTCACAAGCAAGAAGAAATCCAAAATAGTTTACAGGCGCTGAAGAATTTATTATAAATTCCATTCTCCAAAATTGTACTTGTAATATAAAAGATTCCAAAACCCACTTTTTCACCATGAGCAGCCAAGAAGAAATCCAAAATGTGTTACGGGCATTAGAGAATTTAGATAAACTTAATGTTTAGAAATTGTGTGAGAGAGGGGGGGTGCACAAACTCACAGGCAAGAAGAAATCCCCGAAGAAATCCAAAATGGGTTACAGACATTGAAGAACTTCTTTATAAATTCGATGCTCTGAAATTGTACGTGTAATATATAAGATTCCAAAACCCACATTTTCAACACAAGCAGCCAGGAAGAAATCCAAAATGGGTCACGGGCATTAGAGAATTTATATTAACTTAATGTTCAGAAATTGCGTTTGTTACAGAGAGGTGCACAAGCTCACAAGCAAGAAGAAATCCAAAGTGCTTTACAGGCACTGAAGAATTTATTATAAATTCCATGCTCGGAAATTGTACTTGTCATCCAAAACCCACTTTTTCATCATGGGCAGCCAAGAGAAATCCAAAATGGGTCACGGGCATTAGATAATTTAGATAAACTTAATGTTTAGAAATTGTGTGTGAGAGAGAGGGGGGTGCACAAACTCGCGGGCAAGAAGAAATCCAAAATGGTTTACCGGCATCGAAGAATTTATTATAAATTTCATGCTCAGAAATTGCAATTGTAATATAAAAGATTCCAAACCCCACTTTTTCACGTTGAGCAGCCAAGAAGAAATCCAAAATGAGACTCGGACATTAGACAATTTAGATAAACTTAATGTTCAGAAATTGTGTGTGAGAGAGAGGGGGGTGCACAAACTCACAGGCAAGAAGAAATCCAAAATGGTTTACTGGCATTGAAGAATTTATTATAAATTTCATGCTCAGAAATTGCACTCGTAATATTCCAAACCCCACTTTTTCACGATGAGCAGCCAAGAAGAAATCCAAAATGGGACACGGACATTAGACAATTTAGATAAACTTAATGTTCAGAAATTGTGTGTGTGTGAGAGAGAGGTGCACAAACTCACAGGCAAGAAGAGATCAAAAATGGTTGACAGGCATTGAAGAATTTATTAAAAATTTCGTGCTCAAAATTTGTACTTGTAATATATAAGATTCCACAACCCACTTTTTTAACCATAAGCAGCCAAATGGGTCACGGGCATTAGAGAATTGTTATAAACTTAATGTTCAGAATTTATATAAATTCACTTTTCACCTAAGCAATCACACTGTAATAAATCCAAATAGGTAACAAGCATTATAGAATTTATCATACGTTGATGTCCAGAAATCGCTCCCGACCGAAAGGCAAGCCCAGCTGACTATCCAATTCGATTCCTCTGGACAAAGCTCGTCTATTCCCATCCTTGGTCTTGTCAGAAGAAGTATCCTCACCACAATCATCCACCCTGTTATCTGATGGGACCTTACACGAACCTACAGCAGGTGCCTTGCAACGCTCCATTTGTCTTTGGATCACTTGCACTTGTTCTTCTGACCACGGGACTGGTGGCTTCCACTGTGGCAGATGTGCTGCAGCACCTTCATGAGAGGAGTCGAGGCAAAAAACCCTTCCATGGTTGATGCCACCATATTGTACTTCAGAATCTGCTGAACAAGCCTTGCAGGATTTCACCCAGTTCTGTGCCATCTTTTATCACCAAAATAGCCAAAACTCTGTATAACCAATGAAAGAATTTTTCAATAAGAAATCCTAATCAAGACCAGTCTGCATAGAACAATATTTCCTTAGTGCCAGGCCAATCAACAATGCAGGAGACCTGAACAATCTGAAGCGCATGTAAATATATACACCAAAATTTTGGCTCCTCCAACTCCAACTTATGAGATATCAACAGGCAATTACCCTTTGAGACACAAACTTACATATAAATAATTGGGCAATGTGTACATTGGTATAAACAAGAAACCGGGCCAGGCGCATCTGCCCACGGTTTTGAGCCGTTTAACCGCTGTATTTGATCAGAACATCTAACGGATATACAGAGAAAGATTATAGCACATTCCCCCTTCGTTTCACACGCTTTGGAACAGGGATTTGCGAGTATTTGTCTTCAATCCTCGCCATGAAAATCTGCACTCGAACTGTCAAACCAAACTTCGATAAATTACCCGTTTAAAATTGATTTATGGGCATTAAACATGAATGCCAGAGGAGCCCCCAATGGCTCTCTGAACATTCATTCATTCTTCACGGCGACCAAGAGAACAAGCTGGCCGGCTCGTCCATGCAGAAGAAGCTTTGAATATTTTTATAGGAATCCCAATTTGAATTAAATTTGGACTGAGACCGTAGTTATTGCAGTGTTATTAGGGTTTAAGGAGGGTTTGGGCTTCGAGATTGAGTAGGTGTGGGGGGTGCAGAGGACAATTAAACTGAATGGAGGGGCAGACATCACTATGTCTCTTCTATGCATTGATTGGAATTTTGAGGTTGGCGGGATGTTAAAGGGCAATGGCAGTTTAAGCGGGCGAGACGTTTGAGGTACTTCGCATCGCAGGGCAGATGCCAAAAACACACCACGCTCACATTAATTCATTCCTCCACTTCTTGGTTTTGTTTGGTAATGAATGCCAATTTGCAAATCCAATGAGTTGTTTGGCAATTAAAAATTGTAAATAATGTTTTTCTTAAATACAATTAATTGCAGATAATGTTTTTCTTAAATACTGTACTGATGCATGACAACTGTACTGCTGCTCTCTCACATCTCAGTGGAAGTTCAATTCTATTTCATATTTTTACACACTGTTAACCATTCTCACATAGCCATGTTCAAACCTTTGATTAAGGTACACTTTTAATGAATTTCAGTGGCTCAGATTTTAGCATGTAAGATAGTTCAAGTGTTTTGAGATATTCATGAATTTTAATAGATTTCATTTCATAAATTTATCATCAAAAAGTTTAGATTTTTAAAATAATTATAAAAAGGAAAAAGGATATTTTATAATTGTAAAAGAATGAGATTTTAATTGATAAATTAGATTTTTAGAAATAGTTATTTGATATTATTAGATTCTTGAAATAGTTATAAGAATAAAAAGGCAATTTTATCATTGTAAAAAATGTTTTAAAGTATAATAAAATAAATATATTTTATTGTGTTTATTTTTTATATTGTTAGATTGAGAGGCGAGAGGTTTTTAGTAGTTACTATAAGTGATATGTTGTATTGGGAACTTAGATAAATAAGTTATTACATTTATTTGTAAATTTTTAAAAACTAACAAAAAAAATTGAATATTATGTTTCAAGGGTAGTTTAATTTAATTGGTGATAGAAGTGATATGAAATCATGTAAATTAAGAGATCTAAGGTTCAATTTCTCAGCAATAATTTGGTCTATGAAGAGGAGAGGTCATAGGCTCAAGAGGTATACTGGTATAAGACACTGCCTTAGTTGTGAGATACATTGGTATACGAGACTGGTTTAGTAGTTGTGGATTCCTCTGGTTACAATAAAAAAGAACTTCATTATGGACAAGATGGAGTTAGATCTATTATACCAGAGATGTTGTAGTGAAGTAGTAGATAAAATGTTAGAGTCAAATGTTAAATCAATAATAATAATAATAATATAAAACACAATATTGGCTAAGTATGGGGGTCTACGCAGTGCATTATATTAGATATCATTTTGGGATTCAACTGCGTTAAGTAAGTCATTCACGGATGACCATTTCCATGAGAGGTAGTCGTAGCTGACTAATTTCTCATGATTTTTGAATAGTTCACTTAGCACTCATTGCATCGGGTGATGCTCACAGGGGTGAAGAAGTGGGATTGAAACTAGTGAAAAGTGGAGAACGAATCACATAGCATCAATCATCACTTCCGGGGCTTGCACCCGGTAACCAGGACTTCCCAGGAGGTCACCCATCCCAGAACTCCTCTGGCTCAAGCGCGCAATTTGTTATATTGAAATTTTGTTTTTACTAATGAAAATAGAGACAATTTTTTTTCCAAAAAAAATCATAATATGCATATTAAATTAAAAGAGATTTAAATAATAGACCCTCCCAACCCTAGGGGAGCTCACTTAGCAAGCTCCTAGAAATGTAAACTAAATGTGAGTACAAAGGTCCCTTGTTCAAATCTATGGTTGCTTACCCATGGGCGCATGTTGGGGGGCACAATTCATCTAGGGATTATAGTGATAGTGTTTGAAATCGATCCTTGTCATGTGAGTATAATATTGGCCCAATTTTGGATTCCTATAGACATTAGAGAGAGAAAGAGTATTAAATAATGATAATTGATATCCATAATGGTGGTATTCCAAAACATTGTGCTTAAAATTAAATACTTACAATAATCTCTCTATATATGTACGTATAATATATGTTGTGCATATCATATTAAAAAAAATATGAAACATGTCAAAGAAAAATGTCGTGTTCATATGTATGTATTATAAGGGTTTCAATAGAATTAAAAATAAGAATATTTGTGTACATAGAGACATTAAATTTACATATAATGTAAATAATATTAGAAAGAACTAGCATAGATCTATCTTAACTCTGATCTACCAAGTCTCGAGAGAAATCAAATCTCCTAATATGTAATGTTTTTAACCTAAGGGATTTGATCCTTCTCCGTGCTTGGTAGATCCATAGGTAAGATGGACCATGTTGGTTTATATACAAAGGAGAGAAGGGAAAATTGAGTAAGCACCCACAAATAGTCAATCATTATGTTAGTAGGGTAACCGCAACCTCAAGGTAGGAGTTGAAGTTACAACATTAAAACGAGACTTGCACTTATAACAGTAAAAGGTCATAACCCATGTGCACATATTACATATTCACTGATCTAAAAATGGGGCTCTTAAGCTTCTTGTTTAACTTACAAGAACCTCTCCCACTTCCAAAGCTTTAAAATCTTCCCAAGTCTATTTGATTAACCAATGCGGAATTCAGAAATGCTTGAAAATATAGGTGTATGCTTGCATTTGTGTTCAGCTGATTACTTGCTTTAAAATATGTTGTTGTGTTGTAAGTGGATGTGTGTAAACTGATATATAAATGCATATAACAGTAAATAAAACAGCAGAGATAATGCAGCAATAAACAATCACATAGAAACAACAATTTAATTAGGAGTTCGCCCAAAACTCTTAGGCTACATCTTCGTGAGCTCTAGTCAACTTGACTACGCTCTCTGGGATTATGGTGTAAGTTTTTTTACAAGCTCTTGGCTCAACTCTTGTTGTTTTTACACTGAAACAGTGGGTTCAGACACCATTTAATCCCCAGGCTCTTGAAGCTCTGGCTCTTGGCTCTGGCTCTTTGGCTCTTGGCTCTGACTCTGGCTCTTTGGCTCTGGTTCTGGCTCTTAGCTCTGACTCTGGCTCTTTGGCTCTGGGTCTTGGCTCTTGGCTCTTGGCTCTGACTTCTTTGGCCCTCTGGCTGTTTATAGCTCTCTTTGGGCTTTTCACTTGAACTCCAAGTGACTCCCTTGGCTTATGCGCTGCCTCTTTCACCTTGGTTTCTTCTTTCGCTTCTACTTCCATAGCAAACCCCTCAAGGATCAATAACAGCAACCATCCAGAACCCAGCAACCCTCTATCTTTGGCATTCATGGCTTTTAAGCCAAATCGTCGTTGTCTGTTAGTTTTCCCTTTCGGGCTCTCTGTCTTTTGGCTTTGGGTCTGCTCGAATCCCTCTTATGAGCATTCAATAATCATTGCATAACGCCCTTAGGGCAGGCGGCCACCTATTCCTTAACGGATGAGGGCGTCGACGCTTGAAATCCCTTAAAAACAGTCATTCTGTGTTTTACACACAAAACGTTGTGAAACATGGAAAAATCCACAGAACACACAGTTCCAGACTTCAAAGTTTTATAACCCCGCTTTATAGCGCCATTGGGTCCGCCTGGGAATAGCTATCGCATATAGCAATTGGCCTGCTCCATTATATATATATATATATATATATATATATATATATATATATATATATATATATATATATATATATATATATAAAATCCCTGCTCCATTGTGTTCGCCGATTGCGATCCGTCGATATCGGTGATCGCGGTATCGCATCGGCCAGGTCCCATCGCGTTATGCCTCCGACTGTCCCCCGACTGCCTTCGCCAATTGTGATTTCCGATTGGATCTGGACCGTTGATCGGCCAGATTCGACGACCCTTGTTCAACCATTGTTTAAGCCTTTGATAGCTTGATTTCATGGTTTTTCTTCATGTTTTCAGCCTCTGATAGTGTTATCTGCCTTCTCCATAGCTTCTCCTTTTTCAGCGATCTTGCCCTTTTGGGAGATTTGGAAGACTTAGAGGGTTTTTAGACCCATTATTCAAGGGATTTTGCCTCTTTTTCCTTTGAAAAAGGGTAGTTTTATTTTATGATAGCTTTCCCATCTGAAATCTGTTTTCGCCCATTTAAGTTGTGTTGGATTTAGAATAGAGGGATCCTTGCAATGAGACTATTTCTGAGATCAGCCTGCAATTTTCATTTTCCTCTTATTTTCAAAGGATTTGTGCCATTTGGCACCTTTTACCTCTTGCATGAAGTCTTTTAGACTTAGAGGTTCATCCAAGATCCATTTTTGGATCACGCCTTCCCACTAAAAGAACTTTTGGTCTCCAAAACGCTGATATATTGATCTGAATAGTAAATGAGAGTGACTCACCTTCTTCTTTCAACCTCCCTACACTTGCCTTTGCATAGTGCCTCTGAACCAAAGTTTCTGACCACTTCCCTTCTTTGGATGGGCTGGTCTTCTTGGGAAGAACTGTCTTCCTTCTTGCCTTCCTGGAGAACTTCTACTGAAATGGTCATAGAAGGTAGTTTGAAATTCTTTGCCTTGATCACTGATCTAAGGTGGCTCAAACAATTGTGAAGTACATCTGCTCCACAAAACTTTCATTTGTACTTGTTTGAAAGGCTGCCAACAACAACAGGCATACAGACAACAATTGGATGAACTAAACTCCTGCTTCACCAAAGAAACAGATTTCACATCTTGTGAACACCTCCATGTCTTACATCTACATACAAATGATGGACTAGATAAAAAGCCCACAAAACATGCCTTTAAACAATGACCCTTCAAGTCAAGCATGTAGAAAATGACCGTTAGGACTCTTTTTCAAAAGATGAAACTTTCATCATTGTCTCCATTTGGAGACCAAGTTAACTTCTTCCAAGTCAGCATGGCATCACATGCATGTCAAAGCAATCAACCCTGCAAGTTAATTACACATACATGTTCAAAAACAAGGAAATCATTGACATCCCTGTGTTCATGCATCTCAAGCTCATGCATGCATTTCATCCCTCAAGTTTCACTTAAGCACGTTGTACTTTCGAAGCTGAAATGAAATATAATGTAGATGCATCAATAGAGATGCAATCTCAATCGAATAAGAACTCTAACCGTTCCTTACCAATCCTTTTCAAAGGTACTACCTTTGTCTACACATCAGCATCATCATGTGAATCATTTTGAGACACATCATTCATGGAATCTTCACTTCCATTTCTGCTATCTTCTCTTTCCACTTTCATCAACTTTGGTGGAGGCATTGTTGGATTCAGTGTCCAACACTTTGCAACAAGATGTCCTTGCTTATGGCAGTAAGTGCACTGCATGTGCATCCTCTTGATAGCATGATTTGCCTTGTCCAATGGACCTTTGGCTGCTTGCTTCTTTTCCTTCTTCTGCTTCCTGTATGTGGCCATTCTCTTCCAACATATAGAAACATCATGGTTATCCAAATCACAAAAGGAACATGCAACTCTTTCCCCATACTTATGTGGAAATTTATCATGCTTTGCAAAATCAAAAGGAATATAATTAGAACCAGATTTATACCTACCTTTTTGGAACATGATCAAACTCTTCAAGGTTGTTGGAGTCCCTCCAACTCTTTGGTTCAAGTGTGTGCTTCTGAACACCTGCATCCTGCAATTGATGTTTCAAGCTATTGTATTCCTCTTGGATACAACCTTCACACTTCTGAGGTAGAGGACATGAACTGAAACTCCTTCTTGGGACTATTTCAATGGCTTTCATGGCAGCTTTGGAATTCTCTCCATAAGACTGTCCATAGCCAATACCCAAATATTTAGGCCTTTCCTCAACCATTATTGGTTCAACAATACCTTGTGCATGCTTTCCCAAGCCCTTTCCTTCATAGCCCATCTTGGACATTAGCTTGGAACCTATGCCTTTAGTATGTTTCTCAAAAGAACCAATACAAGCATTCTCAGAAGAATTTGAAGACAAACTGGAATGGCTTACCTCTTCTTCAAGTTGGTACTTGACTAAGGCTTCTTGGGCAACAAAGAGCTGTGTTTCCAACTCATGCATCCTCTTCAGGTTCATATTTGCAATATGAAGTTGCCTCTCCATTTCCAACAGTCTATGAGCAAGCAACTGCGTATCTTCCTTCATGGAATTCAACTGCTTTCTAAGCATGTTGTTCTTTATTCCATCCTCATACATTTCTCTCACCATATCCATCATGCTGGACAATTCTTGCTTCATGTCTTCATCAAAGAGTCTCGTGAAGGGAGTAGAATTTGAGGACCCACTTGTAGAAGTTGTCATTATGCCAATGAACAAAAAAAACCTTCAACAAGATAAATAAAGAGCTTATTTAAGCAACCTCTTGCAACAAATCTCTTGTGCTTTGGATTGCCTTGAGGTCATTGGGATAGAAGAATGACTTCAGCCCTTCTCCTTCTTGTCCTTCCTGGACTGAGATTTCCCTTTACCTCTGCAAACTCAGAAAATGGTCAGTCTGCAAAACAAGCATACAATCAACCTCTTGCTATTCAAACACCTTTCAAACAAGCAATCTTTGCTCTGTCAATCAAGCATTCTGATATATCCTTCCTTGAAGGTCGGGTTAATCAATATTAAGCTCTGATACCACCTGATCTGAAAATGGGGCTCTTAAGCTTCTTGTTTAACACACAAGAACCTCTCCCACTTCCAAAGCTTTAAAACCTTCCCAAGTCTATTTGATTAACCAATGCGGAATTTAGAAATGCTTGAAAATATAGGTGTATGTTTGTATTTGTGTTCAGCTGATTACTTGATTTAAATGTACTGTTGTGCTGTAAGTGGATGTACATAAACTAATATATATATATATAAATGCATATAACAGTAAAAACGGCAGAGATAATGCAGCAATAAACAATCACACAGAAACAACAATTTAATTAGGAGTTCACCCAAAACTCTTGGGCTACATCTCTGTGAGCTCTAGTCAACTTGACTAGGCTCTCTACGATTATGGTGTAAGTCTTTTTTACAAGATCTTGGCTCAACTCCTGCTATTTTTACACTGAAACAATGGGTTTAGACACCATTTAATCCCCTGGCTCTTGAAACTCTAGCTCTTGGCTTTGGGTCTTTGGCTCTTGGCTCTGACTCTAGCTCTTTAGCTCTGGTTGTGGCTCTTGGCTCTGACTTTGGCTCTTTAGCTCTGGCTCTTGGCTCTTGGCTCTGGCTTCTTTGGCCCTTTGGCTGTTTACAACTCTCTTTGGGGTTTTCACTTGAACTCCAAGTGACTCCCTTGGCTTCTACACTGCCTCTTTCGCCTTGGCTTCCTCTTTGGCTTCTGCTTCCGTAGCAAACCCCTCAAGGATCAATAACAACAACCATCCACAACCCAACAACCCTCTATCTTTGACATTCATGGCTTTTAAGCCAAATTGGCGTTGTCTGTTGGTTTTCCCTTTCGGGCTCTTTGTCTTTTGGATTTGGGTCCACTCGAATCCCTCTTCTGAGTGTTCAATAATCCTTGCATAACGCCCTTATGGCAGGCGGTCACCTATTCCTTAACGGATGAGGGTGTCAGCGCTTGAAATCCCTTAAAAACGGTCATTCTGTGTTTTACACAGAGAACGTTGTAAAACATGGAAAAATCCGCAGAACACACAATTCCGGACTTCAAAGTTTTATAACCCCAGTTTATAGCACCATCGGGTCCGCCTGGGAATTGCTATCGCATATCGCAATTGGCCTGCTCCATGGTTTTCCCTTTGCATTTTAAAATGCATTAAAACTGCGAAAATACATATAAAACAGGGAAAAACCCTAGTTGTCAGACTTGAAATATTATACAGAGGCATTTTGGAACCCTTTCGGGTCCGTAATATCGCATCAGGCTTAACTCCTTTGTATTTCGTTTAATCAACGAAAAACGAAATTACAAAGAAAAATCATCGTTGACGGATTTCAAAAATGTATTAAATCCAGTTTATATTGTCGTCGGGTCCGGCCAGTCGCATCGCATATATATATATATATATATATATATATATATATATATATATATATATATATAAACATCCCTGCTCCATTGTGTTTGCTGATTGTGATCCGCTGATATCGGTGATTGCGGTATCGCAACGGCTAGGTCCCATTGCTTTATGCCTCCGACTGCCTTCGCCGATTGCAATTGCCGATCGAATCTGGACCGTTGATCGGCCCGATCCGACGGCCCCTGTTCAACCACTGTTTAAGCCTCCGATAGCTTGATTTCATGGTTTTTCTTCGTGTTTTCAGCCTCCGACAGTGTTATTCGCCTTCTACATAACTTCTCCTTTTTCGGTGGTCTTGCCCTTTTCGGAGATTTGGAAGACTTAGAGGGTTTTTAGACCCATTATTCAAGGGATTTTGCCTATTTTTCCTTTGAAAAAGGGCAGCTTCATTTTATGATAACTTTCCCATCTGAATCTGTTTTCGCCCATTTAAGTTGCATTGGATTCAGAATAAAGGGATCCCTGCAACGAGACTATTTCTGAGAGCAACCTGCGATTTTCATTTTCCTCTGATTTACAAAGGATTTGTGCCATTTGGCACCTTTTACCTCTTGCATGAAGTCTTTTAGACTTACAGGTTTATCCAGGATCCATTTCTGGATCATTCACACGCACACATGCATGTCCTTGTAGCAATGCCCAAGAATTTTGATCCTACTTCAATTAAAAATTTGATCATTTTTGTATTTTTGCATCTTATGGCTCAAGATGGAAAAGATGACAAAAGTGAGTATAGTATGTCGAGAAAAGTGGCAAGAAAGGCTCAATTTGACTTAGTCTTGGTCAAATTGAGTAAATTCAAAATTTCCACATTAACAAGCAACTTGGAGGCAGTTAATTGACGTGACATGGCTCTTGTCACTCAATTAGCTCAGTAAATTTGAGTTAGAGGGCTTGGATTTCAGTTTGCATGTGTTGATTGCTAATTTGTAGCAATCCAGTTCAGTTATTTCTGGTTGTACTCAGTTAAAATAGTTATAACATTTAATAAAACAAGTTGGAGGTCAGTGGTGCTGTGGGACAACAGTCTAACTTAGAGATCGTCTAGTTAATTGATCAATCAACCAACCAAAAATAGCTCATGCATGCAAGGAATTTGAATTTCTCAACTGTGGTGGAGATTCTAAGGTAGTGTAACATCATTTGTAGACTACTTTTGAGTGTACAAGTGTTGCATGCAATCAGTGATCAATCCTTGGGAATTGTGCAAACAATTTGAAGGAAATACCTAAAGAATATGGGACAATTTCTTCGAGATTTGCACAAGGAAATAGGAGCTCAGGTGGAGGCAGAAATTGACTAAGTATGGGTCGGAGTTTTTCATTGAGCAAAGAGAACGGTTATTCTTTTACAAGTTGAGCTTGGAGCTAGAGCTAACAATTGCAATAGATTCTCTATTCATTTTATTACTGCAAGTAGGATTAATGGGTTTTTACCAGTTAGTTCCCCCTTGATACATTTGTGCACTTGTTTATGCGATTGATGCATGTTTGTGAATGTTGTTCTAAATTGTGAATTAATTTCCGCAGATCAGTAGAGTAGAATTGTGTCTCTTGGTTTAGATTAAATTTCTTGAGCAGTTGCAATTCTATCACCATAATTCTACATGGTATCAGAGTAGGATTCACATTAGAACAATAATTTCAAAGTTCTTCCTCGGGAGGATTGAACTTACAGCTTCAGTGTAGCACGATTTCTTCAAAGTTGGGAGAATGGCCTTCAATGAACTAAGATTAAAGTATGCCTTGGAAGGCAACTCAAATTTCACTGCCTGGAAGGATTGCATGGAAGAAGTGCTTGATGACAATGGATTGTTAGAATATGTCAAGAAAAACATTCCAAAACAAGGATTAGTTGATGCCCATAACCTAGGCCAATGGAAGAAAGATGTAGCCAAGGCGAGGAGAATAATCCTGGAGGGAGTGGGAGATCAAATTGTCTCAAATATCCATGGGAAAGAAACTCCTTTCGCAATGTGGAAGGCACTAACTAAGCTATTCAAAAATAGAAGTGACCATAGAAAATTGACCTTGAAACATAAACTTTGAAACATTAAGATGCAGAAGAATGATATTATTCCGCAACATCTCACCAGATTTACACAAGTTCGAGATGAGCTTGCATGGGTTGGTGTGAATGTTGTAGAAGATGAACTGGTGAGCCTAGCTCTTCTAGGCCTTCCCAAAAGCTGGCATAGCTACCAGGACTCGGTGAATGAGAGGGGGAGATTACCGAATTGGGAATGGTTATGGTCTGATTTGGTACAAGAAGAAATCAAGCGAAATACGAGAGATGGAAGTTCATCCAAAGGAGAGGATGAATTTGCATTGGTTGGAAAGGGCAAGAAGGGCAAAGGGAAGAAATTTCAAACCAAATCTGATTCTAGCTAAGGGGGCAAGAAGAAGGACTTGTCTAAAATAAAATGCTACAATTATCATGAATTCAGGTATTATGCTTCAAAGTGTCCACACAAAAAGTCTAGCAATAAGAACTCAGGAGGAGAAGAAGGTGAAGCATTGGCTTCACAATTCGATTTAGACTTCACCCTGATCGCATGCATGGCCAACATTGTGATGGGGAGTGTGTGGTACTTGGACTTAGGTGCCTTATTCCACATGACAGGTTGTAAAGAGTTTTTCAGTGACCTGAAGGAGAAAGATCTCCAGATGCATATTGAGCTTGGAGACAACGGAAGGTACAATGCTACCTAGATTGGTACAGTAACCTTTAAGAGGGAGAATGGATCCCCTCTTTGCCTCAAAGATGTCATGTTTGTACTAGGCTTGAAGAAGAATCTCATCTTTGTAGCAGTTTTGGAAGACCGTGGCTATGATGTGATCTTCAATAAAGGGAAAGCATTTCTAAGACACATAGCTACTGGGAAAGTGAAGCATATCGATGTTCATGTGAAGAACCTGTATAAACTTGATGTGGAAGATTGTGTTGCATTAAGAAATAAGGAAGAAAAAGTGTAGAGTCGTGATGTCAGTGAACTCTGGCACAAGAGATTGGGCCATTTGCATCATGGCGCCTTAAAAATTATGGAGTAGATTACCATTGACCTCCTTAAAGGATCACTTGAGCATCATGATGTCTGTAAGGGTTTTACCTTGGGGAAGTATGTAAAATCCACATTAGATGATTGAGACAACAAAACAAATGCAACCTTGAAGAGAGTCCACTCTAATGTTTGTGAACCCTTCTCAACAGCCTCCATTGCCAAACATAAGTACTATGTTAATTTTATTGATGATTTCTCAAGAAATTCTTGGAGCTTCTTCATGCAGAAGAAGGATGAGACATTCTCAAAATTTGTAGAATTCAAGGCACTAGTTGAGAAAGAGACCGACAAGAAGGTGAAGGTTCTCAGGAGCGACAACGAAGATGACTATGTTTCGAATGAATTAAAGGAATATTTTGCTAAATAAGGAATTAAAGGATAACTGACAGCTCCCCACAACCCACAACGGAATGGGGTAGTTGAGAGGAAGAAATGGAGCATTGTGGGAGTTGTGAGAGTTATGCTACATGACCAAGGTCTGCCACTGCATTTTTGGGTAGAGGCATGTAACACAACAGTCTACTTACAGAATCAGAGTCCTCATCGGATTCTTGGTATGATTACGCCGAATAAGGCTTTCTCGGGGAGAAAGTCAGATGTGTCTCATTTTAGAATTTTTGGAGCCTTTGTTTACTGCCATGTCTCCAAATATTTGAGGAAGAAACTTGAGCTGACAACAGAGTTGGGAGTTTTTGTGGGTTACACTGAAACTCCATACAATTACTAGGTGTACTTACCTTCCATCAGAATCAAAATAATGCGAAGGATGTAAATTATGAGGAGAAAGCAATAAGATGTTCTCTTGAGAGGGAGCTTCAAATCCCACCAGAAAAGGATCTTTTAGCTCCAAAGGAGGAGCCTCAAGAAGTTGTGGATCAACCAAAACTAAAGGAGCAGGGATGAGGCAGAGTGGAGACATCCACTAAAGCGGAACCATCCAGAGAAGGTAGAAAGAGAAGCAGGGAAGTTGATAAATTGGTGCAAGATGCAAGGGAGAATGTGGGAGCTCTTTCAAATTTGCGTATGCAAAGGAGGTCACCTAAGAGGTACACTAGCTACATGGATCTAATGACTAAGCTTGTAGAGACTGCGTCATCCGCTTTTGAGGAAGTAGTTGAGAAACCATTTTGGGTTGATGCAGTGGTGGAAGGATAGGAATCCATCATGAAGAACCATGTTTGGGAAGTGGTCCCAATACTGGCAAATAAATCAATAAGGTGTTCGAGATGGATCTTCAAGGTTAAACTTGTAGCAAACGAAATCATAGAAAATTATAAGGGTAGATTTGTGGCCAAAGGATTCTCTCAAGTTGAGGGAATAAACTATGAGGAAACTTTTTCTCCCATAAAAAGGTCTTCATCCATTAGATCAATTCTTGCATTTTTTGTGTAGATGGGGTGGAAGATCAACCAAATGGATGTAAAAACAACATTTGTCAATGGTGTTATTGAGGAGGAAGTGTACATATAGAACCCATAAGGTTTGAGACATTTGATCGGGAGTCTCATGCGTGCAGGCAAGCATTGTACGGTCTCAAACAAGCACCTCGAGCTTGGTACACTCAGATTGATAGTTATCTCACTAGATCGAGCTTCACCAAAAGTGAAGCAAATGTGAACCTCCATCATATTTTGGTAGAAGGTAAATTGTTTATCATTGTTTTTTATGTTAATGATTTAATATTGATAGGTGATGAGAAGCTGATTAGCTCTTACAAGGAGGACCTTGCAAGGGAATTTGAGATGAAAGACATGGGTCTCATGCACTACCTCCTCGGACTGGAAGTATGGCAAGGAAATGGGTAATTTTTTGTGTTTCAAGGCAAGTATGCCACCAAGATACCACAAAGATTCTGCATGGATATTTGTAAGCCCATGGAGACACTTCTAGCGACCAACTAGAGGAAGGAAAATGACACTTCATGTGAAGAGGTTGATGATACCATTTACCGATAGCTAGTGGGTTCATTGATGTATCTCGTGAATACATGACCAAATATGTGTTATGGAGTCGACTAGCTGAGCCAACCTATGGTCGTGCCAACTAAATTGTATTGGAAGCCGACAAAGCATGTTTTACAGTACATCAGAGGCACTACCTAGTATGGATTATGGTACATACGGACAAAGGGAGTGAAGTTAAGTGGCTTCACAGATGCAGATTGGGCAGGGATTCCATCTAATCGAAAGAGTACATCAAATGGAATTTTCAGTGTTGGGTCCGCAACAATTTCCTAGTACAACAAGAAGCAGAGGTTTGTGGCGCTCAACTCAGTAAAAGATGAATACGTGGATGCATGGTCAAGCAACATGTGACATGATCTAGATGAGAAAGATACTTGTGGGATTATTTGGTCGGGAGATGGATCCAATTGTGATTTATTTTGATAATCAGAGTTGCATTAAGCTCTCTTAGAAACTGGTATTTCACGATTGATCCAAGCATATAGATATCTGGTATAATCATCTACGGGACTGTGTGCAGAGGAGGGTAATGTTGCTACAATACATTCCAAAAGAGGAACAAGATGTTAACATCTTTAAAAAGGATTTCTCAAGAAGGAAATTTGAATTCCACAGGTGCAGAATAGAGGTGGTTGATAATCCCTTTCTTGTTAATAGGGAGAATTGAGAAGTGTAGCAAGAGAGGCTCAATTTGACTTAGCCTTGGTCAAATTGAGTAAATTCAAAATTTCAAAATCAACGAACAACTTGGAGACAGTTAACTGAGGTGGCATGACTCTTGTCTCTCAGTTAGCTCAGTAAATTTGAGTTAGAGGGCTTGGAGTTTATTTTACATGTGTTGATTGTTAATTTGTAGCAATCTAGTTCAATTATTTCTAGTTGTACTCAGTTAAACTAGTTCTAGCAGTTAATAGAACTAGTTGGAGGTCGGTTGTGGAGTGGGACAACAGTCTAACTCAGAGATCATCTAGTTAACTGATCAATCAACCAAAATAGCTCATGCCTGCAAGGAATTTGAATTGTTCAATTGTGGTGGAGATTCCAAGGCAGTGTAACATCAGTTGTAGACTAGTTTTAAGTGTATAGGTGTTGCATGCAATTGGGAATTGAAATTACTGAAGAATAAGGGTCAATTTCCTCAAGATTTATGCAAGGAAATAGGAGCTCAGGTGGAGGAAAAAATTGACTAAGTCTGGGTTAGAGCTTTTCATTGAGCTCAGAGCTGGCCATTGTAATAGATTCTCTATTCATCTAATTAATGCAAGCAGGCTTAAGGGGTTTTTACCAGTTGGTTTCCTCTAGATACATTTGTGTACTTGTGTATGTGATTGATGCATGTTTGTGAATGTTGCTCTAAATTGTGAATTAATTTCTGCAAATTAGTAGAGTAGAATTGTGTCTCTTGATTTAGATTAAATTCTTGAGTAGTTGAAATTCTATCACCATATTCTACATAGTGTTGATAGAATGTCGACTTCTCATATTAAAATTTATTTAATTTTTTATTAATATATTGTAATCAATTTAGATTCATCTTAGTCCTCAATATATTAAACACTAAGAGACCACCACAACCTCAAGGTAGGAGTTGAAGTTATGACATTAAAAGGGGACATGCACTTATAACACTAAAAGGTCATAAACCATGTGCATATATTTACATCCATGCACACGCATGTTCTTGTAGCAACACCTAGGAGTTTCAATCCTAATTCAGCTAAAAATATGATATTTTTTGTATTTTTTCATCGTATGGCCCAAGATGGAGAATATGACAGAAGTAAGTATATAATTAATATCATGTCAACTTTTCAAATTAAATTTTAATTTATTTTTAAATAATATACTTTAATCAATTTAGATTCATCTTAATCATCAATCTATTATGCACTAAGAGAGACCAAATACCTACTCTCAGGATGTAGAACAATTGGAAATAGGTTTCATTATTAAGGCACTCCTTTTGACGTCAATGGTTCAAACCCTCGACTAGCATTATGTGTTGCATGAGGGGTCATCGACATGCTTGGATGTTACAATGATCTCTATTAAAATCAATCCCATGTCATCTGAGTATGAGCCCACCTAGTTGCAATTCGTGAGTTCAACAGAGAGAGAGAGAGAGAGAGAGAGAGATTGATAAAATACCTCAAGGTATAAACATTTCCATGAATTTTTACATTGTCTAGATATTTGCACCTCAAGAAATTTGGTCCCTCTCTGCACTTAATAAATCTATAGATAAGATGGATCTAGACTTATTTTAAAACATTAGTGTTGGGTTGTGTTATATTCTTTCCACAACTATCCCATGTAGTTAACCGGAGGGTTAGAAGGGGGGTGGAGCCCCCCCTTCGTTGCACCGATTGCGTAGCGGGGGGAGTCACCGGGGGTTTGAAGGGTGCAGGGAACCCCACTTTATGGGGTCTGGGGTTGGACCCTATGTTAGGTTGGGCGGACCTACCTATGGTTTTGTGCATGATTTTGGCACATGGTTTTGGACGCAATGGTTTTCGGTCCATGGTTTTGGACGCGATGGTTTTCGGTCCATGGTATTGGATGCTTCGGCATGTATAAATATGTATTGTAACATTGAAAGGAACATAATGAAAAATCAAGTTTGTAGTCTCGGTTTTGGGATCAAGGGGAAAATCTTTGTGTATATGTGTTATGCTCTCGCATTGTTTATTTTTTGTGTTTTAGAATCCGTATGCAGGTAATTTTTGTACGGGGTTAAAATATACATTTGGTATCGAAGTTGTTTTGGCTTCAAGGGGACGCCTTTGTTGCTGAGGGGTTTCGCTCGGGCCTGTGGTATACCACATTCAGTTGGAGATCTGCGGGATCGATTCTGGTGGTGAAAGAAGATGGCGAGTAGTGGAAAGATAGAGATCGAGAAATTTAATGGTCAGAGTTTTGAGTTGTGGAAACTCAAGATGAAGGATCTGTTGGTGGATAAAGATCAGTGGATCGCGATAGATCCAGGTACTAAACCAACGGGAATGTCCGATGAAGAATGGAAGAAGTTGGATCGGAAGGCAAAGAGCACAATATGATTGTGTGTCTCAGATTCAGTATTGCTGAATGTATCAGGGGAAGCTACGGCAAAGGATTTGTGGGACAAGTTAGGGACTTTGTACCAATCTAAGTCTCTGGTGAATAAATTGTTCCTATGGAAAAATATGTATAAATTGAGGATGAAAGATGGAGACTCGGTGATAGAGCATCTAAATGCGTTTAATATTGTGGTAAGTCAGTTATCGTCTGTTGATATCAAAATTTCAGATGAAGATAAATGCATTAGTTTGTTGTGTTCTCTACCAGATTTGTGGAATAGTCTGGTTATTGCAATAGGTAGCAATGCAACTACCTTGCAGTTTGATGAAATAGTCTCATCCTTGCTAACGGAGGAGATGAGACGGAAAAATATGGAGAGCCAGAATGATGATGCCTTGTTTGTACGAGGATGGTCCCTAAACAAAAGCAAAAATAAATCATCGAGTGGGAGATCTAAATCTCTAGGAAAACATGTAAAGGTGGTTTGTTGGAAATGCAGAAAGGAAGGGCACTACAAAAGGGACTGTAAATCTAAAGCTCTTGACAAAGGAAAGGGATCTGATGATACTCCTTCTGCAGAGGTGAAAACCACCTTAGATGAAGGTGGGGATGTGTACTTGGCTTCTTCAAGTACACATGTAGATCATGAGGAATGGTTGATTGACTCAGGTGCATCCTTTCACTTCACTCCCCCATAGAGATTGGTTCTGCGAGTATGAGAAATCCAATGGTGGTGATGTCTTCTTGGGGGATGACAGGAAGGCTAGAATAGTTGGTTGCGGAAAAGTGAAGTTGAATTTGCAAGGTGGAAGGGTTAGAACACTTCTGAGTTTTCTGCATATTCCTGCATTAGCCAGAAATCTGATTTCTATAAGCAAGTTGGATGATGAAGGTGTAAAAACAGTGTTCGAGAAGGATACCTGCAAGATGGTTCGGGGAGCACTGGTATTAATGTGGGGAGTTCAGATTGGAACTCTATACAAGCTGCAAGGTAGCACTGTTGTTGATGGGTGCAACACC
Source organism: Pinus tabuliformis (assembly GCA_031772625.1). Taxonomy (NCBI): domain Eukaryota; kingdom Viridiplantae; phylum Streptophyta; class Pinopsida; order Pinales; family Pinaceae; genus Pinus; species Pinus tabuliformis. Next base: position 1,074,516,103 of record CM062813.1, on the reverse strand, counting down.
TCTATGGTTCTTGAAAGTGGAGCAGAAATTCTAGTGGTCTCTGGAGAGAAGACCATGCTGTGGCATCAAAGGCTTGGAAATATTGGAGAGAAGAGCTTTCGAATACTTCATGGTAAAGGTATGAGTAATAGATCTCTTGATTTTGATTTCTGTGAAAATTGTGTATATGGGAAGAAGAATCAGGTGAGTTTCCCCTCTGGTGGTAAGAGGGCGAAACAAATATTAGAGCTTGTGCACAGTGATGTGTTTTAACTGTGAAGGTTCCATCATTGGGTAAGTCTGTGTACTATGTATCATTTATAGATGACTTCTCAAGGAATACATGGATATATTTCCTTAAGAAGAAATATGAAGTCTTTGATAGGTTTAAAGAATTTAAGGCTCTAGTAGAAAACCAGACAGAGAAGAAGATAAAGATGCTGAGGACAGATAACGATGGAGAGTTTTGCAGTAAGGAATTTGAAGAATTATGTAAGAAGTGTGGTATAGCATGACAGAAGACTACTCCATACACACCTGAGCAAAATGGAGTTGTAGAAAGAATGAACAAGACGTTGATGGAAAGGGCAAGAAGCATGCTCAGTGGTGCCGGGTTAGGATAGGAATTCTGGGCAAAGGCGGTGGAGACAACATGTTACCTGGTCAACAGATCACCTTCATCAGCATTGGAGGATAAGACTCCACAAGAGATATGGACTGGTAAGAAGCCCTCTCTTTCACAACTGAGGGTATTTGTATGTGATGCATATGTACATGTTCCAAAGGAGAAACGAACCAAGTTGGATAGTAAATTTGAAAAGTGCATCTTTATTGGGTATAAGGATGGTTTAAAGGGTTATAAGCTTTGGAACCCAGTAACAAGGAAAGTTGTGTACAACTGAGATGTGGTGTTCAGAGAGGTAAAAGATGTTATTAAACATGAAGTCCAACCAAAGGAACCTGAGAAGATAGAGTTTGAGCTAAAGGAGGAAGAATCAGACTCTATAGTAGAGGAGGAATCAGAAGATGAAGAGCCCCAAACTCCGGGTGTGAGAAGATCAGTTCGAGAAAGAAGGCAGCCAAAAAGGTATAGTCCATCTGCTTTTTGTTCAAATTTTGCTTTATCTATTACTGATGATGATCCTAGAACTATGAAGGAAGCAGTAGATTCAGAGGATGGAAAACTCTGAAAAGAGGCCATGGTTGATGAAATGGCATCTTTACACAAAAATGAGGCTTTGGATCTGGTGGAGTTGCCGGCTGGAAGGAAACCCATTGGTAGCAAATGGGTGTTTAAGAAGAAGACAAATGCAGAAGGAAAGGTGGAGAAATACAAAGCTCGGTTGGTAGAAAAAGGTTATTCCCGGGTGCCGGGAATTGACTTTGGTGATATTTTTTTTTTCTTGTTGCCAAGGTAACTTCTATTAGATTACTTTTATATGTTGTTGTTGCTTTTGATTTTGACGTAGAACAGATGGATGTGAAGACAACATTTCTTCACAGGGATCTGGAAGAGGAGATCTACATGAAGCAACCTGAAGGCTTTGCGGTGAAGGGTAAGAAAGAACTGGTATGCAAGTTAAAGAAGTCTCTATATGGGTTAAAACAATCACCAAGGATGTGGTATCAGAAATTTGATACATTTATACGGGGACTTGGCTTCACCAGAAGCAAAGTAGATAACTATGTGTGTTTTAAATTAATTGGTGACCATGTTATTTATCTGGTCTTGTATGTGGATGATATGTTGCTGGTTGGAAATGACAAAGAAATTATCTAGGATTTGAAGACCCATTTGTCCTCCAAATTCGACATGAAAGATCTTGGTGCTGCAAACTATATTTTGGGCATGGAAATTAAAAGAGATTGAACAAAGAGGAAGTTCTGGTTAATCTAGAGGAAGTATGTCAAGACAATTTTTCAGAGGTTTAATATGTAGGATAGTAAACCAGTGAAGATTCCTTTTCCTGTAAGTGTAAAGTTATCTGCTGAACAGTGTCCCAAGAAACAAGAAGAGGAAGAGGACATGTCCCATGTTCCATATGCAAGTGCAGTCGGTAGCCTGATGTATGCGATGGTCAGTACTAGACCAGACATTGCACATGCAGTGGGAGTATTGAGCAGGTTTATGTAAAAACCAGGGAAGGAGCACTGGACAACAGTGAAGCGGGTTTTCAGGTATTTGCGTGGCACTAGTGATTATGGTTTGTGCTACCAAGGAAGACCATGATTGGACAGAGTGTTGGATATTCGTGGTTTTGTTGATGCAGACTAGGCTGGAGATCTGGATCAGAGAAGATCTATAAGTGGGTATGTGTTTAACCTATTTGGAGGTGCAGTCAGTTGGATGAGTAAGAAACAATCTATAGTGGCACTATCAAATATAGAGGCAGAATACATGGCAGCCACTCATGCAAACAAGAAAGCAGTTTGGTTGCAGAGATTGTGTTCAAGTATGGGGTTAGTACAGGGAGCTATAAGGATAGACTGTGACAGCCGAAGTGCATCAAATTTCTACATCGTAGATGAGAGACAGATTCAAATTGATATCCTTAAGTCGTGGGGATTCAACTACTTTCATTTTCATTTTGATTTATTCAATTGCTGGTCTAGAAGGCCTATGCTTTTCCTTTCTTAACCATTTTCAAATAACCTGTAACAGAGTAGAAAGAGTAATAAGAAAAGGAATTAACAAAAAATAACTAACAAGTTTAAGACAAGGTGAATACTAACTAGTAGAATGTAAACTTGATAAAATTCATTGTTCTTTTTCGCAAAAAAATTAGGAATTTTATGCAAAGACAATTGAAGGAAATTTTACACAAAAGAGAGAAATTTGTTGCATTTAATAACTTCTCGAAAGAAATAATGGTGTTTTTATCGAAAATTCTAGGGGGGGGGGGGTAAATAAAAAATAAAATAAAATAAAATAAAAAAATCATGTACATCACATAATGGTTCACTAATACTTATTGTTACACAGTAATTTGTCACTGCCTTCCTGTCAGTCACCCTGCTGTGCAGAGAATTCATAATCACTAAGCTCCTGCTTTCTGAACTGGCCCAAAAACCCATTTTTCCAAAGTTTTATTCATCAGCGCGTCTGTTCCTAAAATAACCGCGATGACGGGCGCCCTGTAGTGTATTCCGTGCGCTGCCAGCGCGGAAGAACATCACTTTTCCGCGATGGCCCACATCGCGCCTTTCCCGTGTGCTTCCGCGCTGACATGACTGTCTCAGTTATTGAGACGCGACGACAGCGCGACAGTTTCCTAATAATCCGCGCTGATCCAGTTTGGGCGAATTTGTTCAAACAGCCAGCCTTCCAGATAATTCCAGGCTTGGTTGTTAGCTTTGTGAATGTCGACTCCCTTCTATGGCATGTCTGTTCGACCCTTTCCAACAACTTCCCTTGAGGATAAGCTCATCCTTCCACCTTTTTAGGAGACTCCTTCTCCTATATAAACTCTCACCATTACCATGAGCAGCTAGTTAGATATAGCTTGGAATAGCTCGGATTGTACGGAGCTTGTAGTGCTCAGATTGCTGCTATAGGTTTGGTGTGCTAGGTGTGGAAGTGGTTGATTGCTTAGGGAAGGTTGTTTTGTGCTACTTGTGTGAGAGAGAGAGTTGTTTGTCTTGGGAGAATCATCCTCAAAGGTGAATGCTTGAGATACATGCTGATTGGCCCCTCCTGAGAAGGTTACCGACGTCAGAACATTTGGTTGTACTCTTCTCTATTCTGATTAATAATAAATGACTGCTATTATTGTTCCATTCTCATTTGTCTATGCAATGATTAAATGTGAATTACATCTTTTCTGACTGATGTATGGTTGCTTTTACTAGATTTCACGCTTGCGTTTGTTTTCTCTTCGTGTGTGCAGGTATCTATTCGCGGAGATCGCGGAGGATTGCGACCAGCCGAAGCGAAGGAGTGGAGGCCACGTCTCTTCATCAAACGACAGCGCAGGAATCCAAGTAGGTGCTCTTTACCTCTTGTTTAATTGTAATTAGGAACATGCGTAGCAGCATTGTGTGATTGTTGCTAGACCCCTACTGGGCTAGTAGGGATCGCCTCTATCCGTAGAGGGGATTTACCTCTCCAACAATTTGGCGACTCCGCTGGGGAATACCTCCGAGGTAAATGCCGTTCAGTCCACCGTGGCAGACAAATCCTCGAAAGGCAAAAAGAAAGGAAAGGCCAAATATAAATCTGGACAGCCTAAGCAGAACCCTCCTAAACCTCCCTCCGAGGAAGGAGCCAAACGGAAGCCTAAATATCCTTGTCTCATTTGCGAGGAGGATCACTACACCAAGGATTGCCCCAGGCGGTCCGAGGTTAGTCGGCTTTTGAAAGGTGCTCCAGGGTCCCCTGCCGTGCTTAAAGAGCCTTTCCCGTCCCAGCAGACGCATCAGGTGGTAGATCCTTCTCAATCCTCTTCCTCGTTCGGTTCTCAAGTGTTCATGGCTGGCACCATCCCCATCCATGTTTCGACTCGAGCGAAAGATTACCCATCTTCAGCCGGGAAAGAGCCGGAAGTTCCCTCCAACGCTCCTCCGTCCAGTTCTGGTCCCCTTCATATCGAACGGCCCAGCACTGAGACGATCCCCCGACCCCCTCCCAAAGGTGTACTCAGGAAGTCATCTTATAACCCCAATGCTCGTGCTGCACAGCATTATAGCATTGTCGAGGACTTAGCTCAGGCTCCGTCTGCTATGTCCGCATTAGAAGTCCTCCAGAGCTGCCCCTCCCAGAGGAAGTCCCTGCTATCAGCGATTGGTGGCATAGACCCGGCAGATTCAGATTTAATCTCTTTTGATCTCGAGGGTTTCACGCAGAGATTGCCTCACCAGGTGGCCTTCCTTATACAGGTTCTCATCAATGGCAAAACGATCCATCGTACAGTTATTGATGAAGGTGCCTCAACCTGCATCATGTCGGTTGCTTGTTGGAAGGCTATTGGTTCTCCTGCTCTGAGCCAGTCTCCTACCACCCTAGAGGCTTTCGATGGAAGAGAATCTCGTCCATATGGTATCCTCCCGCGATGGCCTATCTCTTTAGAAGGGAAAACAGTAGAAGTCGAGGTTGAAGTCGTTGACGCTAATCTCACTTACAACCTCCTCCTTGGACGAAGCTGGACATATGCCATGCAAGCCGTGGCTTCCTCCTTATTCCGTGTCGTTCGCTTCCCCCATCAAGGGAAAATCGTCACGGTGGACCAGCTGTCCTTTTTTGCTTCCTCTTCTGAAGGGAATGTGCCATTCGTAGAGCATACCTCCAAATCGCTAGTGAGTGTGGGTGCTGGGTTATTTAAAGATCCCTCCTTGATGGGAGTCTTTCCCCTCCCACCTCTGAATCTCGCCTCCGTTAACATGATCACAGTGCGTTCTGATCCATGAGTTCTCCCTCCCTTGAATCAGGAAGACTCTTGGGGCGAGATGATGCCGTTGAGCCCTGCCGAGCTCAACTACATCGAGATAGTCGCTGCATCGGCTCCACCCCCTGAACCTGCTTTTCCAAGCAGCATTCCCGATTCATATGACCGCTTCCCTCGGTTGGGAGAAGAAGCCACTTCGGATCCCCTGAAAGAATCATTTCCCTCCGACGAGGCTATCATCGAGACTATGTCTCTCGAGGAACTCCCTTGGTTAGATTACCACCATTGTTCCTCGTTTCTCCCTCCTCATTCGGAAATGGCCACATGTCTCAAGCGGTTTGCTTCATGTGTCCCATCTATCCCTCTCCAAATGCCTGTTCAGTTATATCAAGTGTCTTCGGAAGGAAACATGGGTAACATTACGCAAACTCTGGCTATCGACATCTCTGTCAAAACAGGGGTTGTCGAGAATATTTACATTGGAGTCACATGCACTCCTGAGGAAATTCAACTTTATACCAATCTATTTCGTGAATTCCGTGATGTTTTCGCATGGTCTTACGAGGAAATGCCCGGCATTGACCCCAGTATCGTGGAGCACGAAATCCCTACCTATCCCGGCGCTAAGCCTGTTCGTTAGCGTTTACGCCCAGTGCACCCTCGAAAGGCTGCAGCCATCAAGGCCGAAGTAGAAAAACTCCTTCGAGCTGGTTTCATCTATGCCATTCCTCTCACGGAGTGGGTATCTAATATAGTCCCTGTGAATAAAAAGCAGGGTACTATTCGGGTTTGTGTTGACTATCGCGACATCAATCGCGCCTGTCCAAAAGATAACTTTCCTACGCCTCTTATTGATCAGCTTATCGACGATTGCGCAGGAAGCGAAATTTATTCATTTATGGACGGCTTCTCTGGTTACAACCAGATCAACATAGCCCCCGCAGACCAGCACAAGACTGCTTTCATTTGTCCTTGGGGCACCTTCGCTTACAAGAAGCTACCTTTCGGTCTTAAAAATGCCGGTGCCACTTTCCAGCGTGCGATGTCGTATGCTTTTCATGATATCCGACACATCGTACAGCCTTACCTGGATGACCTACTAGCTCATTCAGCTAAACGTGAAGACCATCCATCTCATTTACGCGAAATCTTTCTCCGCTGTCGACACTACCGTATTCGACTCAATCCACATAAGTGTGTCTTCTGCGTAGAATCTGGCCGACTGCTCGGGTTTATCGTCTCCCAGGAAGGTATCCGTCTGGATCCCCTTAAGGTCGAGGCCATTTTGAATCTTCCTCCCCCTGCCTCTCTACAGCAGTTACAGAGCTTGCAGGGGAAAGCTAATTTTCTCAGACGATTCATCCCAAATTATGCCGAGGTGGCTAAGGGTTTCACACGATTATTAAAGCGAGACACGTCCTTTCGCTGAGACGCTATCGCTCAACAATCTTTTGAGCGTCTTAAAGACCTTCTGGTCTCAGCTCCGCTCCTAAGACCTCCAAATTACCACCGTGACTACACCCTTTATTTGGCCGCCGCCGACACCACCATCGGCATGGTTTTAGTGCAAGACGACGATGATGGCACCGAGCACGTTGTATACTATCTTAGCCGCAACCTTCTGGATACAGAAACTCGCTATGCATATGTCGAGAAGTTGGCATTGGCAACTGTCTGTGCCGTCCAACGTTTCCGTCATTACATCTTGTTGCGCACGACGACCGTGATCTCTGATTGCAACCCCATGACCTACATTTTGTCACGTCAGTTGCTGGGGGGAAAATACTCGAAGTGGATCGTAATCCTCCAAGAGTTCGACTTGGAATTCACTGCAGCCAAGTCCAAGAAATCGCTGGTCTTCGCCGAACTGCTCTGTTCCTTACCATCTCAGTCTGCACCATCTCGTTCAGAGGAGCATATTCCAGATGAAACGCTATTTCTCATCAGCACTCTCGACTCGTGGTACGGGGACACTATCATATATTTACAAACGTCTTCGTTTCGTCCCAACACATCGAAAGATGCTCGACGACGAATTCGTCACCAAGCTCAACCATATCGCATTTTGGGCGATACCCTGTACCGCCTCGGCGTCGATTCTATTCTTCGCCGATGTTTAACCCTTGAGGAGGCTGAACGAGTCTTGAATGACTGCCACTCCGGTGCTTGTGGCGGCCATATGTCCGGATACGCTACCGCTCAGAAGATCCTCCGGGCTGGTTATTTCTGGCCTTCTATCTTCAAGGATTGCATCCTTGCTGTACGTGCATGTCACGAGTGCCAGGTTTACCACCGGAAGATGCGTGCACCTGTTGCACCACTGCACCCTGTCATAACCGTAGGTCCATTTGCCAAATGGGGCATCAATTATACGTCCTGTAACCTGTTATCACAAAATCAGTACTAAGGGCTGCAACCAAGCCAGATTTTATGTAACTCTTTCAACCAGACTTTAGACTAGGGATTAGCCTCCTTAGTCAGAGAGGGCTCTCTCACAGACTTTTGATAAGAATCAATCACAACAACAGATGGCTAACTCTTCACACATTTATGAAAATAAAGCTGGTTGGAAATACAAAACAACACTTCTTCCATTGGGCTCATGGAGTCATACACTTCTACAGTAAACTATTGATCACTTAATCATAGAAGCCAAGGCATATAACGTTTAACACTCAAAACATCTCTCCAAAAACTCAACTCATTAAATAAGCACAGGAAGTCTGAGCACTAGGTGAATTCAGAGTGATTGCATATTTAGTGAGCTGTAAAATACATAAAAGATAATGACAAAACCACACATGTTCTGAGCCATAAACATATAATGAATCTTGGGAAGAAAAAGTAACTCTTGTATTACTGTCAAAGTCTTCTTACACAAGCTGATAAAAACTCTGTTTTTTATAAAATCTCCAACCTTTATTACATCCTAATTTGATCCATTTATAGGAATACATTCTTCCCTCTCTAGAGCGAGCTCGAAGGCCCTATTAACTACTCCTACATGCTATTTAACTAATTCATTAATTACAAACATGCTGAGCTGTAATTACACAAAATCCTAATCAAACTAAAACACTAATTCCATTCTCCTCGTAATATGATTCTTCTTGGATCCTTGACAGTTGTCCTCCTTCAGTTAGGCTGAGATGTGTTGGAGGAACATTCACTGAACAAGCTGAGCTCGGGTGCTAGCTGTGCAGATGACTCATTAGTTGGTGAAGATGTGTGCCCTGTTTTCACGGCCCCTGCCTTCCATCAGTCTTCATTTCCAAAAGGACATGCTTCAAGCTATTTAATACCTTTAATAACCACGCATAACACCATATGCCTTATGATCTGGATGCTTTGTGAACTGAACAGGTGTCTGCAGTTGCTTGTTGGCCCTTAATATAACATGTTTTCCATCACCCTGAAATATAGGAAACTGTTCCTGTTTGTCGGTCTTTGATTTGCCTCACCATATTCGAATCCAAAGGAGCTTGCCTTTTATCTTTAATTGACCAAAATAGAGCGGACTGCCACATCTTGGATGTGCTGTAGGCTATACTGATAGACAAGTGTCTCTCTTTCAAGTTTCTCGATCATCTCACCAACATAGCTGCTCTGCGTTTAAAATCACCACCTACAGCAGTTTCGTAGCGCGCTACGAAACTGCTGTGTGATTTAAAAAACACAGTCTTCCTTTCATTCAAACTGAACTCCTAATTGTTTGCATTGAAGCAGATATGTTTTCAGTGTGATTCTCACTAATGCAAGTAACATCAATGAACCTGACATCTTTGTCTTTGTACCTTAGAAAACAAGCGATCATCATGCAAAAAATCGTATGTTCTGGGGTAAATATTGAATGACTTACACCAGTCTTGATATATACCAAACAAACCACGCTCATAGGTGACTATAAATGTGTTTGAAATATCGATTGGCGCAACATACATAACCCAAACTGGCTGTGATACTAGAACCACTGCAAATCCTCCATAAACTGCTTTCATGTCTATAACATTCCGAAAAACAGATCAATCAACTCCCATTCCCACACGGTATGACTTGCTTACAACTCCTTTCCAATGCTCTATAATCTGAGATGAAAGAATCATGCACCACCTCGAAATATATTTATCTGATCCAGTTTCCTTGAATCGAATTCATTTAATATTTGGCAAAAGATAAAGGCATTTAAAAATTACAGTGTTTCTCACTAAAGAGCCTGAAACAATCATCGGATGCTCCACTAGCAATAAGACCGCTCTTTGACAAGTGAACTGAGAATATTGTTCGATCATGATATCCAGAAATGGTGCAAAGATGTTTCCAGGGCCCATTATTTCCACTTCTCTCCGCTGGGTTTATGCTTGTATCCCAAACCATCAACGTTAAGTCATCGCTGCAGGAGACCATTCTGTCTCCGGAAGAATTAAAAGATACCGCCCACAGTGTTGATGTATGGCCACTGACAGAATTGCCCAATGTTTGCATGCATGCCCAGTCATCACCGTCTCCATCCTTTGCCCAAAACTTAATACATCTCAGGGTGGAACGGAAGTTCTTAATCTTGGGTACTAGCTGAAATATCCGTGCGGTAACTCTGCATCAACTGAACATATTGACTGTAACAAATACCCATTATTATTGTACACCATTTTGAGATGACAAATACAGTTCTGCTGGTTCCGAAGACTAAAGTTGCAGACTCCCCTCTTCAACTCATATACTTTCAACACTGGTATAACTCCCAAATGCGCATAACAAGTCCCAATTTACCTAGGCTCCCAAAAACAAAATGCGCTCAAGAATGACAAATGCGCAAAGAACAACAGAATACCAATGCTATTTTAATTAACCATGAGATGTGTGAGGTAGCATTTGTTCTGAGCGTGACAAATGCGCTCCCAAATGCAAAATGTAAATTGTAAGCAAGATCGCCAATCCATGACCACCTTCTTTGCGCTTTTCCTCATCTCCCAATGCACTTATGACATTTCCAAGTGCCAATAAACCCTTGTTAATGTGAAAACCTTCTTTGAAACGGAGACCATCCGCACCTGTCCTCTTGGCTCGTTCAGAACCTGCAAGATCCACTAAGTGAAGCTTTACATATAGAAAATCTTCACACCGATCTTCTGCAGTACCTGGATCACTACTTAATGCCGCATCCCATTTCCTCTTATTCACCATGTTGATTGTAAAGATAGCATGAGAATGACTGGATTGATTATTCATGTTAGTGCTTCCAGTAGCTCAACACAACGACCCTTGAACTAAAACAGAAGCCATTTCTTCTTAAGCGGTGACATCTATCTCTGTTACCCCTGTAAGATTTATTCCACCATTAGCTGTTTCCCGAATTTGTATGGGTGACTTTACATAGAGTGTTGGCTTTCCACTACCCGGACCATCCTTAGTATGTAGTTTCTTTTGGTCCAGAAAGTTTCTTGCGCACTAACCCAAAGATCATCTTCATAATGACGGCCATCCTCTAATGTTACCTTTAGATATTGCATTGGCATATCGAACTAACAGCTGTTTTTAGAAAAGCTCCCATATCTGACACGCTTCTGCATTGGTGTAACGTCAGCACCGCCCTAATGATAGAATTAAAGGTGCTATCACAGAGGTGTTTAATAGAGATGATTATGTTTCAAGTGCACAATCTTTTTATACAACTTTTCCGCATATTGCATAAGTGCCTGCACTCTGTCTCTCCATTCTTTGATTGTGCATAAACCTGACAAATCTACTGCTAAAGAGGCAACGGGATATTCACCAAGTGGCTGGAAAATAGCAGCCATGTACATTCAACCGGAGCTACACATTTAGCTCTAAAACCAATCAATCACAATGAAATATTCTGTCAACCACTGCAAATTCTTTACTGCCTTATTAGACATCAACAGAATTTCTTAGGTCTTTGCACTAGCCTAAGATACAAAGCACATCAGGTTGTTTTTTGAAAAATGCTTTCACAGCCATCAGACCACCTTAAATATGTGTCGTTTCCCAATTTCGTAGCGCAACCAGTGCAAGGTCAGTGTTTTCGCTACGAAATCACTAAAACAGATGGCGCTGCGAAACTGCTAACGTATTTATGCGCTGCGAAAACACCCTGTCTTTAAGCTAGGCTAAGAATTTTTGGCAACAGCATTTTCAGTGATAACATAACCCTCATTCGGCCGGGGGGCATGGGTACATTATCGTTGCTGTGGATTATTTCACCAAGTGGGCCGAAGCGATGCCTACATTAAACGAAGATGGTCACACAGCGGCGCAGTTTTTATTCAATCATATTATCACTCGTTTCAGAGTCCCTCAGGCTATTGTTACAGATCACGGAAAGCATTTCCGAAATCATATGATGACGGAGTTAACGACCCAGCTAGGCTTGCGCCAAGATAGTTCGTCACCGTACTATCCACAATCTAACGGTCAAGTCGAAGCCGTGAACAAAGTTTTGATCACCATGCTTCAACGCACCGTCAATATGCACAAGTCTAACTGGCATCTTATGCTTTTCCCAGCCTTGTGGGCCTACCGGACTTCTGTGAAGGATGCCACCGGTTTCACCCCGTTTCAACTGGTTTATGGACTGGAGGCTACCCTTCCCATCGAATGCGAGATTCCTTCATTAAAATTAGCTGTCGAGTTGCTTCCCAACACCACTCCGGTGGAGGAACGGCTTCTTTACCTAGAACGGTTAGACGAGACTCGTCGTTTGGCTTCTCTGGCTATCGAAGCACAGAAGAAGAGAGTCAAGGCTCACTTCGACCAAAATATTCATCCTCGTTCCTTTGTTGAGGGAGATTTAGTACTGCTCTACGATCAAGCTAAGGATAAGCTAGGGGCAGGGAAACTCGAATCTATGTGGTTAGGTCCCTACATCGTGAAAAGAGTTTTACAAAAAGGCGCATATGAGTTGATTGATTATGAAGGAAATCCTCTCGACAAGCCCCGCAACGGGTTGTATCTGAAGAAATATTATGCATAACTTCGCACACTCAATTTGTATATACGTGTGTTTTGTGTTTTTCATGCATGAGTTTCGTTTTTTGCTTTGGTATAAAGGCATGTTTGCCTCTTATTATGTTTTCTTTTCCTGTGCAGATGTCTAGTGCACCTTGTGTTGGTTTCGCTGATGGTGCCTGCCGTAGCACTTGTAATTTGTCTTCGGCGGCGTGGGTGATCTACGATCCTCACGGAGAGTTGCTAGACCTTCAGGGTGTCTGCCTAGGTCGTACCACTAACAACGTTGCCGAGTACAGCGCTGTAATTGAATTACGTGCCGAAGCGGTTGATCTCGGCATCCGAGAACTAGTGGTGAACCTGGACTCCCAGCTGATTGTCCATCAACTCAACGGGCGATATTCTGTCAGAGACCACCGCATATTAAGGTTGTACCTACGTGTAAGATTGTTGGAACGAAATTTTGATTACATTACTTATCAACACATTCCGAGACGATTAAATACGTTGACTGATGCATTGGCAAATCATGTGTTAGATAGACATTTGCGTAACAGATAAACATCATACAGAAAAACATAGATAGCATAGTAAGACCATGAGCATATGTAAATAAATCATTTCAAGCATAGTTTGCATATGTGTGCTTTTAAGCTTGCATTAAAAAATATAAAATCATGGGTCATGTGTCATGCAAATTCATACATAAGATCACAATTGTACTGAATAAACGCATAACATAAACAACACATCATCACATCTAACAATGACCCATCCAAAAAGCCGGTATGTATATATATATCGCGTGGCGCACTAAGGCGCTCAAAAATAGATGTGCATGTCCAAAATCTCAGTACATCTGAGTCATGTGTCTCAAAATGACAGTGGAAATAAAACCTAGACAACTAAGGAGCCGGATGATGCTCTCTGTAATATACAGCTGCTCGTGCCACTCGCCTCAGAAGGCGGTGCACCCTGGGTTGCACCCCCACTGTATGGATCTGATGCTCTATGGGGACCTCCTCGACCCCCTGGTAGTCGGGCACTCCCTCCAGCAACCCCTCAAGGTTGCGAGCCACAGTCTCTGACGTGTCAACCCCTGGAGGGACTAAGGCCAAGACCCCAGCTCCCTGTCCTTCTCTCTGTGCCGTGGCAGCCAGGCCAATCGGTCTAGTAGGCCCCACATCTGCATACCATGACATTTGTTAAAGCATGTACATAAAAAATTCAAAAACATTAAAAAATTCAAGAGTCAAAGTGTTATACCTGCATCGTCCCACTGTTCACCTGGGGGTAGTACCAGATCAGGGTCATTGCGGAAATCCATGCCCGCATATGGCCAGTCCTCCACGAAGATCTCCTGCTGATCCAGACAGTCTCGAAAAAACGCTCCCCAGCTATGTGGCCGGCCGCCACCTCCGCGTGGCATGATACAAGCCCATCGTGAGGCCCTCGTCTCCCGAGGATCCCTAGGAGCATCCACGGCCATCACCTGTAACCGCATAGATGGCACTCGCTCTAGAATGAGCGGGATCAGGATAGACCCATAGCCAAACTGCTTCGTCTCCCCGCGACGACAGTTGCTCAGCTGCCTCTTCATGTTATTGGTCACTGCTGTGCACCAATCAAACACTGTAGGCTCAAGGCAATCGAGAGCTAGCATGAGATGAGTCTTTGAAGCCTCGTGGTTGGCCATGCTACCTGCTGCCCGGGTCACCATGAACAGAATAGTGCGGAGAACCATGTTTCTCACTGTGGGGATGGCCACCTTCCCACTCCGTGTCTTCTCAGCCCTCGGACATACTCGAGCCATCATATCATCTAGAGTACCGCCGCCAGGTCGCTGTCCCTCTATGATGGGCCTCGCACCTCGGCGTGGCAGTCCAGTCAAAAAGAAGATATCCATGTGGTCAAATTCGATATCATGACCCCGGATGGTGAATTTCCCATCCACCGGGTTCCATGCCCTGATCACTAGCTCAAGGAGATCATGCTGAGCTCTTAGGCGTGGCGTGAGGAAGAATTTCATGAAACCGCAAGCCCGCATGGCATTGCAGCAATTCACGTCCCCCCATGCAGCTATATCTTCCACATCGTGCACTCTTTCCTGCCATTGGAAAGCCATTGTGTCCTGCACAAGCCATAAAAACCAATTAGAAGTGCTGACATTGGAGATTTTACGTTCAATTCAAAACAAAATAATTTTTCCGCGCCAGCGCGGCTGTTTTAAAAACAGCCGCGCTGGCCATGGCAGCCCTTCGTTAATTTTCGAGGTCAGTGCGAAAGAACACGGGTTTTCCGCGCTGACCCGAAGTTGGCCACGTTTTGTTCTAATTCGGTCAGCACGGACCCGCGTGGGATATCCGCGCTGACCGAGGGCGCATCCATGCACCAAAAATTCACCCAATTGGGCGAATTTAACCGTTAAAATCCTACCAAATACAATCAAAATGCAGGGCAAGGGAACGAGAACCTACCTGGAAGAAGCGGTTCGAGAAATGGTGTCCGTACGGGCTGGAAATCACTCCGTCAACTTTCTGGCTTCTCCACGTCCTCCACGTCCCGAAATAGTAAAACGGTAAAAATGATTTCTTACTCCCCCTATTTATAGTAAAAACTCATAAATTGCCATATTTTTGGGTTTTTGCCATTTTTAGCCATGACTTTAGCCCTAAATTTGTTAAATGCATGTTTTAATATGTTTTTTACACATATCGAATGGATTTATGCGGGTAGTGCTCTTGTGCAGGTTCAGATAAAGCAACTTGGTCATGACGGTCCTCCGTGCATATGGTCCCCAAATATGTCGTCTCTAAGCTCTTTTCCGACAGTAAACAAGAGAAGATAGCCGAGCCTCCTTTCAGCTCGTTAAAAGGAACGAAAGGCGGTCGTTTTAAGCTCTTTTTTTCGACCGTTGAACTAAAAAGATTGCCGGGTGTTTGTCGTTTCGCACTCGATATCGGCTCTAAAACGACGTGTCTTCGACCGCTTTTTTACTTTTTTCGAGTTGAAGGCACTATTCACGAAAAGTACTCCTCGGTCGTAATGGGTACATTATCGTTGCTGTGGATTAGTTCACCAAGTGGGCCGAAGCGATGCCTACATTAAACGAAGACGGTCACACAGCGGCGCAGTTTTTATTCAATCATATTATCACTCGTTTCGGAGTCCCTCAGGCTATTGTTACAGATCACGGAAAGCATTTCCGAAATCATATGATGACGGAGTTAACGACCCAGCTAGGCTTGCGCCAAGATAGTTCGTCACCATACTATCCACAATCTAACGGTCAAGTCGAAGCCGTGAACAAAGTTTTGATCACCATGTTTCAACGCACCGTCAATATGCACAAGTCTAACTGGCATCTTATGCTTTTCCCAGCCTTGTGGGCCTACCGGACTTCTGTGAAGGATGCCACCGGTTTCACCCCGTTTCAACTGGTTTATGGACTGGAGGCTACCCTTCCCATCGAATGCGAGATTCCTTCATTAAAATTAGCTGTCGAGTTGCTTCCCAACACCACTCCGGTGGAGGAACGGCTTCTTTACCTAGAACGGTTAGACGAGACTCGTCGTTTGGCTTCTCTGGCTATCGAAGCACAGAAGAAGAGAGTCAAGGCTCACTTCGACCAAAATATTCATCCTCGTTCCTTTGTTGAGGGAGATTTAGTACTGCTCTACGATCAAGCTAAGGATAAGCTAGGGGCAGGGAAACTCGAATCTATGTGGTTAGGTCCCTACATCGTGAAAAGAGTTTTACAAAAGGGCACATATGAGTTGATTGATTATGAAGGAAATCCTCTCGACAAGCCCCGCAACGGGCTGTATCTGAAGAAATATTATGCATAACTTCGCACACTCACTTTGTATATACGTGTGTTTTGTGTTTTTCATGCATGAGTTTCGTTTTTGCTTTGGTATAAAGGCATGTTTGCCTCTTATTATGTTTTCTTTTCCTGTGCAGATGTCTAGTGCACCTTGTGTTGGTTTCGCTGATGGTGCCTGCTGTAGCACTTGTAATTTGTCTTCGGCAGCGTGGGTGATCTACAATCCTCACGGAGAGTTGCTAGACCTTCAGGGTGTCTGCCTAGGTCGTACCACTAACAACGTTGCCGAGTACAGCGCTGTAATTGAATTACTTGCCGAAGTGGTTGATCTCGGCATCCGAGAACTAGTGGTGAACCTGGACTCCCAGCTGGTTGTCCATCAACTCAACGGGCGATATTCCGTCAGAGACTAGCGCATATTAAGGTTGTACCTACGTGTAAGATTGTTGGAACGAAATTTTGATTACATTACTTATCAACACATTCCGAGACGATTAAATACGTTGACTGATGCATTGGAAAATCATGTGTTAGATAGACATTTGCGTAACAGATAAACATCATACAGAAAAACATAGATAGCATAGTAAGACCATGAGCATATGTAAATAAATCATTTCAAGCATAGTTTGCATATGTGTGATTTTAAGCTTGCATTAAAAAATATAAAATCATGGGTCATGTGTCATGCAAATTCATACATAAGATCACAATTGTACTGAATAAACGCATAACATAAACAACACATCATCACATGTAACAATGACCCATCCAAAAAGCCGGTATGTATATATATATCGTGTGGCGCACTAAGGCGCTCAAAAATAGATGTGCATGTCCAAAATCTCAGTACATCTGAGTCATGTGTCTCAAAATGATAGTGGAAATAAAACCTAGACAACTAAGGAGCCGGATGATGCTCTCTGTAATATACAGCTGCTCGTGCCACTCGCCTCAGAAGGCGGTGCACCCTGGGTTGCACCCCCACTGTATGGATCTGATGCTCTATGGGGACCTCCTCGACCCCCTGGTAGTCGGGCACTCCCTCCAGCAACCCCTCAAGGTTGCGAGCCACAGTCTCTGACGTGTCAACCCCTGGAGGGACTAAGGCCAAGACCCCAGCTCCCTGTCCTTCTCTCCGTGCTGTGGCAGCCAGGCCAATCGGTCTAGTAGGCTCCACATCTGCATACCATGACATTTGTTAAAGCATGTACATAAAAAATTCAAAAACATTAAAAAATTCAAAAGTCAAAGTGTTATACCTGCATCGTCCCACTGTTCACCTGGGGGCAGTACCAGATCAGGGTCATTGCGAAAATCCATGCCCGCATATGGCCAGTCCTCCACGAAGATCTCCTGCTGATCCAGCCAGTCTCGGAAAAACGCTCCCCAGCTATGTGGTCGGCCGCCACCTCCGCGTGGCATGATACGAGCCCATCGTGAGGCCCTCGTCTCCCGAGGATCCCTAGGAGCATCCACGGCCATCACCTGTAACCGCATAGCTAGCACTCGCTCTAGAATGAGCGGGATCAGGATAGACCCATAGCCAAACTGCTTCGTCTCCCCGCGACGACAATTGCTCAGCTGCCTCTTCATGTTATTGGTCACTGCTGTGCACCAATCAAACATTGTAGGCTCAAGGCAATCGAGAGCTAGCATGAGATGAGTCTTTGAAGCCTCGTGGTTGGCCATGCTACCTGCTGCCCGGGTCACCATGAACAAAATAGTGCGGAGGACCATGTTTCTCACTGTGGGGATGGCCACCTTCCCACTCTGTGTCTTCTCAGCCCCCGGACATACTCGAGCCATTAGATCATCTAGAGTACCGCCGCCAAGTCGCTGTCCCTCTATGATGGGCCTCGCACCTCGGCGTGACAGTCCAGTAAAAAAGAAGATATCCATGTGGTCAAATTCGATATCATGACCCCGGATGGTGAATTTCCCATCCACCGGGTTCCATGCCCTGATCACTAGCTCAAGGAGATCATGCTGAGCTCTTAGGCGCGGCGTGAGGAAGAATTTCATGAAACCGCAAGCCCGCATGGCATTGCAGCAATTCACGTCCCCCCAAGCAGCTATATCTTCCACATCGTGCACTCTTTCCTGCCATTGGAAAGCCATTGTGTCCTGCACAAGCCATAAAAACCAATTAGAAGTGCTGACATTGGAGATTTTACATTCAATTCAAAACAAAATAATTTTTCCGCGCCAGCGCGGCTGTTTTTAAAACAGCCGCGCTGGCCATGGCAGCCCTTCGTTAATTTTCGAGGTCAGCGCGGAAGAACACGGGTTTTCCGCGCTGACCCGAAGTTGGCCACGTTTTGTTCTAATTCGGTCAGTGCGGACCCGCGTGGGATATCCGCGCTGACCGAGGGCGCATCCATGCACCAAAAATTCACCCAATTGGGCAAATTTAACCATTAAAATCCTACCAAATACAATCAAAATGCAGGGCAAGGGAACGAGAACCTACCTGGAAGAAGCGGTTCGAGAAATGGTGTCCGTACGAGCTGGAAATCACTCCGTCAACTTTCTTGCTTCTCCACGTCTCGAAATAGTAAAATGGTAAAAATGATTTCTTACTCCCCCTATTTATAGTAAAAACTCATAAATTGCCATATTTTGGGGTTTTTGCCATTTTTAGCCATGACTTTAGCCCTAAATTTGTTAAATGCATGTTTTAATATGTTTTTTACACATATCGAATGGATTTATGCGGGTAGTGCTCTTGTGCAGGTTCAGATAAAGCAACTTGGTCATGACGGTCCTCCGTGCATATGGTCCCCAAATATGTCGTCTCTAAGCTCTTTTCCGACAGTAAACAAGAGAAGATAGTCGAGCCTCCTTTCAGCTCGTTAAAAGGAACGAAAGGCGGTCGTTTTAAGCTCTTTTTTTCGACCGTTGAACTAAAAAGATTGCCGGGTGTTTGTCGTTTCGCACTCGATATCGGCTCTAAAACGACGTGTCTTCGACCGCTTTTTTACTTTTTCGGGTCGAAGGCACTATTCACGAAAAGTACTCCTAAGTCATAATGGCCGGGCGGTTCTTTCGAGCATAGTTTTATACTTTTTCGGGCTCGAGAGACACAACTGTACGAAAAAGGACCCCCCTGGAGTCTCCTTTTCCGCATTCTTTTCAGACTCTCGAAACAAGAAAAGAGGCCGAGTTTTTCCTGTGTCAGGCTCGTTAAAACACTCAATGACATCGGGTATTGTCGAAATGATGCACATCAAGCATATGCTATCCCCGTCAAGCTTGTCATCCAAAAATAATCGGGGTACCTGCCAGAAATGGTGGGGAAAATGGAACTATGATTACA
Organism: Pinus tabuliformis; assembly: GCA_031772625.1. Classification (NCBI taxonomy): domain Eukaryota; kingdom Viridiplantae; phylum Streptophyta; class Pinopsida; order Pinales; family Pinaceae; genus Pinus; species Pinus tabuliformis. The sequence goes on along the minus strand of CM062813.1, from coordinate 1,074,496,635 downwards.
GTCGTGTCGGCAGTACGTCGCTCTTGAACATGGCACTCCGTTGCTTCGTGTCTGGGTGGGACCATCTCATTTTCACTAGCCTGCATGGGTTTGGGATATCCTATTTGGCCTCTCATTTGCTCATTGCTATCATCACCATAGCCTCTGCTCATTCGATGTCAAGTACTGCCGAATCCGTTATAGTGCCGCCATATGTTCAAGAGAAGTTGACCTCTGCAAACCATACAACCTCATCTGCTATCTCACACAAACTATTTTACCTCTGTCTCGCGTTGATGATGTGGGAAACATCATGGCCCACCTTCGATCAAAGTCCTTTCCCGTCGACTCCAACTCATTATCCGGGAAGGTGACTTAGAGACTCCCTTCAGGTGCCTTGGGGCCTGCATGCCTCAATGGCAGGTTCTTCGTGTTCGACGCAAGGTCTACATCATTGGCCTTCGATCGAATGATTCCGTGGGTGTTCGACGCCAGCTCATTGATTCACACACCACGGATTGTACCTATAGTACCTTGAGGACCATTGTCATTACTGGTGGTACCTCTCGCGTATGTTAACAGTTTTCATCATTGACTGGCAATCAGACGATGTTCATGCATGTTCGACTTCAACTCATGTATTCACATGTTTGAACTTGTACTTTGTTCCGGTCGAGATGGAGCGCAAGACCCTGGACCCTTGTCTGTTATGGCCCAGGCTGCGATGTTGTGGATGATCATTACATGACTCATTGATGGATGGTTGCGCCCATACCTGAGTCTTCATGGATGGTTGCGACCATACCTTATCAGTCTTTTGGTCTCTTTAGCTGGGTGGCTGCGTCCATTCCACAGACCATTTTCGCATGTCTTTTGGATGGCTGCGCCCATGCCTAGACTGCATGTACTTGATTGTCAGAGATTTTCGGTCCTTCCTGGTGGCGTTCCAGTTCGGCGTGTGTTGTAAAGCATTTCACCCCTCCCACTCTCTCGGTCTTCATGCTTTAGGGGGCATCTGTTACACAGTAATTTGTCACTGCCTTCCTGTCAGTCACCCTGCTGTGCAGAGAATTCATAATCACTAAGCTCCTGCTTTCTGAACTGGCCCAAAAACCCATTTTTCCAAAGTTTTATTCATCAGCGCGTCTGTTCCTAAAATAACCGCGATGACGGGCGCCCTGTAGTCTATTCTGTGCGCTGCCAGCGCGGAAGAACATCACTTTCCCGCGATGGCCCACAGTGCGCCTTTCCCGTGTGCTTCCGCGCTGACATGACTGTCTCAGTTATTGAGATGCGGCGACAGCGCGACAGTTTCCTAATAATCCGCGCTGATCCAGTTTGGGCGAATTTGTTCAAACAACCAGCCTTCCAGATAATTCCAGGCTTGGTTGTTAGCTTTCTGAATGTCGACTCCCTTCTATGGCATGTCTGTTCGACCCTTTCCAACAACTTCCCTTGAAGATAAGCTCATCCTTCCACCTTTTTAGGAGACTCCTTCTCCTATATAAACTCTCACCATTACCATGAGCAGCTAGTTAGATATAGCTTGGAATAGCTCGGATTTTACGGAGCTTGTAGTGCTCAGATTGCTACTATAGGTTTGGTGTGCTAGGTGTGGAAGTGGTTGATTGCTTAGGGAAGGTTGTTTTGTGCTACTTGTGTGAGAGAGAGAGTTGTTTGTCTTAGGAGAATCATCCTCAAAGGTGAATGCTTGAGATACATGCTGATTGGCCCCTCCTGAGAAGGTTACCGACGTCAGAACATTTGGTTGTACTCTTCTCTATTCTGATTAATAATAGATGACTGCTATTATTGTTCCATTCTCATTTGTCTATGCAATGATTAAATGTGAATTACATCTTTTCTGACTGATGTATGGTTGCTTTTACTAGATTTCACGCTTGCGTTTGTTTTCTCTTCGTGTGTGCAGGTATCTATTCGCGGAGATCGCGGAGGATTGTGACCAGCCGAAGCGAAGGAGTGGAGGCCACATCTCTTCATCAAACAACAGCGCAGGAATCCAAGTAGGTGCTCTTTACCTCTTGTTTAATTGTAATTAGGAACATGCGTAGCAGCATTGTGTGATTGTTACTAGACCCCTGCTGGGCTAGTAGGGATCGCCTCTATCCGTAGAGGGGATTTACCTCTCCAACACTTATTAAATTTGATATGGAAGCCAACCATTTATCAACTTTTGAAATGAGGATATGGTCGGTTGGTTGTGAGGTTGGTGGTTTTATTCAATTCTAACACTAATGAACAATGATTTGTCAAATATCCGACTTGAGGTTTTATTCAAAGAAAAGAGTGAAAATTTTAAATAAAGAAAATCAAGCGAAAAACAAAAAGGGCGACTAGACTAGTTGTTAGGTCTGGAAGTCGAGATAGTCAGGGTAGTCGAGGGTCATTGTTACATGAAATAGTGACTCGTGAGATTAGAAGTTCGGATAGTCAGGAGGTCGGGAGTCAGTAATAATAAAATATTTTTAATAATTTTCAGACCTCCAACATAAAGCATAACTATTTCTATTTTTAAATTATGCAAAAATAAATATGTTTTTTGAGGAAATTTTATTAAATGAAACAAAAACTCGTAAAATCTAAGGGTTCCCTATTTTTTTAAAACTTACAAAAAAAATGGGGGTTGTTGTAGGCCTAACAACTATGAGGGTTTATTTTATTTTTTAATTCTCGATATGTAAGTTATTTTTTATTTTGTATTCATGAAAATCATAATTATGCACAAAATATAGAACAATGAAATAGAACTCAGAGACCACAAATTAACACAAGATATAACCCAGGAAACCCTTTCCGGAGAAAACCCACTTGGAAGTTGAGGTCACTCTGCTCTCTTTCTCTCAATGGAAAATGGATGCAAGTACAAAGAAGTGAGGCATGTGGCCCGTGGGCTACTACGGTGAACAAATCCTCTCTATTTTCTCTCTCCCTCACCACGCTCAACTGCTCTGCTCTTCTATAGAACAAATGCACTTGAATATAATGGACCACCTTTCCTCGTAGTGTCATGGATATAACACAGCCCAATAGCCTACTAGTGTTAAATTTTAACTCCTTCAACTCTTAACTAGAGTTAGAATATAGAGTATTCTATAGCCTTCTTCATCATGATCAAGTGGCTAGCCCCTTTCCCATGAATAATTGGGGCTAACATGGCATCCTCTTGAATTATGGTGGTGAAAATAGGAAGGTCAACTTCCAAGTGGCATAAATTTTGCATATGGACTCCAATTGAAGAAATTATTGTTTCATTGGAAAGGTATCTATGAACAGAATAACACAAAAAACTACACTCTTAAGTAGCAAAGTTTTACCCCCAAAAAAAGTTGTTTAAATCCTCAACTTCTCTCGAAAGGTTTCAAACCTCAATTAGCTAAATTGGGTCCTGATAGTAAAAATGGTCCTATTAGATGATTCCCCCACTTTTTCCACTCTGAAAACTTCAATATGGATGAAAACATATATATGATCCAATCCAAATCACATATCCCCATTTCATGAGGCATTTGTTCCTAAAAATATTTTATTGAATGAGGTGAGGGAATTTGTCCTTCGTCTTTTCTCAGATGTACCATTTAGCCTTACATGGAAGCTATCCTTTCGTCCTAATTTTCCAAAGGTCATGTTTCCCCTACCTTGTAGTTCTCAACCTCTTCTGCAAAATTGTATCCTCTATCAACTCTGCCTGAGCAGCTAGTGTCAAATCCACTGCGAAAGGTAATACATGTTCCTCTTCCTCATCTAGCATCGAAGCCACAAGCTCAAATGTTATGTTCCTGTTGACCGAAAATGAAAAAATGGGAAAGAACTTGCAGGCTTCCAAGCAAGAGGCATAACAACTAAGAGATCAGAGCATAGCTTCCACAATGGGAGAGATGAGGAAAGTGATACTTGATGAAGTATGAACATGAGACTACCATGCGGAAGCTCTATGACGGATTCATCATCGTGGATAAGGAAGTTGTCCATGTGCATGGATTATAGCAGCGAAGCAAAGAGTGTTTTCAAACTCTCAGGAACATACATGCTTCCATAACCCATGTGAAAGAGTGGACAATGTAGTATAAAGGGACCCTGCTTCACTTTCCAAAGATGATGAAGCCTTAGGCAGAGCTGGAGAAAGAAAGGGTTCGGATGTTTATCCAAAACTATGAGCAGCTCATCCCATTCATCACCAGCATATAGGCCCCATATGCATGATTGTACAAGAGTTTGGATGTCACGATGAGAACGCATAAGATCCCTTCAATTAGTTCTCTCACCAAGGCTAAACACAAGAACCAAGTCCAGCTAGAGATCGATAGGTACATGGAGCAGCTAAGGCAAGAGGCCACCAGGGATGACTTGGAGATCAACGCACATAAAAGGCAGAAGTGCATTGGTGGTCTCGTCATGGTTAACACCATGATGCACATGCTTCAGGACGAGTTGGATACAGGTTCCAAGACCATATACCCAGATGCTATGGAGGCAAGAGTCCACAATAAGAAAGACACCATCAAATAGTTTGGGGACATCATCACGCAGTACCAAGCTTGGCATAAGTACGTGACTGAGAAGCACCAAGTGAAGGTTGCCGAGTTGGTCTTTCCCCAAACTTCAAAGTCATAGTGTTTTGTCTTGTTAGGTTGTCTCTAGCCTATTTTGTCTCACATGGGTACATGTGGAAAATGTAATATTATTTGTAAATATGTTGTAAGTGAAATTCCAAGTGTCATTAGTGGAATGTGAAAGGTCATCATGTTATGTAATGAGTTATTTGTAAATAAGTTGAAGAGTCATGAGGGTAGTCAAAGAGTCACAAAGGGGAATGTCAAGGGTCACCCCACCCTTTGTTATAAATATAACCTCATAAATCATAGAAGAGGCTTTTGGGAGCCAAGATTTTGGCTAGGCTTAGGCTTAGAAAAGGCTTGGGAGTATTGTGATGAGCCTTGGTTTCCTACAACGTAGAGAGAGTATACTTATTTAGAGGAGAAGGTGTTCTTGACTATAATGTTCCACTATTGGGGCTAGTGGCCATCAATGGTGTATGTATGGATGGAAATTTCACTTATAATAATAATAACAGAGCCATCATGCTTTCATGCATATGTTGTTATTGTAGTTGGACTATTTTGGTTGCTTTAGCAATGTATGTTGTTTAATTTACGCATTTTCTTATGAAATACTTTGTATTCAATTGTATGAATCTTGTTGAATTCATGTTGTTGGATTAACCTGACACTTTAATTTGTGGACTATTCCGCATTTTAGCTTATGATGTCATTCCTCTTGTGTCCCTTTCAAGTTGTGTATTATTACAGGCTTCTAAGGGGCATACTTCCTTTTCCCTTCCATGTGTTAGAACCCCCATGCATCACACTTGATTGTTGCAAGGTCACACACTTGCTTCAACACAAAGTTATCATACTTAGCTTTGCATGCTACCGTGGTCAAGGCATTACATTACCACCCACTGTTGGGACTCCTACTGCAAATGGTCCGAGGTTTAGTTGGGACTTCTTACCGTGGAGATCCCCTGAATGTTGGAGGGTCCAACACTGTCAACACATGCCTATGAATAAAAATACTAATTCTAACTCTACTTTGCTATCTGATGGTTGCAGTGAGGAAAGGAGGAGGTTGGAGTGGTCTTAGAGTCTTCCCTAATCATCAAATCACAAGTTGGGGGCATTATTCAGCTTAACCATGCTAGGATCAATGTAGGGAGAAAAATGGTTGAAGAAAACATTGCTACAAGGCTGCTACAGGAGGCCCTGTTTTGCTACAAGAGGGGGTCCATGAGCGTTTAAAGGATGGAAGTGGTGTCTTAGAGGTGGAGAAACTTGAATGAAGGTAGAAGGTGATGAATTAAGGGTGTAGGATCCCATTAGCAAAGCATAGTATCCCTCGTAGATCTATCTTGCACCAAAGTTGATGCCCATTGTGTCCTTCATTTGCCTTAACAAAATGAATCAGAGACATAATTTGGTAGCAAGGTGAGGTACCTAGGAGGAATGTGGAAAGGTCCAAGTGGATGTGGAAAGGTGCTCCCACCCGTGCAGTGTTGAGTGTGGAACCTAATTATCTTCTTTATTCAGAGGTATTGTCACATTGAACCCTAGTTCTTAATATGGCGGCAATGCCGCCCATAAATGTGCGCCACCACGGAGGTCTAGGGGGGTGACAATGATTATTTAGAGCCCCCCTCCCCCCTTGGCAGGGGATCAGAGGCAATGCCCTCGAAGCTAAAAATAGATGTAAAATGTTGTAATTTCGTAGTCAATCTTAGCAGTTCATTAGGTGGAAATTTGACAGTAGAAATTATGTTTAATTTAGGGTTTTTTCCCCTAGAAGGCAACCCCTCGCTATATATGAGGGAATTGTATTGAAACTATGTAGATCTGTATTCAGAGCGAGAAAGAGAGAGGATATGTGAGAGTGAAGAGGGAATTACAATGGATCTGCTATAGGGTTTATCTCTTCATTTTGTTGGATAATATAATAGGAAGGACTGGATGTTTCTCCATGGATGTAGCACAAATTGGGTGAACCACATATATATGTGTCTCTCTTGTTTTATGTGTTTTCTGTGTTTATATTTCTGCAATATATTTTATGTGTTCCATTACTATGTAATATATAATTTTCTAACATGCAGATCAACATAGTCCCTGCAGCTAGCCAAATACATGCATCAAATGACCAATAATGCAGTGAGACAAATTATCATGGAAAGATGAGTTGAATTTGATGAAGATCTATTCTATCCCATAACACTACCCTAATAACTCAAGCTAATGACTCTAACTCCTAAATTGCGAGAATAAGTAGGAAAACTAACATCTATCTCAAAAATCATAAATAAATATTTTTGAGTTGTTATTGTAGATCTTTCCATACACTCTTCCCACAAGAGAGGTGATAGGCAAGCATGCAATTACAAGTTTTTATGATATAATATCTACTGAAACAAGAGAATGATTGTAATGCTTTGAAACAAGAACAAGAAGGAAATACAAGAGATGGACTAACGCCTCCGGGCTGGGCCCAAATCCAAGTGTTTCATCCCTCCAAAACTAACTCATATGCAGATCAATGTTAAACTTCTCATTAACACAAAATAATAGTCTCATACATCATATGAAAGTTAAGAATAACAATGTCAAGCACTAGGCTCTCAGTAGATACTCCTAGCTGCAACAAAAATTTGAATCTTAATGAGCCTTTTAGTGGGTTTACTTATACAAAAATGATTGAGGGACAACTTCCTTTAAATGAGGAATTCTCCCCTCCATAATCTCGAGATTTGTGAATCTAGTTCCCTTTGTCCTTGTCATGCATTTGGATTTCCTCGGCTGCTAGTGAATTCGACTTGTTGGAGAGTATTTTGTGATCTCAAGCCGATTTAAGGAGTTAATGAGCTAGGAAAGCTTCCTATATTCTCTCTAGGTGTCTCCATCAAGCCCCTGCATGGTAAATATCTCCAAAAAAGGTTCTTTGACCTACAGGTTAGAGAGCTCGGAAGAAAAGGTGGAAATTGCGGTTGCATCTGTTCTGAAGGAGGTGTTTGAATTATGGGTGGGAGGTGACAATGAACAAGTCAGGGGTGTTCACGTCCCTCTTGCTCCAGAGAACATTGTTCACCTGGAAATCCAACAAGTGGTTGCGCAACTGGAACTAGAGGATGCATGCCTGTTAATAGAAGTAGAGGGAACATAGATGGACGGAATTGGACAACATGTGCCAGATGATGTCGATTAGTTAATGCACCTACATAATTTTTATTTTTATTTATTTTATTTATTTATTTATTTATTTATTTTTATTTTTAATTTTTCTTTTTATTTTTAATTTTTAATTTTTATTTATTTATTTATTATTATTATTATTATTATTATTATGTTGTGCAAGTTTGCGATGTTTAATGGGGTGTTTTGGCAAATGTAGTATTAAAAATGTGCAAGAAAACTATGGTAACCTCCTGCCTATGGTTAGACATATTTTGCAGGGATTGGGATTTGATGTTGCTTCTGAATGTATTGGTTCTGGCTAGAATCCAGTTTAGTTAATGAAAAGATAATCGTTTTAAGAAGAAAAAAAAACAAAGTGTAATTAGAGAGTATTTGATGATGATGACCAAATTATAAAATTCCTTTCTCAAGAAGGTACGTTGACAAGTTCCATCATTAATGAAGATTAAGATACTAATGAAATCCATGATTCCTCTCGAGACATTCAACATGATTCATAAAATTCCATTCCAAAAAAAGTTGTTCGACTAGAGAAATTTTATGGTTTGAAAAAAAATTTCAAAGTCTTAACTAATTGTAAGACAAATAGTTCCTCAATGCAATATGAAGCATTTTATTTAGGGACCGATAACAATCCCCAAAAAGTTAATCTAGAAATCAAGTTCAACCTTTGAACGTTTTTCTTTTATTAAATTGTTCAACAAATGTAAGGATATTTTTGCATGGACTTATGATGATCTAGAAGTCTATGATACAAAAATTATACAACATGTTGTACCAATCAAAAGTGAAGTTAATTGAGGACAACAAAAATTAAGGAAAATACAACCTAATCTTGAGCCACATATTAGAAAATAATTAAACAAGCTTTTAAAGGCCAAGATTATTTTTCTTGTTAGACACCCATAGTGGGTTTCAAATTTAGTTACAAAAAAGAAAAATAATTAGGATATTAGAATTTGTATTGATTTTCAAAATCTAAACAAGGCTTTAGACAAAGATAATTACCTTGTTCCTCCTATTGAACAAATTTTGCAATGTGTGTTTGGTCTCAAATGTTTTCTCTACTAGATGGCTTATTTTGTTATAATAAAATTAGTCTCACAACCAAACCAAATCAAAACTACTTTCAGAACCAAATGGGGAACTTACACATATAGAGAATTACCTGTTGGGCTACTTATTGCAAGGGACACATTCCAATGAGAAATGAACATTATATTTAGAGGCATAAATAATAAATACATGGTTGTATATCTAGATGATATCATAGTTTATTCTAGAGATATAAATGAATATGTTAAACATTAAAGACAATATTTGGTCGTTGCAAAAAATATGGGATTTCTTTAAATCCAAAGAAAACCATATTTGTTGTCACTGAAGGAAAATTGTTGGGTTCTATTGTTTCTAAGTTAGGAATCATAATAAATCCATAGAGGACAAAAGGAACCTCTTAAGGTTTCTTTTCCACACAATAAAAAAACAATGGAATCTTTTATTGGAAAAATAAATTTGTTAGAATATTTTCCGTAGTTTCGTTTAGATAGTGAAATCACTACATGAAATGATAGAAAAATGTGTTTTGTTTAAATGGGAGGAAAAAGAAAAGAAATATTTTAAATTAAACAAGCAATCACACAAGCTCCTACTCTTATGCATCCTAATTTTGAAAGAGAAATTATGTTGTACAATTTTGCATCTGACATCTCTTATGCAGTTGTGCTAACTTAAAAAAATTCCGATGGATTTTAAGTGTCAATATCGTTGATGAGTTTCGGAATTTAAAGTGAAAAACTAAATTATCCAAAGTTTGATAAACAAACATATGTTGCGTTTAAAGCAATAAAACACTTCAGACCTTTTCTTTTGAAGTGTCATACAATAATTGTAATACACCATCCATCAATTCAAAATTTGCTAGTTCAAAAGGACTTGGGAGATAAGTGAGCTAATTGGATGACCACATTCTAGGAATATGACCTTCAAATTAAACCAGCAAAGATAAGTTCAAGGAAATGGTTTGTGCAAATTAGAAAAAAAATTAGAAGGATCACATGTAAGTCATGAGGAAAGCTAGGAGAATGAATTAGAGGTAAGAAATTTTGATGTTTTATATCCTCCAGTCTCTACAAATTTATGGAAAAATGAAATTAATTATTATTTAACCTATGAAATTTGTCCTTATTAATTAGAGCATAGGAAAAGAAGAGCTTTAAGATTAAAGTTTGTTAGATACAATCTTATTAATGAAGCGTTATTTAAAAGAAATTATGATAATGTATTACTAATATTTCTTGAAAAATCTGGTGCAAAGAGGATCTTATTTGAACTACACGATGGACTAGCTGGAGGGAATTTTGGTGGAGAAGATTCTGCATAAAAAAACCCTTAGGGTTGGTTATTTTTTACCTACCTTGTTCAAATACACTTATTCTCATGCCATAAAATGTAAAATTGGTTAAACAACTTCAGGAAAGGAGAAGAGACCTACTCTATCATCATAGAATGTTGAGGTGGGGGACCTTCCGAACAAAGGGGTTTGGACATAATTGGGGAAATCAATCCCAACTATTCATAGCTCCATATTTACATCTTGACAACAATATATTACCTTACAATATGGAAAAAGTTTGAAAAAGGTCAACGATGATCAGGTGATTTATTTCCCTAACCATTTCATAATTTCCAAGTTCAGTATCCATACATCCTTCGTTCTTGATAATGAAACTTAGTTTTGATCTTTGAAATTATCTAATTTTTTTTAGATAAAGGAATCACAATTAAATGTTATGCTAACTATTATCCTCAAGGAAATGGTTTGGTAGAGTACACCAACAAAAATTTAATTCAAATTCTTAAAAAAAAGTTTATGAACACTAGAGAAACTTTCACAATTAACTTCATAATGCTTTATGAGCATATAGAATCACACCAAAGAAGGCATTAGGATACTCCTCTTACTTCCTTTTTTACGGTAAGGAATCCATTTTCCATATTTACAATTAGCCCCATCATTTAGGAAAAAATCATCTTCAATCATGCAAAAATGAATTGACACATTAATGAAGCTTGAAGAAGAAAGAGAAAGAACTAAATCTAAGTTTCATGAACATTAATTAATAATCAAATGGTGGTTCGATAAGAATTAAGTTATCAATTGTTATTATTATTTATTTATTTATTTATTTTTGTTTTTTTCTAGCTAGTGAACTTGCTTTGAAATGGATAAAGTCCATGAGGAAAGAGAAAAACATTCAAAATTTCAACATCTTTGGCTTGGTCCATTTTAGGTATGTAAAACTTGGCCCTTCAATTTACATTTTTCAATCATTGGAGGATGAGAAGCCTCCCCATGAATGGCCAAATTTTGAAGAATTATTTTCTTAAACTAGTTAAATAATTATATTTGTAGGTGTTGTTTTAGTTTGTTTTGTTTATTTTCATGATTTAAATCTTGCAAATTTCTTTCTTTCATGTTTTATATTGTTGTTAATATTTCGTTGATCATTGACACTTTAATCATGATTGAGAATTTATGTTTTGTTATTTTATATTTTTATTGGTTAGTTGACGAATACTTCGCTTTGACTTCATGTTGGAATATATTATCCTCCATTGTAAACTAATAGGGAAAAGTTTTTTTATGACTAATGTATATTATCCTTATAGTATACACTTTTAGGAAAGGTGTTTATCTATTATTTTTAGAAGAGCTCAGCTCATCTCATGTTGTTTAAGTCAACATTAGTAATAGTTGGAGAAATAGAGATAATTAATTGGCTAGGTTTTTATACATCATATTTGTGGTAATCAAAACAACTCTCATATCACCCCACTTCCATTATACCTATTGCATAAGCAATACTTTCATACATATCTAAAAAGAGTGAAATAAAGTATGGAATTTGAAAAAACACTATTAAAAGGTGTGGGAAGTACAAGTAAACCTCTTAGGGCTATGGAAACAAATTGGAAACAAGTCAATATGTGTGTGATACTAAGGCATTTTTATAGGGGCTATGTACACTAGCAAGGAACGAAGCAATAGTGATTTAAAAAAGAGATCAGGAACATATGTATGCAAACTTTATGTGATATAAAAACACAAGCCCATAACCATTTTGATAACCAACAAGAAAGTAATAGTTTGATCAAAAGAAATGAACCTCATTAATTTTTATTTTCCAAAAATATTGTGTTAAGCAATGAGTACTAAAAGTGAGTTATTCATAATTTTACAAATATTGAAGCTACTTGGATTATTAGTGAAACTTTTAGTTAGATATTAATTTGTTAATGATTGAATACAAAACCCCATATTTTATAATAACAAAGATAATTATTTCTTGCAGTGTGTCGCGAGTTATTGTTATTGGTACAACAGCCAACCATTTCTATATATTGTTAAATAAATAATGGGAACCTTGTGAAATGTTTATGTTATTACAGATTGAATTACTTAGCTAAAGTTTATTAAATTGGTTTTTATGTTTTATTTAATGATTTTTTATGATTTCATGTTAATAAGAAAACATATTATATAGTATTAGGGGGTTTACGTAGTGCATTATATTAGATATCTAATATAATGCACTGCGTAAACCCCCTAATACTTAAATTCAAAAAGAGTGAAGGGATCTCTTCTTGAATGATTCATGAGGCACAATACTTGCTAAGGTTTTGCAAATGGGGTAGCAAGCTAAGTGGGCTTGACTGTGGGTAAAACTCCACAGTTAAGTGCGCTTGATCCAGAGGCGATCTGAAATGGGTGACCTCCCGGGAAGTCCTAGTTACTGGGTGCAAGCCCCGGAAGTGATGATTGACGCTATGTGATTCACTTCACTAGTTTCAATCCCACTTCTTCACCCTTGTGAGTATCACCCGATACAATGAGTGCTAAGTGAACTATTCAAAAATCATGAGAAATTAGTCAATTACGACTACCTCTCATGGAAATGGTCATACGTGAATGACTTACTTACTGCAGTTGAATCGCAAAAATGATATCTAACATATTATATAGTTTTAGAAATAGTGAGTGTCAAAGGGTTTAGACACCAAAAACCTCTTTTTGCCTTTGTTCTAACACTATTCAAAATTTTATGTTATATAACGATAATGGATGAATTGGTAATTAACGACATTTTGGATTTTGGTAGTATCAAGAGATACATAGTTTTGTTGCAAATAAACTACCTAATACCTCTAACTCCTAAAAGCCTGATATACTACACCATTATAATTTTATGACATTTAATAGGGAGAATATTATCACATGATGGTATTTTCAAGTTCTATCATATCGGTTAATGTGTAAAGTTTTTAACTTATCAAACTCCCAACACTACATCCTGAAACCCAATAAAACAATAGTCAGCTAATGAAACGAAAATTAACATAAATAAGTTTGGCAGTTAATGATCTCTTAGGTTTTGTTATCATTGAGTATCTCTTATTAATGCTCAATAACAAATTCATGATGCCTTAACACCCAAAATCTTGATAATCGATCCCCAATAGAACCACAGTTAAATCTCACTAGCAGTGTTTCAATACTTGCATGATACTAAGGCATCTTCGTAGGGGCTATGGACACTAGAAGGTAGCAAAGCAATATCGATTTACAAAAGAGATGAGAAATGCATGTATGCAAACTTCAGGCAATAGAAAAACTCAAGTCCCTGACCATTCTCATAACCAGCTAGAAATTAATAGTTTGATCAAAAGAAATGAACCTCATTAGCTTTTCTCTTCCAAAAATACCATGTTGAGTAAAGAGTACAAAAAATTAATGATTCATCATTTTAAAAATATCAAAGCATATTAAAGCTACTTTTAATTATTAGTGAAAATTCTTAACTAGAGATTGATGTGCAAAATATTGAATACAAAAACCCATATTTTAGAATAGCAGAGATAATTGTTTCTTCCACCATGCCACCATTCATTGCCATTGGTACATCAACCCCCCATTTCTATATATTGTTAATAAATGTTGGGGACCCTATGAATTTTTATGTTATTATTGATTAAATTGCTTAGCTAAAGTTTATTTGGTTGGATTTTATGTTTTACTTCATGATTCATTATGATTTGAAGTTAATATAAAAACATAATATATAGTTTTAGAAATAATGATTGTCAAAGGGATTATGTTATGTGGAATTATCCCTCTTGCGGACAAGAGCGATCTCCCTAGACTTCAGAGAAATCTAGTAATAAACAACCAGGAATTGCTACCTTTCTATAGACTACGATTGACTGAAACAAATAGTATGATAGAAGCCACTTACCATTTAAAACGAAATGCCTGATGAAGTCATGTTCAGATATTTCGACCATTCACTTTTCCTTGGTGCTTTAGAGATCTTCCAGTCGCTTCCCACTACTTCTCCAAGGTGTCCTGAAGGATATCTGCATAGACAGAAACATACACGAGATCAAAGCATCCAACATATAGCATAAGAGATAAATGGACTAATTAACCCAATCATATATGAAAATGGATCAATATGCAATTAAAGTCTATGTAGGTGATCAAGGAATCCTACAAATTGTATCAACAAAAATATAATTGAGAAAGAACATTTGCCTTTATATTAATAAAAATTGAGAATAGACTTACAACCTTGAATCCTTTATGTTGCAAGTCCCCTCCCACAATATCCAACCCTCCCTTTGAATAAATAGCCTTCCAACCTTATTCCAACAGCATAAGCCTACCTCCAACAGTTCTTCTCAATCCACAGACCTGTGATAGATTTATAGGCTAAGAGTGGGAAGTTTGGGATCCATTCTCCAAGGGATGAGATCCTCTAATGGTGGGATAGGGGTTCCATAAAGAAAGGGAGTTTCTCCATGATGGGAGAGATCAGGGTTGAATATGCACTCATTCAAATCTTGCTAATTAGGATAGACACGACTAACAATGTTTCTAGACTTTACTTTTTATTTTTACATTCGTTACGTCATGTGCGCAGGCCATAGTGTAAGACATAGCACACTTATGTGCAGTTTCTAATGGACTTCTCTATGTATGCACAAAGATTGAATAGGGACCCGCACATGAAGCTAAAAACAGGGTTTTGAACCATGAGATCCAAAAATTTCACTTTCTTTGGAATAGTTGGGATTCTAACTTTGCAGGGGAATGCTTTTGGACACATTTATGGATAGTGAAAGATCTAAACCGATGGTCATTTTCCTAATGTGAAAAAATGACATGTAACATATTTCCCCCTAAAGTGCAAAGTTAGAAGAGATGTATGATGACTGAAGTGCTTTATCATGCCAAGGTTTGGGTTAGAGACTGCAGTCAAAGACTTGAAACAATCAATCAAATGTTATAATGCAATATATAATCATCGTTGAGGTAGGAATTCCCATACTCAGAGTATAAATGTCTCAAAGGACAGTACAGAAATACATCTGAAGATCCATGTCAACAGAAGACATAGTATGGATTCAGGCATTAATGGATCTATGTTTACAATCATGAATATTTAATAACTCTGTGCAGCCTCGATGGATGAAACTAGATCCAGGGTCTTGATCTCCACTTCTCGATCCGTAGTATGAATCTAACCATGCGAGTGAGTGTCTCATAGTCAAACATGGTAGAAACCACTTGATTGCTAGTCAAATGTGAACCACTAACAAGCGCGAGAGAAACCACCAATAATGACAATGGCTTTCAAGGTACATCCAGTACAATCTATGAAGTGTTAAATCGATGTGTTGATGTTGAACACTCATAGAATCATTTGATCGAAGTTCAATGATGAGAACCTATCGTCGAAGGCGAGAAACCTACCATTAAGGCATGCAGGCTCCAAGGTACTAAATATTTCTATATCAACTTCCTAGATAGTAGGCTGAAGTCAATAGGAAGTGTCCTGTCGCAGGAGGGCCTATGACACGAAACTCGTGTCAAGTTTTGAAGAATAGTAGTTTGGAGTAATCCAGGACTGACTCAGGGATGGTCAATGCAACTGAAGTCTATGACTGGCAAAGTAATTTGACCAAGGTTGAACTTCTATTGAACATATTAGCGACACAACATGGTGACTTGGAAACATTTGACTCAAAACAAACCCAAACCAACTGAAGAATTTCAATGAGGTATGTTCAGCTGAGAGGCAAATGTATCTCCCAACCCTGACACAAAAGTGATGGAGTGTCATGTTCAAGAGCAACATATTGTCTTTTATAAAACATAAACAAAGGTTCTTTCTCACTTTTCCCCCACCATTACTAGGAAGTACCTCTTTATCTTTTACAAGATTGAGGAGGATAACATATGCTTGTCCTTTAAGCTCATCCTTTGGATGCGTCCTTCAAAGTATTTTTAACGAACCCTAGGAAGGAGTGGTTTGGTCTCACCGTGCTTAATGAGTCCTGCACTGTTTAATTTTTACGAGTCCATTGAAGGGTAACTCAATGTCGTTTTCATGTTTAAAGAGTTTGAAAAGAAATGAAAATTAAGCTCATTCAAATCTTTCATCGTAAAATTTTAATGATCCCAGAGAAACCAAATCTCGATGTTTTTTAGTTTTAGGGAGTCAGCAGAAAAACATAAGTAAACTCCACAGTGTCCTTTTTCGTAAATTTAGTCTCTCAGGCCCGAAAAAGGGTAAAATAATACAGGAAAGAACTCTATTGACAATGATTAATCAACGTCTACCTTTTTCATAAATAGTCTAATCCAGTAAGGGATAAACTTATATTGAATAGACAATTGTTCATTCACTTTTACGAGTTCGAAAAATCAAGTACTCGGCAACATTTTCATGATTAAGGAGTCTAAAAAGGGAGTAAAGAGAATCCATTGGTTTTTATTTTTCGTAAGTTTTAACGAGTTTGAAAAAGTGATAAAAATATACTCAACACCAAAATGTTTTGTTTCCATAAATAACCTGTGATCTGCACACTTGAACTCAAAAATCATATCACCACTCAAAAACGTAGTGAAAAAAACATTCTAAATTTGGATTCTAGGGGCTAATAGGCGAAAAATAATATTTTAATAAGCCTAAAAACTTATAAAAACCCAAAAAAAGGAAAAAAAGAATATTATTTGTGTTTTTTACCTTTTGAGAGTGATAGAGCTCATTTTTTACCAAGAACTTCAGAGGCAGATTCTGGGAAAACCGTTGGACGAAATCGCGAGTCGTCTTCTCCAAGTAAATCACCTCTCTGAGATCTTTGTTTTCATGGTTTTTATTTAGCATTTCACTGTGTATTTGGTTTTTGGGGAATGGTTTTCAAATTGAAAATCGCCCTCAATGTGCACAATTAACCCTTATTAGTCCTGTGCACATTGATCGAGTTTTTCACACTGAAAATCATGATGTGCACAATTTCTAAGGCTAGAACTGTGCACATACACATTGTTTTGTTCATTTTGCTTCACATAGTTCCGAGGGCACACAAATTTTAATATAAAATGCCCAAATTTCTTGCAAATTTTTACCATGATCTTCTATGTTTGTTTGCAGGATTTTAAGCTTCAAAAATGGAGTCGAGAGAGCGTGAGCATGAAGAAAAAGATAGAGCTTCTCTAAACCATCTAGAGACCATATAGGTAATGACAAACTGTGGCTTGTACAAGTTTTTAACTATCTCATGCATGAAGGTCCAACTAGACTTGCTAGAATGGATGGTGGGCAAGTGGAGTGTTCAAGAAGAATTCTTCATAATTAGAGATCATAGGCTCCCTATTGATGTTGATGACATTTAATTCTTATCTGGGCTTCCACGCTGCGGGGTGGAAATTTCTCTGTATGGGCGTAAGAGAGGTGGCGAAATAAATGCCACTTATCTAATACAACATTGTACTGAAGGTGCTTCTCTTAAATATGGGATAATTGACATTAAAACCATAGCGAGGCTTCCTTTGAAAATGCATTAGGTTTAGTGTTGCACAAATATGTGGTAGTGAAACTCTTCATTTTCTCACAAAGGCTGAAATGCAAACCACCATGGAGTGTTTGCAACCTACTATATTCAATTGGAGCGAGGTTGTAGTTTCCAATCTGAAAGGGCAACTAACTAGAGTCAAAACATGCAAACTCAAAAACTTTGGGTATGGTGCCTTTTTCATTTCATTTTCTCTAGAATGGATTCCTCTTCTCACTCCATAGGTAGCTATAGAGAGAGGAGGACCTCGTGACCCTCGCATGCTGAAATGGGTCACACCGATGGTATGCCATGGAGGTGGCGAAGGACCAACGATTCAGATACTCCTGATTTCTTTAGGTGGCTGGAAAATCAAATCATCATGATTAAATATTTTTCTTACACAAGTATGGATTACACAAGTGATTAAGATATGCCACTACCAGCTGGGATGCAGTGGGGAAATCTAGGTAAGAAATTCACACTTTGGTTGTTTTTGAATTTTTGTTGTTTTGTGGCATCCAAAACTAATTATCTGAAATGCTCATGTAGATGTGGCCCCAGTGAGACTAGTAGGGTTATGTAGATATGGCAGATGTAGTGAGAATCCAGTAGTTCCCGCAGTGCCAAACCCAGACGCAGTAGAGGCATTGACTGAGTTAGAGCACAACCTTAATAGGTTGACCCTGGACATCACGTATGTCGAGATAGATGACTTTCCTCTCCACTATCAAAGGCAAACTGTGGGGGTTCTCGAATCTATTAGTCACTTTCTATGATGAGTAGCTCGCGCTTTTGTATGCTATGGTAATCATCATCATGCGTAGCCACTAGTCTCAGGGATAGATTTTTTTTTGATGATGTATCGGCATGTTTGAAAATAAAGGCCACGGGGCCTCATGTCTTTGGATGAATTTTTTTGTGAAAACCACACTTTTTACAAATATTTATCTAATGAAATCTACTACTTTTATTTCAGTCTATCTTATAAAATGTATGGATGAATATTGCATTTATTTATTTTACAAATTCCAATTTAACGCATAATTAACCAATGCATCAGTTAATGTGTTTAAATTTCTCGGAATATGTTGATACTTGATATAATCAAACTCTCTTTCCAAGAGACGAACCCACAAAAACATTCTTAACATCGAAGCACTTCTAACAGAATAAACACCATTCAAATGTAATACTATGAGTTGTGAATCTAACCTAATGATCAATCAATGAATACCAAATGAAATGGCATTAGATAATATCTCAATCACTACGTTATACTCTGCAATATTATTCATTGTTTGACCAAGGCCTATCCCATGAATAGAAACTAACTCATTTGTGGGCGAATAAATGACCTAGGCTGTAGAAGACAATTTCAAAGTATTATGACTAGCGCCATGAGCAAATCCAATGTAATTTTGAGGGAGCTTCGACATCTACAAATCAAGTGTAACACAAGACAAGCAAGAGCAATAGCAAAAAAATCGTAAAAATCTGCTAAAAATTTCCACACATAAAATATGGTACAACAATATACAAATTCTTCATTGAACAATCTAAGCATAATATTTCTTTAGGTAAAGGCCATTTCTAGGATTTCCCAAAGGAATTATGTCATAATCAACTAGTTCATATGCCCCTTTTGTCAATGCACATTTTACAACTTAAGGGCCATGCCACATGGGCTCGAAATTACCAGCATCTAACTTATCGTGCTCTTGATAATAAATCAAGACTAAATCCCCTTCTGCATATGAACAAGGTTTTACATTTTGATCATATTATGCCTTAACTCGTTTCTTTTGGGCCTCGCTAGCTAATGCAACATTACGACAAGTCTCATCGAGTTGTACTAAGTATAGGAAATGTTCTTCCTTGGAAAAAGTGGTTGGTAATAATTCAATTGCCAGTTTCAAAGATGGTATTTCAATTCAATAGGTAAAATTGCTTCCATGTCGCAAACGAGTTGGAAAGGAGTAAAACCGGTCAAAGTTTTTGTTGTGGTATGGTAAGCTCACAAGGATGGAAAGAGCATTAGATGCCAATACCGCTCTTGTTTATGAATCTTGATAATCCATTTACTCATGGTGGTTAAAACCGTGTTAACGACTTCTACTTGGCCATTCACCCATGGGTAATATGGAGTAGAACTGTCATGATGCAGACCTAGATTCGTAGTAAGATCAGTTATCATAAAGTTTAAAAAGTGGCTACCATGGTCTGCGATGATGGCTTGTTGAACTCGTAATTTACTTTCAGCCACAATATGGTAAAGGTTCGCATCTGCTTCAGTTTTGGTGAAGCCCAACCTAGTGAAATAGTTGTCAATCCTGGAGTACCAAGCATGGGGTGCTTGTTTCAATCCATATAGCGCTTGCTTGAGTCTACACTCATCTAATTCTTTGTTGAAGGTCTCAAATCCTTCTAGTTTCTCAATTTACACCTCTTCCTCGATCACTCCATTGAGGAATGTTGTCTTCACATCCATGTGATGTATCTTACATCCCATCTGTGTTGAAAGTGCTAGAATAGATATGATTGAAGAGTACCTTGCTACTGGATCAAAGGTATCCTCGTAATCAATTCCCTCCACCTGAGAGAACCCTCTGGCCACAAATTTGGCCTTGTGTTTCTCCACACTCCCATCGGTTGCTTTCTTTACCTTGTAAATCCATTTGGACCTCAACACTGAATTGCCAGTTCATCTTGACCACTTCCCAAACATTGTTTCTGATAATGGAGACATACTCCTCTACCATGGCATCAACCCATACTAGTTGTTGCACTACTTCCTCGAATGAGGATGGCTCAATCTCTACACTTTCGCTCATCAGAGCCATGTAGAAAATGAACCGATCTGGTGACCTCCTCTACCTGCGATGTGATGTGGGTACTCCCACATTCTCTCTAGCACCATGCATTAATCTATCAGACTCTTTGGTGTGCTTCCTTCCATATTTGGAAGTCTCTACATGAGTACGTGATTCCACTCTCTACTCCTATGCATGTGGATGTTCCACATCATCTTGAGGTTCTTCCTTTGGAGCTAAAATATCCTCATCTACATGCAACTGAAGCTCCCCCTCAAGGGAACATCTCATGGCCTTCTCTTCATCAAACTTCACATCTCTACAAACCACTGTCATCCTATGAGATGGCAGGTACATTCGATAATTGTGAGGTGTATTAGTGTACCACACAAATATGCCTTTTTGAACATTGGATAAACCAGTGCTCCCCGTGTGTTTCATGACATGTGCTTAACCACCTCTCATGGATCCATTAACTATGGTGGTGTGTTTGTTTACTAATACTTCTAGGTTTTGGTCTAACGACAACCGTGATTCCCAACAAGTGGCATCAAAGCCAAAGTCTCGATTTCAAATCACACCTGGCTCGTGTTGGGGGGGAATTCTTGAACATTGGATAAACCAAGGCTCCCCGTGTGTTTTGTGACATGTGCTTAACCGCCTCTCCTGGATCAATTAACTCTGGTGATGCATTCATTTACTAATACCTACGGGTTTTGGTCTAACGATAATCTTGATTCCCAACATGCCCTACTAAGTTGTTGGCTCTAGCTTTTTCCTTGTATCTTTGGTAACTTGACAATAAATTGATGAACCAAAGATCTTGAAGTGTGCCACATCTAGTTTCCTACCTGAGAAAGATTCTTTTGGTGTACTCATCCTGAGAATCTAATGGGGACTTCTTTGTTAAGAAACCAGCTCACAAAAAGATAGAAAAGATAGATCAACGACTTCAAAATTAACCTCTACAACGGGGCAACCTCCTTTACATTACAAAAATGAACAATTATTGGATGATACAAATGAAAAGACCTCCTTTATATATATAGGAGTCTAATGGGTTCCAATACAATCAAATCCTATATAACAATAATATTGTAGGGGCACAAAAATAATAATAGTGGGCTTCTATAGGGCATATTAATAACACGGGGACTATATGGGCACAATAATATAATAAGGGGGTTGCACTAATAACAATAAGGGGTTACACTAGTAGTATAGGGACCTAACATGCCTCTCTCCTTCAAAAAGTGTAGTCCTCAACGCTTGAGTAGTTTCGGATGCTTCTGTATAAAATTATCATCCTCCCATGTGGAATCAACGTGTAATTTCTTCCACTTGATGAGATACTCTAAAATTGATCGATTCCGTAGTTATCAATTTCTTGTTTTTGTGACTACTTCCAATTCCAATATGATTTTTCCTTCCTCCTCAAGTTCTGGCAATATTGTTTGAAATGGATCTTCTCACCTATAACCTTCTTTAAGCATGAAACGTGGAAAAATGGGTGCACTCGGGAAGATGCAGGAAGCTCCAATTTGTATGCCATAGCAACAATATTTTGTAACACCTTGTACTAATCATAATAGTTTGGTGATATTTTATTATCCTTCTCAGCTTTCTTGAGGGACATTTGTTTGTATTATTGTAGTCGTAGAAATACCTAGTCACCTACATCAAAACTTCTTTCGTTGTGATGTTGATCTGCCTGTTATTTAATTATATTCTGCAGAAAAGTGAGGTTATCCTTTAAGAGTTTGAGAACTTTTTGTTGATGCTCAATGTGATCTTCCACTGCCTAAACCTTAGAATTTTCTTTTAAAGATGATGTGATGGATGGTGGATGATATCCATAAAGTGCCATAAATGGGGTTATTTTTTCTACAGTATGGAAGGAAGTGTTATACCACCATTCAACTAGAGGCAACCACTTGACCCATTGTGTATGTTTATCAGATACAAAGCAACGAAGATATCCTTCCAAACATTTGTTCACTATATCAATTTTCCCATCAGATTGAGGATGATAAGATGAGCTATGAGCTAACTAAGTACCCAAATATTCCACCTCTTGTGCTCCAAAGAAACATTTAGAGATTTTTGCATATAATTGTTTCGCCTCCAATAGCTTGAGCACCCTGTCAACATGTTGAACATGATCCTTCCAAGACTTGTTGTAAATTAGTATATTATAAAAAATAAAAAAAATAACACAAATTTTCTAAGGAAGGGTTTGAAAATGGAATTCATCAAACCTTGGAATGTAGAAGGTGCATTGGTAAGGCCAAAAGGCATGACCAAAAATTCATAATGACCCTCATGGGTTCTAAATGTTGTTTTTGGAATGTCTTCAATCTGTATTATGATTTGATGATATCCTGAACAAAGATCCAACTTGGTGAAGTAAATTGCTCCATGTAATTCATCCAATAATTCATCAATGACAGGAATGGGAAATTTATATTTAATAGTAAGCTTGTTGAGCTCCCTATAATCCGAACACATGCACCATGATCCATCCTTCTTGTATACCAATACAACTGGAGCAGAGAAAGAACTTTGACTAGGTTGAATTATACCAACCTCTAGCATTTATGCAACCATACGTTCAATTTCGCTCTTTTGAGCATATGGATATCTATAAGGCCTGATGTTTCACTTCCTGGAATCAAATGAATAGCATGGTCATGATCATGAATAGGTGTGAGGCCTTTGGGAGTCTCAAATACCTTGGAATGATTGTCCAAAAAGTTTTGGAGATCTAGAGAAATAGATGATTTCGATGTGGGAACATCTAGTGAACATAATTGTGCAATTACGCCCCGTTGTTCTTTCTTTAGAAGCTTTGTCATGCTGTTAGAGTTGATTATCTTTCCCGATTTCCCTCCGATACCCCTTAATTCAACTTCCTTTCCTTCCCAAAAAAAAATTCAAGAAAATTTCTTGAAAATTAAAAGCTATCATACCCAAAGATTGTGGTCATTGGACTCCTAGTACAACATTTGCACCACCCATTGTAATGGAAAGCATTAGACTATTCAAGACATATTTTCCCATGGATAGCTTGATATTATGGCACTTTCCGGAGCAATTTATTTTTCCTCCATTTGAAACCATTACTTGGCACTCTAGTGCTTGATATAGGAAGAAATTCAATTCCTTGGTTATCTTACAACGAATAAAATTATGGGTATTACCCGAATCAATCAACAATGTTACCTTTTTCTTCTTCATATGCCCTTCCATCTTAAGAGTTTGAGGAGTGGTAATTCTTGTCAATGCATTACAATATATGGTTAGATTCATTTCTTATTTCTTTGGGATTGGTTCCTGGTGTATATCCTCTTCTTGTGACGTTTCTTGTTCCTTTTCTTACTCCTCTTCCCCATCTATGTAAATTAATTTCTTCTCAACACACTTATGACCTTTAGTGTATTTTCTATCACAATTGTAACAAAACAATTTTTCTATTTTTTCTTCCAATTTTTGTGGTGTCAACCTTGTAGGTGGTGAAAGGCTAGGAGAAACAACAATTCCATCTTTATAGTTATGAGTGGTAGGCTTCCTTGGTGCCATAATTTTTCTTTCCATTTTTCTTGCCAACCTGAATGCCTTCCCTAATGAATCATGTTTCCAAAGGCAAACCTCTTGTTTGATGTTATCCTTTAAAGTCCCTATGAACACATCAATCCTATACTCCTCTGGAATATCTTTTACCCTTATATTCAATTTTTGGAAGTCCTCAATGTGCTATGATGCAGGAGCATCCAAGCACCCTTCATTAAAATCAGAATCCAAAGTTGTGAAAGGGGAAAACGTGGACAATCATTGTAAACAGGGGCCAATTATATTTAAAACAAAGCTAAATTGATGGAATTGATAAGTCTCTACAAGGCTTAATTAAATGTAATTATCTACGTTGTATGCGTATAGAGAGATTTAGGGGATTTGATTGAGCGATTGTGGGAGAAACTCATGGATCGTAAATGATCCCTCCCTTTGTAATTTCCTATTTAAGAGAGCTTGTGTTGTGTGGAGAGAGGAAGATAAGGATACAATGTAGTCGTAGGGCGATTTTTGTTTCGGGCCATGAGGCCTTAGCCTGTAATTTAGTTCTGTATATAATTGAAATATGTTTGTTATGTGGATTTCGTGTGTCTGTGTATTGTTTACATATACGTTCTTCGCTGTAAGTTAATAGATATGTGTGTGCGAGTGTAAAGGACGAAGTTCCTATGAACTTTGCCTTAAACAGAGTATGACAGAGTTAAATGTGTGTTGTAACGCAAATTCCATCAATAAGCGAACGAAATTGTCAGATCAGCCAGATTGACGGATAACGTCGACGGAAGAGGAATGGTGGAGATTAATCGCTAACCATTTAATAAGCCGAGTTTCTTAAATGTTTTGATTTAAGCACGTGGGCAGTTTCCAAAGACAGAAAGTGGTAACTCGCACTCCCTAAAGGTGGGAAGTTGTATTTATGAATTCTGTGTGATTAACCCTAGCGGTTGACACGTAGCATGGAAAAACAACTTTTCTCGTGTGCTTTCAGAGTATTAACCGTTGGGCTAGTTGGAGCGCGAGATTGCTCAATATCTGTTGGATCAAGCAGGAATGAATTCGGCAGTGGAGATCAGCAAAGCAAGTTGGCGAGCGGGTGACGATTTGACCATCCAATGGAAGAAGATCCATGGTGATCGTGCGAAATATTGCAAGCAAGTTACCTTGGCTAGCGGACCAAATATGTTATCAAGGAAGAATAAATTTTATTTGGGTTCTGGCATAAACCTCAAAGAAGGACCAACGATGATTGGTCAGGTTTCGTTATGAAGTCCGCTGGTTAGAAAAGCTTCTGATATACACATGGGCCCATAACCCATAGGTCCATGCACGCAAATTGTATAAGATGCAGCTTTGATGTATTAAAGCAGCTGAGTTGTCATCATTTTTTGTATCAGAGCAGAAGAAGGTTTTGTGTTCAGAAGGAGGTACTGTGATGTTGTATATTGGTGAGTTTATGGTCTTAAATTGTCGTACAGATAGCTACAGAAGAAAGTGAGAAGATTGTAGCGACCTAGAGCTAGGAGTGCTCAAATGGTTCCAAAGAAGAAAGAACCATAGAGACGCTGAAAGACTAAGCTTAGAGGAGAGAAGCTTGGTGAGGTATCGTGTAGCAGGGAGGACTTATTACTGCAGAGGTTTTGTTGCAGCTCACAGAAAGATCATAAAGGCAATGCCACAGAGAATGTGGGTAGAATTGCTAAGGGATGGAGAAGAATATGACTAGGAGGTCATAAATTTTTGTACCTCGAGAGTCTGATCGAGGAGCATCCGAGCACCCTTCATTAAAATCAGAATCCAAAGCTATGAAAGGGGAAAACGTGGACAACCATTGTAAACCGGGGCAAATTTTGTTTAAAACAGGTCTAAATTGATGGAACTGATAAGTCTCTAGAAGGCTTAATTAAATGTAATTATCTACCATGTATGCGTATAGAGAGATTTATGGGATTTAATTGAGCGATTGTGGGAGAAACTCATGGATCGTAAACGATACGTCCCTTTGTAATTTCCTATTTAAGAGAGTCTATGTTGTGTGGAGAGAGGAAGATAAGGATACAATGTAGTCGCATGGCGATTTGTGATTCGGGTCATGAGGCCTTAGCTTGTAATCTAGTTTTGTACATAATTGAAATATGTTATGTGGATTTCGTGTGTCTGTGTATTGTTTACATATATGTTCTTTACTTTAAATTAATAGATATGCGTGTGCAAGTGTAAAGGACGAAGTTCCTATGAACTTCGCCTTAAACAAAGTATGGAAGAGTTAAATGTGTGTTGTAACGTGAATTCCATCAATAAGCGAACGAAACTGTCGGATCTGCCAGATCGACAGATAACGTCCACGGAAGAGGAATGGCAGAGATTAATCACTAACCCTTTATTAAGCCGAGTTTCTTAAAGGTTTTGATCTAAGCACGTGAGCGGTTTCTAAAGAAGGAAAGTGGTATCTCGCGCGCCCTAAAGGTGGGAAGTTGTATTTCTGAATTCTACGTGATTAACCCTAGTAGTTGACACGTAGCATGGAAAAACAACTTTTCTCGCGTGCTTTCGGAGTATTAACAGTTGGGCTAGTTGGAGCGCGAGATTGCGCAATCTCTGTTGGATCAAGCAGGAATGAAATCGACGGTGGAGATCGGCCAAGCAAGTTGGCGAGCGGGTGACACAATGACCGTCCGATGGAAGAAGATCCACGGTGATTGCACGGAAAATTGCAAGCAAGTTACCTTGGCTAGCGACCCTATATGTTACCAAGGAGGAATAAATTTTATTTGGGTTCCGGCATAAACCTCAAAGAAGAACCAATGGTGATTGGTCAGGTTTCGTTATGAAGTCCGCTGGTTAGAAAAGCTTTCAATATATACGTGGGCCAATAACCCACAGGCCCATGCACGCAAATTGTATAAGATGCAACGTTGTTGTATCAAAGCAGTTGAGTTGTCATCATGCTCCATCATTGAACCCTTTTGTTTGAGATTTATCAATTGGCTAAAAAAAGTGTTTATTTTTGTATCCTCATAATGTGCTATCATTTCTTCCATAAAAATTGCCCAAGTGACAAACTGTTTACGAGAGCAAAGCCATCAATACCATACAAACTGATTTAGTTCCAAATATAAAGTTGCAATGCGTACCTTTTGCGTGTTTTGCACATTATGGAGATCGAAATATTGCTCCATCTGTAGTATCCATGTTACGGGATCCTTGCCATCAAACTTCCTCATATCAATCTTTAGAACATGGTGGGTCTTCAATCCAATGTTAGAGTCTATGAAATCATGATTAACATTTCTTTTGTTCTCATCATGAATTTCCTTTACTATCCTTTCGCCATTAGTAAGCATTTCTTGTAGTAACTATGTCAAATCTATCTTCAAATCTTCCATGTTTCCTTTAAGTTTTTCTTCTATACCGTCCATATTAGCTTCCACGCCCTTTGAATTCCTTCAAACTAATTTTTCAACCAAACTTATGCAAAAATTTAAAAAAACTACACACCTTTTTTCTTAGTATTTTTTATGTGTTACCTTTTTTCTTAGTATTTTTTATGTGTGTTTTCTAAACATTATAATTGATATATAATTTGTTTTTCCTTAGCTTTTTGGATATGTGTTTTCTAAACATTATAATTGGTGAATATTGATGTATAATTTGTTTTTTCTTAGTATTTTTTATGTGTTCTCTAAACATTATAATTGATGTATAATTTGTTTTTCTTAGTATTTTTTATCTGTGTTTTCTAAACATTATAATTGGTGAATAATTGATGTATAATTTGTTTTTTCTTAGTATTTTTAATATGTGTTTTCTAAACATTATATGTTTTGGAGATTTTGATTGGAATTTCAAAAAAAAAATTGATTATATTTTTTATTTTTGTTATTTAAAATCAATTTTTTTATTGTGCTTATGCATTTAATATATTGAAAAACTCTTAAAAATTTGGATCGTGGAGAATTCATAACTCAAATATGCCATTCTAATAAATCTTAGTCAAATATGAACAAATTAGACCAAAAAATACACAAAAAAAAATCTCCCAAATATATAACAAATAGACTACGTCTTTTTAGAATAAAACATTACCTCGTGTTTTAGATGGTTGATCACATTGATACCCATAATCAACTAAGTAATTCGTCGAAGATTTGAGGTGAATTTGTATTGAAAGGTTATAACAAATATACTTGAAATACGAAATTCCAATTCTAAATTGTAAAAATACATATAAGGTGTGTAGCTATAATCCCAGTGGGAAGATTTTCATGTCACTTTTTCAACCTTGTTTTGATTTTTTTTTTAATTATCTATCTTTCTTTTTCTTCTTATTTTTAATTTGCACTAATAAAAGTGGAATTTTGTTCAATGATTCTTCCGCAATTTTCATGGTGATCTTGAAGTAGCAAAAGAGTTGGAAGACATACAACTATTTTGATGGGGTTTTTATATTTGATTATTAAAATTGAAGGTATTTGTTTATTGGCAAATTTTGGTTTGCTTGGTTTGAAATTGGTTGTAAAGTCAACTGTGGGTGTGTGTGTGAGAGAGAGAGAGAGTCATTAATCTTTGTTCTTATGTTTTATCAATAGGGTATTTGGAAATTATGTATATGATACAATTCTCTAATAAACTAATTCAAGAAGAAACAATTTTGTTGGAATGCACGAACAAGTTGCAACCTAATAAAAAGACAAATGTTGTTTTCATTCCCCAACTGGAAGAGCGGATCCAACATGAGGTAATTAATTACAATTCACGGAGATCACTGGCATTCATCTTAATTTACTTAGGTAAATTTGTGATAACTATCAAAGTAGAAAAGTTTGTTATTTTTTTGGAAAAGTTTGACTTGCTAATTTTGTTATTGGGGGTTGCAATTTGTTGTAAATTAAATTCAAGGGATCTTCCTTAATATTTACATTCATTCATCTTTATTCTTATTTTCATCAATAGGGTAGTTGGGCATTATGTAAATGATTCAATTATTTGACAAACTAATTCAAGAAGAAGCAATTTTGTTTGTTTTTGAATTTGTCTATATATTCAGTGCCCTCTGCACTATGTGGGAAAACATCCAGAATATGTTCTCATTATTTTGAAGCAATAAGAGTAGCTTGTTTTTTTATCGTTTTCATCTATATGTCTTTGATAGGTTTCACAAGTAAGCTCTTCTCCAAACCCAAGATGTAGTGAATCAAACAATGGTAGATGCACCAATATTTATTATTTAATCACGCTTGTCCTTCACAAACCCATTTAACAGTAATGTTGTAGAAATTCCTTGTAGATTCAAATTGCTTATGTGAATTTCTAAAACAAAAGACTTGAATCGACTCTACTCATCAGCGGAAACAATTAAGCAATCATGAAATTACGAAGCATACAAGAAAAAGAATTCAATTAACACATTACACAATGGTTTCCTTGGGAAAGCCATAGCGAAAAAACCATGCTATCTGTATATTGCATTAGTTAGAAAATATGAGAAGATTAAAATGCTTTTCT
This sequence comes from Pinus tabuliformis, assembly GCA_031772625.1. NCBI lineage: Eukaryota > Viridiplantae > Streptophyta > Pinopsida > Pinales > Pinaceae > Pinus > Pinus tabuliformis. The sequence goes on along the minus strand of CM062813.1, from coordinate 1,074,467,114 downwards.
CAAGCCCGAGCAACCTCTGTACTATCTTTATCTACCTCAATGCTTCCTAGACAAACCAAGGCCAATACTTAACCCAATTTTGGCTAGCCAAAGTCCCTATTTCCTTGCATTGTTTCCTTGGGAATTAGCCCCTATTAATTAGGGAAATTCCTCAATTGGAATTGTGCAATCCTCATAGGCCTTCCTCTGACTGCATGCACCACCTATACAATTTGGATGATTATACAACTGATAGTACATTGTCCCTAAACTCCAATCTCAACTGGGTAACTCTCATATCTGACATGCATGAGTTATTTATGAGTGAATCATCAGTTAACTGGTTGAACACATGAAGCATCACCCCACTATCTGACCTCCTACTAGTTCCTCCATCAGTTGGAACTAGTTTAATTGACTTTAACTCAGTTAAACTGAATTAATTAATTACAACTCAAAATAAACTCAACTAGGGTTCCTATAATGTAGGAGACACTCTACAAGACTCAAGTTAGACCCTCAACTCAAATTAACTAAGCCAACTAAGTCAATTTAACTTAGTTAACTCATATAAGTTGTCTTTGGTGTGGAATTATAATTTTATTCCTAATTTAATTCAAGGACAAAATTAAATCAGGATTTCTTATTGCATTTTCAACGCTCCCTCTCAACAAGAAAGGGATTATCTACTACCTCTATGGAACTCAAATTTTCCTCTTGACAGAGCCTTACTCAAGATGTTTGCATCATGTTCCTCTATAGAAATCTACTCCAACGCATGATTTTCCTCTGCACACAATCTCGTAGATGGTGATACCGGATGTCGACATGGTTGGACGGATCATGAAAATTTTGATTCTCAGAGAGTTTGATACACCTCTAATTGTCATAGTAAATCATTGTAGGATCCATCTACTAACCAAATAACCCAACAAGGAGTTGCTTGAATAGCAACCATGTACTATGCTTCTGTCAAATTGGGTGAAACTGATATTTGCTTCCTGTTGTAACAAGAAATTGTTGTTAACCCAATACTGAAGATTCACCTTGATGTTCTCTTCCTGTTGGATGGACTCCCTTCCCAATTTGTATTTATGAGGCCTTGCAGCTTCACTCCCTTTGTCCATACGTACCAAAGACCAAATTGAGTGGTGCCTTTGAGGTATCTCAACACATGTTTAGTTGCCTTCTAATAGATTTTGGTTGGCTTAACCATTGCTTGACTAAGTTGGTTAACTGCAAAACATATGTCTGGTCATATTTTTACTACATACATCAGTGAACCCACAAGATGCCTGTAAATAGTATCCCTTTCTACTTCACCTGAAGTAGCATCTTCCTTCCTCCAATTCCCTGCTAGAGGAGTCTTTGTGGGTTTGTTTTTGTCCGTGTGGAACTTCTTCAGTATCTCGTTGGCATACTTTCCCTGAGAGACAAACAACTCCTCCTCTCTTTGCCATACTTCCATAACAAGGAAATAATGCAAGAGCCCCAGGTCCTTCATCTTGAATTCTCTTGCAAGATCCTCTTTGCAAGATTTGACCAGATTCTCATCACCTTTTAGAATTAAATCATTGACATATAATACTATAATCAATAATTTACCTTCAACCATAATATGGTAAAGGTTTGCATCTGCTTCACTTTTGGTGAAGCCTATCCTGGTGAAATAGTTGTCAATCCTGGAGTACTAGGCACAAGGTGATTGTTTTAATCCATATAACTCTTGCTTGAGTCTGCACATATGTAACTCTCTGTTGAACATCTAAAATCATTCTGGTTGTTCAATGTACACCTCTTCCTCAATCACTCCATTGAGGAATGTTGTCTTCACATCCATCTGATGTATTTTCAATCCCATCTGTGCTAAAAGTGCTAGAATAGATATGATTGAAGAGTACCTTGCTACTGGATCAAAGGTCTCCTCGTAATCAATTCCCTCCACCTTAGAGAACCCTCTAGCTACAAATTTAGCCTTGTGTTTCTCCACACTCTATCTGCTACTTTCTTTACATTGTAAAGCTATTTGGAACTCGCCACTGACTTGTCAACTGGTTTTGGGACCACTTCCCAAACATTGTTTCTGATAATAGAGTCATACTCCTCTACCATGGCATCAACCCATACTGGTTGTTGCACTGCTTCCTCTAATGGGAATGGCTCGATCTCTACACTCTCGCTCATCAAAGTCATGTAGCAAGTGAACCGATCTGGTGACCTCCTCTGCCTGTGATGTGATGTGGGTACTCCCACATTCTCTGTAGCATCATGCATCAATCTATCAACCTTTATGGTGTGCTTCCTTCCATCTTTTAAAGTCTTTGCATGAGTGGGTGCTTGCACTCTCTGTTTCTTTGCATGTGGATGTTCCACGTCATCCTGAGGTTCTTCCTTTGGAGCTAAAATATCCTCATCTACATGCAACTGAACCTCCCTCTTAAGGGAACATCTCATGGCCTTCTCTTCATCGAACTTCACATCTCTAGCAACCATTGTCATCCCGTGAGATGGAAGGTACATCCGATAGTTGTGAGGTGTATTAGTGTACCCCACAAATATGCCCCATTAGACATTGGATAAACCAGCGCTCCTTGTGTGTTTCATGACATGTGCTTAACCGCCTCTCATGGATCCATTAACTTTGGTGATGTGTGTTGGAAATAATACTGAGAGGGGGGGGGTGAATCAGTATTATCACATCAATAAAACTTCTTCATTTCCATATTCAGATTCATATATGCTACTTCCACAACTTCTTATGATTCAGTTAGTTGATCCTTAATGAGTGCATTAGAACATTATCAACCATATTAATAGTAAACAGGTGTAGTAAAATAGAACAGATCATCACACGCATGCTTCTACCTGCAGAGAGCTACAACCCTCTCTCGTTCTCCAGTCTCTCCTGGAAGGGAGCTACAACCCCCATATTTCTTGTACTAGCCGATCCATTTACTAGTACGCAGGCTGCTACTTGCTACAATGCTCCAAAGTTTTCAACTGCTACTGGAAGGGACATACCACCCCCTTAGCTCTTGTACTAGCTAAGATACTAGTACGTAGGTGCCGGCCTACAATCTTCTCTCCTCCAGGTACCATGTTTCATACATTTTTAGACTGGATACTCCTGAAGCACAACACATAATCTGAAAGGCCACGTTTCATCCAATTTTCATACTGGACCCATTAATATCATTGAAGCACATAATCAATCAATATTCTGAATCACCCAAACACCAGATCAATACACATACAAGGATAATATATGTGTTAGCACCCAGATCTAGTCCATCAGAACACATAAATATGAGTCATTATGATCCTGATCCAATATTAGTTCTCATCCATCAATACTGAAGCTAAACACAATCAACCAAACAGGATATGAAGAATACTGACACCTTTAAACTGTCATCAGAACCCATCAACAACCAGAACCACCTGTGACTTCAAATATCATAGCTCAAATTGTATACGCTACTACAATGAACCAAACCTACATATATACGCGCTTACACCAAAGCCAACCCACGTACAGATCTATAAATATTCAAACATGACTTGCAGCGATTTCAAACTTAAGTTATACCCAGTTCAGATCATTTTTCAATATACAAATCTAGAATAAGCATAATCAAATATATAGAGATAGTTCATTTCAAACCATTTGATCCTGATCTATCCTTAGATCTTGTTCTCCATCAACCGGTGAGATCCCTCTTTAGCTCAGATCCAGATCTGCACCATAACCCAATCATAGTATTCTAGATCTAGCACTTTATCAGATATTCAATAATTCAGATGATGCTTTGCCAAATGATCTCCTTCCTCTTTTATAGCCTTAGTCCTTTCTCAATACCACGGTCCAAAACCATAGGATCAAAAAACTGTTGGATTAATACCATGAACCAACCATGAAAGTGCGTGAGATCAACACTTTTGGATGCAATACCACAGACCAAAACCATAGGATCAAAAACTGTCGGACTAATACCATGAACCAACCATGAAAGTGTGTGAACTTTTCTCTTGCATGAAGGGAAATTTTCTCTGCATGAAAGTGCGTAAACTTTTCTCTACATGAAATAAACTTTCCTCTGCATAAAAGTGCGTGAACATTTCTCTACATGAAATAAACTCTTCTCTGCATAAAAGTGTGTGAACATTTCTCTACATGAAATAAACTCTTATCTGCATAAAAGTGCGTGAACTTTTCTCCACATGAAATAAACTTTTCTCTGCATAAAAGTGCGTGAACTTTTCTCTACATGGAATAAACTTTTCTCTGCATAAAAGTGCGTGAACTTTTCTCTACATGGAATAAACTTTTCTCTGCATAAAAGTGCGTGAACTTTTCTCTACATGGAATAAAATTTTCTCTGCATAAAAGTGCGTGAACTTTTCTCTTCATGAAGGAAACTTTATTGCACTATAATTTATCAAATAAATTTGCTGCACTATAATTTATCATTTGTGTGATTTGCCATCAAGGACAACACTTGTCTCATAATGCCAACAATCTCCCCCTTTGGACTTGTCATACTGAGAATTGTCATCTGATATCTCTTCCGTAGATTCATCTAGATATATATAAGTGAGTTGATCTTCTATGAGTTGTTTGCCATCAAGTACAACACATGCATCATAATGCCAACAATGTGTTCATTTACTAATACCTATGGGTTTTGGTCTAGCGACAACCATGATTCCCAACAAGTGGTATCAGATCCAAAGGTCTCAAGTTCGAAGCACACCTAGCTCGCGCTGGGGGGAGATTATTGGACATTGGATAAACTAGCGCTCCCTATGTGTTTTGTGACATATTCTTAACTGCCTCTCATAGATCCATCAACTCTGGCAATGTGTTCATTTACTAATACCTACGGGTTTTAGTCTAACGACAATCGTGATTCCCAGCATGCCCAACTCAGTTGTTGGCTCTAGCTTTTTCCTTTCATCCTTGGTAACATGAAAATATATTGATGAACCAAAGATCATGAAGTATGCCACATCTAGTTTCTTACCTAAAAAAGCTTCTTCTGGTGTGCTTATCCTGAGAATCTGATGAGGCCTTCTTTTCAGCACATATACAGTTGTGTTGCATGCTTCAGCCCACAAGTGCAACTGTAGGCCCTGATCATGTAACATTGCCCATGCAGCTCCCACAATACTTTTGTTTTTCCTTTCAGCCACCCCATTCTGATGTTATTTATGGGTGTTATTAACTCCCATTGAATGCATTCTAGTGCACAGAATTTATTGAATTCATTCGACACATATTCTCCACCGTTATCGCTCTTGAGAGCCTTCACTTTCTTGTCACTGTTTTTCTCAACAAGTGCTTTAAATTCACAAAATTTAGAGAACGTATAATCTTTCTTCTACATGAAGAAAATCTAGCACTTACGTGAGAAATCATCTACAAATATTACATAATACTTGTGCTTGGTCGTGGAGGCTGTCGAGAACGGTCCACACACATCTGAGTGAACTCTTTCAAGGATTTCTTGCACTCGACTGTCATTATCATGAAAGGTGGCTTTACTGTACTTCCCCAATGTACACCCTTTGCATGTATCTCTCTGCTCTAGTGCACCTTTTGGAAGTCATGTAGAAATTTGTTGCATGATATTTAAAGCTTCATGGTGCAAGTGGTCCAATATTCTATACCACAATTCACTGATGTCTAGTCTTTGCAACTTCTTTGCTTTTGTGCTCAAAGCAGCACAGTCTCCTGCATCCAATTTGTATAGGTTCTTCATACAAACCTCGATCCACTTCACTTGTCCTGAGGCTATGTGACCAAGGAAATCCTTTCCTTTGCTAAATATCACATCGTAGCCACAGTCCTCCAACATAGCAACTGAAACCAAATTCTTCTTCAGACCGGAACATACATGACATGTTTTAACGTGAGAGGAGAACCAGACTCCCTCTAAAAAGTGACAACATTGATGCCAGTCGTGTTATACCTTCCATAATCTCCCATTTTGATGTGCATCTAGAGGTTCTTCTCATCCAAGTCACTGAAGAATTCTTTATTTTTAGTCATATGGAATGAGGCTCCACTATCCAGATACCGCACACTACCCATCACCGATGTCACCATACAAGCAATGAGGGTGAAATCCAACTCGAACTATGAAGCAAGAGCTTCACCTACCGCTCCTCCTAAGTGCTTCTTATCATCATTCTTGTGTGGACACTTCGTGGCATATTTTCCCAACTCATGACAGTGAAAACATTTAATCTTCAAGAAGTCCTTCTTCTTGCTTGCCTAACTAGAATCTGATTTGGAATGGGATCACTTCCCTTTCCCTTTCTTTGCTTTTCCATCTAAGGCATATTTCTCCTCATCATCATGCTTGGATGAGGATCCATCTCTGGTGTTCCACCGAATCTCTTCTTGCACCAAGTCAGACCACAAATGCTCCCCTATGGTAGCTTCTCCCTCCCATTTACCAAATCCTAATAGCTTTGTCAGCTCTTGGGAAGGACTATAAGTGTTAGGCTGACCATATCATCTTCAAAAACTGTAACACCAACACTTCCAAGCTCATCTTGAAATTGGGTGAACTTCGTAAAGTACTTTGGTATTGTGTCACCTTTCTCCATCTTGATTTTCCTAAGCTTCTCCTTCAGTGTCAGCTTCCTATGGTCACTGTTGTTCTAAAACAGGCATGTCAAGGCCTTCCACATTGCATATGGAGTCTCCTTCTCATGGACATTCAAGACAATATGATCTCGAACTCCTTCTAGTATGATCCTTATCGCATTTGCAACGCATTTCCTCCACTCTGCCAGATCTTCAGCATCAGTTGTTGGAGGCTTAGGAATATCTTTGTCTATGAATTCCTTCAGCATTGTCTTCCAACACTTCCTCCATCCTGTCCTTCCAAGCAGTATAGTTTGAACTACCCTCAAGGGAATATTCAATTCTTAATCTGTATAACAACATCCTACTGGCTTTGAAGAATGATACTGAAAATTCGATTTCACTTGCAAAAGAAAAACTCGTATTCTCCTCTTCTAGAGTGATTTGTGCTCTGATACCATGTAGAATTTCCTTGTAGATTCAAATTGCTTATGTGATTTTCTAAAACAAAATATTTGAATCTACTTTACTCATTGATGGAAACAATTAAACAATCATGAAAACATGAAGCATACAAGAGAAAGAATTCAATCAACACATTACATAATGATTCCTGGGGAAAGCCACAGTTAAAAACCCCTACTATTTGTATATTGCATTAGTCAAAAAATATGAGAAGATTACAATGCTCTTCTCGAGCCCATGCAACCTCTGCACTATCTCTATCTATCTCACTGCTTCCTAGACAAACCCAGGCCAGTACTTAACCAAATTTTGGCTTGCCCAAATCCCTATTTCATTGCATTGTTTCCTTCGGAATTTACCCCCATTAATTAGGGAAATTCTTCAATTGGAATTGTGCAATCCTCATTGGCCTTCCTTTGACTGCATGCACCACCTATACAATTCAAATGAGAATACAATTGATAGTACATTGTTCCTGAACTCCAATATCAACTGGGTAACTCTCATATCTGACATGCATGAGTTATTTATGAGTGAATCATCAGTTAACTAGTTGAACACATGAAGCAACACCCCACTGTCTGACCTCCTACTAGTTCCTCCATCAGTTTGAACTAGTTTAACTAACTTTAACTCAATTAAACTAAATTAATTAATTACAAATCAAAATAAACTCAACCAAGGCTCCTATAATGTAGGAGACACTCTACATGACTCAAGTTAGACCCTCAACTCAAAATAACTTAGCTAACTAAGTCAATTTAACTTAGTTAACTCGTACAAGTTGTCTTGTGATGTGGAATTACAATTTTATTCCTAATTTAATTCAAGGACAAAATTAAATCTGGATTTTCTTGTTGCATTTTCAACAGTAGTTTCTTTGATTTCATTGGAAAGAATAAATTCCATATCCTTAGCCCAATTGCAGATGGCAGAAATGAGTTAACTAAATTTCAATTCGAGAACCAATAACAACCTAATGCAGTAAATGCAAGAGCACCACCATATACATTGAAGCAACACATTTGTAGTTGAACTTTCCTATTGATATAATATCCAATAGAAGAGCACATATGAGAAAGCATGGAGATGGATGATATCCTATTTTTTAGGTTTGCATGCTAGTTTAGATTCCACTAGCTAGAGAGGTTACATGGGAGAGTGATATTAGCCACTAGGTCACACCCTCAAGGCATCCCAATGCTACAAAAGTCACAACAAAAGAAGCGATAATCTACACTAACAAAGTCTATCCACATTCTCTTTGGATTATAACAAACCCTAGTGCAAATAAAGAATAACCAATATTATACAAGGTACATTAGATTCGATCTTTAAGTTATAATTTTAATTTATATAAATTGGAAAATGGCACATCTTACTTTATATCCTAATCACTTTAGGCCCAATCTTAATTGGTCTGTTTAATGTAAAATTTTCCTTGAAGTTGCATGTTATCTTCATGATGAACTTAGAATTAAAATTGTAGATCCACACATCAAAACTAATAACATCCTTCTAGATAAACGTTAAATCAAAAAATAGCTTATTTTGGGTTGGTCAAACTAAATGAGGCTTAAAAAAACATTGTGTGTGTGTGTGGAGATTATATAGAAATATTTTTCTTAGGATTGTTTAATTGAATTAGATATTTTTCAATGTAATCACAACAAAGGATTTTCTCATGATTTTTATATATAATTTTTAGACAACATCATATTACAATCTCTTTTTCTTGTTATAGTGAATGTAGTAATTGAAATAACATGAGAAAAACAAATTTATGGTTAATATAGTTCAATATACCTCATAATTCTTATAAGTTGGTGAGCCATATCTAGTGAATCTGGAGCCATCTAGTGAAAAAACATTGTGGTCACTAATGTAATAATTTAAACGAATCCTTTAGAGAATCGGTAACTTTGAAAGATCGACCACAACTATTACACCATATACAACTTTTCATAAATACCACTAATAGGTTGGTTACATCATGTCTCCAAAGACTTGAACCCAAGCAGCTAGTGAAACAAATTGTTCACCAAATCAATCGAGCTAAGATCATTTGAAAATAATTTAAATGGTTTTATAATGTTATATATTAGTGAATTTTTTTTACCATAGATGTATAAATTTAGTTCAGAATATTATAAGACAGAATAAATAAATAAATTTAATGATTAAAATTTGTATCTAAAAATAATTTAATTTTTTTGTCTTAAACTAATAAAAATTATTCTGCTACTTGGTTCGTACATGAAAAATAATTGTTTAAACTTAAGTTGTAGGACATGTGCTCAGGATAAACAAGAATCTATGAAATAGGATAGTGCAAAACATAATAAAATTGTTTTATTTTTAAACCTATTAGAGATTGAAGGTAAGAAGGCATACACGAAATATATGAATGCATAACTTCGTAGAGGCCAAGGGCACTACTATCAACAATGTCAAGCAAAAGACTTTAAGGAAAACCCTTGGCTCCAAATTAAAGAGAACTATGTTAATTTAACACCTCCATTGAAAATAGATTCCATTGAGCATATAACAATATATATATATATATATTAGAATATGCTCTTCATATCCCAATGTAGGGAAACCCCTTCCATTTCCATGTATTGTTTGGTAGGAACTCTTGTCCCTTAAGAAACCAATTTCGTGGTTCTGTAGAAATTGTGCTTAAGATAATAATGTTTATTGTTTATGTCACTTAGTTGTCACTTAATTGTATGTTGTATTCTCAAATGAAGGACCTGAAAGACCTAGTTTTTAACCCTCAATACTTAGGTGACATGAAAGTCTCAGAATGCCATTTGATTGCTGAATATGAATGTTGAATGAAGAATGCTAAGAGAAGTCAGAGACAATATGTTGTTTTACACATAATCTACTATCTGTGACACTTAGAGAAGTTAAAGACAATATGTTGTTTTACACAAAAACTACTATCTGTAACTTAGAAGAATTGTAGAGGTAGGAACTTCAAGTATAGGAGTGCTCTTTTAAGGAATTTTAACTTCATTTACATAAGCAAATAAAGACCTACTGCTTCATTACCATACTTAAAAGAAGAAGACATATGATGACACATAACAGAGAAGTCACAAAATCATACCCAACAATGTGTGGAAAACTTATGATACTTTCACTAATCAATAGTTTTATCGAGAATACAATGGCCTAGTCTCTAGGTTCTTCAAAATTCTAACCCTCTCTCTGTAATTTTTCCTCTTTTTATACATTATGATACAATTGGTAATCACTAAAACTGTCAAACTGCTTAACTATCTCCTAACTATCTAAAGTAAAAATCACTACAGAATATTACATTAGAGGGTAAAAGACACCTCATTCTCAAGAAAACAAAATAATAGGAAGTAACAGAAATTAGAAAAATGATGATGGTTGCTCGCTATTCGGATCTATGGCTTGGCTGCTAATGAAGTTTCTCTGTAAATGTTTTGATAATAGTTAAACTGTTTTAACACAACACACTGCATTTTAACAAAACTCCGTGCATCGAATTGGGTCTGCGTATGCATCGGAAATGTTCTGATTGGCTAAAACGCAAGGAAACCTGACCAATCATTGTTGCTGGAAACCAAATGAATAAACCCCCAATTCATTACATATCGGGTCCACCTGAGCTGTGAACCCACGCGCACATTTGAGCGTGATCACCGTCCCATCACCCATTCAATGGATGGTCTGATCCTTTGGAACTCAACAAGACTTTAAACCTGTTAAACAAAACCTTATCGCATCTGCTTTTTCAACAAGCCTTTGACTTCCTCACGGACCCGATAGGAAATAAAACTGCAGTTAAAAGGCTTATCGGGTCCAATTTTAAAAATAAAACCTGTGCACTTTTCGACATAATATCTATCGGATCTACTACCTGCAAGCAGACGGCCCTGATCAACTGAGGTTTTAACTCAACTTTATAATTTATCGCGTCCGATTTTGAATTAACCCTCGCGCTTGTTAACCGTGCGATTACCGTCGGATCTGTTGCCTTCCAAGTGGACAGCTCATATCTTCTCGCGGGTTTCTCACATTCAAAAGCCATTAATAATATAAAATAAGTCATTTCTTTCAAATTTCCACATTTCCTCTTATTTCCGCTATAACATAATATTTGATTTTTTTCCATTTTTGCAATAAAACTAAAAATAAAATTAAAAGGACAATGGATGCTACAACATTTGGCTCCACTTGGGGATAGTGCTTTTGCCACAGAAGCACTAAGAACCGCAGATCAGTGCCTTCACCTTGGGCATGGAGTCATATATTGCTTAGCCAATTAAAATTCTATGGAATTTGTACAATGAATTCACTCTGGTATCTACAATGACAGGATGTTTGTGCTTCAGAACTGGAAGTAATGTTTGAGGTATTGCCCATTGACAGGTAGCTATAAAGATTCACCATCAAGATTTTCCAGGAAGAATGTATTATTTGTTCTTGCTTCTATAATTCTGAATGGGCCATACCAGAGAGGATCAAACTTCCCATGTTTACCCTTATCTTCTCTTCTAGTATCCCACCTTAATACCAGGTCTCCAACTTTAAAATCAATTTCTCTGGCCTTTCTGTCAAAAATACCCTTCATCTTTGATTGATACATAATCAAATTGTCTCTTACCTTATCCCTGCTCTCACTCATCTCCACTACCTTATGCATCCTTCTTATCAGAGCATTGGGTTCTTCTTTTACCTCCTGAATCATTGCAATCACAGGCTTCACAAGCTAACTTGGGAACAGAGCTTGAGTCCTCCACATAACTTCTCATGATAATCTTTAATGGTCTCTGTAAATTTATCCTCTGTTAAACATAATAACAAAATTCCTACAATATCCTTCCAATACAATCTGCCCTCAACAATCACATATGGTTGTGCTTTGATATTTAATCCTCTATACTTTGTTCTATCCAGAGATTGAGGACAAGAGAGAAAACACAAATAATGGACTATGTGCTTGTACCATTCTAAACATAAAAACTTATACCTGATTTCATACATGGATTTTATTTTTCTTCACCTTATTCAATTATCTCCTCATTTGTAGGTGTTAGCAAGTTGATTCCCAATGCTTGAAAATTTGACTCTTTCAACATCTTTTCCAATCCTTGCCCTTTCACCAGCTTTGTGGGCTTTATGTCTAAGTCATATTGTTGGCTCTTGGCTATCCATTTCCCTCTTTTGCCTTCCACATCACTCTGGACTAAGACATCCTTTACTACAACATTCGACACATAAGCAATGATCTGTGACTGCAGTACATAAGTCTTGAAGGCCTTTAGGACTTTTACCAAAGCATATACCTATTTTTCAAGAATATTGTACTTTAGTTTAGCATCTCTGAGAATCTTGCTAAAGAAAGCAACTGGTTGCTCCTTTTCTTCATCATTCTTCTGTAACAAAACAACAACTATTGAATTAGGTGATGTAAATGAAAAAACTTGAAAAGGCTTTTGATAATTAGAGCTCATTAGGACTAGATCTGCGTGTAATGCTTCTTTAATCCTGGAGAATGAGTCTCTGGCTTCCTTGGTCCAATGCACTTCATTCTCCTTCTTCAACATATTAGTAATTTCTTTTACAATTTCAGCATAATTGGACACAAACCTCCTTAAGAAGTTTATTTTTCCCATAAATTTCTGAATGTCCTTCTTACTCCTGGGCAGGGGTATTTTCTGCACAACTTGCACTCTTGCTGGATCTATCTTCACTCCATTTCTAGAAACAATGTGCCCCAGCAGTTTTCCCTCCTCCAGAGCAAAAATAGACTTCTTAGGATTCAAGGAAAGCCCAAATCTTCTACATTTCTCAAAAGTCTTTTTAAGATGGTCCAGATGCTCCTCATCAGACTTAGAGAAAACAGTGATGTCATCCAAGTATATCACTACAAACTTATCACCCACAAAAGCAATGTCCATAGCCCTCTGAAATGTAGCACCTGCATTCATCAACCCAAAAGGCATTCTAGCATACATAAAGGTTCCCCAAGGAGTTGTGAATGCAATCTTCTTCTGATCTTCTTTATCCACAACCACCTGGTTATACCCAGAAAACCCATCTAGCATTGACATCCTGAATGATCCTGTTACCTTCTGTAGTACATGATCCATTTTAGGTAACGGATAATTATCTTTCAAGGAAGCCCTATTGAGATTTCTAAAGTCCACACATAGCCTTATCTCTCCATTCTTCTTCCTTACAGGCACTAAATTGGCCACCCAGTCAGAGTACCTGAGTGGAACTATTATTTTGGCATCAAGCAACTTTTTGACTTCTTTCTCAATCAATGGTAAAAGCAGAGGATTTATCTGTCTTAGTTTCTGCTTGAATGGTTTAATCCCCTCTTTCAAGGGAATCTTGTGCTGAATAATACTTACATCATATGTTTTAAGATCCTCATAGGACCAAGAAAAAACATCAACATAGTCCTTGAAAAGCTTAAGATATCTCTCCTTATAATTAAGTGGAACTCCATTAAATAATTTGACTAACCTGGGCTCCTTCTGGGTTCCAATATTGTGATCTTGAATCTGCTCATCCTGTGGAATTTTCTCTGAACTAACAGCTACATCATTGGAATTAAAAAGCCTTTCAAGAGGGACAAGTCCCCTTGGCAGAGTATTATCTTTCAATTGAATAATATTTTGATCAACTATAGAATTTTTCAAACCACTTACTTCTGCACCTTTTGTTGCTTCATCTTCATCTTGATCAATCTTTATGCCCTGAAAATCTTCAATCATTGTCAAGAATTCCTTAATCTGTTGATCATATTCAAAAATATGCCAGTGCTTTATATTATCAAGAACAGAAGGCCTATGCCTCATTTCAACCTCATATCTTAGCTTTGGATTAATAGGAGGCCTAAAAGTACTAGCAGCCACAGCCAAAGAGTCTACTAATATGTTTCCATCTCTTGGAATGAACTAAATGTTGAAAGCTTCAAAGAAGTTCTCAACCAAATCCCACACTTCATTTTTGTATGCCCTAAGCCTAGGGTGTTTTGTCTGACAGTGGTTCTTTATTTTCTTTATAATCAGCTCTGAATCTCCAAAGACAGAAATTGACTGTACTCCCATTTGTTTTGTTGTTTGCAGAGAAATGATCAAGGATTCATATTCTGCCACATTATTTGTTGCCTCAAACTCCAATTTAAAAGAAAAAGGGAACATATTACCTCCAAGTGCAATTAGAAGGAAACCAGCACCTACTTCTTCTTTAGAATAGGCTCCATCAAAGAAGCACTTCCACACCCCTTCCGTTTGTAGCTCTGTATTTACATTGGCTGAAGTGAGTTGCGTTTGGTTATCTTCAGCCAAATCTGTATTGTCATGCAACACGAAGCAAGAAAAGTCATCTTTCTCTTGGCTATATACATGTGAATTACTTGCTCCATTTTTTGTGATTGTTTTTACAAGTATAGTTTCTCTATACAACCTCCTTTCTTCTCCACCAAAAATTGGTATAACAGCGTATGTAAAATCTAGTTTCAAAACACCACCCAATTTAAGCCCCTCATGACCTAGATAGCAACATTCCAAACCTAGCAGGGATATTTGCTACCACTACATCCATTACCAAGCTTCTAGCTAGGATATGGGCTAATGACACCACCATATCTTTAATGACCCCTAGACACTTGACTTTATTTGAATCAAGAGAACACAAGTCTCTGTAAGGTTTAGTACCTTGTAGGTTTAGTTGTTTCATCACTAATAATGGCATAAGGTTATGTGAAGCTCTTGAATCAAACATACAATTGTGCAAGAGGAAACCATGAATCAATAGAGAAATGTAGAAAGGAGGTGTTGAAGAATCTATCTCCTCCACATGTGGACCAAAAACCACCACTGGTTTATCTTCTTGCAAATTCACGGTGTCATTTATATTCACATTCTGAGATAGATTAATAAACTCAGCAATCTCCCTTTGATAAACTGGTGTTTTGACCAACTCTGTGAGGGGCACTTGAATTCTGATTTTCTCTAATTCCTTAGTGAGACTAAACACATGAACCTGTTTAGTACTTCTTTCATTTTCATCTTCACTTCTCTTCATTACTGAAACCTCTTGTGGAATGGAAACAAGTTTTTCTAAAGGAATTTTATCACTTTTGTCTTGAGAAGACTCACCTTGAAGCATTTGAGTCTTGCTATTTGTATTCTGCTGCTGCTTTCCTTTATTCAATTGCTTTGCAGGCTGTGGTTCTTGTGGAGTCGCCTTTTGTAAGGGAGCTGGAACTTGCTGCTCACCTTCATCTTCTTGACTTCTAGATCTTTTCCTTGATCTCAAGTCATATTTCTTATGTAATTCTGCCTGCATAAAATCAGAAAATTGCTTCCAATACTCATCAATTTCATTCTCATCATAGATGGCATCTGTTTCAGCATATTCATATTCTTCTCCCTCAACACCTAGTTCATCTTCATCTACTGCATACAATGTGGAAATCTGATCATCATGGTCCCTAGAATGCTCTGATACTTCATCAGGATCTGCCTCTAAATACAATGGTGCTTGAATCTGATCTTGATCTTTTCTCTCCTTCTGCAAGATTTGCAGAGGTTGTCTTCTATATTGAGGATTAAAATTTTTATTCTGTTGTGCTTGCCTCTGAGAATTCTTACTCTCCAACTCTAATTTAATCAATTTATTTGACAAATTTTTAATTACATTACTCATATCCTCTAATTTTTTACTTTGAGAGGATTCCACTTTAGCCTTTCCCTTATCTTGGATAGGTTGTGTCTCTAGTCCTTTACCTGCAGCCACCAGATTTGCTTCTATCTCTAAGGCATCAGTTTGGATCTAATCAATGGTTACAGATCTTCTCTCCCTCAATGTGAATCCAAAATTTGACTCAAAATCCCTTGCAAAAGTTATTTTTGCACCAACATGAGGGGCCTTAATCTCCATTGGAAGACTATTGTACAATTTATTAAACCTTCTGATGAATTCAACAACGCTTTCATCAGATTTCTTCTTAATTGCATTAAACTCTGTGAGTGAATACCCATGGTCTCTTTTCTCTCCCCATCTCTGGGTGAACAGGCGCTCCATCTCTTCCCATGTTGTAATAGAGTTATTAGGAAGCCCTTTAAACCATTTTCTTACTTCTCCATCCAAGGATTGCACAAAAAGTCTTAGAACAACATCCAGATGTTCAACATTTAGATTCTCTACAAAATTACAAAATACTGCTATATGATTCTTTGTTGTTTGTTCATCCTCCCCTGTGAAATGAGGAAGAATCTTCAAGTACTCTTGAGGCATTTGATTCAATTGTTGTGGCAATTGAATAGGTGCATACCTATTCATCAAGAATGCAGGTGTTGCCATGTTTGCTCCTGAACTTACTAAACCTTGATTACCAACAGATGTGGAACCTGACTGAGGAGTAAATGGAGTATGAGAAGGTGATAATGTAGTTATAGGTTCAGGTTGAATAACTATAGCAGATACTAAAAAAGAAACAGACTCTAGAGACTGTTCTTGACAGTTGGGTTCTTGAAATGAATTGGATGTAAAAGGTGACTCTTGGTCAATAAATGATGAATGTTTGGATGAAAAATGAGTTGAACTGCTGCCAGGTGCAGACAGTGTAGGACTTGGTGTAAGTGGAGTTTTTGGCCTTCCAACCCTCTTGGAAACTAGCCTCTCAAGGTCTGAAAGGGCTTGAACTTTCTGTTGTGAGGTATCTGACCTTGTATGGGGCCTCTTTGGAGCCAGAGTTATTATTTTTGTTCAATACAACCAAATATTTCCTCCTCACTGAACAACCAGAGGAAAATATTAAAAACCTAGGGAAAAGTGTTCTTGTCTTCTCTCCCTGACAACGGTGCCAATTAATGTTGTCCCTTAAGAAACCAATTTCTTGGCTGTGTAGAAATTGTGCTTAAGACATTAATGTTTATTGTTTATGTCACTTAGTTGTCACTTAATTGTATGTTGTATTCTCAAATGAAGGACCTGAAAGACCTGGTTTTTAACCCTCAATACTTAGGTGACATGAAAGTCTCATAATGCCATTTGATTGTTGAATATGAATGTTGAATGAAGAATGCTAAGAGAATTCAGAGACAATATGTTGTTTTACACAGAATCTACTATTTGTGACACTTAGAGAAGTTAAAGACAATATGTTGTTTTACACAGAAACTACTATCTGTAACTTAGAAGAATTATAGAGGTAGGAACTTCAAGTATAGGAGCGCTCTTTTAAGGAATTTTAACTTCATTTACATAAGCAAATAAAGACCTGCTGCTTCATTACCATACTTAAAAGAAGAAGACATATGATGACACATAACAGAGAAGTCACAAAATCATACCCAACAATGTGTGGAAAACTTCTGATTCTTTCATTAATCAATAGTTTTATCAAGAATATAGTGGCCTAGTCTCCAGGTTCTTCAAAATTCGAACCTTCTCTCTATAAATTTTCCTCTTTTTATACATTATGAGACAGTTGGTAATCACCAAAACTATCAAACTACTTAACTATCTCCTAACTGTCTAAAGTAAAAATCACTACAGAATATTACATTAGAGGGTAAAAGACACCTCATTCTCAAGAAAACAAAATAACAGGAAGTAACAGAAATTAGAAAACTGATGATGGTTGCTCACTGTTCGGATCTGTGGCTTGGCTGTTGATGAAGTTTCTCTGTAGATGTTCTGATAATAGTTAAATTGTTTTAACACAACACACTGCATTTTAACAAAACTCCGTGCATGGACTTGGGCCCACGTATGCATCGGAAATGTTCTGATTGGCTAAAATGCAAGGAAACCCGACCAATCACCGTTGCCAGAAACCAAAGGAATAAAGCCCCAATTCATTACATATCGGGTCCACCTGAGTTGTGAACCCACGCGCACATTTGAGCACGATCACCGTCCGATCACCCATTCAATGGACGGTCCGATCCTTCGGAACTCAACAAGACTTTAAACCTGTTAAACAAAACCTTATCGCATCTGCTTTTTCAACAAGCCTTTGACTTCCTCACAAACCCGATAGGAAATAAAACTGCAGTTAAAAGGCTTATCGGGTCTGATTTTAAAAATAAAACCCATGCACTTTTCGACGCGATATCCATCGGATTTGCTGCCTGCAAGCGAACGGCCCTAATCAACTGAGGTTTTAACTCAACTTTATAATTTATCGCGTCCAATTTTGAATTAACCCTCACACTTGTTAACCGGGCAATTACTGTCGGATCTGTTGCCTTCCAAGCGGACGGCTCATATCTTCTCACGGGTTTCTCACATTCAAAAGCCATTAATAATATAAAATAAGTCATTTCTTTCAAATTTCTTCATTTCCTCTTATTTCTGCTATAACATAATATTTGATTTTTTTCCATTTTTGCAATAAAATTGAAAATAAAATTAAAAGGATAAACGATGCTACAACAAGAACAATGCATGCATTAACACGCATGGTAGGAGATACCAATGGAATTAATATATATGAGCTCCTACAAGAGGTAGGGAAATACTATTATGAAAATAAAAAGACTAGATTGATGTTTAAATGCAATATAGACCATAAAACGAACAATAGTTGAGGAAATATGAACTTAGAAAATGTAAGAATGGATTTGTGAGTGTATGTATTCAAGCATGAAGACATCCTATTGTTAGTCTATTGATGCATGTATGTTGTGAAGCCATCCAATTGTTGGTGTATTTAAACATATATGAATGCAAACCCTAGGGAGCCTAGTTGGCACATAAACTTCTTGGGGCCATAATTATCGCATACAAACTTTGTATTGGGTATTATTTAAATAATTACAAAGATTATTCTTAGTTCTATGTATCTAGAAATCTTGGTCATCTTAAACATTTTGGCCATCAAAATCACCAAAAATACATGGGGATTGCCCAAAATTACTTTGGAAATTCAAGATCTATGAAATCGTTATAAATCTAGCAAGGTTCAAAACTTTTTCTAAGATTTTGATAAACCGAAATGGCTACCTAGGCCATTAATGCCCCCCGAAATTGATTGTCCCTATTGCATTAATTTCTTTAGTTAATGGGGAAACTTTTGTTGAATTTGGTTTGGGGTAAACCAATTTTCCTAGTGAACTAGTTGCCTTTCTTTAACAACCCAATAGAGTTGTATGTTCTACTCAATGGTATTCTTCATCTCAGTGTCCATTCAATCCCACTATATCCTTCTTAATGCAATCAATGTTGGTTTCTATGGGAGTTAATTCTTGTGCCAACTTCAAGGTGTCCAAGAGAAATAGAAAATATGGTTGAAGGAATGCCACATTATAGACAAGGGGTGAGGTGAGAAAATGTAGAAAATTGAAGTCATAATCATTCTCACCCATAACCTTGGTGATTTTATAAGATCAATATTATACAAGTTTGAGCTTCCTATGGGGGCATGTGAGTTGTTTTCTATGAGTGAAACCATACCTTCTCATTATCCCAAAACTTGTGTGGAATCTAATGTCAATTGTGTCACTACTTGTACTTGGTGGTTTCTTTTGGCATGATGTAATGAGCACCATTAGCAGATGCCTAAAATCCGTTAAAGATCCCATTGACCCCAAACGCCACAAAGGGGTTTATTTGGTCCCTTGTTCTTGTGGAAAAACCTACATTGGTGGGACCGGTAGATCAATCTCAACCAGGATTCAAGAACATGCAGCTGACATCAAGCATAACCGCTCCAAAACCTCAGCTTTAGCCGAGCACTCCAATAAAACGAATCATCATATTTGCATTGAAAACTCATGTGTTGTGGCCAAAATTGACCATTATCACCATAGGAAATTCAGAGAAGCCATCGAAATAGGTAAGCACCCTGATAACCTCAACCGCGATGATGGTTGGAAAATCAGTGACAATTAGATCCCGACTCTTACCTCTAACCCCTCATTCTCCTAAAAATGTCCCTTTCTTCTCATCCCTCAACCTCAGCTTTAGCCGAGCACTCTAATAAAACGAATCATCATATTTGCATTGAAAACTCATGTGTTGTGGCCAAAATTGACCATTATCACCATAGGAAATTCAGAGAAGCCATCGAAATAGGTAAACACCCTAATAACCTCAACTGCGATGATGGTTGGAAAATCAGTGACAATTGGATCCCGACTCTTACCTCTAACCCCTCATTCTCCTAAAAATGTCCCTGCCTTCTCATCCCTCAACTAGACCTCCACAATCTTCCTTGTTATGAGACAAGCCCAAAATTCATCAAACCCTTCTCCTTTAAATCATCAAGTATAAACCCTTTCTATAATCATTAAAAAATAAAAATAAAAATAAATAAATAATAATAAT
Source organism: Pinus tabuliformis (assembly GCA_031772625.1). Lineage (NCBI taxonomy): Eukaryota > Viridiplantae > Streptophyta > Pinopsida > Pinales > Pinaceae > Pinus > Pinus tabuliformis. The sequence continues at coordinate 1,074,446,737 of CM062813.1, read as the reverse complement.
AATAATTAATCAATTAATTAGTATAATAAATTTAGTTTAATTGAATCAATAATGCATAAAATGATTAAGTCTACAAACATTTAATTCAAATAAAAACAAAAATAAATAATATTTAATTTAATTTAATTATTAAATTCATATTTGGAATTAATAATAATATTTGACTTAGTATGCATAACCATAAAATTAGTTTTTAAATCATTACTAGACACTAGCCACTAATCATGATTTTAATATACATCATTATTTATTACTTTATATTATATTATATTATATGATATTATATTTTTAATTATAACTAAAAATTAAGATAATTCATTTATATTATATAATAATTCATAAATATCATATATAATTCACATATATATCATGTTATTAATATTCATTTCAATCATACCACATCATATCATTAATATACATTATTCATTTCAATCATATCATTTCACTAATATTCATTTCAAAAATAAATAAATAAAATTAATTAATTATTGGTTAGTTAGTAATCACTAACTAATATTTATAACTATAATCTTAATTTTAATCTTAAAAAAAAAAACTAGATATTAAATTATGTATTAAAAACCAATTTTTAAAAACCAATAAACAATGACTAAAGTAATAATAAAAATGAAAATAAACAATTATAAAGCGAAATTACATCATCTAACATGTCGGCCATTATTCATTCCCATCCCAACCCTAACCTTATTTAAACCTCATTGAGTTCTGACTTATTTCACTCATGGATCTAATCCTGATGATAAACCACAAAGGTTGGTTCGAAACGTCGATTCCAATTAAACATGAATGCGATGACTCCAGAAGACAGTACTACAAAGATTATAGATGGCAGAAGCCTCAAATCAATACTTTTTATATTATTTTGCATTAATAAAATGCCAAAATAAAATATATTATAATTGTTATTTATAATGGGTGAAATTATAGTATTGAAAAAAATTATTGTTCACAAATAGTGGATTTTAAAAGTTGCAAAGGATTTTTAGGCAAAGCAAAATGTTTACGACAATACAAATATCTTATCATTTTTTAAGTGATGTCAATTTAATAGATCATTCTTTCAAATAGAATCCTATATTATTGTATATTTGTTTTTCTCAAATTAGAAGAAAAATTACTATGGCACTTGTTTTTTTTATAATAATTCTTTTGTTGGTTTAACCTAATGAGAAATTTGAACTTTGAATCTCATAGTTTACATAATACTTCATAACATGGTGATCATCAATTACACTAACTCTATCAATTTGATAATAAATTTTATTATTTGAAATTTATTTAATATTTTTAAAATATATAATAAAATCAAATTTATAAATAATATTATTATATTATTAAAAACGTTTTTTTAATTATTAAAATTTAATAAAATCTATTAATTCATAATTAATTTCAAAATAAAAATATCATAATTTTCTCTTTAATCATTCAAATTATATTTGAATGAAAAATTAGAAAACTTAAATTATGTAAATATAAAATATCAAGGTGATATAGTAATTCAAGTCTAACTTACATTTGAGGTTAATTACTATCCGAAGGATAGCCAACCAAATAAGAAAACCTGCATTTTTCTTTTTGAGTTTTGGTTAGCTCAAATCCAAATCTGTTTAATTATTGAGGAAAGAGAGAAGGAATACATTCTAAAATGGAAGGAGTCTTGATTTATGAATACTTTACTTTTTCATAAGAACGATTTTTAAATATAAGTTTGTTTGTTTGATTTATTTTGTTTTTATTTTTTTTTAATCAAGGGAATTGGTATATCTATCCTTTGAGTCTTGATTCATGAATATTTTATAAGAATAATTTTTAAATATAAGTTAGTTGGTTTGTTTGATTTTTTTTTTTTTTTTTTTTTTTTTTTCTTTTTTTTTGGTTTAAATCAAGGGAATTGGTATATGTGTCATTTGTCATCAAGGAGATTTGGGATTGAGTCAATGGGATTACTACTATAATTCCGAGCCTAATGCAATCATCCACAAGCCTCGCTAGACAAGTAAACCAATTTTTTAACGTGGGCGAGGCTTGTATATTGGTTGGCAAACATAAGCATTTTGTCGATATCCATGATTGATTTCGATAAGAGAGATGGGATTGTTGATCACTTTTCTTGCTAGGGATAAGAGTTAATCTCCTAGGGAATATTTAAGATTTCCCCTATGTTTTTATAGAGGTGGTACTCGTATTTCACATTTAGATTTTGAAGTGTATTTGGTCATATAAATAAATATAGCATTGAACAATCTACACATGTGATTGGACCAAGTGGTGAAAAGAACAAATAACAAATAAATTATACTTTTAAAATAATAACCTCACAAATGAAACAACTAAACTCATTCCATCACATCCTTCCATATACACAATGAGGAAAACATATTTGAAGCAATATTCATAGACATAAACCAATACTAAGGACCCATAACTCTAGAGTGCTTTAAATGATTTTATTCTAATATGAAAATGGGGCACTTAGGGTTCTTGTCTAACTTACAAGAACCTCTCCCACTTCCAAAGCTTAAATTATTCCCAAGTCTTTATGATTAACAAGTGCGGAATTAAATATGTGGTTGAACAGAAGGTGTATGCTGGTGTTGCTTATTAAAATTGTTTATGAGTTGTGATTTAATGTGCTCAAACTGATATATAAATACCTATAACAGTAAATAAAGCAACAAAGACAATGCAGCAATAAAACACACACAGAACAACAATATTAATTAGGAGTTCACCCACAACTCTTGGGCTACGTCTCCGTGAGCTCTAGTCAACTCAACTAGGCTCTTTGGGATTATGGTATAAGTCCTTTTTACAAGCTCTTGGCTCAACTCCTACTGTTTTACACAGAAACAGTGGGTCCAGACACCATTTCATTCTCTGGCTCTTAGCTCTTGGTTCTGGCTCTTGGCTCTAACTCTGGCTCTTTGGCTTTGGCTTTGGCTCTGGCTCTTCGGCTCTGGCTTCTTTGGCCCTCTATAAGTTTACAGCTCTCTGGCTTTCCACTTGAACTCCAAGTGACTCCCTTGGTTGCGTGCACTTTAGCTTTTGCTTTCTACGCTGCTTGTTTTGTTGTTGCCTTTTTTTGCACTGCTTTCTTACACCTTAGCTTCCTGCTTTGGCTTCTCTTTCAACAACAATTCCAACAAAAAAACCCCCTTCTGTCTCTGACATTCATGGATTTTAAGCCAATTGGTGATTGTCTGTTCATTTTTCCCTTTGGGCTCTTCGGCTTCCTTAGTCGTTCCTCTGTCAACCGTGATCATGAGGAATCATTCCTCTTCCCGGATCTGCCTCTTCGCGCTTCAAAACGCATCCCTATTGCAAAAGCGCTCGCTTGCAGCGTGGCACAGGGAATGATGGTTGTTTTCCCATGGAAAATGAACTGGCGACCTCCTTTCAAGCGAAAATCCACAAAATACTTTGTTTCGGACTTGAAATGGAAATACAAAGGAAAATCACTATCGGGCGTGAAATCCGGGCGTGAAAGTCTATTAAATTGCCCCTAAAATCCCTATTGGGTCTGCCTTCCATCGCATATCGCAATTGCTTCGGTGGCATGGCCAATGGCCAAAAATCCATTAAACGGGAAATACAAAGGAAAATCTGAATTTCCAGATTTGAAATTTTATGAAATCGGGCTTTTAAACCCCATCGGGGTCCGGTACTGAAGCAATTGCAAGTCGCAGCGGCCTGGGGTCCTTCCCTTTTGGGATCGCCGACAACGATCCGCCGATATCGACAATCGCAGTCGCAAGTCGCACTATCGCATCGGCCTGGGGCCTTTGCCTTATGGGTGCATATGCCTGCCTCCGACCCAATCCGTCGATCCGATCATCGGAGATCACTGATCAGGGGTCCCTTCCGCCTGACCTTAAGTCCTCCTCTTGGCCTTATGTGATGCGATTTCCTCAAATAGCCTTTTAGGCCATTTTTAATGGAGCTTGCCCATTTTGAGAAGGATAAAGAGAAACTTCTTCCTGCGATAACTTCTTCATCTGAAGTCCGTTTTCGCCTATTCAAGTTGCGTTGGATTCAGAATGAATAGATCTCTATAATGAGACTATTTCCGAGAGTAGCCTGCAACTTTCTTTTTCCTCTGATTCACAAAGGATTTGTGCCATTTGGCACCTTTTACCTCTTATAAGAAGTCTTTTAGACTTAGAGGTTTATCCAGGATCCATTTTTGGATCACTCCTTCCCACTAAGAGAAATTTTGGTCTCCAAAAGACTGATATATTGATCTGAATAGTAAATGAGAGTGACTCACCCTCTTCTTTCAGCCTCCCTACACTTGCCTTTGCATAGTGCCTCTGAACCAATAGTTTCTGACCACTTCCCTTCTTGGATGGGCTGGTCTTCCTGGGAAGAACTGTCTTCCTCCTTGCCTTCCTACAAAACTTCTGTTGAATGGTCATAGAAGGTGGTTTGAACTTCTTTGCCTTGATCATTGATCCAAGGTGGCTCAAACAAATGTGAAGTTCATCTGCTTCACAAAAAATTTCATTTGCACCTGTTTGAAAAGTTGTCAACAATAATTGTTAACAACAACAGAAACACAGACAACAACTGGATGGACTAAACTCCTCCTTCAACAAAAGAAACATATTTCACATTTTGTGAACATCTCCATGTCTTACATCTGCATACAAATAATGGACTAGGTAACAATCCCACAAAATATGCCTTTAAACAAATGACCCTTCAAGTCAAACATGTAGAAAAAGACCATTAGGACTCTTTTTCCAAAAGATGAAACACCTCATCATTATCTCCATTTGGAGACCAAGTTAACTTCTCCTAAGTCAACGTGGCGTCACTTGCATGTCAAAGCAATCAACCCTGCAAGTTAATTACACATACATGTTCAAAAAAAGGAAATCATCAACATCCTTGTGTTCATGCATCTCATGCTCATGCATGCATTTCATCCTTCAACTTTCACTTAAGCACACTGTTCTTTCGAAGCTAAAATGAAATATAATGTAGATGCATCAATAGACATGCAATCTCAACCGGATAAGAACTCTAACCATTCCTTACCAATCCCTTTCAAAGGTACTACCTCTGTTTGCACATCAGCATCATCATGTGAATCATTCTGAGACACATCATTCATGGAATCTTCACTTCCATTTTTGCCATCTTCTCTTTCCACTTTCTTCAGCTTTTGTGGAAGCATTGTTGGATTCAAAGTCCAACATTTCGCAGTAATATGTCCTTGCTTATGGCAGTAAGTGCAACACATGTGCATCCTCTTGACAACATGATTTGCCTTATCCAATGGACCTTTGGCTTCTTGCTGCTTTTCCTTCAAAAGTTTCCTGTATGTGGCCATTCTCTTCCAACATCTAGTAACATTATGGTTATCCAACCCACAAAAGGAATATTCAATTCTTTTCCCATACTTATGTGGAAATTTATCATGCTTTGCAAAATCAGAAGGAAAATGTTTAGAACCAGATTTATACCTTTCTCTTTCACCTTTATTGCCTTCATGAGAAGGTGAAGCAAATGAAGAGGTGGCTCCCTTTAGGACACCATCAATCTCTTCAAGGCTGTTAGAGTCTCCCCAATTCTCTAGTTGAAGTGTGTGCTTCTGAACACTTGCATCCTGCAAATGATGTTTCAAGCTATTGCATTCCTCCTTAATACAATCTTCACACTCTGTAATGCAACTCCTTCTTGGAACTGTTTCAATGGCCTTCATGGCAGCCTTGGAACTTTCTCCATAAGACTCTCCATAGCCAAGACCCAAATACTTAGGCCTTTCCTTAATTATTATTGGCTCAACAATACCTTGTGCATGTCTACCCAAGCCTTTTCCTTCATAGCCCATCTTGGACATTAGCTTGGAACCTATGCCTCTAGTATGTTTTTCAAAAGAACCAATATAAGCATCCTTAGAGGAATTTGAAGACAAACTGGAATGGTTTACCTCTTCTTCAAGTTGATACTTGACCAAGGCTTCTTGGGCAACAAAGAGCTATGTCTCCAACTCATGCATCCTTTTTAGGTTCATATTTGCAATATGAAGTTGCCTCTCCATTTCCTGCAATTTGTCAGAAAGAAACTGCTTCTCTTCCTCCATGAAATTCAACTGCTCTCTAAGCATGTTGCTCTTCCTTCCATCCTCATACATTTCTCTCACCATATCCATCATGGTGGATAATTCTTGCTTCATGTCTTCATCAAAGAATCTTGTGAAGAACGCAGAATTTGAGGACCCACTTGTAGAAGTTGTCATTATGTCAATGAACAAAAAACTTCAACAAGATAAATAAAGAGCTTATTCAGCAACCTTTTGCAACAAACCTCTTGTGCTCCAAAGATTGCCTTGAGGTCCTTTGGGATAAGAAGAGTGCCTTCAACTCTCTTTCCTTCTTGTCCTTCCTGGACTGAGCTATCAAAAACTTTCCCTTTACCTCTACAAACTCATAAAATAGTCAGTCTGCAACAAGCATACAATCAGCCTCTGACTGTTTAAACACCTTTCAGACAAGCAATATTTGCTCTATCAATCAAGAATTCTGATATAACCTTCTTTGAAGGTGGGGTTAACCAAACTTAAGCTCTGGTACCACCTAATCTAAAAATGGGGCACTTAGGCTTCTTCTCTAACTTACAAGAACCTCTCCCATTTCCAAAGCTTAATTATTCCCAAGTCTTTATGATTAACCAGTGCAGAATTAAATATGTGCTTGAACAGAAGGTGTATGTTGGTGTTGCTTATTAAAACTATTTATGAGTTGTGATTTAATGTGCTCAAACTGATATATAAATACATATAACAATAAATAAAGCAGCAGAGACAATGCAGCAATAAAACACACACAGAATAGCAATATTGATTAGGAGTTTACCCACAACTCTTGGGCTATGTCTCCGTGAGCTCTAATCAACTCAACTAGGCTCTGTGGGATTATGGTATAAGTCATTTTTACAAGCTCTTGGCTCAACTCCTATTGTTTTACACATAAACAGTGGGTCCAGAAACCATGTCATTCCCTGGCTCTTGAAGCTCTGGCTCTTGGCTCTTGGCTCTAAATCTGGCTCTTCAGCTCTGGCTCTAGCTCTGGTTGTGGCTCTGGCTTCTTTGGCCCTCTATCAGTTTACAGCTCTCTGGCTTTCCACTTGAACTCCAAGTGACTCCCTTGGCTGCGTGCGCTTTAGCTTTTGCTTTCTGCGCTGCTTGTTTTGTTGCTGCCTTTGTTTGCACTGCTCTCTTATGCCTTAGCTTCCTGCTTTGATTTCACTTTCAGCAAAAAATCTAACAAAAAGAACCCCCTTCTGTCTCTGAATTCATGGCTTTTAATCCAATTGGTGATTGTCTTTTCATTTTCCTCTTCGGGTTCTTCGGCTTCCTCAGTCGTTCCTCTGTCAACCGTGATCATGAGGAATCATTCCTCTTCCCGACTCTGCGTCTTCGCACTTCAAAACACATCCCTGTTGCAGAAACGCCTACATGTAGCGTGGCATAGGGAATGATGGTTGTTTTCCCATGGAAAATGAACCAGCGGCCTCCTTTCAAGTGAAAATCCACGAAATACTGTGTTTCAGGCTTGAAATGGAAATACACAGGAAAAGCACTATCGGGCGTGAAATCCGAACGTGAAAGTCCATTAAATTTCCCCTAAAATCCCTATTGGGTCCGCCTTCCATCACATATCACAATCACTTCGGCAGCATGGCCAATGGCTAAAAATCCATTAAACGGGAAATATAAAGAAAAATCTAAATTTCCAGATTTGAAATTTTATGAAATCGGGCTTTTAAACCCCATCGGGTCCGGTCCTGATCGCAATCGCAAGTCGCAATGGCCCAGGGTCCTTCCCTTTTGGGATCGTCGACAGCGATCCGTCGATATCGGCGATCGAAGTCTCAAGTCGGACTATCGCATCAACCTGGGGCCTTTACCTTATGGGTGCATATGCCTACCTTCGACCCGATCCGCCGATCCGATCATCAGAGATTTCTAATCGGGGGTCCCTTCCACCTGACCTTAAGTCCTCCTCTTGGCCTTATGCAATGTGATTTTCTCAAATAGCCTTTTAGGCCATTTCTAGTGGAATTTTCCCCTTTTTCAAAGGATAAAGGGAAACTTCTTCCTACGATAACTTCTTCGTCTGAAGTCTGTTTTCGCCATTCAAGTTGCGTTGGATTCAGAATGAAGAGATCTCTGCAATGAGACTATTTCTAAGAGCAGCCTGCGACTTTCATTTTCCTCTGATTCACAAAGGATTTGTGCCATTTGCCACCTTTTACCTCTTATATGAAATCTTTTAGACTTAGAGGTTTATCCAGGATCCATTTTTGGATCATATTCACTTAAAATCATAAGATGCACAAGAGAAATAGACATGAGATCTCATGCTTAAAAATTATTGAAAGCGTCAATGTTATGAACTCCTGTATTAGTACTTTGCAAGACTCAAAAAAATATTATAAAATTGAAGTGAAAGTTCAACTAAAGTGCATACCTATCACACAACATAATGTTCTTGATACTTAAATGATAAAAGAAAATGCATTCATCCAAACAGACTAGAATGAGGTTCCCATGGACCAAATAAATGGTAATAATAACTTGGAAGAAAAAAAGAAACACAATCAAGTATTGACTTTACAAATGAACAATACACTTAATAAAGTTGTATTATCAAAGGTTGGGATGAAAGAAATGAAATTGCTTCAAGAATAAAAATATAGTCACAAAATTTGTGGAGGAATGATGCATGGAATGATCTCTTCCTTTTGCATTCATGTCCTAGAATATATATACCTTGGTTTTAAATTTTCTTGATGTAACCACCTTTGGTGATCATCCTGGATTAACAATTTATGTTAAGGATCTTCGAAGCCAATCTTGAACACACTATTTTGTGGGTGGTACTATATTATCTTATTTTACCTTGAGTGAAAATATCTCCTCCTCTATTTCTTTAAACTCTGAGTGTAACTCTTCGACTACCACTATATGATTTTCATTATCATTTACAAAAGTAACTAACCGCCATTTAATTTATTATTTTGAAAAAATAGTGAGATTATCTAACTCACTTTCCCATGAGACTCTGATTATGTTTAATTCCATCTCTGGGTTTTGAAAAATTAGTGAGATTATCTAACTCACTTTCCCATGAGACGCTGATTATGTTTAATTCCATCTCTGGGTTTTGAAAAATTAGTGAGATTATCTAACTCACTTTCCCATGAGACTCTGATTATGTTTAATTCCATCTCCAATTAATATTTAGGTATTAATATAGTCTCTTATTAATCTAGGTCCCTTAATATCTTCAACAACTTTGATTGCTTTAAAGAATGTGTTACTTCTTTTTTCATTAACTCTCGTACAATTGGTAATGGAATCTTGTAATACTTCTATTTTGATGAACCATCACACTTTAACTTTTTCATACTTAAGCTGGAAGGAAACTTTTGATGATTTATTTGAAAGTCACTCAAACATGAGACACGTGTAATGGAATTGTTTAAGTCTTTTTTTGGTAAATATAACTTTGTATTACTATCAAAAACTAAGAGAGTTACATGAGAGTTTGCTTCTGAAAATAGTCATAACTTTGTAAGTCCCATTGTGACCAAAAATCCCCTTTCCAGTAACCAAAATGAGGGCCTTTTAGACAGAGATATAGACCCAAAATAAAGGGTTTCAATCAAGTTAATCCATCTTTCTATCAACCAACCTTTACAAAAATGCATACTATGACTATAAACGAGCATACTTACGTCAAGTGCAACAAAATTAACAACAAAGTTACCAAAACACTGACATACTATAACTGAAGTGAAAATAGTCTATTCAAGGATGATGATTGTCGATCTTGGAGAGTCATCATCATGAGAATTATTCCTTGGTAAGGTTGCATTAGCAGTGATGGTGTTGAGAGGAACTACGTTGATGATTGCATCCTCTTCCTCATGTCTATTGGATTCAGTATCGGGGTCTGAAGCTATCTATCTTTCCACCCGAGTAAATCTTACCACAATGTCATCCAAGTTGTAGCGAATGTCCCTCAAGATACGTTTGATTTCTTCATGACCTACAAATATTTTGTAGTTATCAACTTGCTTGTCCCTAATGACCATGCTTAACAGTGTATACATTTTGTCTATGATGGGTGATGGAATGCAGGAAGTGGAGATGTCTCTTTCAGAATTTTCCAAGGTTTGGTACCCATTTGATACAACCTCCACTAATCTCAAAGTCAGAAAAATATTGTCGATCGCCAAATTCCTTAGCTTCCAGCCTCGTAATTTCCTTTCAAACCTCCAAGAGAGAAACTTCAAAGAAGTTAGCTATGGCATCCCATCCAAAGAGGCGGCAATGCCTAGATGAGGAAGGCCCTGCAGCTCCGCCTCTACGAGTCATTTGTTGCTGCCTTGGTGCCATGCATACCTTGTAATCAACAAAAAACACTACTACAAATAGCCACAGGAAAGGGTCCCGAGCAAGATAGTCGAGGGATGAGAATTTGATGCATGTACTGACATGATAGCGGCCTGTATATGAGGGTAGTAAAATCTCGGTGGTGAAGGGATTTGTGAGGAAAACTAAACAACACAAATAAATAACTAATTGGGTGAGCCTATAGTGTCGACCTGAATGAATGTAAAAATGAGTCACCTTGAATCGTACCTTTAAACTACGATATATAGCTTGTATTGGGAAGACCATATGGACTGTGAGGGCCTATGAACACTTAAAGACAATTTCAAAACCAAATCGAAAAAGTTCCCATGTACCAAACCCCGCAGACGAGCACCAAACAGTTGAAGAAAACCCCAGTATGTCTTGTGATTTGTAAGGAATCCGAGGAAAGGACAACAACCAACTCAAAAGATGGTCTAGACCCCATATTGGGCAAGAGAAACACAAAAAACAAGGAGGAACACTCCCACCCCAAAACTTGAAACTCTCATTAGAAAAAAAAAAAAAAAAAACTCTGAGGTTGTACAGAGGGCAAAGGAAGTGACAATTATGAGACAGACCTTGATATAGCGCTACTGCCTAGCGATGAACCCACCATGCCATAGTTGTATATGATTATGCAACACAATGTGTAACAACTTCAGTTACAAATAGACTTCCTAAACTCTGCCACCCTGCTAACATCGTAAGAAATTTATACACATTCTTCTGCATGGGGAACTTGGTGAGGTGAGTGAAGAGAAAGTTGTGAGAGACGCACAACAAAATCCATGTGTCCTAGGAAAATATGGGACTCCCAAAACAAAACAGAATCTCATGATGAAACCATTAATGAGACAAACTTTCCTATCAAGAAGATCTTGATCGATGGCCAATCTACCATGAGAGGAGGTCTCCATATCCATAGGGACAAAAGGAATACACCAGTGTGACGATCTTAGACTACGTGTAAAGGCAGAGCTCAGAGGTTAGGTATTAAATGGAATGTGTTGAACTAAGTGATCAAGTGTACCACATACCCACACTCGCCACGCGATTGCCATGCGAATTAGTGTAGAGGGCCCATACCACTTAATGAGGACAACCATAAGTTGTTTCATGTGATGCACATGCGTGCTACGATTTAACATGGCGATTAAATATTAATGTGTTTTAGTGTGCCTGCCAGAGTGGGGATTGATCTGGTGCTCGAATATTCACTTCGAAAGTCACCCCCATTGGGGAAATGGAATTGTTTAAGTCATTTTCATACAATATTAATAGATCCTTTCGTAGATATTCAATAAAGGAGGAAATACGATGTGAGAAATTCCTTAAATCCAAACTGACATCCCAAGCTTCTAAAAAAATATCTAGTCACTTATTAATGTTCTACTAGCTTTATTTATTTTGCTTAATTTTCTAGGTGAACTTTGCAATAATTAATCTACTACAACTATAGCCAATTGTGATGTAAACAAAGGTTTAAGACTTGATACATCCTTTATTCACTTATTTTTCATTTTAGCCTCATGTTTTCCATCTCTTGCTTTAAGACAGAGTAAGTGAGAGCATCCACATTAGTCATATGTGATTTAAGGACTCCTATATGTCTGATTCCTGAAAGATCGGCTCATGAACTCCATTTTCGAGCTACATTCCTATATTTTAACATGTACCTTTTCAATCTAGCTTTCTTCGGGCTTTATTATACTAAACTTTGTACATTATCCAATTTTTTTCTTCAATAGTAGTTGGTTCTTCCTGAGCCAATTCCATTGTTATTTTATGACTTTTGATAATTCTTATTGCTACCTAATTGAGTACAACAACCTTGTCAACTTCCATATCATTAATGTCTCTTAGACACTAAGAATTTTTTGACCTCTTTTTACTCTATTTTTTATTACTTTTAAATTGTGTGACTACATGAACCTTTCACTGCAACAAAATAGGCCATTAGCACCACAAATAGTGTTGGAATCCAATGTTTCTGAGCACGTGAATTGGCTTCAAGTAGCGGCATAATATATGGTGGAAAAAGACATGTTCACATCGATGCCTTCATTTGCATCGGGAATAGCGACTGCAATAACATCGGGCATATTGTCAGGAATAGTGCCAGAAGTTGTTTCTTTCATTCTTGCTTCCACTATTGCACCCATTTGTACTTTTAGTTTTGCTCTCAGTTGTGCTTCCTATTTTTCTTTTGGCATGGCATTGAAAATAGATTCTTTTTTAGCTTCCTAATTAACGCCACATTACGTTTCCACAATAACGTCAAGCTTTGTTTCCAATATGGCGTCACTTGTTGCATCTAGATTTGCTTCCATTATGGCATCTTCTTTAGCTTCTAATATGGCTTCCATTATAGTGTCTTTTGTTGCTTCTAATATTGATTCTATTATTACTTCTTGGTTTTCTACCTAAATGGCTTCTTTGTTTACTTCTTTGGGAACGCCAAGTTTGTCTTCTAATATTGCTTCCATTATTACTTCTTTGTTTGCTTCCTGAATTGCTTTTGTTTTTCTTCTCAAGTGATGCCTAGTGGAGCTGCTAGTATTGCTTCCATTATTACTTCTTGGTTTGCTACCTAAATTTCTTATTAGGTAACGCCAAGTTTTGCTTCCAAGATTTCTTGTAGTGTGCTTCTAGTTTGGCTTCCTTTTTTGCTTCCAAAATTGCTTCCCTGCTAGCCTCATGGTTTGCTTCCTACTTAGCACTTGGGTTTGCTTCTTTTTTAGGTCCAAGGTTTGCTTCCTTTTAGTGTTGGGATTTGCTTCTAAATTAGCCTCCAATTTTGCTTCATGTTAAGCAACCAATTTAGCTTCCTATATAGAGCCAGTAATAGCTCCATGTATGGCTTCCAATATAATGCCGAATTTTACTTCCATTTTACAACCACATTCTTCTTCTATTTTAACAACGCATGATTCTTTCTTTCTAACTTCCATTTATTATTTTAATATTTTTATTTCAATTAAATTATTTAAGTATGCCATACCTCTTAAATAACTTGTTTGGTTATAGAGTAAGTCATATTGCATTTGAAATATTTTATATCATACCACTTATAAAGAATTTTTAGGGAAATGGACATCCATACAAACTAACAACATGTTTTTATGGAGGGAGGGGGAGGGGAACTAACAACATGTTTTTAACTATAACCAATATTTTTTTATTATTAGTAAACAAAATTGTTAGTCATGACTAGCTACACATAATGGAAGCCCAAATTCACATCATAGAAATTTCTATACCAGAGCTCTTTCAGGTTTCTTATAGTTACATGTATATAACATGTATTTTTATATTATTAATAAACAAAGTTGTTGGTACGTGACCAACTACTCATATCGCAGGTCCAGATAATACATGTCCAAATGATATAAATCAAAATGATACAACTCAATATGGTACTACAGGTGAAAATGATACATATGATAGTAAACACAAAAAGAGGCATCATAATGATTTATCACCAATGATCCATGATGGAGTCATATGATCAATGCCACTAGCTACTACTAGTAGATTGCTCATCATCATCACTATGATCATCGATGTGGTTTGCCTCAATGTCCTCTCCATCCACCTCATCACCTTTGTCTCGAATGTCTGAACTAGACCCACCATAATCAGGATCTATTTTAGGATAACCTGGATCTTCTGGAAGACCCGTGTTTTGCAAAAAAAAAAGCATTAAAAATGAAAATTTATCATTTATTTCATGCAATATTTAACATTTCTGTTATATTTCTAATATTACAACATATGAAACAAAACCATAATGATAGTACATCATATCAAAGTGCACATATATACCATAATATAATTTCAATTAAGTTACAGTTAAGATGTCATTCCAATTATCTAAAATGTGCAACAATTCTAATAAACGTTAGTAAATTATGGAATGGCGCCATACCTTTCTGTGACTAACTTGTGTGTTGTGTCGTGTACTAGCACTTGCTAGGAAGGAAGGGCCTTCCTTATTAGTAGGGATCACTGGTTAGGAAGGTATTATAGTTGTTTGATTTATTTCCTTTCATTTATAATTCATGTGTGATCGTTGTTATTATTAATATTAGTCTTGTTGATGCTTTAATGATTGCAGAATCCTAACCTCTGTATTTTGTAATAACATAGGTTCTAGATCAGTTCCTTTGTTAGTGTGACAGTTATTTAATTCTCATTACAGTTTGATGGTGTGTTCATTTCATTTGAATGTGCATTTCAGCGTTTTTTGAGAGAATGGTTTCCAAGAGTGCACTTATTTTCTGAATAAGAGTGACAGTGTGACAGAGTGGTTTTATTCTACATTGTGTGTTTATTCTTAAGAGTGCAAACAAGGTTTGAGAGTGTAACAACTAGAGTGTTGAATTGTTGAGAGTGCGATTACAATGATTGAGTTTGAGATGCATTAACACTAGTCATCATTTGCCCTTGCATATATTTTGCACAATAGCCTTGCAATATCAAAACCTACCCGAATTGACAATTAATGTGAAGAGTTGGAACTATTACTCTTAATTAAAGGAAAATTGGTCTTCCCAGCAACAAGCTAAAGAAAAACCTATGCACAACTTTCACATAATGCAAGCTGAAGCAAAACTTGGAATGTTGTATGAAATCCGAAGGAAAAATAATTCAAAAGTGTGTAATTAAATAAACAATTTACAATTTGAACCAATCAGATTGGCCAATAAATGAAATATGGGCGTGAATTTTAGTGAAGGAAATTTTGGCTTGTTTCACAAAAATGCACACCCAACCTTCATTTCAAGGCCAGATTGAATGATTCAACTTAGAGAGTACTTTTTTACTCATAATTAACATTAAATTTTCACATAGAAATTTCTGTTGTGCAAGAATATGCCAAATTGGATCGATTTTGTAGAGTTAAAGTCAAGGTTTGTGTGCCTTAAATAAAAGCACACCACGACTTGTACTTAATTGGTTGTGCTATAATGAACATTCCAACCCAAATATAAGGCCATTTTATGCAACATAGCATAGTCGTTTTCATAAAGGAAATGCTATACACTGAAATCAAAGTCTGTCAGCATAATAATTGATCATATCTGGCAATGGTCACAGTTGAAAAAAATATGCACTCCCAGGCCAAACCAATTACACTCTTGGTGATGAAATTTGAAATGGGACATGATTGGACAATTCTTAACCTTAGGATATAACCTTGCATCATAATTTCTAACAAAGATCCTACATAACTATGTTTCCCACTTATACACAACTTTCACATAAGGCAAGTCGAAATGCTATACACTGAAATCAAAGTCTGTCAGCATAATAATTGATCATATCTGGCAACGGTCACAGTTGAAAAAAATATGCACTCCCAGGCCAAACCAATTACACTCTTGGTGATGAAATTTGAAATGGGACATGATTGGACAATTCTTAAGCTTAGGATATAACCTTGCATCATCATTTCTAACAAATATCCTACATAACTATGTTTCCCACTTATACACAACTTTCACATAAGGCAAGTCGAAGCAAAACTTAGAATGTTGTATGAAATTTGAAGTAAAAATATTTAAGCTCAACCTAAAGATATAACAATGCAAATGTGTGTAAAATCATTAAATAAATAATCTACAATTTGAATCAATCAAATTGGCCAATAAATGAAGCTTGGGCATGCATTTAAGTGAAGCAAGGTAATTTTGGCTTGCCTCAAAAAAATACACATTGAGCCTTCATTTCAAGGCCAAATTGAATTATTCAACTTGGAGAGTACTTTTTTACTCATAATTAACATTAATTTTGCAGATAGAAATTTTTGTTGTGCAAAAATATGCCAAATTGGATCGATTTCGTAGGGTTAAATTCAAGGTTTGTATGCCTTAAATAAATGCACACCATGACCTATACTTCATTGTTTGTTGAATAATGATCATTCCAACCTAGATATAATACCATTTTTTGCAACATATCATAGTAATTTTCATAAAGGAAACGTTATATGCTTAAATCCAAGTCTGTCGAAATAGCAATTGATCATATCTACCAATGATCACAGTCGGAACAAACTTGAACTCCCAGGCCAAACCAATTACACTCTTGATAATGAAATTTGAAATGAGACATGATTGGACAATTCATAACCTTAGGATATAACCTTGCATCATGCCTGACAAAGATCCTACATAACTATGTTTCCCACTTATACACAACTTTCATATAAGGCAAGTAGAAGCAACACTTAGAATGTTGTATGAAATCTGAAGTATAGATATTTAAGCTCAAAGTAAAGATATAACAATGCAAAAGTGTGTAAAACCATTCAATGAAAAATCTACAATTTGAATCAATTAGATTGGCCAATAAATGAAGCTTGGGCGTGCATTTTAGTAAAGCAAGGCAATTTTGGCCTGCTTCACAAAAATGCACACCTGGCCTTCATTTCAAGGCCAAATTGAATGATTCAAGTTAGAGAATACTTTTTTTACTCATAATTAACATTAATTTTGTACATAGAAATTTATGTTGTGCAAGAATATGCTAAATTGGATCGATTTCGTAGTGTTAAAGTCAAGGTTTGTGTGCCTCAAATAAATGCACACCACGACCTATACTTAATTGTTCGTGTGATAATGATCATTCCAACCTAAATATAAAACCATTTTATGCAACATAGCATAATTTAATAAAGGAAATGTTATACACTGAAAATCCAAGTTTGTGAGAATAACAATTGATCATATCTGGCAATGATCACAGTGAGAACAAATATACACTGCCATGCCAAACCAATTCCACCCTTGGTAATGAAATTTGAAATGGGACATGATTGGACAATTTCTAACCTTAGGATATGACCTTGCATCATGTTTGAAAAATATCCTACATAACTATAATTCCCACTTATACACAACTTTCACATAAGGCAAGTCGAACCAAAACTTAGAATGTCGTATGAAATCTGAAGTATAAATATTTAGGCTCAATGTAAATATATAAAAATTCAAAAGTGTGAAATCATTAAATACACAATCTACAATTTGAATCAATCAGATTGGCCAAAAAATGAAGCTTGGGTGTGCATTTAGTGAAGCAAGGCAATTTTGGTCTGCTTCACAAGAATTCATGCATGGCCTTCATTTCAAGGCCAAATTGAATGATTCAACTTGAAGAGTATTTTTTACTCATAAGTAACATTAATACAATTAAATTTTTTAATGTTTTGCATATATGTTTGTCTTTTTCAAAAATATTCCAAATTGCATGGTTTTCAAAGGCTAAAACAAGGGCTTCTGTGCATAAATGCACACTGGGAATATTTGGGAACAAGGTGATGGGCTAAGAAAAATCAAACTTGAATTTCAATAGTTGAAACTTGTAGTTTCTTCATTGAAACGTTATAAGTAAAGGTTGGACGACCTTATTTTAGGAGTAATTAGGTTTAAATGTTGTCATGGGATATATAAAGAGATGTCACTTAGGGTTTGCACAGTCTATTTTAGGGTTTTTTATATTGTACATTTTTTTAGGGTTTTAAGTTTAAGATTAGGTCAAGCTACCTTGTTAGGGTTTGAAGATAAATAGGTAAGGAGAATGGAGACAATATAATTTCTAATAAAAGGGTGGAAAATAATCATGCACCTTATATTCATGATAGCAAATCAGAAACTAAGAAACTTGGTCATGTGGCAAGGTGCAACAAAAAATGGATGTTGAAACCCCTATGGTAAATGAGAAGGGTTTTGTTGAGCCTTCATTTTTTCTATATTTTCTGCATATTTTTGTAAGAAATCTCTTATGTCTTCACCTAGATTCTGTGGTTACTACCATTTCATTACATATTTTCAAGCTATTACTTTAAACTATGGGCATGATAAGGAAGTATGTTACTATTTGATGAATTTCCTTTTGTTTTTAATGATTTAAGATCATTTATGTGGAAATGTCATTAATGATGTCCATGTGAAGGCCATTCTGATAGGTGTACAGTTCCTGTTCAACCAATCTGGTTCATGTTCATATAGTCCAGTTCTTGTTCCCACCTCCATGATTGTCACATGTCTAGTTGTCACGACCTGAATCTAGTATATGGGTTTTGTGAAACAAAGGCTTAATATGGTATTGTGTTGTCTTAATTGCATCCAGGTCTTCAGTACATCACATAAATTAATGGTCAAACATTTGGTCAATCATTTTCTATATGCAACAAAGTTCATCAATAGTTCATTGCTAGTACATTAAAGATCTTCATGGATGTTATGAATGGGAATTTCATGATTTGGTAGGACTAATATATCTAAGATACCTGTAACTCTGTCTAATATGGAACCTTGTGAATGGTGCATATTTAGTCAAAGAGTTACACTTTTCATTTTGGTTCAAGTCAAGGATACCTTTGCTTTGTATGGATTCAGATCATAATGACACTCCAAAAATGTATATGATGTTTGATCTTTGATCCATAGAATCAGGGGGTATTGTTTTTATAAATGTGAATACTTTGTAATGTAAAGGGTAGCGAGTGAATAGGCAAGGAAAGGGAGTTAAGAGATAAATGTTGTTGTTATCAATGCAATGATCCCAAGAGGGGACCACTTGGATCAAGCTTTGCACTATTAGACTCTTATGTAACAGATTTTGGGAGTTTTAATACAAGTTGCCACTAGATTTACATTTAATGTCTGATCTTTCTGGGATTGTGATTTAATTTTTATAAGGGCAACGAGTTGGGTGGTCTAGGCCCACCTGTCGATCCATTATCCCTTGTCACTTAGGCTTTCTTATTTTATGTTCTGATGGATGCATAGTGTGGGATTGTGATTTGATTGTAGCAGAGGTTTGTGGTTTTAATTTACATATCTTTATTCATTCTAAAGCTTGATATGTCAATTTCTATATAAATCTGATTAACTAGTACATATGTGTGGTTATCTTCTTCCTAGAATGCATTGATGTGCATAGATATTCAATGCATTGAGGCTTCGATCAAATATGTGATTGTTAAAGAGAATTGAATTGGTATTCACTCTGACCTTATTTTCCATACAATTAGATTATCTTTTAGATTTATGAGATGTTAATTACCTGTATATATACTAGGATTGTGAGGACATCATGTGGTTATAAGCATTGTGGATGTATTCTCAAGAGTTTTGATTTGATTTGATCTGATGTGTTTTCTGAACTTCTATGTAGATCTTGAATTATTGTGATGATCTCATATGTGGAATAATATTGATTCTTCTTCTTTGAAATATATTACCACGAATAGATCTCCAACGTAGAAATAAATAGGGTTTTACTTTGGAAGTCTAAATGAGAATGACATTCATTTTTTATCTACCTCTTATGTAATAGAATCTTATTTTACATGTGATCTTAATAATATGTTTTGATGCTAGGATTAGTATACGAAGAGATTTCATTATGAATGACATGTTTTGTGATATTAAAGCCTAGAGATTGGATTGATGATACACCATGTTTTGTTTTGCCAAGACTAACAAAGTGAGGTATTAAAAACAAATCTCAGATCAAGTCTGTGAGACTACTTCTGGTTAAGATTGTATACAAGTCATAGCTGATTATTTGAGTAAACCCTGATGTGCTTTATCACAATTGAGAAATGGATCTTTTTCTTTTGAGAAGTAATGCATGTACAATCTAGACTTATTTTGGTAACTGTATCTCTGAATCAAAATAATATTCAAAGGTTTTTCTAGACTAGGGTAAGCTTTGAATTCACATAGAAATGACTCTATCTTGTTTGTGTAGTCTTATTTATGTCAGCAATGAAGAGTGCTTGGTTTAATTGTAGATAATTTGAATATTGAATATTGTGAATGCTTTCCTTATTTTTATCCCAAAGCATAACAAGTCATCTTTGAGAAGAACTTAGGACAATCTTGCCCTTTCTATTTTCAAAGTGGATTGCTAGCTTGAAGGTTTGAATGAGACCTACATTTCTTTGTCCCCTGGATAACTGAGACGGGATTTCTGCAAGAGTTGCTTAGCCCAAAAGAGGAGCCAGAAGTAGGATCTTTGAAGAAGAATCACAAAGCCCTATAACCATATGCACATCAAATTAACACACAAAAATCAAACTGGCGGAAAATGCAGAGAGCCATCATGTGGTCTCTCATGCTCATGTAATTCACATTATTCAAAATAATTTATAATATAGTTAAATACATGAGTAAGTGGTCTTGAGATAGTGTGTCTATCTTAGACTCACTTGGTTGAGACAATTTCTCAACTTACACACTAATCTAGGAGAGCTAGTTGGAGAGAATCTCTCATCCAAACTAGACTCCTTAGTTTGAGGAATTCTCATAATTTTATTTATTTTATTTAATAATTGGATTTATTATTGATTTTAAGAGAGTGAGGCTAACATTCCCCCCCTCAATGATAAATCCAAAATGAACAATGAACCATCTTCCAAGTTCTCAAGTTGATCCTCAAAAAACATTTGCCTGAAAAACCGCCAAAGCTGGATGTTGAAGAAACTACAATATGAAGAGACCATGAGTCAGTTGCATGACTGATTCATCTTTGAATGTCACTTGACAACTCCATCATGTGCCAAGCCACAAAAGGATCCAACTGTCCTTTGCTCAAAAACAACATCTGGTGTCCACTAACACAATTTGATGAACGACCACTAGCGTATTTGCTGATGATGATCGCCCATTGGCTGCTTCGCTGATGTTGTCAAGACTTTCAGTCTGACAACCACTTGTCAATTTCATTGACATTTTACCCCCTTTTTCAGCTGAAAGGAGAGGCAATCTTCTCCAAAATATATTTGAACTCCCCCCATGTAGGTGGAGGAGTATTTCACTGGTGTACCCGCCCTTTCAACTGCACGAGAGTACCATCTTCATTTGACTGTTCGCTGCAATATGTGTGAGTGAATCCGATTGTAAAACTTGTACAATATTTTGGCTATGGATGACCATTCCCAGGGATCAATCCATGAATAATTTATCTTCAATCTAGATGACTATTGTTGGTTGCAGCATTTTTCTGATGTACGATTTGACTTGCCGCAATGGCTACAAGGACGGAGATCAAAACATTGATTTTCCAAATGACCGGTTCTTTGACAATGAGAACATTTCGGTTTGTATGCAACTTGAGTTTGTGTGCATTTCTGTTTGTCTGCAACTTCAGTTTGTATGCATTGACTTCGGTCTGCAAGTTGTTGAGAACTTGCTGAGGTGATTTGTTCAAGTAATCTGGCACTTATGAACTGAATGGGCTTTGAATAATCAGGGATATGTAAGTGGTCGTTATCTTTGACATATCCTAAGCCCCGTCGATTTCGATTACTTTGAATTTGTTCCCATGGCTTGATGATGGATTTGGAAGAAATTTGAATTGGAACAACTTCAACACTTGAAGCTAGTTGGATGAATGAAGTCGAGTGATCAGTTTTCTCTGGATTGGTCAAATATTTGGAAGCAACACGCTTCTCCTACAACTCATTTCTCTGCAGGTGTGACTCCAGTTGAAGGAACTCAATCGTTTCATGTGCATGTTGAATATGCACTTGAAATTCAACAAGAGTTGTTTTGCTAATGTTCACCATGTCGCCAGCTGATGACAAAATCAAATTGGTAAGAATTTGGGACAGTTGAATGTGTGTCGCCATGTCAGCTTGCTCACTTTGAATTCAGGCTCACTTGTACTGTTGTTGATTGCTAATGTTGTAAACACTTGATATAGTTTTATAATTTGTTTGCTTCAACTCTTGATTTCACGCTCGCTTGATGATGATTGCTTTGCTTGAATGCTTCATTGACACTTTGTGAATGCTTAAATTAACTTCACACGGGCTCGTTTGTTGTAGATGTCGTGCTTTGAACCTTCACACGTGATTTTGACACGCTCACTTGCTTGGTTGTTTGAATGACACACACGCTTGCTTTGTTGTTTGAATCACACGCTCGCGTGATTTATTACTTATTGCACTTGCATTAAACACTAGCTTGATTGATCACTGACATTTTGTGCTTTCTTGAATGTACTAACTGATTTTGTTGATTTTAAAAAATAAGGGGTGTCGAACACTGTCGAAAATGCACCCAAGAGACAAATGACAAGTTCAATATTGATGAATCTGTTGAAGACTTACTTGACTTAATGTTTCACCTTAACAATTCAAATTAGGGTGTCGGTTACACCCGAGAATGCACCCTTACAATTCAACTAAATTTGACTTTGATTACAATTCAACTTACAAATTATGATTTGCAAGTCACAGTTTTGTATTGAGCTTATTAAAAAATGGTGCAAGTGCAATTGCCAAAAAATTGTTGTTGAATTGCTACAAAAAAATTGTTGATGTAGATGACAGCTTGATTGGATGTTGATGCATAAATGTCTTGACTTGAAATGTGTCCTTAACTTGATTTCTTTGATTACATAATGTGAAATGTGCTTGCTTGGAAGATCATCTTATCAAGTTGATGATGTGACGTTTTGTGCTTGTGTACTTATGTGCATGTAGTTGTTTTAAGCATAATACAAAGAGATCATTTGAACACAAGTCATGCACATGCATTCATTACACGTCGTGTACCTAAAATCCCCTTATTCAATTTCGGGCAGATCTAGGACACAAACACCACAAAAAATATGTCTTTATTAAATAGTGAATTACATCAACCTTCACCTTCACAACATTGTGAATGAAATTTCACAAACAATGAGAATGCCAAGCTCAGACAGCCCCTTGTCTTCAAAAATAAAAGTATACTCTGCTAAAAATCTTTCTTCAAAATACAACAATGAGCTTCCCTTTTAAAAATCTTCACTTATCACTCCAAAATTACAAAATATGCACCTTATGACTCCACAAAAGCACTTATAACTTCATGACATAAAAAATTACAAATACTCCTTATTTCTCCATTACAAATAAATGATTTTATCCACTCCTTATCTCTCCTCAAAAAATAATAATTTAAAAAATATACCTTATTTCTCCATCACTTCAAAATATAAGTTACATAAAAAATTACAAACACTACTTATCTCTCCTCCATTTTTTTTAAATCACTTTGAAAGAAGTGAATTAAACTTTTTTCCTTTAAACATTCACCATACATGAATAATGGGAAAATGCATTTGAATAATATTCACCATTTGTATCAAAAAGTTTGTAATTTTTTGGGCACATACCTTTAGCAAGTCCTCCATAATGGAAATTTTTGCCACGTCAACATAGTATTCGATACCATGTCTACTATGAGGCACACTGTCTTTGAATCAGCAAAGGACTCCAGGTCAACAGTGAGCAGTATCAGGCCAAATACTCCACACATATTAGTCAAACACGCTAGGCACTTTTTTCGCAGGTTCTAGTCACTGTTCTGTAGTTAAAATTGATAGGGCAAAGTCACCCAACAGGTCTTACTAGCAATCTACTGAAGCTTTTTTGAGCCACGGGCTCCGCTTGAATATAAGCCACCACTGGAGAAGAAAAAAATGCCATCATACACTGGGATGGCACAGTTTGTCCAAAATTTTGCAAAGCCAGGAGACACTGAGTATGCTCCTCCTCTTCCACATGTTGAAACTCCAACTCAAAGGAGGGCAAGAATACAAAGGCTTCGATTGGAGAAAGATGTTGAACAGGTAGCAAAGGATCTTGAGAAATATGACCCTAGCAAAGATCCAAATGTGTCAGGAGAGCCCTACAAGACACTGTTCGTTGCAAGACTGAGTTATGAGACAACGGAGCATGAGATCAAGAGAGAATTTGAGTTCTATGGTGCCTGGCTGCCACATTGGCTTGCAGTTTGTCTAACCAAATTTCAAGCATATGCAGCGGAACATTGGGCAAAAAGCGCGATGCCTGCTATAAATGTTTTTTTTATATGCCTTCTCTAGATCTCGAAAATATTCTCAAACATAACAATCATACTTACAATCTCAACAAATAAGTCACACCGCAGTTGATTTGAATGTCTTCACAAACACATTGAGTCTGGCACCCTTCATCAATCGTGATAGAGATGGAAGATCACTAGCGATATATGCTTAGTGTGGAGAATGTATCAGTTGTGGAGTGCATTTCTAATGAATCAAAGAATATTACCTTTTGCAATTAACACATGGCTATCACTATAAAATAACCAACACCCAACCATACTACACAGTGTGGATATCATATAGTGTAGGCATAGTACTCTAGAAAATGATCTTCGATCTTTAATTGATCATACAGCGTGGTATAATATTGATTCAACCGACCATGCAGACATATATCCCATCCACGCGTGGATACCTTGAAATCGATGATCGAAGTCTAAATTCATAACTTAATTAACATTTGTTTTCTAACTGGCCCTGACTGTTCACGAGTCAGAGTCTTCATCACTCTCACACATAAAACCCTGAAAATCCTCTCCATGCACTGAGTTAATCAATGACAGTTTAATGAATGACTAGCGATTTCTTTTGATTGATGGTCGCCCTGAAATCAATGCTTTGAGAATGAATCTCTAAATTTGATCCCACTGTTTTAGCCAATGCCCCACCTATAAGTAGAATTCAGTAATGTGGAATTTCAAATTGCATAATTTAATAATAAAAAATTACTGCAATTTCTAAATTCAACCATCGATCTATAGTTTCAATTCCCCATTCCTCTGACAATAGAGTACATTATTTCCTCGTAGCAGAAATCTCTAATTTCTCGTATCTTCTTTTCCTCCTTTGAAAGAGTCTCACAAATCCAATATAGGCATGAATCTATTTTCATTAAATTAAACTCTGTACAAACATCAATAAGAACCTGTAACTAAATATGAAATGTTGGTTACCTCAAATTTGATCACTTCCACACTTTTGACATGATCACAAATCGAATGTCCTTTTCTTATCTTTGGCCAATTCTTCTCGAGATGCACATAAAACCATGTTTCCTTGGATGCTATTGTGTTGCAACTAAAAATAATTAATTACACACAAACCAAAACCAAAAGCCAAAAAAATTAACACTCCGCACGCTCTAAATGGAATGCATCTTTCACAAAAATTTTGGGCCCATGGTTCTGATACCACATGAAGAAGAATCACAAAGCCATATAACTATATGCACAACAAATTAACACACAAAAATTAAACTGGCAGAAAAGGCAAAGAGCCATCATGTGGTCTCTCATGCTCATGTAATTCACATTATTCAAAAAATTTAATAATACATTTAAATACATGAGTAAGTGGTCTTAAGATAGTGCGTCTATCTTAGACTCACTTGGTTGAGACAATTTCTCAACTTACACACTAATTTAGGAGAGCTAGTTGGAGAGAATCTCTCATCCAAACTAGACTCCTTAGTTTGAGGAATTCTCATGATTTTATTTATTTTATTTAATAATTGGATTTATTATTGATTTTTAAGAGAGTGAGGCTAACAGTCTTTATGTGTTGTCTTACTTTGAAAGTTTTGTTTCCTAAGCAATATCTTTGAATTGTTTGCAAGAGTTGATTCAGACTTATGCAGGAGTGCAACAGAGTACAGATATAAACATAAACATAGAGATGTAGCAGAAATATATTTTCATTTCGTTAATATCATAGAACTAAAAGATACTTACAATCAAAATGGAAATAAACTAGCTCGGGTGATGGTACCTTATCTCTGAGAAGAGATGTGGCAACTACATGCCTCTAAACTATATTACAATTAGGCTCTAGGGACATTTTATTATTGAACAACAAGGGGAAAACCCTAAACAACCAAAAACCTAACCCTAAGAGATGGAACACCAAGAGTTTGTGGTTGGGTAGCCAATTTCCTAGGGTCATAACTTGGTCATATGGTCTCTGTTTGGCACGTATGATACCTCGTTAGAAGGATATAACTGAGTATTACAGGATTTTTGGCAAGCCTATTGCGAACCTAAAAAAAAACATCGTTTAGGGGGTCAAAACAGCTCCGGAAGTTCAAGACCCGAATAGCTGCTAAAAATAGTAAATTGTGCTATAATCAAGGAAACTGACAAAACGAATTAGAGGTCTAGGTGGAATATGCGAGTGGCCACCAATATCCACCTAGATCAATCCTCCCCCCTTAGGAAGAAATGGTCCCCATTGCATGTAGAGTCTCCATAAGGTGAGGAAATTTATGTTGAACCTGGTCCCTGGTGAGCCACTTGCCCTAGTGAAGGAGTTGCCCTGCTTTGACAACTCGATATAGTTGGATCCTTTAGTGCCCATTATTATTGATCTCCGTGTCCATGATCCTATCAGTTGTGGCTTGTTAAATGAAACTTTGGTTGAGCTCTGTTGGTATCAGCTGCTCAACCATGGGGGAAAGTATGGTCATAGTTGGTCCACATTGAACACTGGGTGCAGGCTAAGGAACGGTGGAATTCTGAGATCGAAACAATTGTCCCCTATTGCCTTAGTGATGGTGTAATTCCCTGTTGTGCTATACAACAACCCTCCCCATTTCAAATTTTTCATATAAAACTTTAATAAGAAATGGGTCCCCTTTTTGAACTTAAAGGTAAAAGCAATAAAACTTCTAAAAAATCAATATTTGTAATAAGCCTTTTTCTTTTAGGATAAGTTAAATAATAATCGCAATTTGCAAAATCCACACAACACATGAAAATCCTTATGATAAGGTCCAATCCGATTTAAAATTATAACATAAACCTTATCATAAAATGGAATATGTAGCATCGCACACATCCTTTGTTTCAATGGTAGACTTAAGAGATTCCATTGACTTTCACCGATGCGATAACACTATCGGCCATCACTGAAAGCACAAAATGCATATCAAATGCCCATTTGAAGTCCTCCGATGTGATAAGTCGATCGCAATTGCACATCACTCGAACCATGAAATACATATCATTAGCCCCTTTGAAATAGCCCGATGCGATTTATTTATTGAAAAGTGCGCTTTTCAATAAAGGTGAAATGTGAGCCATTACAAAGAATTGTGGAAACAAAAGATTTATTAATTTTAAAAGCCATTTCGCCTCCCCATGCCAGCTCATCATTAATCACAATCGCAAAAATGCAAAGGAAACGTTTAAAGCATAACGCTTGTACCTCCCGATCTGCGATATGCGATTATCGCTAATCGCCGATTAATAAGTCACGATATTCATTTTAAAAGGAAAATTATAAATTTATGATGCGACATGTTATTACGACATTTAAGTGTCACGTTGGAAGTTGTGAGAAATCATTAAGAGAGCAGTTATGGTTGAGTCCTTCAAGGATTTCATCCGTAGTAGCGTAATATATCAAAATCTGTATCACCCATTGCGCTTAATTGTTGTTATTATTGTATACTGTGTATTAGCTTTGAACAAATTTATCCTCTGTTACGTTCTTCTATTTCGTTTTGCAGAACAAGTCTGAATTCATCAATCTAGCAGAAATGACAAAGAAAACAAAGAAAGCAAAAGTCCCTGTCATAACCAAAGATGAACCAGTAAAGAAGGTACTAATAGCTGATACTACCTACCTCGGTCTTGGCAAGGCTTCATGGGAAAGCATATATAATTTACTGGAAGCCGAGGATCCAACCGAAATTGAAGAAGAAAGAGGAACAACTGACTCCACTGCTAAATCAGAAAGTACTCTTAAAGAGTTGGCCAGTTCCTTCCTCCACAAAATAGCGGCCCGCACCAAAGTATTACCCTACAATGACTTGGTTAGATGGGTAATTGAGAGTATCAACATAACAGACAGAGCTTTCTTTACTGCTGATGGAAGGATGTTCGGGTCATTCAGGGCAGAATATATCAAAAAGATGTACCATTTTCCAGAACGACAGAAGAATTACAATAAGGCATTTTTAGAAGCTTTCGCCAAGGAGAACAAGGTGGAGTCCAACCCTATAAGGCAGTGGAGGCATTTTCCAAACAAACACAAGCATGAATCTTCGAGTATGTACTCCATAGACTCCTTAGCATCTCCTTATTGCTATGTTGGCACCATGATATGCAGACTCTTTGGAGTCTCTGATTCAGCTAAGTTTTCTATAGAAATGGTGCCCTTGATGGAAGAAGAAATTGACTCTTATATCATGGATTGGGCAACCATTTTATCTGATAAACTGGCCAGCCAAATCCTTGATTATAGAAGGAATAGGTTTGTCACTACCCAGATAATTCCCTCATTCTATATGAGTGCATACATTATGGATACCATCTGCTTCAATTCTGATTACCCCATTTTAGGCTGGAAATGGACACCACATGACCCAACTCCCATTCATATCTATCGTAAGTATTTGTCGAAGGCCTATTATAGAGATCATATTTATAAAATTTGCCATGGTTTTGTCTTGCCTGTTCATTATGCTATATTCAACAAACCTACTACTCGGTTGTCCGACGAAGCCAGTTTGGACCTAACATCAATTGGTAGTTGGTTCGGTGAAGAAAACTTCACCTACATCAGACTTTTTGGCAGCACTATAGATCCACATGTCCTCCCCTTATACATTCCTGATAAACTATTGGCCAGAGAAATAGCTTATCAAATAACAGAAATAGGGATGTCTAGGAACCTCAAGGAGTCCAAAAAGAAAATGTGGCCTTTGTTGAAAAGTGTGCAACAAGAAATTCTTGTTGAGAATACAACAAGTTGATGGAGTTGTGTTCAGTTTAACTTTGTTAAACTAGTTGTTTTTAGTCTAACTGATCAACAGACTAGAGATGAGTTGGGTGAATTAGTTATTAATTAATTCACAAGTTATTAACTCATAATGCAACTATAGAATACATCAGTTAACTCAGTTGCATGTTAGTGCATGTTCAGTTCAGCAGGAATAGGTGTTAGAGGATCAGATTGCTATCAGTTGTGACTATAGTTGTGCATGATGATTTGCACAATCAGAGGGATTGAGTATGCCAATGAATTGGCCAATACCAAGAATTGTAGCCTCTACTCACGTCCAACACGGTGTGAGTGATTATTTGCAGGTCAAATACGAGTTTGGTAAACCATTCTCATCAATCCTTGAGCAGGTATTGAGCTGTTGAGGCAGGCAAGTAGCGGGGGAGATTTGGAGATCAAATCTGAGCTGTATTGTGTGTAGCATGTGGAGATAGTACTGAGTACTTGTGAGGAGTATTTTACTATGTATTGTTACATGATTCAATCACTATAATATACAGATAGTTGGGGTTTTTAGCGAGATGCCTTCCCCGGGAAAATATTGTGTTGATATGTGTGATTGATGCTTCTATGTACGCCTGTGAATGTTTCTGCTTCTGGAAATTGATGATCAACGTAGAGGAGGTTATGCATTATGCATGTTCCATGTGTATAATCAGGATAATCTCCGTGAATATGTTTCATATTATTCAAAATTTCTACATGGTATCAGAGCTACTTGATTTGTAGAAGAGATTTTTACAGGATATCAAGCGAGGATTGATCATCGGATCTATTATTCAGAAAGTGTTTACGTTTTATTTCTTCAAGCAGAGTCTGTAATCGGGCCAGGTAGCCTCTGGATTCATCCTTCTTTTGGAAGGTGAGATATCCGGTGAATGCCCAGACAGTCAATCTCTGTACAAGAAATACTTTGTTCTCACGAATTCTAGATCGGAAGTGGTTGAGTTTTTGGGCTAGTGGAATTCGAATTTAATTCCAAAGCAAGAGCTAAAACTCAGAAACATTAAGTGTGAGAATGGAGACAATATGCCCCAGTATCTCACGAAGTTCACCCAATGTTGGGATGAGCTGGGAAGTGTGGGGGTGAATGTCGGATGAGGATGGTGAGTCTAGCATCCTTGACCTTCCTAAGAGTTGGCATAGCTACCAGGACTCGGTGAATGGAAAGGAGAAACTGCCAGGATGGGAAATACCTTGGTCGGATCTTGTGCAGGAGGATATTAGACGGAGCACCAGAGACGGTTCTTCATCCATGCAGGATGAGGATAATTGTGCATTAGCGAGTAAGGTGAAGAAGGGGAAGGAGAAGGGTTCTCTTTCCAAATCCAGTTCTTCCAGTGATGGGAAGAAGGTTGACAAGTCTAAGGTGAGATGCTTTCATTGTCATGAGATTGGTTCACGGGTCAGGAATGTGTATGCTCTTGAGGTTCAAGATTCATGCAAAGCCTTGAACAGTGAGGCAACTGATGGAGACTTGGTGGTTGAGAGGGAGTGTATATTACCTCTCAACACGCAGAGCCAGAAGAAGTCTCAAACGATTGTGGAGGAGCCACGATTGGTGCAGCAGCTTCAGGAGGTTGTGGAGGAGCCACAACAGGGGAAGCTGAGAGGAGATCGAGTAGAGACATCTACTCATCCAGAGACCTCTAGTAGGGGGGAATTTCGAGCAAGGTGGGCTGAGGGATCGCATGCAGCCATACCTCCAGGTAGGAAGTGGGGTGATGTGGATTGATCGTCCCAAGGAGGAGGGGCAAGATCCTTGAGGTACCCAACCTCTTGGATGAGACCTTGATACGGGAGCCCCAATGTGTAGTAGCAGGAACTGATTGATTGGGTAGAGATAGATGCGGATGGAGCGGCAGAGAGAGCGACAGTGCAGGGAATCCCAGGACAACGCATAGCTAGCAAGTTGCAGCAATGCGAGAGGCACAAGTTTTTTGCACAGTGCTAGGTGGCACAGAGAGGTGTGTGGAATGGTGTGAGATGCATGGAGATGCTGCAATAGCGTAGATGTCAGAGAGGGAGCACTTGTCAGAGTAGGTAGAGCTTCAGCATCATAGGGTGTTTCTAGCCCAACAGGGAGGTCAGTTGGGAGGTGTAGTGCAGATGCAATGCTGAGAGATATAACTAGCAGCAGCACAGATGCAGTCAAAGAACAAAGTGACAGAGGCTAGAGCAATCAGATACTGAAGAGCACAGAGATGCAAAATCTTCAGTCGACAGAGGCAATAGCAGTCAGAGACTTTGATGACAGAGAAAGTGGACCGGCCAGATGTATTGCATGGAGAACATTCCAGAGTTACAGGATCGGGTTTGAGAGGAAGCCTTTCTTTTTGAGAGGGAGTGTTGAAAAGTGTGAAACAAGAAATGCTTGTTGAGAATGCAACAAGATGATGGAGCTTAGTGGAAAGGAGTCGCCTTCACTAAGTGGGTCCGCAAGCAAATTATGGCGCAAGTTCTATTTTTGATCCCAGCAGGGATGATCACAGTATGGGTGATCACAGTATGAGTGATCACAGTATGGGTGATCACAGTATGGGTGACCACAGTATGGGTGACCATAGTATGGGTGACCACAGTATGAGTGACCACAGTATGAGTGATCAAAGTTTATATTTAGACTGGCTGTCAAAAATAGAAAAGTCAAATATTATTGTCTCGTAATAATATTTAGACTATAAACTTTGTCTTATTCTCTTGGAGCACTTCAGGATGAGCTACGGATGTGGTACATGCAGATCCCAGAAGGAAATACATGGTTACCTATGGGATGACTAATATTTGCATGCAGGACTTCAATTAGAACTCAAGTGAGTTGAGTCTAGTGGACTGGAGGTGTAGTTGATGGAGTTGTGTTCAGTTTAACTTTGTTAAACTAGTTGTATTTAGTCTAACTGATCAATAGACTAGAGATGAGTTGGGTGAATTAGTTATTAATTAATTCACAAGTTATTAACTCATAATGAAACTATAAAATACATCAGTTTACTCAGTGCATGTTTAGTTCAGCAGGGACGAGGGTTAGAGGATCAGATTGCCATCAGTTGTGACTATAGTTGTGCATGATGATTTGCACAATCAGAGGGATTGAGTATGCCAATGAATTGGCCAATACCAATAATTGTAGCCTTTTCTCACGTCCAACACAGTGTGAGTGATTATTTTCAGGTCAAATACGAGTTTGGTAAACCATTCTCATTAATTCTTGAGCAGGTATTGAGCCGTGGAGGCAGGCAAGCAGCGGGGAAAATTTGGAGATCAAATCTAAGATGTATTGTGTGTAGCATGTGGAGATAGTACTGAGTACTTGTGAGGAGTATTGTACTATGTATTGTTACATGATTCAATCACTATAATATACAGATAGTTGGGGTTTTTAGCGAGATGTTTTCCCCGGGAAAATACTGTGTTGATATGTGTGATTGATGCTTCTATGTACGCCTGTGAATGATTCTGCTTCTGTAAATTGATGATCAACGTAGAGGAGGTTATGTATTATGCATGTTCTGCTTATAAGTGTATAATCAGGAAAATCTCTATGAATATGTGTCATATTATTCAAAATTTCTACAGCCTTCATTCCCCTACAACCCCCCCGATGTGCTACTTACACACTGCATGACTTCAAACATGCAGAGAAAGAAGCAGAGAAAATAAAAATGTTAAAGTAGAAGTCGTTCCAAAGAGGCAGTCTGATCCAAAAGCAATGGCCTACAACTTCACCTCTCATGTGAAACTTGTCAAGTTTGAACATGAGAAGGATGATTATGATGATTTGTTTACTTCAACTGAGTTGTTTTCTCAGGTAAAACATCTAGAAAAAATCATATTGGGAGCAGAAGGATTAGAAATATTTATGGAGTTTAGAACACAAAGGCTGCAAACATTACCTCTGGACTTGTTAAATATTACCTCTATGATGCAACATGAAGACCACAGGGAAGAAAAGACTACCGAAAAGAGCCCTGAAAAGGAGAAAAGTCCTGAGGAGAAGCGAACAAATGAAGGAACCAGTGAGCTCCTTGATACTGATGTAAATATTGATTCCAACTTACTCAAGGAATGGGAGCAGTTTGATCAAATGAACAAGAACCAGAATGACTCCCAAAAGCTCACTACACCAAAATTGCCCATAGCACAAGAGCCTGGAATTATTAATGTTCCAATTGAAGGGGCAATCGGCACACCCAACATTCAGCAGGATATTGAGATAATTCCTGAAAATCCTACAGAGGAAATTATAATGAAAATAGAAGAAATACCACCCCTAGATGTATTCTACAGTCCAAAGCATAGGGTTGTGGTTAAAAGACAGAGGAAAAAGAGGAAAATTGATCAAGGACCTCTTTCAACTCCTCATGCTGAAATGATGAATGTGGTATGGAAAAACTCAGAAGTTAATCCTTCTGAGGATTTAACCAAATTATCTCAGTATGCAGGAGCTTATACAGATGCAAAGCCTTAGAAGTCAACCAGCTAATCAAGGAAAAGGATCAGAGGATCACTCAACTCAAAGAGCAATCGGCTGAAGAACAACAAAGGATTAGTCACCTTGAACAACAACTAGCGGAGTATAGACAGTAAAATGAGCAACTAAGAGAACAGTTGAACCTGGAGAAGCAGAACATTGATCAAAAGACTGTCCAGAAACAACAGAAGTTGTCTCAAGAACTAAGCAGGCTTCAGATGGAAATTCATTAGGAAAAGAAGGCTAAAGAAGATCAAATTACACAACTCCAATTACAGATAAAAAAGTTCAATCGTTATCCACAGGTTAATGAATTCAGGAAAGAAGCCTTGGAAGTAACCAAAGCTTTATCCCGACAGTTAAACATCCTTTGCCATAATATATCATTGGCTGACCCATTGTGCGATATTTTCGCATCGCTGATTGAAAAGGCAATTGACACTAGACTGGAATTTGAAAAAGCAGATGAAAAGATAACAAATTTTCTCTCTTGGAAAAATTTAGAAGAAGGCATGGCTGCCAATTTGCTAAAAACACAAGAAACACACAAGGAAATATTGTTTTCGAAATGGGAGTCACAGCTAATAAAAGTTGAAAGAGCAATTTCTAGAGCTAGGACTGCAATGAACGGTGTAATCGAATTAGTAAATGACAGTTTATATATGGCTAATTTGATCTCCGATTGCTCTCCAGGAAAACTCCCGAGAGAAAAAGCACTAGAAGATCAATGGAGACAGGACCTGGCAAGCAGAGAAAAACAAATCAGAGAGGTGAAAAATTTGACATGGGATGCATTCTGGTTTTTCTTAGTTAAACCACATAGCCAACAGATGGCCATGAAATGCCTTTCTGACGCAGTCAACTGCATGGTTCCCGAACTCTCTGATGCCACGTACATAGCCCAGCTACATTCTAGAATGAGTCACCCTCCGGAAATCTAGCCAATGCTTGCAATCTGTCAGCTGCAAGCACAAGAGAGGAAGTAGATTCAGTGTATCAGTTCAATCGCTATCGCACTATTATTTTTATACCAAATCCCAGATTTTCATATTTACAGTTTTAACAGCTCATAGCGATTTTTATTAATAGTTAGTTTTATTTTGATTATTTAAACCCTTTCATGTCTTTTAAGAAAGGGTCTTCAATTTGTATAAGATTTGACTTAAGAAGTTTCACTTCTGTACTTCTAAATATTTTTTTATCAATAGTGGATCAAAGTTCTGCATTTTTGTGAAATAAGCTTTTTAAAGGCTTGCACTTCTGTATTTCTTGGAAGTTTTCTCAAATAAGAAAATGGAATCGAAATGTTGTTTACATCGGAAGGATTCAAATGCATGCGGTATTTTATCATTGCTTTTGCCTTATTTCCTTATGTGAATAAACATTTCTTTTTAAAAAAGTTGCTATTGTTGATATATATGTATGTTTTTGAGGCAATTCTTTAGCATATCATTTCTGAAGGTTTTAGAATTGTTATCATTTGAATATATATGTCAGTGATATATATTACGATGAATGTGATATGCTTATATTTTTACTTCGTTTAACTTTTTAAACGAAGTAATCATCATATGATTACATCTTTCTATTTACGAATAAGCCATCTTTGTGATTATTTGTCTATTAGAAATAATCAGAAATTGCATGGTTAACAGGATACCAGGGTTATATAGTTATATTTGTATATTTTAAGTTATAAGTTGAAACATCTATCCATCACCACTATACAAAACAATAATCCATTAAACTATTTATTAAGGGAAACTGGTCCCATGATATCCAGTCGAAACCACCACACCAAACGGAAAAGGAGCTGCACTAAGGTCCGAACCGGGTGGTCATCCCCGATGTTGATGCAGTGATTTTAGAGGGATCAACATTTTTGGCGCTAGAAGGAGGGCATGAATTGTGAATGGCGAGCAAATCCAAATTCATAGCCCATTCTGAGAGTAAATCTCCCTCACCATCTCCTCCAACTTCTCCCTCGCATTCTAAATCTCCCATTTTCAAGTGAGAAGTTGAAAAGACAACACCCACTGCTGAAAACTTGAACATATCAGACAATTCTTCCCTTGAACCCCCTGAAGTTTAGTCTTTAATTCATAAACTTCAAGGGTTTTCAATATCTCAAGAACAATCTGAGTTATCCCAAGGCAGTGTGACTTCACAATATATCCCTTCTCATCCTCTTACAAGATTGCAGATCAAAAAGCTTGGTATCCCACCAACAAAATTTCCTCTACAAAGTCGAAAAAGAGCTAGGAAGACACCGTTAGAGTCTAACAGTGAGGCTCTTTCCTCATCATCATCCATTCCATCTAAACCATTGCAAAGTCATTCATCCATTCCCCAACTCAAAATCATAATCCAAAAGGGTGTAGGTACTCTGATATCCTCTACCCAACCACTTTTAACTACATCCTCACTTTCTTCTATTGTTAGTGCGACAATGGCACATAATCAACCACAACCAAAGCCATGGACAAAACCAGGGGCAGTCGTAATGCCTGCACCCTTGAGTCAATTATCGGCCCATCTTGAAAATTGGTTACCAAAGTTTAATCCTGATATCAGCATACTAGCAGAAGAACATATAAACAATTTTATGTTGTCAATAAACTTAAATGGGGTAACGGAAGAAGATGTTGTTGTTAGGTTTTTTCCCATATACTCTTCAAGAAGCAGCTGGGTCATGGTATTTTTCATTACCACCAAGCTCCATCAACAGCTGAAATGCTTTTCAAGAGCAATTCTTAACCAAGTTTGGAGATGATAGGTCCACAGCAACATTAATTAATGATCTCTCCAATCTTAAAATTGAGTCAAAGGAACCCATTAAAGATTTCAACTCGCGATTAAATAAGCTATTAAATAAAATTCCTGCTACATCCAAGCCTAGTGAAGAAGTCTGAAGTGAATGGTATATTTCTACCTTGCCTTCAAATATAGCCATCTTTGTTGACAGGGTTGCTAAGCCTACATTAGCAGAAAATATGAAGGAAGCGATCGTTGTTGAAAAATGTATTATAGCTTTAGAAAAGAAAACCGCTCTTGAAGAAAGAAAGTCCAAAAAAGTTACCTTTAAAGATGATTCGAAGAAGAAAGCAACTAAAGACCCATATGATAAGGAAGGCTTGCAGAAAGTTCTAAAGACTATGTCCAATGAAATGGTAGAGATTAAAAAACAGGTGGTTGAAACCTCTACTAAAAAACCATTTAGGAACTTCAAAAGAGCTGAACCAAAACCACCTAATGCTATATCTAATGCAGAATCAGATCTAGATGACGATGAAGATGAAGACATAGTTTTGTCATCAGAGGAAACAAAAAAAGATGAGATAGTTGAATGTCATGGTATGTGGGACTTCATTTTGCCTAACTCTAATAATGAAAATGAACATGAAGCTCTCCCAGTAAATACCAGAAGTAAAATTGTTGCAGAGCCTGTTCAAACAAATCCAAAGAAGAAAAATGCAAGCCCTATTGCTAAATACAAGGCTCCCATGAAATAAACTCTAGTTGTGCCTACCCAAAATCAACCATCATCTTCCAATCGACCCTCATCATCTAAGATGTTAGTAGTCTCTAACTCTATGGATTACAACATTATTGAAGACATGAAGAAGACTAGAGCAAATATTTCTTTATTTGAACTCAGCAAGCTCAAACATAAACAGAAATTGTTACTGAAAGAGTTAAATGTTGTACCTTCTTCTCCTCTTCCAAATGTTGTGTTATCCAAGGCAGCTAAAGGAATAGGTAAGCCACTATTGGATAAAGTAGATGCTATTGATGTTGTTTTGATCGGAGATAGATCCAATTCTCACACTCCTCCTTTTCTCTTGACCTATGAGATCTACAATAGAAATCTGCATAAATGCCTAATAGATTCAGGGGCTTCATCAAACATAATGCCAGCCTCGGTTTGCTCAAAATTAAAAATTGAGCCCCAGAAATATGCAGTCCATATTGTTCAGTTAGATCGCACTAAGGTTCAAGTTTTAGGAGAAATTAATTCCGTCACCATTAGGTTATCAGCTGATCCAAGAGTAGTTCAGAGAATTGATATATTGATTGCTGACATCCCTGAGTTTTATGGTTTAATTTTAAGCAGGGATTGGTCTGAGAAACTCCGTGTTTACATTTCTACTGATTGGTCTCACATGTGGCTTCCCTATAAAGGGAAACCAAATCAAATCAAAATCGATCGAGAGAAGCACATGACCCATACTGTAATGGAGTTTAAGCAGGAAAATCAACCTATAGCTTTCAATAACAACATTCTCGGAAATTACTCAGCCAAATCATTCTTTGGTAATTTTAATGCTCAATCATCACCTTTTTCTGTTAATAGTTTCACATCGCAGATTGAAAATTTCTCTCATACGGATACCTCAAGGTGTGTTACTATTGCTGAGGAACTTGTAAATAAATCTGTAGATAAGCCTTTATTTTGGTCTTTATATTTTGATGGATCAAAATCCAATGACAGTGCAGGAGCAGGATGTATTTTAGTTAGTCCAGAAGGGGAAAAAACTATGCTATCATGTAGATTAGAATTTGAGTGTACCAATAACACTGCAGAATATGAGGCATTCATTCAAGGGCTCTATAAAGCAATAGGCCTGAAAATTCAATATCTGAAAGTATTTGGTGATTCGGAGATTGTCAACAAACAGGTAAGGAACACTATCCATTGCCTTTCAGGACATCTCAAGCATTATCATTCCCTTGTTCAAGACCTCATAAATCATTTTCTAGCATTTGACATTTCTCCTATTCCTAGATCCCATAATGCAACAGCTGATTTATTGGCTAATGTTGCTTCTAAGCTCCTTCCATCTGAGGATTATAGTCTCTATAGGTTTTCAATTGAATTAATTTTTCGACCATATGTTCCAGAAAATGTCACCAATTGGTGGGTATTTAATCATAATGAAGACATCTTAAATTTCTTAACTTCTGAAAAATCTTATGATGACCAGATTATTGATGAAAATGATCACGACCTTTAAATAAAACAAAAACCAAATGAGAATTCTATCCCTAAATCAGTAGTCAAGCTTGAAGATCTCTATGATATCAAGGATAGGTTCAAAAATGTCACTAATTCAAAACTTCAAAGTTCTACTTTAAGGTTTGAATTAGTAAATCTTGGCACTGAGGCCAAACCACAAAATGTCAATCTGGGACTAGGACTCACTTCAGAAGAAAGATTTTCTTTTATCAGATTATTAAACAAATACAAAAAATAAATAAAATCTTGGAATTATGAATATCTGAGAACGTTTGATACTTCTATCATTCAACACACAATTCCAATGATTTCTGAAGAGAAACTTGTACAACAAAAATTGAGGAAAATTCATCCAAATCTGGAGAGTCAAATTAAAGCAAAGTTGAATAAACTCTTGAAAGCTAAGATAATTTTCTCGGTCAGACATTCTAAATGGGTTTCAAACTTGGTACCTGTAAGGAAAAATAATGGTGATATTAGGATTTGCATAGATTTTAGAAATCTCAATAAGGCATGACAAAAAGATAATTTCCCATTACCAACAATGGAACAAATACTTCAATCAGTAGCTGGTTCAGAGTTAATGTCTTTTCTGGATGGTTTTTCAGGGTACAATCAAATACTAGTACACCGAAATGACAAACTAAAAACTGCATTCAGAACTAAATGGGGAACATATGCTTATCAGAAAATGCCTTTTGGTTTGATTAATGTTGGAGCCACTTTCCAAAGAGCAATGGATATAGCCTTCAAAGGTTTGATTAACAGGTCAGTTGTTGTCTACTTAGATGACATAACTGTCTTTTCCAAGAAAAGGGCCAATCATTTACATGATTTAAAACAAATCTTTGAGCGATGTAAAAGGTATGGGATTTCTCTAAATCCCAAGAAATCATTCTTTGCTCTTAATGAAGGAAAACTCTTAGGATTTATTGTATCCAAAGATGGCATATATATAGATCCTGAAAGAATTAAAGAGATTTCTGATATTCCTTTGCCACATAATAAGAAATCAATGCAATCATTTTTGGGACAGATAAATTTTGTAAAAAGATTTGTTCCTGATTTTTCTCATATAGTCTTGCCTTTGCAAAATATGATTAAGAAAAATTCAGTTTTCAAATGGGGACATAATGAAAAAGAGGCTTTTGAAATGATCAAACAAGTAATCATTAATGCTCCTGCATTGAATACTCCGAATTTTTCTAGTCATTTTATTTTGTACACTTTAGCCACCGAAACATCTTATGTTGTTGTTTTAACACAAATCAATGATCAACAAGTTGAAGCACCCATATCCTTCTTCAATTCTAATTTACAAGGTGCTAAACTTAACTATTTCGAAGTAGAAAAACAAGCTTTCACTGTGTTTAAATCTATCAAACACTTTAGGCCATTCCTCCTAAAATCACACACAAAAATAATAGTCCCATTCTCTATAGTGAGGCAATTGCTAGTCCAACGAGAAGTAGGAGAGAAGAGAGCCAACTGGGTTACAGCTTTACAAGAGTATGATATTGATATTAAACCAGAGAAAATTTTAAGAGGACAACGTTTTTGCAGG
Organism: Pinus tabuliformis; assembly: GCA_031772625.1. Classification (NCBI taxonomy): domain Eukaryota; kingdom Viridiplantae; phylum Streptophyta; class Pinopsida; order Pinales; family Pinaceae; genus Pinus; species Pinus tabuliformis. Next base: position 1,074,406,575 of record CM062813.1, on the reverse strand, counting down.
TTATTAGCAGGAGCTTCCAATATTCCAGAACATGAAGATTCAGATAATGCTCTTCAAGTGAATGAGATAAGTATCATGAATTCTGAATCTCAGTATGTCGATCTGATCTTTTATTTGAAAAATGGATATGCTCCTCCTGATTTCAGTTACAAAAACAAACGCGCCTTAAGATTAAAAGCAAACACTTCGAAATCATTGATGATGTGATATTTAGAAGAAATTATGATTTAATCTTATTAAGATACCTTGAAAAAACTAAAGATCAAAAGGTTTTGCAGGAACTACATGATGGTCTAGCAGGTGGAAAATTTGGAGGTGATACTACAGCTCATAAGATAATACATGTTGGATATTATTGGCCCACTTTGTTTAAAGATGCCCATGACTATGTAAGGAAATGCAAGATATGCCAAACTGCTAGTGGAAGACAAAGGAAACCAACCTTTCCTTTACAACCAGTAAACATTGAGCAACCATTTGAACAATGGGGGCTTGATATCATAGGAGAGATTGTTCCACATTCTTCCAAGCAAAACAGATACATCCTTACGGCCACGGATTACTTCACAAAGTGGGTAGAAGCAATTCCTTTGAAGGTAGCTAATTCTGATGCAACCATTGAATTCATTGATCAGTTCATCATTACCAGGTTTGGTGTACCTAATGCCCTTATTTTTGACGTTGCATCTTATTTTTCTGGAAGTACTATACTTGAATTTGCTCTTAAGCGGTTTAAATTAAAGTATTCTACAAATTGCTACTCTAAAGGTAATGGTTTGGCAGAATCAACTAATAAGAATCTCATAAAGATTATTAAAAGAATTGTTGATCAAAATCAAAATAATTGGCATAAAACTTTGATATTTGCATTATGGGCAGATCGCATAACTCAGAAGGCCTCAATAGGTACTTCTCCTTTCAACTTAGTGTATGGGAAAGAAGTTGTAATACCTTCAAACTTAGCACTCCCATCTCTAGCCCTAGTACAATTTATTGAAGAAAATCCTTCTTCCTCTATTCAATTAAGATTTGATCAAATCCTCAAATTAGAAGAAGAAAGAGAAAAGGCCAAAATCACTCATGCTAAAGATCAACAAGTTATTAAATCTTCTTTTGATGCAAGTTCTATCGGCCCAAAAATTTTACAAATTGGTGATCTTGTTTTGAAATGGGACAAAGCACATGAAGGCAAATGCAAACATACCAAATTTCAAAAGATGTGGCTTTGACCATTTTAAATCATTAAGAATATAGGCTCATCAATGTTCATATTGTAAGATTTATCAGGAAAGAGAGATTCCCTTCCTGTCAATGGGCTTATCTTAAAGAAATTCTTTACTTAAGGAGGTAACCCCTTCTTACCTGTAAATATTCATTATGCAAGTATTTTTATTTATTTTCTTTTCTAGGTAATAATGTTGTAAATAGTCTTCCAGTGACCTTTTACTATTGGAAAGCTCTTTAAGAAAATATTGTAAATACTTGCTTTCAATAGATGGAAACCTTTAAGGAAAAGATTACAGTTTTACAGAGATAGATAAAATATGAAACTCTGAGGGCCTCTTTTAAATTTGTAAAATCTTCATAAACCTTGAAAATATTGTAAATCATTCTAAGTTTTAAAAAGCTCAGAGAGGTTATTTGTAAAAACTAAAGAATTTTTCGAACTTAGTATCTACAACTCTAAAAATTGTCATCCATAAACTCTTAAGGAGAAATCCATTCACCCCATCCACTAAGTTTATGATTTTTCAGAGTGTAATTCTAAAATATGTCTGATATAAAAGATAAGGGGTCTCATCATGAGCCTGCTTACCATGATCATAGGGAACTAATTAAACTGACATTACCAATATTGCATATCAAAACAGGGTAATGGCTTATAATCATAACACAAGGGGTTTCATCACGAGCCAGCTTGTTCAGTTCAATTACAGCCAGTGAATGCCATTGTCATCAGTTAGTTTCCAAACCAGGACAATGGTTTTTTATCATAAAAAATTGAAAGAATAAAGAAAAAAAATTATGTGTTAACATATCTTTTTGAATTTGTCTTTCAAAAGTTATACTCTTAGATGGATGGAATAATGAATGATTTATGGTTAAAAGGTAACCCTGTCAAGACTATAGATGTTTCCTGGCAGCAGAGGCACTACCTATGACAAAAGAGTAAACTTAAAAGCTAATTTGGAGAAGCCCCCTACTTTATCTATATCAACCAATCAAAGCTTGAAGAAACCCAAAATGTTTTTAGTTTTAAGGATTAGAAAAGAAATTACAAAAATTGTTATTAAATTTAGAGTTAATTTTTATCCTCATTGGTTTCCAAACGAAGAAAGTTATAGATATTGCATTATTTTCTCGTAGATAAATGTTTCTCCCAGTGAATCACCAATTGTTGTGCTATACAACAACCCTCCCCATTTCAAATTTTTTCATATAAAACTTTAATAAGAAATGGGTCCCCTTTTTGAACTTAAAGGTAAAAGCAATAAAACTTCTAAAAAACCAATATTTGTAATAAGTCTTTTGCTTTTAGGATAAGTTAAATAATAATCGCAATTTGAAAAATCCACACCACACATGAAAATCCTTATGATAAGGTCCGATCCGATTTAAAATTATAACATAAACCTTATCATAAAATGGAATATGTCACATCGCACACATCCTTTGTTTCAATGGTAGACTTAAGAGATTCCATTGACTTTCGCCGATGCGATAACACTATCAGCCATCGTTGAAAGCACAAAACACATATCAAATGCCCATTTGAAGTCCTCCGATGCGATAAGTCAATCGCAATCGCGCATCGCTCAAACCATGAAATACATATAATAAGCCCCTTTGAAATAGTCTGATGCGATTTCATTATTGAAAAGCGTGCTTTTCGATAAAGGTGAAATTGAGCCATTGCAAAGAATTGCGGAAACAAAAGATTTATTAATTTTAAAAGCCATTCCGCCTTCCCATGCCAGCTCATCATTAATCACAATCGCAAAAATGCAAAGGAAACTTTAAAGCATAATGCTTGTACCTCTCGATCTGTGATATGTGATTATCACTAATCGCCGATCGGGAAGTCACGATATTCATTTTAAAAGGACAATTATAAATTTATGATGCGACATGTTATTACGGCATTTAAGTGTCACGTTGGAAGTTACAGGAAATCATTAAGAGAGCAATTATGGTTGAGTCCTTCAAGGATTTCATCTGTAGTAGCATAATATATCAAAATCTGTATCACCCATTACGCTTAAGTGTTGTTATTATTGTATACTGTGTATTAGCTTTGAACGAGTTTATCCTCTGTTTCGTTTTGCAGAACAAGTCTGAAATCATCAATCCAGCAGAAATGACGAAGAAATCGAAGAAAGCAAAAGTCCCCTTCATAACCAAAGATGAACCAATAAAGAAGGTATTAATAGTTGATACTACCTGCCTCAGTCTTGGCAAGGCTTCATGGGAAAGCATATATAATTTATTGGAAGCTGAGGATCTAGCCGAAATTGAAGAAAAAAGAGGAACGGGTTGAATCCACTGATAAATCAGAAAGTACTCTTAAAGAGTTGGCCAGTTCCTTCCTCCAGAGAATAGCGACACGCGCCAAAGTATTACCCTAAAATGACTTGGTTAATTGAGAGTATCAGCATAATAGGCAGAGCTTTCTTTACTGCTGATGGAAGGATGTTTGGGTCATTCAGGGCGGAAGATATCAAAAATATGTACCATTTGCCGAAACCACAGAAGCATTACAACAAGGCATTTTTAGAAGCTTTCACCAAGGAGAACGAGGTGGAGTCCAACCCTATCAAGCAGTGGAGGCATTTTCCAAACAAACACAAGCATGAATCTTCGGGTATGTACTTCGTAGACTCCTTAGCATCTCCTTATTGCTATGTTGGCGCCATGCTATGCAGACTCTTTGGAGTCTCTGATTCAGCTAGGTTTTCTATAGAAATGGTTCCCTTGATGGAAGCAACAGTTGACTCTTATATCATGGATTGGGAAACCATTTTATCTGATAAAATGGCCAACCAAATCCTTGATTATAGAAGGAATAGGTTTGTCACTACCCAGATAATTCCCTCGTTCTATATGAGTGCATAAATTATGGATACCATCTGCTTCAATTCTGATTACCCCATTTTAGGTTGGAAATGGACTCCATGGAACCCAACTCCCATTCATATCTACCATAAGTATTTGTGGAAGGCCTATTATAGAGATCATATTTATAGAATTTGTCGTGGTTTTGTCTTGCCTGTTCATTTTTCTATATTCAACAAACTTGCTCCTCGGTTGTCCGACGAAGCCAATGTCGACCCAACATTAATTGGTAGTTGGTACAGTGAAGAAAATTTCACCTACATCAGACATTTTGGCAGCACTACAAATCCACATGTCCTCCCCTTATACATTCCTGATAAGATATTGGCCAGAGAAATAGCTTACCAAATAACAGAAACAGGGATGGCTAGGAACCTCAAGGAGTCCAAAAAGCAAATGTGGCCTTCATTCCCCCACCACTCCCCCCTGCCCAATGTGCTACTTACACACTGCATGACTTCAAACATGCAGAGAAAGAAGAAAAGAAAATAAAAATGTTAAAGTTACCAGTCATTCCAAAGAGGCATATGATCCAAAAGCCGTGGCCTACAACTTCACCTCTCATGTGAAACTTGCCAAGTTTGAACATGAGAAGGTTGATTATGATGATTTGTTTACTTCAGCTGAGTTGTTTTCTCAGGTAAAACATCTAGCAAAAATCAAATTGGGAGCAGAAGGATTAAAGAGATTTATGGAGTTTAGAACACAAAGGCTACAAACATTACCTCTGGACTTGTTAAATACTACCTCTATGATGCAACATGAAGACCACAGGGAAGAAAAGACTACCGAGAAGAGCCCTGAAAAGGAGAAAAGTCCTTAGGAGAAGCGAACAAATGAAGGAACCAGTGAGCTCCTTGATACTGATGTAAATATTGATTCCAGCTTACTCAATTAATGAGAGCAGTTTGATCAAATGATCAAGAACCAGAATGACTACCAAAAGCTCACTACACCAAAATCGCCCGCAGCACAAGAGCCTGGAATTATTAATGTTCCAATTGAAGGGGCAATTGGCACACCCAACATTCAGCAGGATATTGAGATAATTCCTTAAAATCCTACAAAGGAAATTATACTGAAAATAGAAGAAATACCACCCCTATATGTATTCTACAGTCTAAAGCATAGGGCTGTGGTTAAAGGATAAAGGAAAAATGATCAAGGACCTCTTTCAACTCCTCATGCCAAAATGATGAATGTGGTATGGAAAAACTCATAAGTTAATCCTTCTGAGGGTTTAACCAAATTATCTCAGTATGCAGGAGCTTATACAATTGCAACAATGGATAAAGCCTCAGAATTCAGCCAGCTAATCAGGGAAAAGGATCAGAGGATCACTCAACTCGAAGAGCAATCGGCTGAAGAACAGCAAAGGATTAGTCACCTTGAACAGCAGCTGGCAGAGCAAAGACAACAAAATGAGAAACGAAGAGAATAGTTGAACCTGGAGAAGCAGAAGATTGATCAAAAGGCTCTCCAGAAACAACAGAAGTTGTCTCAAGAACTAAGCAAGTTTCAGATGGCAATTCAGCAGGAAAAGAAGGCTAAAGAAGATCAAATTACACAACTCCAATTACAGATAGAAAAGTTCAATGGTTATCCACAAGTTAATGAATTCAAGAAAGAAGCCTTGGAAGTAACCAAAGCCTTATCCCAGCAGTTAAACATCCTTTGCCATAATATATCATTGGCTGACCCATTGTGCGATATCTCTGCATCGCTGATTGAAAAGGCAGTTGACACTAGACTGGAATTTGAAAAAGCAAATGAAAAGATAACAAATTTTCTCTCTTGGCAAAATTTAGAAGAAGGCATGCCTACCAATTTGCCAAAAATACAAGAAACACACAAGGAAATCTTGTTTTCTGAATGGGAGTCACTGCTAATAAAAGCTGAAAGAGCAATTTCTAGAGCCAGGACTGCAATGAACGGTGTAAGTGAATTAGTAAATGACAGTTTATATATGGCTAATTTGATCTTCGATTGCTCTCCAGGAAAATTCCCGAGAGCAAAAGCACTAGAAGATCAATGGAGACAGGACCTGGCAAGCAAAGAAAAGCAAATTGGAGAGGTGAAAAATTTGACATGGGATGCATTCTGGTTTTTCCTAGTTAAACCACATTGCCAACAGATGGCCATGAAATGCCTTTCTGACACAGTCAACTGCATGGTTCCCAAACTCTCTGATGCCACGTACACAACCCAGCTACATTCCAGAATGAGTCACCCTCCAGAAATCCAACCAATGCTTGCAATCTATCAGCTGCAAGCACAAGAGAGGAAGTAGATTCAGTATATTAGTTCAATCGCTATCGCACTATTATTTTTATACCAAATCCCAGATTTTCATGTTTACAGTTTTAACATCTCATAGCGATTTTTATTAATAGTTAGTTTTAATTTGATTATTTAAACCCTTTGATGTCTTTTAAGAAAGGGTCCTCAATTTGTATAAGGTTTGACTTAAGAAGTTGTACTTTTGTACTTCTAAATATTTTTTATCAATAGGGGATCAAAGTTCTCCATTTTTGTGAAAGAAACTTTTTAAAGACCCGCAATTCTGTATTTCTTGGAAGTTTTCTCAAATAAGAAAGTGGAATCAGAGTGTTGTTTACATCGGAAGGGTTCAAATGCATATGGTATTCATACCATTGCTTTTGCCTTATTTCCTTATGTGAATAAACATTTCTTTTAAAAAAAGTTGCTATTGTTGATATATATGTATGCTTTTCAGGCAATTCTTTAGCATATCATTTCTGAAGGTTTTAGAATTGTTATCATTTGAATATATATGTCAGTGATATATATTACGATGAATGTGATATGCTTATATTATTACTTCATTTAACTTTTTAAACGAAGTAATCATCATATGAATACATCTTTCTATTTATGAATAAGCCATCTTTATGATTATTTATCTATTAGAAATAATCAGAAATTGCATTGGTAATAGGATACCTAGGTTATATAGTTATATTTGTATATTTGAAGTTATAATTTGAAACATCTATCGATCTCCATTATACAAAACAATCATCCATTAAACCATTTATTATGGGAGACTAGTCCCATAATATCCAGTCGGAGCCACCACACCAAACGAAAAGGGAGCTACACTAAGGCCCGGACCGGGTGGTTATCCTCTATGTTGATGCAACGATTTTAGAGGCATCAACACGCCCATATAAGAGCGGATGAATCTTGCAGTGGGGCCCAACGAGGCACTCCTTCTACAAATGTAACCAAACTTTGTCCCCCACATAGAACTTGTGTGGTAACTGATGTTGATGATGGAATTGTTTATACTTAGCATTTGCTTTGTCCAATATGTCATGGACCTATTGGCGAATGTGTTGAATGTGCTGAATGAAGTTGCTAGCCCTATCATCTACGGACTTGACATGAGCCAAATCTACCTAAGTAGCTGCAAATTGTATGGCAACATCAATGGGACGTAGTGACTAGAATCCCAATCCCACCTGAAAGGGTTAGTGGCTAGTTGAGATATGGAGATATTTGTTGTAACTATGTTGGACATAGGGAAGGCTCTCATCCCATATGTTGTGGTGCTTCGAGTTGTGCATGTGTAGGATGTGCACAATCATTTTGTTGACGATCTTTGTTTGGCCATCAGTTTGGGGGTGGAAGGTCATGGACTTAGTGAGCTTGGTATCCAACAATGAATAAAGGCTTGACCAGAGTGCACTTAGGGATCGACTATCTAAATATGAGATAATGGAATGTGGGATCCAAAAGTGTACCCATACTCGTTCAAAGAAGAGTTTGGCGGTGGTTGTTGTTGTGATACTCTTATTTTAGGCCACCAAAATAGCCATCTTAGAGAATCTGTCGACAACCACAAAAACACAGTTGTTGCCATGCTTGGTAGAAGGAAGGTCTAACATGTAATCCATGGAGATGGATTCCCAGAGCCGAGTAGGAGTAGGGAGGGAAGTATACATGCCTTGCTTCTTAATTGTAGGTTTGGAAAAGATGCAGGCAGTGCAGGATCAAATGTACTTCCCAACATCATGTCGAAGGTTCAGCCAATAAAAATACTTATGCAGCATTGTCACTGTCTTCTCTACCCCAAAATGTCTAGCGACCCAATTGTAGTGCGGCTCCCAAATGATCTTGGCACGCTCGCATAAAGGAACACATAGGTGTCCCAGGTGGCATAACAATGTGCCTTGGAGGTGAAAGTTTGTAACCTACCTTCTAGGAGCATCTGGTATGTGGTGTCGAATTCTAGATCACTCTTATAAAGATTTGACCATTATGGAATCTCGTGTCCACAAGAGTCGAGCACAGTGGTCAATGTTATGATCGGAAGTCAGTTGATGTAGTATGTAACATTATTGGTGTTTCCCTTCTTGTACTTGACATTCAAATGGAATTATTGCAGGTATGCGGACCATTTCTGATGGTGATCATTTTGCAAATTTCCTTGTGTTTGTATGAACTACAGGGGTCAGTGGTCTGTGTGGATGATTGTTTCCTTGCCCGGAATGTAATGCTTCCATTTTCGGTAGGCCTACATAATGGAATACATCACTTTGTCATAGGTGGGATACTTTCTGATTGTCTTTGAAAGTGTATCACTTTGATATTCCATCGGATGCCCCTGTTGAGTAAGAACTTCCCTGATAGCATAGAGGCATATGTCTCAATCTCAAATGGTTGTTGCAGGTCTGGTAATGTGAGCACTAGTGTAGAGCAGAGGCAATGATTCAACTTAGCAACTGCCTTCTATTGGGATTCAGACCAGAAGAACATTTCTTTCGCTTCGCCCTTGGTGACTTGACTCAAAGGCCAAGTCATATGAGAGAAACCTAACACGAACCTACGTAGAAATTTGCAAGACCCAGAAAGTTGTGTAACTCTCTTAGAGTAGTCGGGGTTGTCCAATCTCGAATAACTTATTCCTTGGATTGGTTCACATGCACACCTTACTCATTAATGATGTACCACATATATTGAACTTGGGTCATACCAAAAGTGCATTTCTCCAAATTGGCACACAACTTGTGTTTTCGAAGGGTTTGAAGGACCTGCTGAATATGGTGTAGGTGCTCTTCCCAACTATCGTTGAATATTAGGATGTTGTCCAAATACATTGCCATGAATAAGTTAGTGAAGGTTCGAAAGATGTTTTCCATCAGCCTCATGAAGGTTGCAGGGGCATTTGTCAACCTGAAAGGCATGACCAGACATTCGAAAAGACCCTCCATGGATTTGAAGGTAGTCTTCCACACATCGGATAGTTTGATTGGCACCTGATAATAACCAGAATTCAAATCAATCTTACTAAAATATTTGGCCCCCTTAAGCTGGTCCATAAGGTCAAAAATCTGTGGGACTAGATGCCCATTCTAAATAATGATCTTATTCAGTGCTCGATAGTCAATATTCTCCAGGTGTTGTCTTTCTTTTGTACCAACACGATCCAACTCCCATAGGGTGATGAAATTGGCATGATGTCTCCTTTCTACAACAGCTCCTGAATCTGCGTCTTAATTTCATCGTTCTTCAAAATAGAGCATTGTTAGATCGATCTGTTGGGTAGCGGTGAACCTGGGGCCAGATCGATGGAGTTCTTGACCTGACAGTGCAGGGGTACTTCTGTGAGTGAGATCCGTGTACTCCTCCACGACCTTGTCCATCTACTGCTTTCATGCAGAGGAGCCTTGTCTGGAGGCTATGGATGTAGCCATGGTATTCTTGTTTCCCTAAGGGCGAATCATGAGGAAAACAAATTTCTCAGTGTGGGAAATGATCTTACTACATTACTTCACAGATTTCAAAGAGTTGGTGGTAGGCCATGCTACCTCCGGTATCCTGTATAACTTATTGCCCAAAGAAATAATAACAGTGTGAGGCCTAAACTCATACACAACATGTCGCTTCCACAAGTATTTTTTGCCTAATAATACATCACAAACTTTAAGAGGATCAACATCACACATTACCTCATATGTGAAGGGCTTGATGTTGTAGGGAAGGTGACACTGCTGGCTAAAATGAAGATCTCGTCCTTAGTGAAGCTGTTGGGTCCCTATAATACTAGTGATTACCCCATTACTATTGTAGTTATACCCCTTATTTATATTGTTGTGCCCCTATTACCCCCATATTGTTATTCCTGTGCCCCATAGAATCCCTCTATTGTTATTTTTGTGGCTTTATATTATTATTGTTAGGTCGGTTGGATTATATTGTGACTCCTTATACTCCTATATATAGAAAGGAGGTTTTGTCATTTGTATCATCCAAGAATTGTTCATTTATGTAATGTAAAGGAGGTTTCCCCCTCGAAGAGGCTGAATTCTAAGGCGTTGATCTATCTTTTCTATCTTTTCTTGAGCTGGTTTCATAACATTTGGTATCAGAGCTTTGGATTCTAGGGTTTCGCTGCTCCAAACAGGTCATCGTGGCATTTTCGCTATAACGTTTTTTCTGTGACGTTTCAGAAGTCGCAGAAAAAACCCATTTGAGAAGATATCGCGTTGAACCTTGGGTCCTAATTTCAGAGCTTTTCGCACGATATTGGCGGAGATATGATCTGAGGAAGTTGGTCTTTTTGAAGACTCTTGAATTACACTCAAAACAGGTGACCTGGGGAAAATCGTCATAAATTTCTCTCTGGGGATCGGATTGAAATTTCGTAAGAAGGTACAGAAAGAGGACACACTGTAGTTTCTTGAGTGTGTGTTTCAGATTCAAAGGTTGAAACAGTGACTCGTGGCACGTCGTACAAGTTTGCGCTACTGAACCAGTCTAAAAGCAAGTCACTGTGGGAGATTTCACATAACTCTTCCTTGGAGAATCCAATTTGGCTCAGACTTGTGGCATTGGAAAGAGGACACAGAAGGCTAGTACAGGTAGCAATTTTAGAACTAGATGATTCGAAATTACAAAGATACATCATATTCAGTATCAGGCTTCTATAAAGTGAAAAAAGGTGTGTAGTTTTTTTTTTTTTTTTTTTTGTAAGCTTGGTTTAACGGAATTCAAAGGGCATAGTAAAGCATTATTATCGGTAACTGATGCCCTGAGGAAAGAAAATGCAAACACCTAGTAAGGAACCTGAAAGCTCTAGCATGACTCATGAAGAAGAGGAAGAAATGCTACATGATATATCAAAATTACAAGAACAAGTGCAACAAATGTCACGCTCACAAAAGTTAACAGATGCTAAGATAAATGGCGTGGAAGCTAAGATAAGTGGCGTGGAATCTAAGGTAAATGGTGTGGAATCTAAGATAAAGGGCATGGAAGCTAAGATGGATGATTCGAAGACAGATTTGAAGAGAGACATGGCAGATTTGAAGATAGATTTGAAGACAGACATGGAAGAATTGAAGAAGTTGCTACAAGAAAGGGTCACTAATGGTGAAAAGGTAGTAAAGGAAACTCATGATGAGAACAAAAGAAATGTTAATCATGATTCCATAGATGCTAATGTTGGATCGAAGAATCACCATGTTCCAAAAATCGATATGAGGAAGTTTGATGGCAAGGATCCCGCCACATGGATATTACAAATGGAGCAATTCTTCGATCTCAATAATGTGCAAAACGCACAAAAGGTACGTATGGCAACTGTATATTTGGAACCAAATCAGTTTGTATGGTATCAATGGCTTTGTTCTCGTAAACAATTTATCACTTGGGCAATTTTTACAGAAGAATTGATAGCACATTATGAACATACAAAAAGCAACACTTTTTTTAGCCAATTGATAAGTCTCAAACAAAAGGGTTCAGTAATGGAGCACATTGAGGAGTTCCAAAAATTGAACATAAGGGTAAAAGATATTCCAGAGGAGCATAGGATTGATGTGTTCATAGGGTCTTTAAAGGATAATATCCAACATGATGTTCGCCTTTGGGAACCTGATTCATTAGAGAAGGCATTTAGGTTAGCAAGAAAAATGGAAAGCAAAATTATGGCAACCAGGAAGCATACCACTCACAACTATAAAGACGAAAGTGTTGTTGCCCCTAGTCTTCCACAACCTATAAGGTTGACACCACAACAATTGGAAGAAAAAAGAGCAAAAGGGCTTTGTTACAGTTGTGATAGCAAATACACTAAAGGTCATAAGTGTGCTGAGAAGAAATTATTTTACATAGATTGTGAAGAGGAAGAAGAAAAGGAGCAAGAAAGGTCAAAAGAAGAAGATATACTCCAGGAACAAAGCCTAGATGAAGAACAAATAAATCCGACCATATCTTGTAATGCATTGGCAGGAATTACCACTCCTCAAACCATCAAGATAGAAGGACAAATCAAGAAGAAAAAGGTAATAGTGTTGATTGATTCAGGAAGCACCCACAATTTTATTCATTGTAGGGTAGCAAAAGAATTGAATTGCTTCCTATATCCAGCACCAGAGTGTCAAGTGATGATTGCAAATGGAGGAACAATAAATTGCTCTGGAAAGTGCCATAATATCAAGCTATCCATGGGAGAATATGTATTGACTAGCCCAATGCTTTCCATTCCAATGGGAGGTGCGGATGTTGTACTAGGAGTCCAATGGCTACAATCCTTGGGTACAATAGCTTTTAATTTTCAAGAACTTTTCATCAAATTTTCTACGGAAGGAAAGGAAGTTGAATTAAGGGGTATTGCAGGGAAACCAGGAAAGATAATCAGCTCTCATGGTATGACAAAGCTTCTAAAAAAGGAGAAAAGAGGTGTAATTGCACAATTATGCTCGCTAGATGTTTCCACATTGGAATCATCTATTTCTCCAGATCTCCAAAAAGTCCTGGACAATCATTCCAAGGTATTTGAGACTCCCAAGAGTCTCCCACCTATGCGTGATCATGATCATGCTATTCATCTGATTCCAGGAAGTGTTCCTCCAAACATCAGGCCGTACAGATATCCCTATGTCCAAAAAAGTGAAATTGAACGTATGGTTGCAGAAATGCTAGAGGCTGGTATAATTCAACCGAGTCAAAGTTCTTTCTCAGCTCCAGTAGTATTGGTGCACAAGAAGGATGGATCATGGTGCATGTGTTCGGATTATAGGGAGCTCAACAAGCTCACTATTAAAGATAAGTTCCCCATTCCTGTTATTGATGAATTACTGGATGAATTGCATGGATCAATTTACTTCACCAAGTTGGATCTTCGTTCAGGATATCATCAAATCAGAATGAAGATTGAAGACATTCCGAAAACGACATTTAGAACTCATGAGGGTCATTATGAATTTTTGGTCATGCCTTTTGGCCTTACCAATGCACCTTCAACATTTCAAGGTTTGATGAATTCAATTTTCAAACCATTCCTTAGAAAATTTGTGTTAGTATTTTTTGATGATATACTAATCTACAGCAAGTCTTGGAAGGATCATGTTGAACATGTTGACAGGGTGCTACAACTATTGGAGGAGAAACAATTATATGCAAAAAGATCCAAATGTTTCTTTGGAGTCCAGGAGGTGGAATATTTGGGTCATATTGTATCTCATGAAGGAGTTAAGGTAGACCCTAGCAAAATTAAAGCCATTAAGGAATGGAAAATCCCCACATCCATAAAGCATCTGCGAGGATTTCTTGGGTTGACAGGGTATTATCGCAAGTTTGTTAAGAATTATGGGAGAATAGCAGCACCTCTAACAACATTATTGAAGAAAGATTCATTTTCATGGACTCTGGAAGCAACAAAGGCCTTTGAACATCTTAAAGAGGCAATGTGCCAAGCACCGGTCTTAGCTACACCAGACTTCACAAAAACCTTTATTGTGGAATGTGATGCTTCAGGAAATGGAATTGGTGTTGTTCTAATGCAAGATGAAAGACCCATTGCTTTTGAAAGTCGTCCAATCAAGGGAAAGTTTTTAAGCAAAGCTATTTATGAGAAGGAAATGTTGGCAATACTCCATGCACTTAAGAAATGGCGACCCTACCTAATGGGAAGACACTTCAAGGTAAAAACGGATCATGATAGCCTTAAATACTTTTTAGAACAAAGATTATCCTCTGAAGAGCAACAAAAGTGGGTCACAAAGATGTTGGGTTATGACTTTGAAATCATCTACAAAAAAGGGAAGCAAAATGTGGTGGCAGATGCACTCTCAAGAAAGGATGAGGATGTGGAAGCATTGTTGTGTGCCATTTCTATTATCCAACCAGATTGGATAAACGAAGCAAGGGAGGAATGGAAGAATGACGAAGAAGTGTGGGCACTTATTCGAAAACTACAACAAGATTCCAGTACTTCTGATACATTTAGCTGGCAAAATGATTCTTTATGGTACAAAGATCGCTTATACCTCTGTAAGAATTCCCAGCTAAAACAAAAGATTCTTATGGAATTGCACACTTCTCCCTTAGGAGGGCACTCAGGATTTTTAAAAACTTACCACAGGGTTAAGAAGGAATTTTTTTGGGATGGCCTTAAATCAGATATTCAAAAGTTTGTGGCAGAATGTTTGGTTTTCCAGCAAAATAAAGTTGAAACAATTAAGACACCGAGTCTATTACAACCTTTATCCATTCCAAGCCAACGTTGGGAGGAGGTTTCAATGGATTTTATCACAGGTTTACCCAAGTCTGAGGGAAAGAGTGTCATCATGGTGGTAGTTGACAGACTTACCAAGTATGCACACTTTTGTGCATTATCACATCCATTTAAAGCCAGTACAGTTTCTACTGCATTTATGGAAACAGTTCAAAAGCTACATGGAAACCCAAAGATTATTGTAAGTGACAGAGATCCCATTTTCACTGGAAATTTTTGGACAGAATTATTTTCTTGTCTTGGTACTCAGTTAGCTCATAGCTCATCTTATCATCCTCAATCTGATGGGCAAACTGAGATAGTAAACAAATGTTTGGAAGGATATCTTCGTTGCTTTGTATCTGATAAACAGACACAATGGGTCAAATGGTTGCCTCTGGCTGAATGGTGGTATAACACTTCCTTCCATACAACAACAAAAATGACCCCATTTATGGCACTTTATGGGTATCAACCACCATCCATCACATCATATTTAAGAGAAAATTCTAAGGTTCAGGCAGTGGAACATCACATCGAACATCAACAACAAGTCCTCCAACTCTTAAAGGATAACCTCGTGTTGGCACAAAATAGAATGAAACAACAGGCAGATCAACATCGCAGTGAAAGAAGTTTTGATGTAGGTGATTGGGTATTCCTACGGCTACAACCATATAAGCAAATGTCCCTAAAGCAAGCTAAGAAGGATAATAAATTATCACCAAAGTATTATGGTTCGTACAAGGTGTTGCAAAAGATTGGTACTATGGCATACAAATTGGAGCTTCCTGCAGCTTCTCGATTGCACCCAGTTTTCCATGTTTCATGTTTAAAGAAGGTTATAGGTGACAAGCTCCCAATTCAAACAATATTGCCAGAACTTGACGAGGAAGGAAAAATTATATTGGAATGGGAAGCAGTCACAGAAACAAGAACTCGACAGCTACAAAATCGATCAATTTCAGAGTATCTTATCAAGTGGAAGAACTTATCCGCTGAAGATTCCACATGGGAGGATGAGAATTTTATGCAGAAGTATCCAGAACTACTCAAGCGTTGAGGAAAACACTTTTTTTGAAGGAGATGGGCATGTTGGGTCCCTATAATACTAGTGATTACCCCATTACTATTGTAGTTATACCCCTTATTTATATTGTTGTGCCCCTATTACCCCCATATTGTTATTCCTGTGCCCCATAAAATCCCTCTATTGTTATTTTTGTGGCTTTATATTATTATTGTTAGGTCGGCTGGATTATATTGTGACTCCTTAGACTCCTATATATAGAAAGGAGGTTTTGTCATTTGTATCATCCAAGAATTGTTCATTTATGTAATGTAAAGGAGGTTGCCCCCTCGAAGAGGCTGAATTCTAAGGCGTTGATCTATCTTTTATTGAGTTGGTTTCATAACAGAAGCCACCCAATGGTGTACGGTTGTGGGTTTTGTGTGATCAGTAGGCCCAACCACTTCACGACCTCTGTTGAAATGAGGTTCTTTTGGTTTTCGTTGTCGACAATGAACTACAACGGAGAACCCTTCACCCACATTTTTTAGTGGAAGAGACACTTCCCATCCTCTGGATCTTCGGGCTCAATCTTCTGGATCTTAGTGGTGACAACGATGGCATTAGGCTCTGCATCAATAATCTGCTTCCCTTTTTCATTCCCCTTGTCGATTTCTCACTCAAATTCAGAACATGCATCTGATTATGAAGCCTTCAGCTTAGCCACCAGTGACTACTTGGCCAAACACTCACAGTTGTTGTGAGTGGGGCTCTTCTAGAAGTCACACCATTTTCATGTGTCCTTCTTTATCTTTGTGGTGTTGCTCTTTTCTTGCGGCTTCAACAGGTTATCTTGGGTCACCCCGCCTTGGATTTGTCCTTTGTTCTGCAGTTTGTGGGTGCCTTTCCCTTGCTTCAAATTCACAGATCCAAGTTCTCGCTTCTTCTGTTTAAAGTTTTGCTCGATCTTGAAAACATATCGATAGGCAGTGCCAAGAGAGGAGATGTCCAGGAACTCCATGTCATCATGGATATGCTTGTGTAGACAGTCGCAATACATGAGTACTAGATTCCTCTTAGAATCCTTGATACCCAACTTTGTGCGAAGGGTATGAAAATTATTTGTGAGCTCTGGCACACCTTGGTCCCTTCCCTGTCGCAACATGGTCCACTTTATGTATTTATCTTCATAGCTCTCGACAAGGTAATACTGCTACTTGATGGAATCTCGGAAATAATTCCAAGTGGGTGCAACTGAAAATGGTGAGGGTTCCCCCTCCTCCTTCTTAAAGTAGGTTTCCCACTAGTCCTTGACGTGTGCGGTGGCTTTGAGGAGTGCAAAAGTAATCATTTCCCGATGGCAAAAATCACAAATTGAAAAATATCCTTCCAACAGATTTAACCATTTATCTATGACATATGCATCTATCTGGCCTTCAAATATGGGGATGTAAAAGTTAACTTGTACCTTAAAGGGAGTGGCACCTCCAGAGTGGCTGATGGATGAAGATGTGTCACCTGTGGATATCCACCGAAGGATCTGGGAAAATTTATCTATCATTGCGTTCCTTTGTCGCTCGAGGGCTTCCTCGAGCAATATTTTGAAAGGATCTCTTGCTCCCTTGTCTTTCTTTTCTTCTGCCATGGGAGTCCGTCGGGGTTTGCAAGGTTTCCCTTACAAAGGTTCAACTTTTTCAAGCCCTTACTCATTATACCCTGACCTGATTGAGGACATATAAAGAAAAATAGAGAAAGAGCAGACCACTCTGATACCACTAATCCGAACTTATGCAAGAACGCAACAGAATACATATATAAACATAAACATAGAGATGCGACAAAAATAAATCTTCATTTCATTAATATCAAAGAATTAAAAGATGCTTACAATCAGAATGGAAATAAACTAGCTCGAGCGGTGGTAGGTTATCTTTGAGAAGAGATGCGGTGGTTACATGCCTTTGAATTGTATTACAATGAGTCTTAAGGGCCTTTTTATTATTGAACAACAAGGGGAACCCTAAACAACCAAAGACCTAACCCTAGGAGATAGAACGCCAAGAGTTTGTGGGCCTCGTTGGGGTTAGTTCGGCAGTCAACTTCCTAGGGTTATAACTTGGTCATATGATCTTTGTTTGGTGCATACGATACCTAGTTAGAAGTACCTATCTGAATACTACAGGATTTGTGAGAGGACCATTCCTGCTACGAAGTCAAAACAACTTTGAAAGTTTAGGACCTAAAAAATGCTAAAAATAGTAATTTGTGCTATAATCAAGGACACTGATGAAACGATTAGAGGTCTAGGTGGCCAACAATATCCACGTAGATCAAGAGCTTGGTAAATAGTAAAAGGTTTCACAAGGTCTTCTTTTGGCATTACTTCTGTTGTGTCTCGAAGCTTATGAAACCCAAATTGACATATTAAATGTTGGTATATTAATCTTGCATTTATAGAACCAAACAAGTTTGAAGATGAATGCTCTTAAATAGATGGATGTTGAGATGTTGTCGGTGACTAAACTCTTGTAGTTGTTGGGGTTGTTAGCAAGTGCACTTCTACTCATTTCCCTCATCATTGTTGACATTATAAAAGTAGTAAAGAAGAGAAACTACTAAGCAAACACATTATGCTCGAAGGAACTTTGTGCTACAACTACTAGTGCATAGGCACTGGTGTTGTTGCCACTGCGTTCAATACTAATTGTAAATGGTGGTTTTTGTGTGTAAGTTTAATGCTAAAACCTCGAGGAAGTATTGTGGTGTAGGTTTAATGCTAAAACATCAAGGTAGTATAGTGGTGTTGGAATCTTGCAAGCCATAGCTCATGCAAAAGGTGAGTGCAAGGGAGCAAGTTGGCGTATGATTTGAATGAGAAGCCTCAAGATATAAGTTTGAATATGTCTACTATTAGAGCTAAGAATTGGTGTTACGTTTATTCAAAGTGCACAAGTTTATAGTTCTCAAGCCAGAGTTACCACATATTATAAAGAAATGTCAAGAGAAGCAATTTAAATGTGCTAGTGAGCCAAAAGTCTTTTGCAAGCTTTTTGTATTTAATATTTACAACAAATTCGTAGAAGGCATCCATATCAATTTATAATGTGCATTCCCATGCCATGGAACAAGCGTAATAGTAAGTTGACAATCATCGAAGCTTAAGTTGCTATTGGAGAATGTCGAATGGTTTTATGGCTATAAATGGACATGGTGCAGTGCATAATGGTGATGTCATTGGAATAGATGTAAGTTATTGTCACAGATACATCGTAGTAGAAGTACAAAAGATACTTGAAAATATTAAGAACAATTCACTATAAGATGGTTCACTGAGCAGGTGGGTGACATTAAGCTGGAAGGGGTTGGCCTAGAGGACAAAATGTATAAGGGAGGTAAAAAGGATGGAACTATGGCTATTGCTAGATAGATTGCAGTCTATTCTTGTGTAGATGTTGTTGGTGCTATGCAAGTTGTGTTTAATTTTATTCACGATCTACTAAAGTTCGCGATTGATATTGCCCTGTTGTTATTTTTCTTAAGATATTAGTTATACATTGTTGGAATAGAGAAGTATAGGATGTTTCATATGCATTTGTCAAGGTAACATTTATGCTCTGCTACATCTAATTAGAGGGGTGTTTCGAGTCGATCCCTAGTCTCCCAATTGGTATGGTGTATTGGTCTAGAATGGGGATTGTTGGCGAGGGAAGTAAGTTGGCACTATGAAATCAGCTAATGCAATTGCTATGGTTAGTCACCAACTAGGAATTTGAATTTGGTCCATTTATGGATAAAAGAATGTGTACAACTAAGACATATATGTGGAATATTATCCCATATTGAGTCTGACAGCCTTGGGGAACTCTCCCAGTGTTTGGAGTGTCGCTAATATTCTCAAATGTGGAAGCTAATATTGGTTGGTCTATAAAATATTCCATTGGAGCAGTTAAATGTTAGGAACCATCCAGGACAAGTACATATTTCCCTTGTTAGAAATTACCTAAAGGATATATTCTGAGATCATCGTACATTTCTTCCTAGATATTGCTCTAGCTAGTGGTTAGTAAGTATTATTCCGTTGTTTAATTAGTAGTGTTGTCACAAAGATCATTGACCCAGCGGGTCAAATTTTGTAGTGGGATCCATTTTATGTTATCGGGCATTAGATTTCTCTCGACGACTACCCGGCTCATAGTCTGGTCTCTTTCGACCTCTTGCTCCTTTCCTACTACCATTGTTACATTCGAGCCCTTCATATCGGTGAATCCAACTGTTGCACCATAAGTAGAGAAAGGGGCAAGTGTAGCACCCTCCTCCCACATTTACCCAAGCTAACTGGTGTACCAGGGTAAACATGCGATGAAGAGTTACTATGATATGATTCAACTCCCCATGTATAGTTAAGGAATTCAAACTGACAAGACAAGACCAATCTGACCTTCCTCAAGAGCTACAAAACCTTCAGGAGACAACCAACCCTTCCAGGTGCCTAACCCCTGAGACAACTTGATGTTTTACTAATCTAGAGCCCCAGTCGCTCCCATGACAAGACATCAATGTGACTGAGACCCTCCAGTCGCTCTCATAGCAAGGCCTCCAAGCGACTATAGTCTTTTTCGGGTAGTTTTGTGCTAAAGACTCATATTCTGAGCCACTTTTTCAAGGCTAGGACTCGGGCTTCTACCCAGAACTCCATGAGACTTCCGGAAATGATAAATAGCATTGTAAACAAGACTACTAAGGAAGAACTTGAATAATAAATTATCTTGACCCCTACTAGCTAGGACAGGCATTTCGTCAAGCATATCATAAACATATAATCTACAGGTCATATCAACAAATCTGAGCACAAGGGTCTCATACTTATATAAAATTAGTCAAGAAGGATTTATCCCTTCTCATAATAGTTGAATTATCATCTACCACGTCATATGTTCATCATCCATTCATTTAATAATTAAAACATGATAATATCCATGACTAAGATTTATCATAAAACCATGCTTACAACCAACATATAACCGACATTATAACAATGATAGAACAACCTTTAAAGCCACATAATAACAAGTACATTTGCACATAGAACACAAGAGGAAAATAACTCTTATTAACATATGCAAAAGCCAACCAAGCTAGGGACTTCCACGTACCACCCGACCATAGATTGGGGTGAACCAAATCTTTCTTTCATCCAATCACCACCGTGCCATATTCCAAGCATGAATGTGGGACTCAAAACAAAACCAATCAAGGTTTCCTCAGGCTTTATCATATATCCACCATGGGATTCATAGGCCCAAAACCCTCATTAATACAACTAGGCTTTACCATAATCCCCTCCGGATCAATAGGCCCTAAACAAGCATGGATGCTTCTGGATCTCTCCACATAAACTTAGAGGAATTTGTCCATCTCCACCTCTCGACTTTATTGTGTATCCCATCGTTACTGGTCAAGGCATTCCTAGGCCTACGAGGTCTCCACCCTATGGGATTTACCATGTATCCTGCCATTACCAGTGAAAGGATTCCTATGCCCAATCAAGGGTATTCACAACTAGGATTTACCGTATATCCCACCAAGGGAGCCTTGTGATTAATCCTGAGACCACCTCACTCATCTTCGTATCCATTTGGCAATCCAACTGAACCAAAACAAGAGAACCCCATCACACCATGGTTATCCAAATATAACAACCCTGGTGAAAATTCCATGTAAGAAAAGTAAATAAAGGAAAAATAATAACCATGGTTGATGGGTCACTTATTCCAAGTTGAATGTTGGTCAAATCCTAGTGATGGGGATCACTTGTGATTGTTTATGGCTAAGGAAATTTGAAAAGGCAATGGCTAAGGCTTTGGAAAGGCAAAAAGGCATTTTTGGCACATTTATTTATGAAAATAACAAAACTTAACAAAAAAGGGAGGTGAAAGGTTACAGGTCACTTGTGAGGAGGAAATTGAAGAAAAATAATGGAAAATGAATAAAATAGAGGCATCATTCATAAAAAGGCTTCGGAGGATCAGTTGGTAACCTTTTGTGAGTTCAATTTTGGAGCTCTCTTATTATTTTCTCTCTCTCTCATACTCTTGGAGACTTAGAGTTTTCTTGGAGCACTCTTGGAGGGTGTGGCATATTTGGATTCTTGGGGCAAGAAGACAAAGGAAGAGTAGGAAAGTGCAAGAAGGCATCGATATCAGTAGCTACATCAGATTTGCTTGCAGGTTCCGAGTTGCATGTATGTTTCCTTCACTGGTTTTTGCATGCATGGTATATGCATGTGGATTCTTGGTCATGATCTGGCATTGGCATGGAGGATTGCCTGGATTGACAGTGGATTGCCTAGCCTTGCCATTTCCTTGATAGACATGGTGATTGTGGGTTTACTTTCATTATTTTTTTTGGTTGGTTCTCATGTTTCATTAGCTTGGGTTGAGTTATTCGTTCCTCGAATCCCTGGTTGGACAAATGCTCTAGAAGCCCTGTAACAGCTTGGGTTGAGTTACTAGTCCTGGAAGCCTTGGTTGGACAAACGCTCTAGAATCCCTTGGTGGGTTAAGTTACTAGTCCTTGAAGTCTTGGTTGGAAAAATGTTATGGAAGCCCGGCAATAGTTGTGGGTTGAGTTACTAGTCTTGGAAGCCTTGGTTGGAAAAAATGCTCTGGAAGCCCTGGAAGGCTTGGATGGAGACCAATCTGATGATGGTTTTGTGATGTCCAACCATGAGGTGGAGTCACTATTTGATGGGTTGAGGTGGATGGTCTCTGGAAGCCCTGGATGAGTTTTGATTGATGTCTTCTATGAGATCCCACACTCATGCTTGGAATATGGCACGGGGGCGAATGGCTGAAGAGAGATTTGGCTCATCCATTCTACGGTTGGGTGAAACATGGAAGTCTGATCCTGGGTTTGGATTTTGCATCATTAATGAAAGGTTATTTATCCATGTATTCCTATGAGCATCTTCATGGATTATATGTGGTCTATATGTTTGTACTTTCATGAGTATTTCTGCAGCTATTATGCTTGTTACAGATGTCTTTTATGACAACAACCATGTATGGCTTTCATCATGTTTTTACTTGTAATTGAATTATTAATGTATCTATGACCTAATGGATGGAATGGTAGTTGATTTATTGAGGCATCAATGGTTCTTAGTGATTATTAGCTAATTACGAGACCCCTATGCTCAGAACTATTATTTACACATGTCGATTACATATTCGTGTTATGTTTGACAAAATGCATGTCATGGCTAGTAGGGGTCCCGTCAAGGTCTCAAACAAGTATTTTCTTTAGTACTGTCATTTCCATGTTATTTTACTGATTTCAAGGTACCATGAAATTATGGGTGGTGACTTGGGCTCTCGGCCTGAAAATTGGTTTAAATCTCAGGGTCGTTGGCATAGCACTGAAAAATTTAGTCGTTGGTCGCCGACAAACAAGCATGTGAGAACGACTTTGGGTTTATGGATGCTATCATGCCTATATCATTGGAGAGACTAAGGCATAAGTTGTCCAAAAGTTCAGTGGGACCCAAGGGCCAGTTTTCTAAAGTATTTGATTGGTTCCTGAGGGTCTTGTAGCTGATGCTAAATGTTTGTATGGTATGTTTCCATCAATTCCACTTCCTTAACATGATTTAGGAGGTCAAATCATATCATAGTGGCCTCTCATCGAATTTTAGCCCAGTTGGTTGGTTGCTTGGGTAGATGTGGGAGGAGGGTGTTACAGAGTGGTACCAGAGCATGGTTCACCCCTTAGAATGGATGGGCTAAGTGTTGTTCATGCATGTATCTTAGTTGCGCGTGTGTCTCTCACCCTTGCATTCCATGTGCTTGTTGCATTTGCTTGATGTTGTTCATGGTTGTAGTGATGTTGTCATGTGAAATTTGAGGTTGTGTTGAGGCCTCATAAATCTGTGGCAACAACTAGGGGGATAACCACCCAGTCCGAACCTTAAAGTAGCTCCTTTTCCATTTGGGATAGTGGCTCTGACTAGGTATGATGGGACCAGTTTCCCAGTGTTTTGGGTTTATATGATTTGTGGGATTTTTTCTGATGATTCGCAAAAGAATAACTGGAAATTAACACAACTTTATTCTAAGATGCAAAACTTTGAATTAAATCTATTTTAATCTAACCCGGGGTATTGCTGGTTTTATGCGATATAAAAAGATGTCTATGTAATCTATGATGATATAGATCAATCATAGACTATATAGAGTTAATATATTGTAAGATAATTCCTTTGAAAAAATAGTTAATCAAAAGAATTGTGAAAAACATATCGCATATTCTAATGATCACATATAAAACAGACCATTCTCTATTCTGATATCGTACAATAGTGCAACTGATACTTCAAACAGAGATGACAGATTTCATACATAATTCATGAAAGATAAACTTATCACTAATACTAGAACAAAGATTTAACAAACATGATAATAGTACCAGATGTGTATCGTTCTGCTCATTTGACCAGTGAATAGGCCACAATCAATCTTCTACCAATGAGTATCTCAAAGAATATAATAGTGCATCAACGGTGATCAACAAAAAGACATTTGATTGAAAAGACCATGTTCCATGATTTCATCAAGGCATCTACAAATTTATGATAGCGCATTATTTGTAAATGTTCTTAATAAAATTATGGACCCTTCTTTAAATGCATGAGAAGGGTTTAAATACTATTCTTAATTAACTAAAAATAACTTATACAAAATATCTATGAGGAGGTTTCAAACAACCTTCCTCGTTCCTAGTATCCAACTTTTCAAAAATAAAATTGCTCAGCAATGACTCAAGTCTTTATTGATTAATCACCGCTGCCAGCTTTGCCTCTCAGCTCACAAATGTTAGACATTGGCCTGACTTGTGGTGGCATCTTGAATTGTGTTCTCAACTGCCCTGAAAATATAGCATCATGTAAAGGTGGCAACATTCTCTGTACTGAATCCAAGGAGCAATTCAAGGTCATGATCTGACTATGTGGTTTGACCAAAAGTTTCCATACTACTTCCCAGTCGGTTTTTGATAGCCCCTCAATTGTTTCCTTCTGTAGCTGACTCTTATTCTTCCAATTCTTGTCTAATTCTATAAGACCAGGAAGTGTTTTTGGATCACTCTCCTTTATGAGGTTGGATGTGTGCAACATGTGATTTATTGTTTTGATAATGCTTTTTGAAATACCCGATGCTCTGGCTATTGCTAGCTCGGCATGTTTCACCTATGAGTCCTAATTAGTGAATAGAATATCCTTATGCCTTTCGTTGATCTTCGAGAGATTTGACCTTTTCCCTTCATCTGAATCCTTCCATTTAATATAATCAGAGATCTTAGAATTGATTTCATTGAACTCAATTCTTTGATCAATAATGATGCTTGTTAATTGTTCACTAGTATTCAGATGTGGAATATTTGATATATGTTGGAAGAAGAGCTGATTTTGCTTTGACAATAAAGTATTAAGTGTTAAAGCCTCATTAATGAATTCCTCTGCAGTAGGAATATCCTTATACTTTGCTAGGTCACTCTTTAGCTCATGGACTTGTTTTTTTTAGCAGATAAGTCATTTTCACGACTTATTCTCAGTACTTCCATATCCTGTTGTACCTTATGCAACTGCTCCTCTACTTGATGGTTCACGATGGCTCTTTCTTAATCTAACTGTCGTTGTAATAGTGTGATCCGGTCGTCCTTTTCTTTGACTTCGTTTGCTTTTTCGATTGTTGTTGTAGCATAGGCTCTAGAAAATTGAGATAGCCGAGTCAAATGTTTGGTCATATTTATTTGTGTGTCCTTACATATGACATCCATAAATTCATGTTTTGAAGGAGTTTCGGTTCTCCTCCTCTTCCTCTGACTTTTTACAACAACTTTATGAAGAGGGTTGTAAAAGAGGTCTAGAGGAGGGATATCTGTTACATTCAAGACAATTTCAATAGTTGGATCTGTAAAAATCGCCTCTATATCTTGGAAACTTGTTTTTGGACCTTCAATGGTCACTGCTGGTATTTGCCTTGGTGGGGTCTAAAATCATGTGGGTTCTTGTGTTGATGATACCTTAGGGGTATCCTATAGTTTGTCATTGAATGCATCCCACAACTTTTCTAATTCATCTGTTTCTGCTTCCTGATCTCGTGATGTGCCTAGCTTAGTCTGCTCCTGAGACTTGGTTTCAATTCTATGATCAGTAATCCAAAATTCTTGTGGAAGGTATTCTAACCTCTGTTCCTTAAACTCCTGGAATCTTCTTAATTTCTTTGGATTCAACTTTTTCTTGGCCGCATTCAGAATCTGCTCAAAGTTCCCGGTTGATTCCAATAAATCTTCAAACTCATCTATTGTATGAGTTACAGGTCTGATCTTAACTAAAAGGGTGAGTTTGTTTGCTACTTGTTGTGGATCAAAAGACCTTGATGGTAGAACGGGGAGCTTTAATAACTACATATTCTGATACTATTTATATGCATGACTATAATTAACAAGGGTAAATGACCCACAATAAAGGGGAAAATCTAGCCATATGGATTTCTTCATTTCCTTCAATGTTTTTGTGAGGCCATTTCCTACTGTTTGGTATGCTACTTCCCTTGCCAATAGTTTATCTGATACATACATAGGGAGGACATGTGGGAAAGCTTGGCTACCAAATATTCTATTATAAGAGAAGGATTCTTCAAGAAAATACCTTTCGATTGCTTGGAGGTCTGCGATAACTTCTTTTGTGAATCTCAGACATCTTCTGTTGAAACTAGCTGATGTAAGGGGAGAACAACTCCATGGAATAATTGGTGAAAATGTGGAATAAAATCTTATTCCCACATTTGCTTATAACTTAGGAAGATAAGAGTAGGATCATTGGTAGTCCATTTCCAACCCATGGTTGGAAAACGAGTGCATAAACAAATAACATCGAAGACATATGCAAACACGAAGAATTGGGCTACTGCTCTAAAGTAGGCAGCCCTGGTTTGGCGATATTCAGTAATCGCTTTGGCCAAATTCTTAGACAAAATGGTTGCCCAATTCATAATGTGAGAATTAACACAAGCAACAATTAAAGGAACCCAATTGATCGAGAATTTAGAATTATTAGGGTGACCATACAACCTACACAGCATACAGGCTACGGAATTATAAGGGTTGGCTAAAGAAGCAATGGGGTACATACCCGCTTTATCTTGTATAAATTTATTGTCTCTTCTCCTCCATCGTTGTACGATTTGAAATGGGTCTTCATTTTCCTTTACAAACTTTGCAACAAATTGTTTGTCATAAATGTCCTGGGCATCGGGTAGCTTGTACATTTGTTGTAAATCTTCAGCTCTAAAAGAACCCAAGACTGTGTTTTTAGTTGTCTTGATAAGTCTGTCTTACACTGTTGTATTCTCTACTACCCATCTTATCATATATGTGTATGGAAAGAGCCTATCCCTTACTGCTATTCACTGAAGGAAAGAGGACGCAGCATCTCTGAACTGTACTCCTGACAGTTCTGTACTGTCAGCAGTTGGTCGAATATTTGTTACTTCAAGATTTTCATTCTCTAGTGCAGTATAGATAGTCTTCCATGCAGTGGCGCCTCCATATGCAGTGCATATTGTATCTGTAAAAATGGACGGCATATCTGTGCTTTTGGTTTTTGCGATAGATTGCTTGGTATGCTTCTGCATCACCTTTCAAATGGACATCGCTTGAGAAGAGTTCCTATTAAAACCAACAGCAATTAATTATCGTGTAAAATAAAAGTTTTGATGAAATGACTGAACTTTATAAGAAAAGATCTGGGAGCGAGTTCAACATTAATCAACCATAATGAACACCATGATTACATGCATAGGGATGATAATCGTATTAAATCATTCTGACCTAACTCATGTCCAACTTAAAAACACTATTAAAAATTTGTCAAATCCGTCATATCGGATATTTAAGCTATAGCACGAATGAAACTTTGTTGATGGATCTTGCGATATGCGATATGCGATATCACAAAATCGCAAGATCGCAATATCGGGATATCACAATATCAGAGTTTTGATAGGTAACAATTAAGCTCTTGCCATAATATCCTCTGATGTGCGATATGCGATCGAGATGTCACATACAAAGTTCAATCACAAGTCGCATATCGATATTTTTTAATGTGCTTAACTTTGCTACTAAGGAATTATGCGATTTTGCGATTCGCGATGAAGACTTTAATATGTTTTAAGTTAGATTCAAAAAGGGCTTTTTGAAAAGCAACAATTTTCTGAGAGTTTGCATTTTATTCAAAAAAAAAAAGGGAAAATTCAATTTTTAAAAGGGTCCCTATTTGTATTATATATAATAAAAATGGGGGGGGGGGGGTTTGTGGCATAGCACAACAATTGGCGATTCACTTGGGAGAACCAGCTATCTCTGATTAGTTTCGTTGACATTTCTCAAACTTTCAAAACAAGAAAAGTTGTGAAAGTATAAGATTT
The DNA here is from genome assembly GCA_031772625.1 of Pinus tabuliformis. NCBI lineage: Eukaryota > Viridiplantae > Streptophyta > Pinopsida > Pinales > Pinaceae > Pinus > Pinus tabuliformis. The sequence goes on along the minus strand of CM062813.1, from coordinate 1,074,378,443 downwards.
GTATGATTCATAAATTAAACAATGTTTCTAGGGAATATAAAGTATTCACCTATCTCACTTCTTTTCTTACTCAACCCTTTAGGTGATAAAACATAAATGTCTGTACTAGTCAATACTTAGATTTATAAAGATAAAGTAGGTATTCTCTTAAAATTGGCTTTATAGATTTCTACTCATTTATCATAGATAGAGCCTTTGCTGCCAGCAGTTGTTCATAGCCTCGATAGAGTTATCTTTTAACCAACAATGATTCATAATCCCATCTAAAATTGATTCCTAATTTCAAAATTTAATCAAAATTTTATTCAATTTCCTTTCCCTTGGAACTTGTTTCTTTTTCAAGGTACTTCTCACTTTAAATATCCTTAAAATCCATTGTCATGGCTTGGTAACCTGATGGTAACAATGTAATTCATTGGTTGTAATTTAAACTGAACAAGCTGGCTCGTGATGAGACCCCTTGTCTTTTGATTGTTTCAATCATTAGCTATTACCCTGTTATGATATGCAGTATTGGTAATATCAGTCTAAATTATTTTCCTGTGATCATGATAAACAAGCTCGTGATGAGACTCATTATGTTTTAAGTTTTAAATATTTTTAATTACATTATGAAAAAAGAAAATTTTATTAGATGGGGTGAATCATTGGCTCATTTAAGAGTTATGGATGATAATTATAGAGTTGGTAAATACCTTTTTGCAGAGAACCCTTGCCTAGTTACTGGTTCTTTTCTTGAATGGTACAAAAACATCTATACTTTATAAAATCTAGAGTCTTTTCAGAAACTAAATGTCTTTAGTAAATTCAAAAATTCCAAAGAAATAAGGTTTATTTAAATCTAATATTTATAATTATCCTTTTACTCTTCTTATTTATAGAAGCAAGAAAAATCAAGTAAATTATCAAAAATTTAAAAAATTTAACAGCCAAACGAGATACTATTCAATCTTTATTTTCCTAAAACTAAAATTTTAAAACTAAAGTTTAACTTCTAAGAAAAATATTTTTTAAGAATTTGCCCGTTTATAGGTAAAGAGTATTTCCTACCTAACAAATCTTGTAACAAAAAGGTGGATGGGCCTAATTTCTCTATGATTTGAAATGGACCAAGCCACAGTATTTGGAATTTGGTATGTTTACCTTTTTCCTCATGTGCCTTATCCCATTTCAAAACAAGATCTCCAATTTCAAAAGTTCTTGGGGTGGTGGATGTTGTATCAAATGAATCTTTAACTATCTATTGATGATGAGCATGTATTGCTTTGGCTTTCTCCCTCTGTTCTTCTAATTTAAGGATTTGACCATGTCTAAGTTGAAGAGAAGAAGAAGGGTTTTCATCAATAAACTGAACTAAAGTGAGAGATGGTATTGTTATGTTTGTGGGTAGAATTACTTCTTTCCCATAAACCAATACAAATGGAGAAGTACCTATTGAGGCCTTCTGAGTGATTCTATCTGTCTAGAGAGAAAATATTAGTGCTTTATGCCAGTTCTTATGATTTTGCTCTACAATCCGTTTAATAATTCTAATTAGGTTCTTTGTAGATTCAACTAATTTGTTATCTTGCGGATAATAGTTAGCTAAGTATTTAAGTTTAAAACCTCTTTTCAAAGCAAACTCTACCATAGCATTTCCGGAAAAGTAAGATGCATTATCAAACATTAAAGCTGATGGGAGACCAAACCTAGTAATTATAAACTGATCAATGAAATCCGTAATGTTTGGGTGTTAACTACCTTTAATGGGATATCTTCTACCCACTTTGTAAAATAATCAGTTGCAGTTAGAATATACTTATGTTGTTTGGAGGAGGTTGGAGTTATTTCACCAATAATATCTAACCCCCATTGTTCAAATGGTTGTTGTATATTTACTGGTTGCAACGGGAGTGCTGCTTTCCTTTCTCTTCCTGCTGCAGTTTGACATACTTTGCATTTCCTCACATATTCATGTGCATCTTTGAAAAGGGTTGGCCAATAGTACCCGGCATGCAGAATTTTATGTGTTGTGGTATTTCCTTCGAAATGACCTCCAACTGGCCCGTCGTGTAATTCCTGCATTACCTTTTCAGCTTTAGGTTTCTCTAAACATCTTAATAATACAGCATCATAGTTTCTTCTAAATAACACACTATAAATTAATTGATACTGGTTTTCTTTAAGCCTTAGAGCACGCCTAGCTGTATAATTGATATATAATGCAGCATGTCCATTTTTCAAGAAAAAATTCAGATCAATGTATTGTGATTGAGAATCGTTGAGGCTTACCTCAGATAATTGCACTTCAGTAAATTGATCGTCCTCTGTGGGTAAATGAGAGGCTCCGGTTAACATTCTACAAAAACCTTGACCTCTAATAATTTTAGCAGGATGTATTTCTACATCATATTCCTGAAGTGCAATAACCCAATTTGCTCTCTTCTCTCCTACTTCTCATTGGATTAACAGTTGCTTTACAGCAGGGTAAGGGACTATTATCTTAGTGTGTGTGTTTTAGGAGAAAAGGTTTGAAATGTTTTAAAGTTTTAAATACAACAAAAGCATGTTTATCCATAGCTGAATAATTTAGCTCAGCACCTTGTAAGTTAGAACTAAATAATGAAATAGGTGCTTCAACGTTCTGATCATTTAGTTGTGTCAAAACTGTCGCGTAAGAGGTATCAGAAGAGAATGTGTATAATACAAATGGTTTTAGGAAATTGGAAGTTGTTAAGGAAGGAGCCTCAATGATGGCTTTCTTTATCAACTCAAAAGAATATTTCTCATCTTTTCCCCATTTAAAAAATGAATTTTTTCGACTGTAGGGGTAGGACGATTTTAGAAAAATCAGGAATAAATCTTTTTACAAAATTAATTTGTCCTAAAAATAAATGCATCATTTTTTTGTTATGCGGCACGGGAATGTTTCTAATTTCTTCAATTCTATAGGGATTGATATATATTCCTTTCTTGGATACCATGAATCCTAGTAATTTACCTTCTGCCAAGGCGAAATAAGATTTTTTAGGATTCAGAGAAATGTTGAATTTCTCACATCTCTCAAAGATTTGTTTTAGGTGACTGATATGGTTGTTTCTATGTTTAGAATAGACAATGATGTCATCTAAATATATTACAACTGAATTGTTGATTATTCCTCTAAAAGCTATGTCCATAGCACATTGAAATGTAGCACCAACATTAATCAATCCAAATGGCATCTTTTGATATGCATAGGTTCCCAATTTTGTCCTAAATGTAGTCTTTAATCTATCATTTGGATGAACCATAATCTGATTGTAACCTGAAAATCCATCAAGAAAAGACATCAATTCAGAACGTGCAACTGACTGCACAATCTGCCCCATGGTAGGCAAAGGAAAATTATCCTTTAGGCAGGCTTTATTCAAATTTATAAAATCTATGAAAATCCTAATGTCTCCATTCTTTTTTCTCACAGGAACCATGTTTGACACCCATTTTGAATGTCTTACAGGGAAAATGATTTTGGCTTTAAGCATTTTATTGAGTTCAGACTTAATTTGACTTTCTAAGTTTGGGTGGATCTTCCTAAGCTTCTATTGGATAGGCTTGTCATTTGAAATCATGGGTATAGTATGCTGCATTATAGAAGTATCATATGTTTTGAGATCTGAATAATCCCAAGCAAAGATACTTTTATATTTTCTTAGCAACTTAATGAATGACATCCTTTCATCGGGTGTTAAGCCCAAACCTCGGTTTATGCTTTGAGGTTTATTACCAAGATTAATCAACTCAAATCTTAGAGTAGAACTCTGTGTTTTTGAATTGGTGGTATTTTTAAACCTATCTTTTAAATCATAGAGATCTTCCATCTTGACTACAGATTTGGGAATTGGATTTGCATCCTGTTTATTTTCAATCTGTAGGTCATGTTCATGTTCGTCTACGATTTGACCTTCATAAGATCCATATGATGAAAGAAAGTCGATTATATCTGTATCATCATTAAACACTCTCCAATTTGTTATGTTATTAGGAATGGAAGGCCTAAAAATCAACTCAATCGAAAATCTATCTGGACTAAATTCTTCTGATGGTATCAATTTAGATGCTACATTGGCAAGTAAATCAACACTTGCGTTTTGTAATCTAGGGACTGTTGAAATATTAAATGCAGTGAAATGGGAAGTGAGGCTCTGAGCTAATGCTTGATAATGTTTCAGGTGTCCAGAAATACAATGGATTGTGTTCTTGACTTGCTTAACAATTATTTCAGAGTCCCCATACACCTGAAAATATTTAATGTTTAATCCAATGGCTTTGTACATGCCTTGAATCAATGCTTCATATTCGGCAGTATTATTCATGCATTGAAATTCGAGTATGCAAGCTAGCATTGTTTTCTCTCCTTGCAGATTGATTAAAATGCAACCTGCTCCTGCACCATCGCTTGATTTTGAACCGTCAAAGTATAAACTCCAGAACGAAGAATGACCTAAAGTTTTATTACTAAGATTAATACATTTAGAAGTGTCTGATTGAGAAAAAAATTCAACCTGAGAAGTAACAATATTTTCTGGGAAAGGTGAGATTTGGGCATTGAATGAGCCAAGGAATGATTCAGCAGAATAATTTCCAATAATATTATTAGTGAAAATCATAGGCTCGTTCGCTCCTTCTAATTTAGTGACTATATGTTTCATAAATTTTTCGCGATCAACTCTAATTTGATTTGGTTTACCACTATATGGTAACTACATGTGTGACCAATCGGTTGCGAAATATCCATGTAGTTTCTTAGACCAATCCCTGCTTAAAATAAGACCATAAAATTCAAAGATGTCTGCCAGTAAGACATCAATCACTTGTAGCACCTTTGGGTTGGATGATAATCTAATTGATACTGATAACATTTCTCCAACAGCCTCGACTTTTGTTTGTCCAATTGGACTATATGCACAACAGAATTTTGAGGGGTAACGTTAAGTCTCGTGCACACAGATCTTGGCATGATATTCGAAGAAGCTCCTGACTTGATAAGACAATTATGAACATTTTTATTGAAAATTTAATAAGTCAAAAGGAAAGGAGGAGTGTGAGGACTAGATCTATCGCCAATCAAAACAAGATCATTTGGTTTTACCTTGTTTAAAGGTGACGAGGATTTTCCCATATCTTTGTCAGCTTGGGCTATAACTGGCGGTGGTATGGGAGCTACAGGAACTGCCTTGAGTTCTCTTAGTAAGATCTTCTGCTGCTGTTTGAGTTTGGTCATTTCATATAATGAAATGTTTGCTTTAGTCTTTTTCATGTCTTCAACTATATTGTATTCCACTGTATCTAAAACTATCAAAGTTTTGGAAGTATCTAGGGGAATAGGATCAGTTTGAACAGTTTTAGATTTTTTATTCACTGCTTTCTCCTTTGTGGGAGGAGATTTCTATTTCTGATTTGGTATAGTTGAGTCAACAAATGTTTTGCTCCTTGTAGATGCAGGCATAGCCTCTCTTTCTTCTTCGGTGGGGAGAATAAAGTCCCATAACCCATTTAATTCGACTTCTTCTTCAGGCTCTGGTTCTTCTTCAGTTGCTGAGGCGTCTTCAACATCTTGATCTGATTCAGCACTTGAAATCACATTTGGAGGCTGAGATGGCGAAGTAGGACTTCTATTGTATGGGCGATATGCTTTCTTAGGAACTGATGATTCAGCTACTTGTTTCTTTATTTCAATCATATCATTTGACATAGTTTTCAAGACTTTTTGAAGACCTTCAAGATTGAATGGATCCTTTGGGGTTTTCTTCTTTGATTCTTGGCTAAAAGTCACTTTTTTAGATTTCTTATCTTCCATCTCAGATCATTTTTCTAAAGCTAGAATTCTCTTTTCTACAGATAGGGCTTCTTTCATGTTTTCTAAAAGAGTAGCCTTACCGGCTCTATCTACAAAAATGGCTATATTAGAAGGTAAAGCAGAAATGTACCACTCTATTTGTACATCAACAACATGTTTAGAAGCAATTAGGATTTTGTTTAATAACTTGTTAAATCTGGAGTTGAAATCTTTGATCCTTTCACCTGAATTTGTTTTCAGGTTAGAGAGAGCATTGATTAAAGATGCCACAATTCTATCGTCTCCAAATTTTGCAAGAAACAGTCGTTCAAAAGTTACCTAGTCTGTTATAGTTCATGCTGGAAGGGAAAAGTACCAGGATCCCACAGATCCTTTAAGAGTATAGGGAAACAATCTTGCTAGAATATCTTCATGCGCAACTCCATTCAAATTCATGGCCAGCATAAAAATTTTGATGTGTTCTTCAGTAGGAAGACCATCATCTGGATTGTATTTGGGTAAACATTTCTCTGGATGATCAGGAAGAGGATCTAGGTTTGCAAACAACACAGCACCAGGATTAGTCCAAGGTTGATTAGCCATAACTTGAGTTGGGATTTGAGAAGATATAGAAGCAGATCCAGAATTAGTGGGTATGGATGTAGAACATACAACTAGACTAGTACTACTTGTGGTAGCACTAATTGTTTGAGTAGAAGAAATGGAAAGATGAGAAGATGTGAATGGAGGTGTAGTGAATGAGGGAGTAAATGGAGGGGAATTTGATGTGACCTCACTCGTATCTGACTTAGATCTAGACATAGAAACTTTCTTATGTTGTGAATGTATTGGAAACTCAAAAGGAGGTATTCCGAGTTTATCACTTTTTGATTGTGTTAGGATACCAGTTTCTCTGAATAGTGAAGTAATACTTTCTTTAGAAGCTTCGGGTTTATCAGGCTTCTCAACAAAAATAGATATTTGTTCTAGTTTATGAACTAAAGACTGAACTTCAGGAGATTCTGGAGTATATTCTGAAGAAGGTAACTGTCGAGATACTTCAGGAGATGAGGGGGAAGTTTCTACAACTTTTGACTTCTGAGTGGGTGACTTAGAATGTGATCGAGAAGCTGTAGGATTTTTGAGGGAGATTGACTCTTGTGAAGGCTTCGAGTTTGAGATTTAGATTTATATGTCATTCATAGTCGAGGCCCTCCTTCTAGCGCCAAAAATGTTGAGGCCTTAGAAATTTGTGGCAACAACAAGGGGGATAACCACCCGGTCCAAACCTTAAGGCAACTCCTTTTCCGTTTGGGATAATGGCTCCGACTAGGTATGATGGGACCAGTTTCCCAGTGTTTTGGGTTTATATGATTTGTGGGATTTTTCCTGATGATTCACAAAAAAATAACTGGAAATTAACACAACTTTATTCTAAGATGCAAAACTTTGAATTAAATCTATTTTAATCTAACCTGAGGTATTGTTGGTTTTATATGATATAAAAAGATGTCTATGTAATCTATGATGATATAGATCAATCATAGACTATATAGAGTTAATATATTGTAAGATAATTCATTTGAAAAAATAGTTAATAAAAAGAATTGTGAAAAACATATCGCATATTCTAATGATCACATATAAAACAGACCATTCTCTATTTTGATATCGTACAATAGTGCAACTGATACTTCAAACAAAGATGACAGATTTCATACATAATTCATGAAATATAAACTTATCACTAATGCTAGAACAAAGATTTAGCAAACATGATAATAGTACTAGATGTGTACCGTTCTGCTCATTTGACCAATGACAATAGGCCACAATCAATCTTCTACCAATGAGTATCTCAAAGAATACAATAGTGCATCAACAATGATCAATGAAAAGATATTTGATTGAAAATACCATGTTCCATGATTCCATCAAGGCATCTACAAATTTACGATGGCGCATTCTTTGTAAATGTTCTTAATAAAATTCTGGACCCTTCTCTAAATGCATGAGAAGGGTTTAAATATTATTCTTAATTAAATAAAAATAACTTATACAAAATATCTATGAGGAGGTTTCAAACAATCTTCCTCGTTCCTGGTATCCAACTTTTCAAAAATAAAATTGCTAAGGAATGACTCGGGTCTTCATTGATTAATCACCACTGCCAGCTTTGCCTCTCAACTCACAAATTTCAGACATTGGCCTGACTTGGGGTGGCATCCTGAATTGTGTTCTCAACTGCCCTGCAAATATAGCATCATGTAAATGTGGAGAATTCTCTGTACTAAATCCAAGGAGCAATTCAATGTCATTATCTGACTGTGTGGTTTGACCAAAAGTTTCCATACTGCTTCCCAGTCGGTTTTTGATAGCGCCTCAATTGTTTCTTTCTATAGCTGACTCTTATTCTTCCAATTCTCATCTAATGCTTTAAGATCAGGAAGTGTTTTTTGATCACTCTCCTTTATGAGGTTGGATGTGTGCAACATGTGATTTATTGTTTTGATAATGCTTTTTGAAATACCCGATGCTTTGGCTATTGCTAGTTCGGACTGTTTCACCTATGAGTCCCAATCAGTGAATAGAATATCCTTATGTCTTTCATTGATCTTCGGGAGACTTGACCTTTTCCCTTCATCTGAATCCTTCCATTGAATATAATCAGAGATCTTAGAATTGAGTTCATTGAACTCAATTCTTTGATCAATAATGATGTTTGTTAATTGTTCACTAGTATTCAGATGTGGAATGATATTTGATATATGTTGGAGGAAGAGCTGCTTTTGCTTTGACAGTAAAGTATTCAGTGTTAAAGCCTCATTAATGAATTCCTCTACAGTAGGAATATCCTTATACTTTTCTAGGTCACTCTTTAGCTCCGCTAGGTCACTCTTTAGCTCCTGGATTTGTTTGTTTTTAGCAGATAAGTCATTTTCATGACTTATTCTCAGTACTTCCATATCCTGTTGTAGCTTATGCAGCTACTCCTCTGCTTGATGGTTCACACTGGCTCTTTCTTCATCTAACTGTCGTTGTAATAGTGTGATCTAGTCATCCTTTTCTTTAATCAAAATAGAGACTTCGGTTGCTTTGTCAATTGTTGTTGTAGCATACACTCCGACAAATTGAGATAGTCGAGTCAAATGTTTGGTCGGATTTATTTGTGTGTCCTTCCATAGGACATCCATAAATTCATGTTATGAAGGAGTTTCGGTTCTCCTCCTCTTCTTCTGTCTTTTTACAACAGCTTTATGAAGAGGGTTGTAAAAGACGTCTAGAGGAGGGATATCTGTCACATTCAAGACAATTTCAGTAGTTGGATCTACAGGAATTACCTTTGTATCTTGGAGACTTGTTTTTGGACCTTCAGTGGTCACTGCTGCTATTTGCCTTGGTGGGGTCTGAAATCTTGTGGGTTCTTGTGTTGATGATACCTTAGGGGTATCATGTAGTTTGTCATTGAATGCATCCCACAACTTTTCTAATTCATTTGTTTCTGCTTCCTGATCTCGTGACGTGCCTGGCTTAGTCTGCTCCTGAGACTTGGTTTCAATTCTATGATCAGTAATCCAAAATTCTTGTGGAAGGTATTCTAACCTCTGTTCTCTAAACTCCTGGAATCTTCTTAATTTCTTTGGATTCAACTTTTTCTTGGCCGCATTCAGAATCTGCTCAAAGTTCTCGGCTGATTCCAATAAATCTTCAAACTCATCTATTGTATGAGTTACAGGTTTGATCTTAACTAAAAGGGTGAATTTGTTTGCTACTTGCTGTGGATCAAAAGACCTTGATGGTAGAACGGGGAGCTTTAATAACTGCATATTCTGACACTCTTTATATGCATGACCATAATTAACAAGGATAAATGACCCACACTGAAGGGGGAAATTTGGCCATATGGATTTCTTCATTTCCTTCTATGTTTTTGTGAGGCCATTTCCTACTATTTGGTATGATACTTCCCTTGCCAATAGTTTATCTGAGACATACATAGGGAGGACATGTGGGAAAGCTTGGCTACCAAATATTCTGATATAAGAGAAGGATTCTTCAAGAAAATACCTTCCGATTGCTTGGAGGTCTGTGATAGCTTGTTTTGTGAATCTCAGACATCTTCTGTTGAAAACTAATTGATGTAAGGGGAGAACAACTCCATGGCATAATTGGTGAAAATGTGGAATAAAATCTTATTCCCACATTTGCTTATAACTTAGGAAGATAGGAATAGGATCATTGGTAGCCCATTTCCAACCCATGGTTGGAAAATGAGTGCAGAAACAAATAGCATCAAAGACATATGCAGACATGAAGAATTAGGGAACTGCTCTAGAGGAGGCAACCCTAGTTTGGCAATATTTAGTAATCGCTTTGCCCAAATTCTCAAATAGAATGGTTGCCCAATTCATAATGTGAGAATTAACACAAGCATCAATTAAAGGAACCCAATTGATCGAGAACTTAGAATTATCAGGGAGACCATACAACCTATATAGCATAGAGGCTAGGAAATTATAAGGGTTGGCTAAAGAAGCAATGGAGTACATACCCACTTTATCTTGTTTGAATTTATTATCTCTTCTCCTCCATTCATGTATGATTTGAAACATGTCTTCATTTTCCTTTACAAACTTTGCAACAAATTGTTTGTCGTAAATGTCATGGGCATCGGGTAGTTTGTACATTTGTTGTAAATCTTCGGCTCTGAAAGAACCCAAGACTATGTTTTTAGTTGTCTTGATAAGCCTGTCTTCCACTTCTATATTCTCTACTACCCATCTTATCATATCTGTGTATGGAAAAAGCCTATCCCTTGCCGCTATTCGGTGAAGGAAAGAGCATGCAGCATCTCTGAAATGTACTCCTGACAGTTCTGTATTGTCAGCAGTTGGTCAAATATCTATTACTTCAAGGTTTTCATTCTCCAGCGTAGTATAGATAGTCTGCCATGTAGTGGCGCCTCCATCTGCAGTGCATACTGTATCTGTAAAAATGGACGGCATATATGTGCTTTCGGTTTCTGCGATAGATTGCTTGGTATGCTTCTGCATCACCTTTCGAATGGACATCGCTTGAGCGGAGTTCCTATTAAAACCAACAACAATTAATTGTCGCGTAAAATAAAAGATTTGATGAAATGACTGAACTTTGTAAGAAAATATCTGGGAGCGAGTTCAACATTAATCAACCATAACGAACACCATGATTACATGCATAGGGATGATAACCGTATTAAATCATTCTGACCTAACTCGTGTCCAACTTAAAAGCACTACTAAACATTTGTCAAATCCTTCATATCGGATATTTAAGCTATAGCACGAATGAAACTTTATTAATCGATCTTGCGATATGCGATATGCAATATCACAAAATCGTAATATCAGGATATCGCAATATCGGAGTTTTGATAGATAATAATTAAGATCTTGCCATAATATCCTCTCATGTGCGATATGTGATCAGGATGTCGCATACAAAGTTCAATTGCAAGTCGCATATCAGTAATTTTTGAATGTGCTTAACTTTACTACTAAGGAATTATGCGATTTTGCGATTTGCGTTGAGGACTTTAATATGTTTTAAGCTAGATTCAAAAAGGGATCTTTGAAAAGCAACAATTTTCTGAGGGCTGGCATTTTATTCAAAAAGAAGGGGAAAAATTCAATTTTTAAAAGGATCCCTAATTGTATTATATATAATAAAAATGGGGGGGTCGTTGCATAGCACAACAGGTTGTTATTGTGAAATGCATCGATGTGAGTGTGTGACTGGTTACATGTCGATTTATGTCGCTTACATGTATCGTTGTAGTATGTTTGGTTACATTCTTGCATGTTTGGTTACATTATTGTATGCTTGGTTGCATGTTTCCTTCTTGCAGGTTTGATTTCAAGTGTCGTTCACTCATGCTTGATCATATGTGTGTATGCATATGTGTATTTGGTTAAGTATTTCTTATGCATGTTCATGTTTGTATGTGGTCAAGAGTATAGTGATGTAGTGGTTGTTATCATGCATGAGGCTGTGGCGTGTGTTGTTGTTAAGGTCATGCATTGATGAATGGATCCTAGCTAGAATGATGGTTGCATGGTCATATGCTTATGTATTAAGTTTCTATATACTGTCATGATTATGTTATACATGTATCACATTGATTTGTTGATCTTGCAGACAAGGTATCCTCCCCGAGCTATGCTAAGGTACGTTGGTTTATTGTGACTCGGTTTAACTGACATGATATACCTTGCAGGAAGAAATATCAAATCGCTAGCAAGATGGTTGACTACAAAAACTCTCCCTATGAATCCGAAAAGTAGTATGGTGTTGGGAACTCTTCTGATTTTGTAGTTACACTGAGAAGCTTAAAGGAAGAAATAAGGACTTGTAAGGTAGATAATGACAGAATCATGCAGGCACAGGAGAAACATGTAGAGATAAATGTAGTGGTACTTCAGATTTTGTCAGATTTACGGCGTTAGGGACCACGTCAAATCAGCTATGAGCATGAGGATAGAACTAATGGGGCATATGGTAGTCGTTTGCATGGTGGTCATGGGTCAAATAGAGATGACACAATTAGAGACGATAGATTGTTGGACACTCTGGATAGGAGAGGGGATAGACACAGGTATTATTCTAGTTTTGATTCATATAGGCATCATGATTGTCATCGTTATCATCCTTACAGGAGGAGTGATAGGGGATATTTGTCGGATGAGTTTAAGAAAGAAAAGCCACCAAAATTTGACAGAGAGATGAAGAAATCGTAGGATGCAGAGGCATGGTTGCCTTGCATGAGGAAATTCTTCAGATTGCATGACTATTCAGAGAACATGAAAGCTAGAGTGGCTACATTCAGTCTCAAAGGTAAAACAAACATTTGGTGGGAAGATGTGAAGAATATCAAATGCATTCATGAGGAATATTTGACTTGGAGTGAGTTTGAACAATATTCAAGAAGAAGTATTTGTCAGAGAGATACTTTGATGACAACGTGAAAGAATTTTATGAGCCAAAGATGGGTTCCATGACATATGATGAGTACACTAGCAGATTCTTGGAGTTGTTGAGGTATGCACCTTATCTGACAAAGGGAAAGGTCAAGATTCATAGATTCATTAGTGGGCTACCGGTTGCATTTAAAGACATGATTGAGTTTGATGAGCCTAAATCATTGGAGGAGGCCATTCAGAAGCTAAGGCATCGTTATGAAGAATCGAAGTGCAGAACTGAGACTAAGCCAGACTGGAGAGGTAATGCAAAGAACAAAGGAAAATGGGATAGAAAGCGAGTAAGGCCTCACGATACAGGTAACAAGGAGAATGTTGCACCACCTAATAAGTTTAATGCATCAGATAGAGGACATGGATTCTGATCAGGAGAACAAAACAAGGAGATAGGTTGGAAGCCTATAGAGTGTTGGATTTGTGGCAAGGATCATCACAGGAGAGATTGTCCGCAAAATCAGGGTGGTAGACCTCAGATATATAGTGCGCAGGAGGCACAGACTGTTGGGGATGTTGGTAAGAGTATTCCACGTATCTATGCAGCATTGGATAACAAACAGGAAGATCATCAGGCATCTATCATTGAGATGGACGGTAAGCTTTATGATCAAGTTATTTCTATTTTGATTGACCTTGGATCTAATTATAGGTATGTTAGTCTTGACTTGGAGGATAAGTGTGGTTTGAGTAAGGAATTGCATGTAGAGTCTTGGTTAGTGCAGTTGGATACATGTACGAATAAGCAAGTTCACCATTGGGTAAGAGCTTGTGCATTTGATTTGAATGGTATGCCTACCGCAACACATTTGAATGTATTATCGTTGGGATCATACAATATGCTTTTGAGCATGGATTGGTTGTATATTCATAGAACCAAGGTAGACTGTTATGAAAAAGCCATTGAGTGTGTTGATGAACTAAGAATCTTACAGGGTAAGAAGAAGGCTACATCAGTTAGGATGGTGACAATTATGCAAGCAAAGCGTAGTCGCAGGAAAGGGTGTAAGCTATTTGCAATGCACATTTCTAGTGATAAGGGTAAGGAAGTTGAAGGTGACAATGTGTTGAGAAGGTACAATAGTTCAAGGATGTATTTCCTGAGGACATTACAGAGTTTCCACCTCACAGGGAGGTAGAATTTTCTATTTAGCTAGTGTCAGGGGCAGCTCCAACATCAAAATCACCTTACATGATGAGCACACATGAGTTGAGTTAAAGTTGCAGTTGAAGGAAATGTTGGACAAGAGGTACATTAGGCCATGTGTATCACCTTGGGGGGTACCGATATTGTTTGTAAAGAAGAAAGATGGTACTCTCAGATTATGCATTGACTACGGGCAGTTGAACAAAGTAACCATCAAGAACAGGTATCTGTTGCTGAGGATTGATGACTTGTTCGATCAGCTAAAGGGAGCAACATTGTTCTTTAAGCTTGACTTGAGATCTGGATATCATCAGGTACGCATCAAAGAGGAGGATATTTACAAGACAAAGTTCAGGACCAGGTATGGGCATTCTGAGTTTGGTGTTGTTCCATTTGGCTTAACTAATGCTCCACCTACATTTATGTGCTTGATCAATAGTGTGTTGCATCCATATTTGGACAAGTTTTTTATTGTGTTCATTGATGATATACTGGTATATTCTAAAAATGAGGAAGAACATGTTGAACATTTAGCAGCAGTGTTGAGTTTATTGAGAGAACATCAATTGTATGCTAAGCTCAACAAGTGTAGTTTCTTTCATATTGAGGTACATTACTTGGGGCATGTGGTCTCCAAGGAGGGCATTGCAGTAGATCCATAAAAGATAAGAGCCATCATGGAGCGGGTAGCTCCTACGATGGTGGATGAGGTGAGATCCTTCATGGGTTTGGCAAGCTATTATAGGAGGTTCATCATGAACTTCTCACATATTACTTATCTTATCACATCATTGCATAGGAAAGTTAAGAAGTTTGAATGGATAGAGGAGTGTGAGGCTAGTTTTGAGCAGCTCAAGCAGTTGTTGACACATGCACCTGTGTTAATATTGCAGATCCAGACAAAGAATTCATAGTATGCACAAATACTTGCAAGAAGGGACTTGGTGGATTCCTTATGCAGGATGGACTTGTGGTAGGTTATGAGTCGCGGAAACTGAATGAGCACGAGCATAACTACCCCACACATGATCTTGAGTTGGCAGCGATTATACATGCATTGAAAATGTGGAGATACTATCTTCTAGGTAGGAGTTTCACATTGATGAGTGATCATAGTAGTTTACGATATCTATTTGACCAATCGATTCTGAATGGTAGGTAGGCTCGGTGGTTGGCTATGATCAGTGAGTTTGATTTTGAGATCAGGTATATCAAAGGTAAAGAGAATAGAGTGGCAGATGTTCTTAGCAGATGGATACTGGTAAATCACTTAACAACTATTAGCTCCTATGGAACATATCTACATGATAGGATATTGTGGGCAAGTCAGCAGGATGTCAGATATATGGATATTGTGCATAAGGTACATCAGAGTACTGGTACAGGTATAGGTACAGGTAGTGGTACATGTACAGATACAGGTGCAAGTGCACAGGATGTGGATTATTGCCTTACAACAGATGGATTGGTCAGGTTCAGAGATAAGTTATATGTGTCGGACAACAGTGAACTCAACAAAATGATCTTGAGGGAGTTTCATGTGAAACCTTATTCAGGTCACCCAAGTTATCAGACGACACTGGAAGTAGTCAAGAGATTTTACTATTGGCCGAATTTGAAGAGGGATGTAACAGAGTTGATGGATAGGTGTTTTGATTGTTAGCGTGTGAAGGCAGAATGTAAGCATCTAGGTGGATTGCTATAGTTGATCGCGATCCCAGAGTGGAAATGGGAAGTCATTTCTATGGACTTCATTACAAGTTTGTTGAAGACACTGAGACAACATGATTCCATCATGGTTATTATGGATAGGTTCATCAGGGTTGCACATTTCACTCTAGTGAAGTCTACATTTTCAGCTAGCGTTGTAGCACAGGTATTCAATTGAGATGTGATCAGATTCCAAAGAAGATTATGTCAGACATGGATGTTAAGTTCACTTCCAATTTTTGGAAGGAGTTATTTGCAGGTTTAGGCACAAAGTTGGCCTTCAGTACAACTTATGATCCTCAAACAAATGGACAGACATAGAGGGTCAACAAGATATTGGGGGATATGTTGAGGATGTATGTGATGCATCAACAACAAAAGTAGGAAGACTACCTTCCATTGCTAGAGTTTGCATACAACAATGGGTATCAAGAATCTTTGAGAATGAGTCCTTTTCAGGCATTGTATAGACGAAGTTGTAACACTCCTATCAGTTGGAGTGATCTAGTTAACATGGTGTTGATTGGACCAGATATGTTGGCAAACATGCAATAGGAAATGTAGGTTATAAAGTAAAATCTAAAGGTAGCACATGATAGGCATAAAAGCTATGTAGATTGGAATAGGTTATTCAAGGAGTTCCAGGTTGGGGAACAAGTGTACTTGCGCATCAAATCGAAGAAGACCTCCTTGTGGATTGGATCATGTGCCAAGCTAGCATCATGGTTTTGTGGACCCTTCAGTATCATTAAGAGGATAGGGACAGTAGCCTATCGACTTGCACTGCCTCCAACAGTGAAA
Source organism: Pinus tabuliformis (assembly GCA_031772625.1). NCBI lineage: Eukaryota > Viridiplantae > Streptophyta > Pinopsida > Pinales > Pinaceae > Pinus > Pinus tabuliformis. The sequence goes on along the minus strand of CM062813.1, from coordinate 1,074,361,978 downwards.
CTCCATGATGTTTTCCATGTGTCATTGCTTAAGAATTATTTTAAAGATGTTGATCATGTGATTGTCTGGTCTGTATTGCAGGTGGAACCAGATGGAGAATTCCAGCTGGAGATTCAGTATATATTGCAGAAATAGGTACTCATGCTCCAGAACCAAGCAATCGAGCAAGTTAAGGTGCAATGGAAGCAATTTGGGCCCGATGAAGCTACATAGGAGATGGCGGATCAAATACAGGCTATGTATCCTTCCTTGTTTTTCGGTTGAGGCAAAGCATTTTTGGCTCGGTGTTTTGGTGTGGTTTGTGCTATATGTTTTGATGGTGATGGATTATGTACATATGTATATGGATGTCAATACCACCATGAGCAGTGTTATAAAGCTCCAACAAGCGGTATGGGTGTCATATCATGATGATGTTATGTTGTTATGTTTCTTTTTGGTTTGCTTCTTAAAAGGTTGATCATTGTAAATATTGCATTGAGCTAAGTTATAAATCTCCATCAGTAGTATATTTTTCTTACAGTAGTTTTGTAGTTATAGGTGTTGTTCAACACCGAGGACGGTGTCCCCCCAAGGGGGACTGTTATGTAATAGCCCTGGTGAAAATTCCATGTAATAAAAGTAAATAAAGGCAAAATAATAACCACAGTTGATGGGACACTTATTCCAAGTTGAATGTTGGTCAAATCCTAGTGATAGGGATCACTTGTGATTGTTTATGGTTAAGGAAATTGGCAAAGGCAATGGCTAAGGCTTTGGAAAGGCAAAATGGCATTTTTCGCACATTTATTTATGAAAATAATGGAAATTAGGAGAAAAGGGAGGTGAAAGGTCATAGGTTGCATGTGAGGATGAAATTGAAGGAAAATAATGGAAAATGAAGAAAATAGAGGCCTCATTCATAAAAAGGCTTCTGAGGATCAGTTGGTAACCTTTTGTCAATTCAATTTTGGAGCTCTCTCATTATTCTCTCTCTCTCATACTCTTGGAGACTTAGAGTTTTCTTGGAGCACTCTTGGAGGGTGTGGCATACTTGGATTCTTAGAGCATGAAGGCAAAGGAAGAGTAGGAAAGAGCAAGAGGGCATCGAGATCAACAACTAAATCAGATTTGCTTGCAGATACCAAGTTGCATGTATGGTTCCTTCACTAGTTTTGGCATGCATGGCATATGCATGTGGATTCTTAGTCATGATCTATCATCGGCATGGAGGATTGCCTAGATTGACAGTGGATTTCCTAGCCTTGCCATTTCATGGATAGCCGGGGTGATTGTGGGTTTACTTTCATTACTTGTTTTTGGTTGGTTCTCATGTTTCCTTAGCTTGGTTTGAGTTATTAGTTCCTGGAAGCCCTGGTTGGACAAACGCTCTAGAAGCCCTGTAACAACTTGGGTTGAGTTACTAGTCTTGGAAGCCTTGGTTGGACAAACGCTCTAGAAGCCCTTGGTGGGTTGAGTTACTAGTCTTGGAAGCCTTGGTTGGACAAACGCTCTAGAATCCCTTGGTGGGTTGAGTTACTAGTCTTGGAAGCCTTGGTTGGACAAACGCTTTGGAAGCCTGGCGAGAGTTGTGGGTTGAGTTACTAGTCCTAGAAGCCTTGGTTGGAACAAACGTTTTGGAATCCCTATAAGGCTTGGATGGAGACCAATCTGATGATGGTTTTGTGATGTCCAACAGTGAGGTGGAGTCAATGTTTGATGGTTTGAGGTGGATGGCCTATGGAAGTGTTATGCTCTTAACCTGCAAAAAGATACCCAAATACAGAATATGCGAAGAAAGATACCCAGAACATATAATAGTGAGAGACAACAGCAAATATTTTATTATTCAGAAAGCAATGTTCACTGGCCTCTTCGAGGGGGCAACCTCCAATAGAGCAGAGCTCGATACAAAAATAAGACACAATGCTCCTTGGAGGGAGTCTCTATCCTTTATATATGACTCATACATGCAATACCAAGGATCACTACCATGGTTTTATTAATACCATCTATCTAATACTACGGCCCATTTGCAACTAACTATGGTCCCATCATTAATTGCGGGTTAACGACTTACAATTATTAATATGGGCTTTATTGACTCTTGACTATGACTCGATCCTATTACATAAATAAGGGGGTTAGGGTGGGACCCTAACATGCCCTCCCCCTTAAGACTAGCCTTGTCCTCAAGGTTGAAGTTGCGGAAACTGCTGAATAATAGTGGTTGGTTCCCAAGTTGCATCTTCCGGAGAGGTGTATTTCCACTTGACGAGGACTTCCCTAATCATGCGGCCCCGCAGGTGCCTGTCTCATGTGTCTAGGACCTGTTCAGGTTGGAGCCAGATTGACCCTTCTTCGTCCAATTCAGGTAGACTGGTTTGAATTCTGCAATTGCTCCCAATCACTTTCTTGAGGCATGAGACATGGAAAACTGGACGGATTTTTGCAGTAGGTGGCAAAGCCCACTTGTAAGCCACTTCTCCAATGCGCTGAAGTACTTGACATGGTCCGTAGAATTTTGGAGATAGTTTTTGACAACCCTTGTCTTTGAGTGATGTTTGCTTATATGGTTGCAGCCTCAAAAAGACCTAATCCCCTTCTTGAAATTGGCGCTCTGAGCGATGCTGGTCTACCTATTGCTTCATGCGGTTTTGAGCTTGATGAAGATTCTCTCTAAGATGGGTGAGCATGGTTGTGCGGTGTTGTAGGAGTTGATCCACTGCTTGTACCTTTAAGCACCCCTTGATATAATAAGTAGGGGAAGGAGGGAGTTGACCATATACTGCTTCATAGGGAGTCATTTTGGTGGTGGTATGATAGTTGGTGTTATACCACCATTCAACCATAGGTAACCATTGTACCCAAAGATGTTGCTTTTCTGAAGTGAAACACCTAAGGTAGGTTTCCAGACATTTGTTAACGGCTTCAGTTTGACCATCTGTTTGCGGATGATAGGAAGTATTGATTTTTAGTTGAGTGCCTTGTAGCCTGAAGAGTTCCTGCCAAAAATTACTGGTGAAGATCGGGGTCGCGATCAGACACAATAGAAGTGGGCATGCCATGCAATTTGAAGATCTGATTCATGAAAGATTGAGCGACCAAAGTCAGTGTAAACGGGTGGGGTATGGCGCAGAAATGAGCATACTGGCGAAAGTCTGTCCACAACCACCATGATGACTGACTTGTTTCCTGACTTTGGAAGACCTGTAATGAAATCCACAGAAACCTCCGTCCAAATTGATGCCGAGATGGGCAACGGTTGTAATGTGCCTGGTGTGTTGACGGTCTCCCCTTTGTGGCATTGACAGACATCGCATTCTACAATGAAAGTAAGGATGTCCTTTTTCATGCTTGTCCAAAAAAATGATCTTCTGGTGCGAGCATACGTCTTCTGAAAGCTTGAATGTCCTGCAATGGGGGATGAGTGCAATTCTGCCAAAATGCAACTTTTGAGGGTTGATGTTGGTGATATTACTACTCTGTCCTTGTAGCGAAGAATCTCATCCTACCACGAGTAGGCCTTGGTGGAATTTGGATCTACCTGCAATTGAGAAATGAGTTGGGAGAGCTCGGGATGTGAAAACCATTCCCTGCGAGCCTCTTCAATCCATTCTGGAATGGGGAGGGAAATTGCTAGCAGAGTACTTTCCTCCTCAAATTGGCGAGATAATGCATCTGCTACACTATTGTCTTGCCCTTTCTTGTAAATGATCTCATAATCATATCCCAGCATTTTGGCGATTTATTTTGTTGTGGGGAGGATAGGCGTTGCTCCAAAAAATATTTAAGATTGTGATGGTCTGTGCGGATTTGGAAACGTCGCCCCAATAAGTAAGGTCGCCAGGTCTCTACTGCATGTAAGATGGCCATCATTTCCTTCTCGTAGGTATATTGGCCCAGATTCTTCCCACTTAGTTGTTGGCTTGTGAAGGCCAAAGGTCGCCCTTCCTGCATTAAGACTGCCCCAATGCCTGTACCCGAAGCATCACATTCAATGACAAAAGATTTGGTGAAGTCAGGTAGTGCTAAGACTGGAGTGGAACACATGGCATTTTTGAGAGCTGTAAATGCCTGTTGTGCGTCCTCATTCCAGAAGAATGAATTTTTCTTCAGGAGTTGAGTGAGGGGCTTTGCTATGCAACCATAGTTGCAGACAAATTTATGATAATAACCTATGAGACCCAAAAATCCTCTCAAGATCTTCAAGGTCTTAGGTTGAGGCCAATTCTGCATTGCCTGGATCTTTTTGGGGTCCACCTTGACACCTTCACGCCCCACAATGTGGCCCAAATACTCAACTTCTTCCATGCCAAACAAACACTTGGACATCTTGACAAATAATTTATGCTTGCGGAGCAGTTGCAAGAGTAGATCTACATGCTGAAGATGTGCGGCCCAAGTGCAACTATAGATGAGGATGTCATCGAAGAAGACAAGGACAAATTTCCTGAGATATGGTTTGAGAATGTGGTTCTTAAGGCTCTGAAAAGTAGAGGGGGCATTACAAAGATCGAATGGCATGACCAAGAACTCATAATGGCTTTCATGAGTTCTGAAAGCAGTCTTTGGAATGTCGACTTCCTTCATGTGAATTTGGTGGTAGCCCGAGCGAAGATCTAGCTTAGTGAAGAATTGAGCCCCATTGAGTTCATCCAGCAAATCGTCAACCACCGGGATGGGAAATTTATCTTTGACTGTCAACTTATTGAGGGCCCTGAATTCTGGACACATCCGCCACTCCCATCTTTCTTGAGCACCATGACCACCGGTGAGGAATAAGGACTAATGCTGGGACGAATGACACCTGCTTCCAAAAGTTCCTTGATTATTTTTTCTATTTCATTCTTTTGGGTGAACGGATATCTGTATGGGCGCACATTTGGGGGTTGGGCCCCTGGAACCAATGTGATGCTATGATCATGTTCCCCTCTCAAGGGTGGAAGCTCGTGAGGCTTGTCAAAGACTGGAAGATGGTTATTTAAAATTTGTTGCATCTCAGGATGAATCGGCAGAGACTTGGTTTCGACTGCCTGGATGGCATTAAATTGAGCTATAACTCCATGATGGCCCTTTTTTAGCAATTTTTCCATCCTATGCGAGCTGATGATAGAGGGAGCTCCCGCCTGGAGTCCACGGAGGGTATGTGTGGAGTTGTTATGCTTAAAACTCATATATAACTCCTGGAAATCCATTGTGATTGGCCCAAGAGTGCGAAGCCATTCAGCACCGAGGACAATGTCACACCCTCCCATGTGTATGGCAAACATGTGGGTCTTCAACTAATAATCCCCCATTTGAAGTTTGACATTTTCACAGCGGCCTTCACATTTCATTGTGCCCCCATCCACAATTTGGACTTGGAAGTTAGAAACTGCTCGTAAAAAACAATGCACTGCTCCCACGACTTTTTGATGGATGAAATTATGTGTACTTCCACTATCAATCAAGACTACTACTGGGCGATGTTTAATAAAACCTCTGATTTTGAGAGTTTGAGGTGAAGAAATCCCTGCCAAAGCATGCAGCGAAATAACTGGTTCGTCAGGGACATTGTCCTTTTGGTTGTCCTCTTCCACCGCCTCATGTTCCTCCAGTGGTGGGTCTTCCTCTGATGAGCTGTAATCAGTGGCATCAATTTGAAAAAAATTGGGCTCCTTACATTTATGACCTGGGGATTATTTTTCATCACAGTGGTAACATAATCCTTGTTTTCTTCTTTCGGCCATTTCTGCAGGTGACACCTTTTGAACCTTAAGTGTTTGAGTCGTGCTGTGAGCCTGTGGGGGGCGACCCTTAGCGGTGAAATTTGGGCGATTGTACTGGGCTGCTAACGCACGTTCCACGTTACGAGCTACCTTACAAGCCTCCATCCATGTGGGAGGGTGGTGCAGTAAGACGTGGGCTTTTATGGCTTCTTTAAGACCACTGATAAAACATTCCGTGTAGAACACATCTGTGAGACCCCTAGTGCGGAAGGCTAAGGCTTCAAAGGTTGTAATATATTCATCCACTGTGCCAGTCTGTCGGAGCTTAGTAAGACGACCCAAAAAAGAAGAGTCCTGGTCAAAGCGTTCTGTAAGAGCTTTTTTGAAGGAGTTCCAAGTCCTAAAAGGTCCATTGCAACGTTGATGCCATTCCCACCATTGCCACCTTTCATTGTCCAAGTACATGCTCCCCACCATAAGCTCAGTCTCATTATCTAAGATGTTATTCAGATTGAAATACTGCTCCATTTGTGCTATCCATGCTACCGGGTGAGAACCATCAAATTTATGCATATCCAACTTGGGAGGTCGCAGACGGGATTGTTGGTGGGGGCCCCCGAGGTGAAGAGAGTGGCTAGACTCACCCTCACTGTGTCCATTGCCAATATATGCCTCCTCATGGGCTTCCTCCTTGCCCGTCGAGATTATGCTCGGGATCAGGCTATTTAGTCGGTCACGCTGAATGTGGAGGGATTGCAAGGATTCTTCAAGTTTGTCCATCCTTTCATTGGCCATAGCTTGAGCTCTAGTTTCTACCATGCACCGACCTGATGTTTTTTAAAATTGGGACCGCCTAAAAAAAAATTCACTAAGAATTGAATGGTAACACTGTGCTCAGCTCATCATCCTGATTCTGATGGGCTAGATCACCAATAAGTGCCCCGGGAGAAACTCCTAACGGAGTTTTACTCCTTCCTTATGAATACTGTAGTCGCCAAATCCTCAAAATGTCAATGCATCCAAAAGTCCTGCGAAAAATATACCCCGGTATAGGAACCCCACACAACTACTCAGATCTGGTGGATCTGAGAGATCCGAGTGGCGGATTGAATAGCTCTGGGCAGCGGAACAGACTGCTGCTGCAGATTTGATGGATCTAATAGATCGGAATGGCTGGTCTGCTAACTCGGAACTGCGGGACTAATGTCTGCTGCTGCTGCACCTCTTTGCACGCTGATCTGGCAGAGATGATGCGTGATCCCCAGATAGAAAAGGGAACTATGGTCTCGAGAAGTGTCAGGTGCTACAGATCCCAATATACATAAGGGTCTGACAGTAGTACTCGGCCCAATGTTTCAGGGCTCTAACTAAGGAGGATCAACCTTACCCTTAGTCGTACAACCCAACTAACTTATCGTACGGGCGAGTAATCTCTCCGAGTGTTGTTCACGGTGTACTGTAGCAGCAAGATGACTGACGGTTTATCTATGGTGAGGTTGCAGAGGAGCTAAGGGGCTTCCGATATACCTAGAAGGTACTTGGAAGACAGTCTGTACGCGATTCTGTCTAATGCGCTACTACTCGAAGGGGTACCCACAGGGGTTACAAGGGAGTCCAACAAGCGTGACCACCTCTTGTATTTCTTGCATGCATGCCTCCCCAAATCCGTAGGTTTATGCGCTCAACGACAGATCCCATGGTTTAAAGACGCCGAAACACGTCTCTAGCCAAAAAAAAATTTGCTAAGAAATGGAGATCCCACTGGCTCTGGAAAGTGCTCTGATACCACTTGTTATGCTCTTAACCTGCAAAAAGATACCCAAATACAGAATATGCGAAGAAAGATACCCAGAACATAGAACAGTGAGAGACAACAACAAATATTTTATTATTCAAAAAGCCCTCTTCGAGGGGGCAACCTCCAATAGAGCAGAGCTCGATACAAAAATAAGACAGAATGCTCCTCGCAGGGAGTCCCTATCCTTTATATATGACTCATACATGCAATACCAAGGATCAATACCATGGTTTTATTAATACCATCTATCTAATACTACGACCCATTTGCAACTAACTATGGTCCCGTCATTAATTGCGGGTTAATCACTTACAATTATTGATATGGGCTTTATTGACTCTTGACTATGACTCAATCCCATTACATAAATAAGGGAGTTAGGGTGGGACCCTAATAGGAAGCCTTGGATGAGTTTTGATTGATGTGTTCTATGAGATCTCATATTCATGCTTGGAATATGGCACGGGGATGAATGGCTAAAGAGAGATTTGGCTCAACCATTCTATAGTTAGGTGGAATGTGGAAGTCCCATCCCGGGTTTGGATTTTGCATCATTAGTGAAAGGTTATTTTCCCTTGTATTTCTATGAGCACATTGATGGATTATATGTGGTCTATATGCCTGTATTTTCATGAGTGTTTTTGTTGCTATTATGTTGGTTACATATGTGTTTTATGACAACAACCATGTATTGATTTCATCATGTTTTTACTTGTAATTGAATGATCAATGTATTTATGACCTAATGGATGGAATGACAGTTTATGTATTGAGGCATCAATGGTTCTTAGTTATTCTCAGCTAAGTATGAGACCCCTATGCTCAGAATTGTTATTTACACATGTAGATTACATATTCGTGATATGTTTTGACGAAATTCCTGTCATGGCTAGTAGGGTTCCAGTGAAGCTCTTAAACAAGTATTTGCTTTAGTACTGTGATTTCCATGTTATTTTAGTGATTTGAAGGTACCATGAAATTATGGACTCTAGGACTGAAAAAGTGGCTTAAATCTTGGGGTCGTTGGCATAGCACTAACAAATTTAGTCTCTGGTCAGTGGCAGACAAGCTTGTGAGAGCAATTTTGGGTTTCTGGATCCTGTCACGCCTATAGCAAGAGAGCGATTGAGGCTTAAGTTGTCCAAAAGTTTGATGGGACCCAAGGGCGAATTGTCTAAAGTATTAGATTGGTTCCTAAGGGTCCTGTAGATGATTTTGAATGTTTGTATGGCGTGTTTCTATAGGTTCCACTTCCTTAACATGACTTATGAGGTTGAATCATATCATAGTGGCCTCTCATCCCATGTTTACCCCGGCTGGCCAATTACTTAGGTAGATGTGGGAGGAGGGTGTTACACCAGAAATTCTAAGGCAAGGCTGAAAAACATTGTCACACCTGACAAGACCCATGCCAATGACAACAAGAGAACCAAATACACACTTGCATGTACCATGCATGCCAAAACTAGTAAGAAAATCATATATGCAACTCGATATCTACAAGTAATTATGTTCTAGTCGCTTGATCCTGCTCTTCCTTGCTTGATCTTTGCTTCCCTTTTCTTTCTTGTCCTTCCTTTGCCTTCTTTCCTCTAATGCTATAGTGCTCCAAGAATACTCTAAGTGTCAAAGAGTATGAGAGAGTAGAGAGAATAGAGAGAGAGCTCCAAAACTAAATTGACAAAAGGTTGTGAATTGATCCTCAGAACCCATTTTATTAATGAGGCCTCTATTTTCTTCAATTTCCATTATTTCCCTTCATTTTCATCCTCACATGGAACCTGTGACCTTTCACCTTCCTTTTCTCCTAATTTCCATTATTTTCATAAATAAAATGCCAATTAATGCCTATTGCCTTTCCAAAGCCTTTGTCATTGCCTTTGCCAATTTCCTTAGCCATAATAAACCACATGAACACCCACACTAAAATGTTCTTCCCAACATTCCACTTGGAATATGTGTCCCATGACCTTGGTTATTAATTTCCTTTTATTAACTTTATTAGATGGATTTTTTACCAGGGTTGTTACAGAACTCTCCCCCTTGGGGGAACACCATCTTAAGTGTTCAATGACACCTACAACCAACGAGACTGTTGAAAAGAAAAACATACTACCCATGGAGCTTTATAACTTAACTCGTTGCAATATTTACAATGATCAACCTGTTGAAAGCAAATCAACATAACCAACATGATAAACATCACAGCATGGCAACCATACCGCTTATTGGATCTTTATAACACAGATCATGGTGGTATTTACATCCATACACATATATACATAACCAAAACATCACACCGAAAAATATGCCAAAACATTTAGTCAACAAAAAAATAAAGAAGGATACATAGCCCACATCTGATAAGCCATCTCCCATGTAGCTTCATCAGGCCCAAAGTGCTTCCACTGCACTTTAACCTACTCAGTTCTGGGGCATGATCATCTTTCTCTACAAAATACACTTAGGTTCTGGCTGGAATTCTCCTTCTGGCTCCACCTGCAATACAGACCAGTCAATCACATTATCAACATCTTTAACATACTTCTTAAGAAATGACACATGAAAAACATCATGGACTTTCATTGTCAAAAGCAATGCAAGTTGATAGGCTACCGGTCTAATCCTTTCAAGAATCTTGAAAGGTCCACAAAACCGAGGTGCCAACTTGGCACTTGATCCAATCCTCAAGGATCTCTTCTTGGGCTTGATGCGCAAGTACACATATTCCCCAACCTGAAACTCCTTGAACACCTAGTGCTGATCTGTATAACTTTTCTGCCTATCTTGTGTTGCCTTTAGATTCTTCTTGATAACATGCATTTCCTGTTCCATCTCTGCCAACATGTTCAGTCCTATCAATACCCTGTTTACTGGATTGCTCCAACTGATGGAAGTGTTACAACTCCACCCATAGAGTGCTTCAAACAAACTCATCCTCAAAGACTCCTAATACCCATTGTTGTAAGCGAACTCAACTAGTGGAAGACACTCTTCCCACTTTTGTTGTTGATGCATCACATACATCATAAACATGTCCTCCAATATCCTGTTGACCCTCTCTGTCTATCCATCTGTCTACGAATGATAAGTTGTGTTGAAGGCCAACTTTGTACCCAAACCCGCAAACAACTCTTTCTAGGACCTAGAAGTGAACTTAACATCTTGGTCTGATACAATATTCTTCGGAACACTATGTGATCTCACCTCTATGATGAATACCTGTGCCACATCATTAGAAGAGTAAGTAGACTCCACTGGAATGAAATGTGTTACCTTTGTCAACCTATCCACCACAACAATGATGGGATCATGTTGTCTAGATTTCCTCAGCAAACTTGTGATGAAATCCATGGAAACGACCTCCCATTTCCACTCTGGAATCAGAATCAGCTGTAGTAATCCACCTAGATGAAAATCCAAGCATCTAGCCACAAATTCTGCCACTTCCTTCTTCAAATTTGGCCAATAATATAGCTTATTTTCCGTTGTTAATGTCCTGTAGTATCCTAAGTAACCTGAATATTGTTTAGCATGAAACTCCCTCAAGATAAGCTTCTTGAGCTCACTATTGTCTAGTATATATATCATGTCCCTAGATCTTACCAAACCATCTGTTGTGAGGGGATAATCCACATCCTGCTCAGCTGTACCCTATCGTAACCTTTGCCTAAGCTCCATGTACCTGTCATCCAATTATCCTGTTGGCAAGATCCGATTATGTAAATATGTCCCGTAGGAGGTCATAATTACTATATGATTCACCTACACTCTCATGCTAAGAGCATCTACAACCATGTTCTCTTTTGTTGAGAATAGCAACAAGAAATGATAAAAATAGAAATGCTAAAAAAAACATTGCTAAAGATAGCATTTCAGGATATTCCAATTTTAATTTGTCCTTGAATTAAAATTAAGAATTAAAATTCGAAATTAGTCTCACTAGATGTTTGAAAAATAATTGATTAATTCATCCTGAGTTAATTAGTTGGAGAAATTCAAACATGAAGTCATGCAACAATTATCCCTTTGATTGAGGAAGTTATCCCTTAATTAACGAGAGAAGGATGAGTTGTATTTGAGTTGTGATTAGTTAGCTCAGTTAACTGAGTTAAGTCCAGTTAGATTAGTTCCAAACAGTTTGTGGAACTGATTGTGAGTTCAATCAGTTAATGCATGCATGCATGAAACTAGTGTACTCCAGATAATTGAATATTATCTCATAAATAACTCATTTATATCAGTTCAGACAAAGGCCAGCTGAGATTAAAAGAAGGGACAATGTACTATCAGTTGCAAGAATTTTCCTATAAGAAAATCTCTTGCATGCATAAGGAATTCATTCCTTGAGATTTGCGCAGTTTTACAGTGTGTTGGAGCAGTGTGTGAGATCAGCGTCACACAACGTTACAGCAGGAGCACCCAGGGAAACGGCGCAACGAAATACGAGCCTTGGAGGACAGAGGGAAAGGCATATGAGTTGTCTAGTCTGTCTATGAGCAGTGAGAGGGATTGTACTGAGAGCTAGATAACTGTGAGAGCTAAAGCTTTGTGTAATCTTTAGATATTTCCACTTGTATGATAATACAAATAGCGGGGTTTTTAGCTGAGGCTTTCCCCAGAGTATTCTTCTGTGTTTCTTGTGTGATTGATTCTTCTTCTCTGTTATATGTGTTCTGTTTGATCTTGCTCAAAATGATTAAGCTTCCGCAAGTTTGACTGTAGAAGTAGATTAAGTATTTTGCTTTAGTACATTGCATAATCAGATTAATGTACAGTGAGAATTTCTACATCCTTACCTTTGATGTACATGATCTCAAAGTCAAACTCATTAATTGTGGCCAACCATCTATCTTAACTGGCATTCAAATTTGATTGATCAAATAGAGTACCTCAATCCACTGTGATCTCTCATAAATACAAACCTCCTTCTAAGAAGATAGTGTCTCCACATCTTGAATGCATGGATGATCGCTACCAACTCAAGATCATGTGTTGGATAATTCTGCTCGTGCTCATTCAGTTTTCTTGATTCATGGCACACTATCTATCCTTCCTACATTAAGACTCCACCAACTCCTCTCTTGCAAGCATCTGTGCATACCACAAACTCTTTGTCTAGATCTGCAATCTTTAAAACTGGAGAATTTTTCAACCACTGCTTCAATTTCTCAAAACTTGCTACACATTTCACTGTCCATTCAAATTTTTTACCTTTCCTCTGCAAGGATGTAATAGGATATGCAATCCGAGAGAAGTTCATGATGAACCTCCTATAATAGTTTGCTAACCGCATGAATTATCTTACCTCATCCACATTCCTAGGAGCTGCCCATTCCATGATAGCTCTTATATTTTCTGGATCCATCGCTATGCCTTCCTTGGAAACCACATGTTCCAAGTAATGTACCTCTATGTGAAATAAATTGTATTTATTGAGTTTAGCATACAACTAATGCTCTCTCAACAATCGCAACATTGCTCCTAAATGTTCGACATGCTCTTCTTCATTCTTAGAATATGTCAATATATCATCAATAAATACAATGACAAACTTGTCCAAATAGGGACACAACACACTATTCTTCAAGCACATAAAAGTAGTTTGAGCATTATTCAAACCAAATGGAACTACAACAAACTCATAATGCTCATACCTGGTCCGGAAAGCAATATTGTAGATGTCCTCCTCTTTAATGTGTACCTCATGATATCTTGATCTCAATTTGATCTTCGAGAACACCGCTCCTCCCTTCAACTAATCAAACAAGTCATCAATCCTCGGCAACAGATACATGTTCTTGATGGTTGTTCAACTATTTGTAGTCAATGCATAACCTGAGAGTACCATCCTTCTTCTTCACAAACAATATTGGTGCACCCCAAGGTGATACACTTGGCCTAATGTATCCCTTGTCAAGTATTTCCTTCAACTGCAACTTCAACTCTACTAACTCTGGTGTCCTCATCCTGTATGTTGCCTTTGATGTTGGTGTTTCCCCTGGTACCAACTCAACGAAAAATTCCACTTCCCTATGAGGCGACAACTCCGACATCTATGCATGAAATACATCTTGAAACTACTGCAAGATCAGGTTCCTATTCAATACCTTTACATCCTCAACATCCTTACCTTTATCACTAGAAATATGCACTACGAATAACACACACCCTTTCCTACGACTACGCTTTGCTTTCCTAGTTGTGACCATTTTGATTGATGTAGCCTTCTTCTTACCCTGCAAGATTCTTTATTCTCCATTGTCATCCAAACACTCAATAACCTTGTCATAAAAATCAACCTTAGTCCTGTGAAGATACAACCAATCCATACCCAAAAGCATACTATATGATCCTAATGGTAGTACATTCAAATGTGTTGAGGTAGGCATACCATTCAACTCGAATGCACAAGATCTTACCCAATGATGAACTCTCTTCTTTGCACCTATAGCCAACTACACTAACCAATATTCTACATGCACTTCTTTATTCAAACCACACTTATCCACCACACTGGGATTAACATAACTATAATTAGATCTAGAGTTAATCAAAATAGAAACAACTCGATCACAAAGCTTACAGTCCATCTCGATAATAAACGCCTGGTGATATGCCTGCCTATTATCTATTGCTACATAAATCTGTGGAATACTCAATCCAACATCCCCAACTGTTTGCGCTTCCTGTGCACTGTAAATTTGAGGCCTACCACCCTGATTCTACAGACAGTCCCTCTTGAGATGCTCCTTGCCACATATCCAACACTGCAACTACTCCTTACCATCACCTTTATGCCACTATCCTCCAGGTTGTGGCTCATTAAACTTCTTGTAAGGCGCAACATTTTCTTTCTCTTCGGCATTCGAGAGTCTTGTTCTCTTTGGTTTCCATTTACCTTTAACTTTGTCTTCCCCTTTCCAACCTTATTGATATTTTGTCTTAGGCACTAATTGTTCATAACAATGCTTCAATAATCAAAGATTTCTTCAAGCGACCAAGGCTCATCATACTCAATCCGATCTCTAAATGCTAATGACATTCCACTGACAAATCTATGAACTTTGGCTTTTTCATCCGTAATATAGGGTACATACCTCAATAAATCCAAGAACTTAGTTGTTTACTCCTCATCTGTCATCGATCCCATCTTTAGCTCATAAAACTCCTTGGATTTACTGTCATGGTACCTCTCTGACAGATACTTCTTTCTGAATAGTCTCTTAAATTCATGCCAACTCAACTCTTTGTCCTGATGTCTTTAACCCGCTTCACATCTTCCCACCAAATGTTTGCTTTCCCTTTGAGGCTAAAGATAGTTATTTTCGCCTTCATATTCTATGTGTAATCGTGAAACTCAAAGAACTTCTTCATCCCGAGTAACCATGCCTTTGCATCCTCTATCTTCTTCAAATATCCATCAAATGTAGGCGACTTAGCTTTCTTGAACTCATTTGGAAAATATCCCCTATCATTCCTCCTATGAGGATGATAACGATGATGATCATGATACTTGTCAGAACTGAAATTAGAATAGAACTTGTGTCCATCACCTCTCTTATCCGGTGTATCCAAGAATCTTCCATCTCTGACCATGTCATCACTATCCAACTTGTGCCCACCATGAGATCTACTGCCATATTCCCCATTGGTCCTATCCTCCTATCATTGATTGATGCTAAGTGGTCCCTATCTCTATAAATCAGACAAACTATGAAGAATAATTGCATTAACCTTCGCTTGTTTCTCCCTTGCTTGAATGATCCTATCATTATCTACTTTGCAACTTCTTATTTCTGCCTTTAAACTTCTCAATGTGTCTGCTAAGTCAGAAGAGTGCCCATCACCATGCTGCTCATATGATCTATAGGGAGAGTTTCGTGAACTATAGTCTACCGTCTTATTAGTCATCTTTAATCTTCTTCCTGAAAGTATACCATTTCAACTTAAACCAAAACATAACATAAACAACATACCTCAGCATAACTCAGGGGAGGACATTTCGTTTGGAAGATCAACCAGATTAGCACAATACATGTATAATAATGATCATAACAGTATATAGACATCATCTTAATCATAATCCAGTTACCATGCATGACCATAACCACTTTACACCTTGACCTCATGCACAACAATCACAACCATGTCAATGTATGTATAATGATGTATAGACACTGACATGCATAACAAATGAATAACTGACTTACACCCATGACGACCACATCCAACAACAACAACATCAACTTTCACATGATAACGCAACTGCAACGATGACCACCACCATGCATACACAACAAGCACATAGACCACAAGCATAAATAATACATATGCAATGACAAGTATGCATTAACAACACATTTCGCCCATCAAGTCCAAGGGGTGAACCATGCTCTGATACCACTCTGTGGTATTAGATAACACCCAAAGAGAACATAAACCAAACATTCCCCAAAGAGAACGGAACTTGCTCTGATGCCATTCTGTAGCAGCCTCCTCCCACATTTACCCAAGCTAACTGGTCCACCAGGGTAAACATGTGACAAAGAGTTACTATGATATGATTCAACTCCCCATGTACATTTAAGGAAGTGGAACCGACAAGACAAGACCAATATGACCTTCCTCAAGAGCTGCAAAACCTTCAAGAGACAACCAACCCTTCCAAGTGCCTAACCGCTGAGACTACTTGATGTTTTATTGACCTAGAGGCCCAGTCGCTCCCATGACAAGCCATCAGTGCAACTGAGACCTCTAGTCACTCTCACAACAAGACCTCCAAGCGAATGCAATATTTTTTAGGTAGTTTTGTGCCAGCGACCCTAGATTCCAAGCCACTTTTTTGGGGCTAGGACTTAGGCCTCTTCCCAGAACTCCATGAGACTTCTAGAAATGCTAAATAACATTGTGAACAAGACTACTAATGTAAAAAATTGAACAAGGACTTGACCTGACCCATACTAGCCATAACAAGCATTCCGTTAAACATATCATGAACATATAATCTACAGGTCTTAGCAACAGATCTGAGCATAGGGGTCTCATACTTATCTGAGATTCATCAAGAAGGATTGATGCCTTCTCACAATAAATTCATTATCATCTATTAGGTCACGCATTCATCATCCATTCATTTACTAATCAAAACACGTTAAGATCCATGACAAAGATCTGCCATAAAACCATGCTTACAACCAAAAAAATAACGATGATAGAACAACCATTAAAGCCACATAATAACAAGTACATTTGCACATAGAACACAAGAGGAAAAGAGCTCTTATTAACATATGCAAAATCCAACCAAACCAGGGACTTCCCCGTACCACCCGACCATAGATTGGGTTGAACCAAATCTTTCTTTCAGCCAATCACCCATGTGCCATATTCCAAGCATGAATGTGCGACTCAAAACAAAACCAATCAAGGTTTCCTCGGGCTTTACCATATATCCACCAAGGGATTCCTAGGCACAAAACCCTCATCAATATAACCATGCTTTACCGCAATCCCCTCCGGATCACTGGGCCCTAAACAAACATGGATGCCTCTGGATATCTCCACCTAAACTGTGAGGAATTTGTCTGTCGCCACCTCTCCGCTTTACCATGTATCCCACCATTAATGGTCAAAGGATTCCTAGGCCCAATCAAGGGTATTCACAACCAGGCTTTACTGTATATCCCACTAAGGGATTCCTAAGCCTTGTGATTAATCCTGAGACCACCTCAGTTAGCTTCAAATCCATCCAACAATCCAACTCACCCAAAACAAGAGAATCCCATCACACCATGGCTATCCGGAAATGGAAAGGTAAGGCTGAAAAACACTATGACACTTGGCACAACCCATGCCAATGAAAACAAGAGAACCAAATACACATATGCATATACCATGCATGCCAAAACTAGTAAGGAATCATACATGCAACTCAATATCCACAAGTAATTTTGTTGTAGCCACTTCATCCTACTCTTCCTTGCTTGATCTTTTATTCCCTTTGCTTTCTTGTCCTTCCTTTGCCTTCTTTCCTCCAATGCTAGAGTGCTCCAAGAATACTCTAAGTGTCCAAGAGTATGAGAGAGTAGAGAGAATAGAGAGAGAGCTCCAAAACTGAACTGACAAAAGGTTGTGAACTATCATCATAGGCCTTTTTATTAATGAGGCCTCTATTTTCTTCAATTTCCATTATTTTCCTTCATTTTCCTCCTCACATGCAAATTGTGACCCTTCACCTTCATTTTCTCCCAATTTCCATTGTTTTCATAAATAAAATGTCAATTAATGCCTCTTGTATTTCTAAAGCCTTTGCCAATTTCCTTAGCTACAATAAACCAAATTAACACCCACACTAGGATGTTTTGCCCAACATTTAGCTTGGAATATGTGTTCCATGACCTTGGTTATTATTTTGCCTTTATTGATTTTATTACATGGGTTTTTACAAGGGTTGTTACAACAGGGGTCATCACATTGGGTGCAGTAAAGGCAGAGGTCACTCGCTCACATCCCCTGTCACAAAGGAATATTGGATAATGTATGACCATGCTATCCTTGCCCACATCCGCCGTAAAGTTTTTGATTTGGAGGCTGAAGAAGCTCTCCAGTGTCGCAACATTGTTTAGTCACTCCATAATGTTCATGCTCGTTGTCTCCTAACTCAATAAAAGGAGAAATCTCGAGCCACATGTTGGATAGCTAAGCTTTCTACTAACAATTCACATACCACTACCTACCTGCAGTGTCTAACCTGCGACCTTGACTTCGAATTCCTTCTCGACGTCCCCTCCTCCCTTGGACCATCAACTTCTGTCTCTATGTCCATTGAAGCTGCACCTCCCCCAACCGGTCTACCTATTGGCAGTGACCCTTCCCCAATTTGTGGGAATCAGGTAGATGTGTCGCCTCCGAACAACACTTAAGAAAAGGCTCCACTACGCTCTCCTCCTCGTCCAAGCCTATATGGGTGTTACATTATCGAGGAGACTCCTGCTAAAGCAGATACGCCCAACCATCTTAGTGATGGTCGCAAGCAACCGTAGCAAGTCAATGCACCCCCAGGCCATCACGGAGCCAGCTAAGCTCCCCCGGTTTTGCTCCTGTAATGATTTTTTTTTTTTTTTTTAATGTTTCGTCTTCTTTTTAAGGTCTGTCTCTTGGTGGCTCGGTCCAGCCACAGGATGAGGGTTGTGAATTTTGTAATGTTGAGATTAAGCAATGTTTTGATCATGCATTACACAAAACTTGATTTTCATTTTTTGGAAAGGTTCTCAAAGGTATATTTCCATGTTAATATAATGTGAATCCTCTTGCAACAATTTTTTTGATGTTTTGTCTTCTCTTCAAGGTTTGTCTCTCAGTGTTTCAGTCCCACCATAGAACGAGGGTTCTAAATTTTGTAATGTTTAGCTTAAACATTGTTCTGATGATGCATTACATAAGCCTTGATTTGGAAATTTTGGAAAGGTTCTCTGGTTTTCGTCTTCAAGGGAAGAAAACCTCATTGGGTGATGGGAAAAGACACCATGGATGAGGGTTGAAGTGGTTTGGCCTCTAGAAGCCCTAATTGGTTTTGTCTTGGTTTATTCCATGAGATCCCACATTCAAGCTTGGAATATGGAGTGGGAGTGATTGGCTAAAAGAGAGATTTAGTTCAGCCCAATCTATGGCCGTGTGGTATGTGGAAGTCCCTGACTTGGTTGGTATTTTCATATATTAATAAGAGTTATCTTCCTACTATGATTCATGAATACTTGTAGTGATTATGTTGGTGATATTATGGTTGAGTTGCCATGGTTTCTATGATGGTTATTTATTTGTAATATGATGTATATTATTTATGGAACTTGACATGTTTGATGAATATATGGATGGTTGATGAATGCATGGACTAAAAAGTGCTATTGTAGCTAGCTAGAGAGAGCTTAGAGCCTTCTTGGTGATTCTCAGGTGAAGACTATCAATTTATAATCATATATGCATTCATGACCTATAGCTTACATGTTTGCCATATCTTTGACAAAATGTCTAGTGTGTTTTAGGAAGCGTAGGTCAAGTTCCCGATTCAAGATTGAATGTTTGGCTTTGTCATCATGATAATTATGATTATGGAAAGTGATAGGCAATTATGGGCAGTGGTCTAGAGGATGGCTTGAGAAGGCGGCACAGATTTTAGGACCACATGCTTAAAACTTAAGATTTTAGGTCATGATCATTGGCAGTTAGGCTTATGAGTGCGGTTGGAACCTCATAACCGCATGCATGCCTTGTTGTGGGTGCAGTTGGGGGTTAGGTTAAAGAAAAAATAGTTCCAGTTCAGGATTTGGTCATCAGAGGTTGTGGATCGACTTCTGGGTGATTCAGTGCTCCTGAGGGGTATAAATAAGTTGTCGATTTGTAGGCCCCACTTCCTTGACTAGAACTTGGAGGTCGGGTCATGTCATAGTGACACTCGTCACATGTTTACCCTGGCGAGCTTGTGAAATTCAGTAAATGTGGGAGGAGGCGTTACACAACCCCAACATGTAGAGCAAAGGATAAAGCTAGGATGGATGACCCAAGCACAACCTGTCTAAGCCACAAATAAAGAAGGGTAATGAGGAGATGAAGAAAGACACAGGAAAGTGTTGTGAGTTCCATAAGATCCCTTGGTATAACATTGATGAATGTTGTACAAAGAAATCATTGTTGGATGAGTTGAAAGCCTCATAGTCAAATGCAGATTTTGACTTTGAATCAAATATAGACACGAGGAAGCAGACTCAAATCACTGGAGGAGGGTGAGCACCTTTTTCACTTGCATATGTGGGTGAAGGGTGCTCTGCTACACTTCATTGTTGAGAGCAGAAGTTAAAAGAACCTCATCTTACCATAGGTTGTCAAGCGGTTGGACTTGTCAACAAATCTACACCTACAACAATACACCATTGGGCGACTTTACCAAGGGCGAGATATCCATGTTAGCCAACAATGCCACTTACCCTATGACATCAAGCCCTTCAAGGATGAGGTGTTGTGTGATTTTGCCCCACTTGAAGTTTGTGATGTTCTTTTAGGCCAACCATACTAATCATCGTGATGTATATAAGCCTATACCTCGTAGTGTTATTATCACTTTGGGTAGACAACTATATAGGATTCTAGAGGTAGTTTTGCTTACTGCCATTTCTTTGATCTCCACTAAACAATTCAGGAAGGTCATTTCCTAGACTAGAAAATTTGTTTTCTTCATGATTCGCTCTCAAAGTGAGTAGAAGGTCGCGACCACATCCATGGCCTCCATAGAAGGCCTCTCCCATGTAGTAGAAGCAAGTGGACAATGTTGTAGAAGAATAGAAAGACATCTTCTCCCCACCTACTCAGGTGCCTCTACACTCTCAAGTCAAGCATTTAATCAATACAACCCTCAGTGCACCTCTATTGTCACTATCTTATGGAAAATGAGGAATTCAAGCATTAGATCGAAAAGCTTCTTTAAAAAGGGCACATTTTATAGAACTCCTCACCCCATGGAAGCCTAATTATACTCATGGAGAAGAAAGGTGGGACTTGGCGACTCTACATTGATTACAGGACCTTTAACAAAATCATGATTAGGATGAGTTACACAATTCCTTGAATTGATGACCTTCTAAACCAACTAAAGGGGTCTAAGTACTTTAGTAAGATTTATTTGAATTTCAACCACCACAAGGTCCCAATTTAACAAATTGATGTATGAAAGATTGCTTTCAAGTCCAAAGAAGGTCTTTTTAAATGGACGGTCATGCACTTGGTTTGACGAATGCCCCAACAATTTTCATGAGGTTGATGGATGATATTTTACGACCTTTCACCAATTCTTTGTTATGGTATATTTGGATGATACTCTCATCTTCATTAAGAGTTGATCAAAACACTTGCAACATATTCAACAAGTCCTTCTCACTCTACAACAACACAAGCTATATGCTAACTTGGAAAAATGCTCCTTCAACAGGAACAAGGTCTAATACCTAGGATGCATAGTTGATGAGAATGTACATGGTCTAATACTTAGGCTACATTGTTGATGAGCATGGTATGCATGTGGCCTAGCAAAGGTTCGGGTCATTTGTGAGTAGTCGGCCCAAAACACACTAATTGAGCTTCATATTTTCTTAGGCCTTGCCAACTTCTATCGCAGGTTCGTGTTGGGATTCTCCCATATCACGTGGGCCATCAACCAAGAGACCAAGCGTGGTGGAAAAGAAAAATTTGTGTGGGGAAATTCACAACAAAATACTTTCAATGATCTAAAATAGAACATGTGCTCAATCCCAGTGCTCTTCGTACCCAATCTACAACAACCTTTTGAGATTGAGATAAATGCTTCAGACTATGTTGTGGGCACAATTCTCACTCAACACGGTCAATCGGTGGCCTACGTCCATAGTGAAACACTATCAAATGCCATCTATAGGCACCCCACCTACGAGAAAGAAATATATTCCATTATATAAGATTGCCACTAATGCAAGCATTACATTCTCTGAAAGAAGACATCATCCACATTGATCACAAGCCTCTACAATTCATGCAAACACAAGGAAAATTTCAAAATGACCACCATCAAAGGTGGTCCACATACTTGTAGTAGTTTCACCTCAATGTCAAATATAAGATATGGATCACTAATCACATATCGACCTCTAGTTGCAGCACTAACCACGATACTCCACTCCTGTGGACATGAGGTCTTTGGGTGGCCCCATGTTATGAAACCAGCTCAAGAAAAGATAGAAAAGAGAGATCAACGCCTTAGAATTCAGCCTCTTCGATGGGGCAACCTCCTTTACATTACATAAATGAACAATTCTTGGATGATACAAATGACAAAACCTCCTTTCTATATATAGGAGTCTAAGGAGTCACAATATAATCCAGCCGACCTAACAATAATAATATAAAGCCACAAAAATAACAATAGAGGGATTCTATGGGGCACAGAAATAACAATATGGGGGTAATAGGGGCACAACAATATAAATAAGGGGTATAACTACAATAGTAATGGGGTAATCACTAGTATTATAGGGACCCAACATGCCCCTCTCCTTCAAAAAAGTGTTGTCCTCAATGCTTGAGTAGTTCTGGATACTTCTGCATAAAATTCTCATCCTCCCATGTGGAATCTTCAGCGGATAAGTTCTTCCACTTGATAAGATACTCTGAAATTGATCGATTTCGTAGCTGTCGAGTTCTTGTTTCTGTGACTGCTTCCGGTTCCAATATAATTTTTCCTTCCTCGTCAAGTTCTGGCAATATTGTTTGAACTGGGAGCTTGTCGCCTATAACCTTCTTTAAACATGAAACATGGAAAACTGGGTGCAATCGAGAAGCTGCAGGAAGCTCCAATTTGTATGCCATAGTACCAATCTTTTCCAACACCTTGTACGGACCATAATACTTTGGTGATAATTTATTATCCTTCTTAGCTTGCTTTAGGGACATTTGCTTATATGGTTGTAGCCGTAGGAATACCCAATCACCTACATCAAAACTTCTTTCACTGCGATGTTGATCTGCCTGTTGTTTCATTCTATTTTGTGCCAACACGAGGTTATCCTTTAAGAGTTGGAGGACTTGTTGTTGATGTTCGATGTGATGTTCCACTGCCTGAACCTTAGAATTTTCTCTTAAATATGATGTGATGGATGGTGGTTGATACCCATAAAGTGCCATAAATGGGGTCATTTTTGTTGCTGTATGGAAGGAAGTGTTATACCACCATTCAGCCAGAGGCAACCATTTGACCCATTGTGTCTGTTTATCAGATACAAAGCAACGAAGATATCCTTCCAAACATTTGTTTACTATCTCAGTTTGCCCATCAGATTGAGGATGATAAGATGAGCTATGAGCTAACTGAGTACCAAGACAAGAAAATAATTCTGTCCAAAAATTTCCAGTGAAAATGGGATCTCTGTCACTTACAATAATCTTTGGGTTTCCATGTAGCTTTTGAACTGTTTCCATAAATGCAGTAGAAACTGTACTGGCTTTAAATGGATGTGATAATGCACAAAAGTGTGCATACTTGGTAAGTCTGTCAACTACCACCATGATGACACTCTTTCCCTCAGACTTGGGTAAACCTGTGATAAAATCCATTGAAACCTCCTCCCAACGTTGGCTTGGAATGGATAAAGGTTGTAATAGACCCGGTGTCTTAATTGTTTCAACTTTATTTTGTTGGCAAACCAAACATTCCGCCACAAACTTTTGAATATCTGATTTAAGGCCATCCCAAAAAAATTCCTTCTTAACCCTGTGGTAAGTTTTTAAAAATCCTGAGTGCCCTCCTAAGGGAGAAGTGTGCAATTCCATAAGAATCTTTTGTTTTAGCTGGGAATTCTTACAGAGGTATAAGCGATCTTTGTACCATAACGAATCATTTTTCCAGCTAAATGTATCAGAAGTACTGGAATCTTGTTGTAGCTTTCGAATAAGTGCCCACACTTCTTCGTCATTCTTCCATTCCTCCCTTGCTTCGTTTATCCAATCTGGTTGGATAATAGAAATGGCACACAACAATGCTTCCACATCCTCATCCTTTCTTGAGAGTGCATCTGCCACCACATTTTGCTTCCCTTTTTTGTAGATGATTTCAAAGTCATAACCCAACATCTTTGTGACCCACTTTTGTTGCTCTTCAGAGGATAATCTTTGTTCTAAAAAGTATTTAAGGCTATCATGATCCGTTTTTACCTTGAAGTGTCTTCCCATTAGGTAGGGTCGCCATTTCTTAAGTGCATGGAGTATTGCCAACATTTCCTTCTCATAAATAGCTTTGCTTAAAAACTTTCCCTTGATTGGACGACTTTCAAAAGCAATGGGTCTTTCATCTTGCATTAGAACAACACCAATTCCATTTCCTGAAGCATCACATTCCACAATAAAGGTTTTTGTGAAGTCCGGTGTAGCTAAGACCGGTGCTTGGCACATTGCCTCTTTAAGATGTTCAAAGGCCTTTGTTGCTTCCGGAGTCCATGAAAATGAATCTTTCTTCAATAATGTTGTTAGAGGTGCTGCTATTCTCCCATAATTCTTAACAAACTTGCGATAATACCCTGTCAACCCAAGAAATCCTCGCAGATGCTTTATGGATGTGGGGATTTTCCATTCCTTAATGGCTTTAATTTTGCTAGGGTCTACCTTAACTCCTTCATGAGATACAATATGACCCAAATATTCCACCTCCTGGACTCCAAAGAAACATTTGGATCTTTTTGCATATAATTGTTTCTCCTCCAATAGTTGTAGCACCTTGTCAACATGTTCAACATGATCCTTCCAAGACTTGCTGTAGATTAGTATATCATCAAAAAATACTAACACAAATTTTCTAAGGAATGGTTTGAAAATTGAATTCATCAAACCTTGAAATGTTGAAGGTGCATTGGTAAGGCCAAAAGGCATGACCAAAAATTCATAATGACCCTCATGAGTTCTAAATGCTGTTTTCGGAATGTCTTCAATCTTCATTCTGATTTGATGATATCCCGAACGAAGATCCAACTTGGTGAAGTAAATTGATCCATGCAATTCATCCAGTAATTCATCAATGACAGGAATGGGGAACTTATCTTTAATAGTGAGCTTGTTGAGCTCCCTATAATCTGGACACATGCGCCATGATCCATCCTTCTTGTGCACCAATACTACTGGAGCTGAGAAAGAACTTTGACTCGGTTGAATTATACCAGCCTCTAGCATTTCTGCAACCATACGTTCAATTTCACTTTTTTGGACATAGGGATATCTGTACGGCCTGATGTTTGGAGGAACACTTCCTGGAATCAGATGAATAGCATGATCATGATCACGCATAGGTGGGAGACCTTTGGGAGTCTCAAATACCTTGGAATGATTGTCCAGGACTTTTTGGAGATCTGGAGAAATAGATGATTCCAATGTGGAAACATCTAGCGAACATAATTGTGCAATTACACCTCTTTGCTCCTTTTTTAGAAGCTTTGTCATGCCATTAGAGCTGATTATCTTTCCTGGTTTCCCTGCAATACCCCTTAATTCAACTTCCTTTCCTTCCACAGAAAATTTCATGAAAAGTTCTTGAAAATTAAAAGCTATTGTACCCAAGGATTGTAGCCATTGGACTCCTAGTACAACATCAGCACCTCCCATTGGAATGGAAAGCATTGGGCTAGTCAATACATATTCTCCCATGGATAGCTTGATATTATGGCACTTTCCAGAACAATTTATTGTTCCTCCATTTGCAATCATCACTTGACACTCTGGTGCTGGATATAGGAAGCAATTCAATTCTTTTGCTACCCTACAATGAATAAAATTGTGGGTGCTTCCTGAATCAATCAACACTATTACCTTTTTCTTCTTGATTTGTCCTTCTATCTTGATGGTTTGAGGAGTGGTAATTCCCGCCAATGCATTACAAGATATGGTCGGATTTATTTGTTCTTCATCTAGGCTTTGTTCCTGGAATATATCCTCTTCTTTTGACCTTTCTTGCTCCTTTTCTTCTTCCTCTTCACAATCTATGTAGAATAATTTCTTCTCAGCACACTTATGACCTTTGTGTATTTGCTATCACAATTGTAACAAAGCCCTTTTGCTCTTTTTTCTTCCAATTGTTGTGGTGTCAACCTTGTAGGTTGTGGAAGACTATGGGCAACAACACTTCCGTCTTTATAGTTGTGAATGGTATGCTTCCTAGTTGCCATAATTTTGCTTTCCATTTTTCTTGCTAACCTGAATGCCTTCTCTAATGAATCAGGTTCCCAAAGGCGCACATCATGTTGGATATTATCCTTTAAAGACCCTATGAACACATCAATCCTATGCTCCTCTGGAATATCTTTTACCCTTATGTTCAATTTTTGGAACTCCTCAATGTGCTCCATTATTGAACCCTTTTGTTTGAGACTTATCAATTGGCTAAAAAAAGTGTTGCTTTTTGTATCCTCATAATGTGCTATCAATTCTTCCGTAAAAATTGCCCAAGTGATAAATTGTTTACGAGAACAAAGCCATTGATACCATACAAACTGATTTGGTTCCAAATATAAAGTTGCCATACGTACCTTTTGTGTGTTTTGCACATTATTGAGATCGAAGAATTGCTCCATCTGTAATATCCATGTGGCGGGATCCTTGCCATCAAACTTCCTCATATCGATTTTTGGAATATGGTGAGTCTTCGATCCAACATTAGAGTCTATGGAATCATGATTAACATTTCTTTTGTTCTCATCATGAGTTTCCTTTAGTACTCTTTCACCCTTAGTGACCATTTCTTGTAGCAACTTATTCATATTTATCTTCAATTCTTCCATCTTATCATCCATGCCATCAATTTTAGCGTCCATGCCATTCACCCCTTTATCTTAGATTCCACGCCATTTATCTTAGCATCTGTTAGCTTTTGTGAGCGTGACATTTGTTGCACTTGTTCTTGTAATTTTGATATATCATGTAGCATTTCTTCCTCTTCTTCATGAGTCATGCTAGAGCTTTCAGGTTCCTTACTAGGTGTTTGCATTTTCTTTCCTCGGGGCATCAGTTACCGATAATAATGCTTTACTATGCCCTTTGAATTCCTTCAAACCAAGCTTATGCAAAAATTAAAAAAAAAAACTACACACCTTTTTTCACTTTGTAGAAGCCTGATATTGAATCTGATGTATCTCTGTAATTTCGAATCATCTAGTTCTGAAATTGTGACCTGTAGTAGCCTTCTATGTCCTCTTTCCAATGCCACTAGTCTGATCCAAATTGGATTCTCCAAGAAAGAGTTATGCACAATCTCCCACAGTGACTTGATTATAGACTAGTTCAGTAGAGCGAACTTGTATGAAGTGCCACGTGTCACTGTTTCAACCTTTGACTCTGAAAAATATATAAAAGAAAACTACAGTCCGTCCTCTTTCTGTACCTTCTTACGAAATTTCAATCCGATGCTCAGAAAGAAAGTTATGACGATTTTCCCCAGGTCACCTGTTTTGAATGTAATTCAGGAGTCTGCAAAAAGACCAACTTCCTCAGATCATATCTCCGAAAATATCGCGCGAAAAGCTCTGAAATTTAGACCCAAGGTTCAGCGCGATTTCTTCTCAAATGGGTTTTTTTTGTGACTTCTGAAACGTCACAGAAAAAAAGTTATAGCAAAATGCCACGATGACCTGTTTGGAGCAGCGAAACCCTAGAATCCAAAGCTCTGATACCAAATGTTATGAAACCAGCTCAAGAAAAGATAGAAAAGAGAGATCAACGCCTTAGAATTCAGCCTCTTCGAGGGGGCAACCTCCTTTACATTACATAAATGAACAATTCTTGGATGATACAAATGACAAAACCTCCTTTCTATATATAGGAGTCTAAGGAGTCACAATATAATCCAGCCGACCTAACAATAATAATATAAAGCCACAAAAATAACAATAGAGGGATTCTATGGGGCACAAAAATAACAATATGGGGGTAATAGGGGCACAACAATATAAATAAGGGGTATAACTACAATAGTAATGGGGTAATTACTAGTATTATAGGGACCCAACACCCCAACTCTATGAGAACAATCTTGATTTCAGTACCACCTGTCAGTCATTGAGCACATGCACAATCATCACTAAGTTTCATCTTCATGATGGACTATTATGTCATATGGTCTATCTCTAAATTCCTTCAAGTGAGAATGCAAAATTGATTTGGGAAGCTCACTATAGTAGGATGGTATGACACTTTGGTGTGGAAAAGATAGTGGTCGTGTTACAAAAGCATTTCTGTTGTGCAAAACTTTGATTGGATATTAGCAAGTATATTAGGTCCTATACTGCTTGCACCATTTCCAAACCAACCATTAAGAAGCAAGGCCTGTACACTCCTCTGCATACTCTTAACAAGCCCCAGGAATGCATCTTGATGGACTACATGCCTTTTCTTCCAAGTTCAATCAAGTAGGGCAATGGTTGTGTCTTCGTGGTTGTTGATTGATTTTTTAAGATGGCCATTTTAATAGTCTGTTAGAATAATATCACAATAGAGGCCACTTCTAAGCTCTTCTTCGAATGAGTGTGGGTACATTTTGGGATACCATAGACCATCATATTGGATCGGGATAGCTGATTCCTAAGCACATTGTGGTGAAGCCTCTTATCACCATTAGACACCAAGATCACCAAATCCACTGCCTTCCACCCCCAAACTAATTGCCAGATAGAGGTTTCCAATAGGATGATGGTGCAAATCTTGCGCATATATAACTCCAAGCATCCACGCACATGGGATGAAAGTATCCTCTATGTTCAACACAACTACATTAGAATTCTCTATAGCTTGACTAGCCACATCCCTTTTTAGGTGGACCTAGGATTTCAATCATTCGGTCATATTAATGTAGAACTACCCCTTGTGTCCACATGAGCGTAATCTTTGCATACTCACTATAAGGCCAATAAAGCCACCAAATTCATTGAATAAATTCAACACATCCATTGACAGGCCCATGATATTTTATAGAAAGCCAATACTAAGTACAAACAAAACCATGATCAAATTGGTTCCCACACAAATTTTAGGTGGGAGACAAGGTTTGGTTGCGTTTGCCAAAAGAGCATCTTATAGGACCCCATCAGAAGCTTCATCCACTTTGCTATGTACCTTACACCATCACTGATGCTATGTGTAACAATGCTTTTGAGTTAAGTATTCTGCCCTTCATGGGCTCACACCTAGTGTTCAATGCGAACCTCATTCAACCATACTTTCCACCATTATTGAACACATCATAAATAACAAGGTAATTGGCACTGGCATAACTCAACTTCGATTATCTGGAATAAGCGACCATTAATCAGTTTGTGGACACACAGGTTAAGGGCACT
The DNA here is from genome assembly GCA_031772625.1 of Pinus tabuliformis. Lineage (NCBI taxonomy): Eukaryota > Viridiplantae > Streptophyta > Pinopsida > Pinales > Pinaceae > Pinus > Pinus tabuliformis. The sequence continues at coordinate 1,074,332,600 of CM062813.1, read as the reverse complement.
TGCCAACAAAGGATCCAACTTTATCGAGTTGTCAAAGCAAGGCAACTTTTGGATCAAGGCAAATGGCTCACCCAGGACCAAGTTCAACAGAAGTTCCCCCATCTGATGGGGGCACTCAATGCAATGGAAACCACTACTTCCTAAGGGGGAGGAGTGGTCTAGGTGGATATTGGTGTCCACCCACCTATTCCACTGACTCAATCCACAATTCTCCATCTTGATAGTTTTTATACAATTTTTTTTGGGTCCTGAACTTCCGGGGTCATTTTGAGGCCCTAAAGAACAATTTTTTGACGTGGAAACGACCCAAGAAGTAGGCATAGGCATGGTGTGAGCCTAGTTAGAGTGTGTACCTCTCAGCTAGACCTTTTCAACGAATTATTGAACGTGCCAAACAAAGATCATATGCAAAATTTATGACCCTAGGAAGTTGACATGCCAACTAACCCCATCGTGACCATAAACCCTTTGGTGTTTCATCTCCTAGGGTTAGGTTTTTGTATGTTTATGGTTTCCTCATCATTGCTTTATGTTAAAAAGAGTCTTTCGACCTCATTGTAATGCGCTCTAGGGAATGCACATAGTCATCACATCTCTTCTCAGAGATAAGCTACTACCATTCGAGCAAGTTTGTTTCATTCCACATCTTTATAGTTTCAACACATTCCATTATTTAATAACAATCAAATTTTATTGTATCTATGTGTTTCATTTTGTTCCCTTCATAAACTTAGATTAGAAATACTTAGTACAAGCTCAACATGTCACATGTAGGAATTAAACCTTAGTGGAGAGGATAACAACATTTCTCACAACCACCCAAGATAAACCTGATTGACAACAAATGATCCATTTATGTGAAAATGCCTACCCATAAGGACAAACATGTTCGCAATGTATTTCAACTTTTATGGAAAATATTAACATCCTCTCTTCACCAACCAACAAAGTTCCACAATGTTAAAATGCATTTAAATAACTAAAGTTTGATGTTCACCCAAGAGGAGTAGACCAATTGGTTTGATTGGGGTTTAGTCTCCACTAGGTCTCAGGTTCAAACCACATGGGGAGGGGTTGAGGATGGAAGCCACCTTTGGAGGAATCAAACTATCCCAAGGGGTGTTGTGGCTTGATCGAGTCTCTCATAATTCTGGTGATATAATCACATTAGTAGGCAAATAATTTTGTCATCCAATAAATAAGTTAACCCTTACGTAGATAAATAAGTTAACCCTTACCTACGCTATGCCTAATTTAAAAAAATAAAAAAATAAAATAAAAGTAAAGTTCCATCACTTTTATGGGCCTTATACCATATCAAGTTTATTACAAAAGCTTCAAATGATCATAAAATCAATAATAGTGGGTGCTCTCTTTTGGGGCAAGGATAAACAATATTTTTTTATAAGAAAAGTATTTCTAAACCCAATTTTACATTACCTTAGTTAACTCATATTAACATGAAATATCATCTAACTTATTTAACTTTTCATATTCATCAAGCCTTGAAACCACAAAACTTTAAAATTATAATTTTAATATGAAAACAATAAAGTTCTTACAATGAGTCACATTAGATGGTTCTAAACCTCCACCAACAATTAGATGGTTCGAAACTTCCACCAACAACTAATAGTGTGTTTACTTTGAAAATCATTCTCAATAACAATACACATTCTCAATAACAATAAAGTAAGTTAATAAGTGAATAATTTTTTTTTTGAAATTTTTTTTTGGATCAAATTTCATTTTAATTTACTTATTTACTTAAAATTAAATTTTTAATATTATAATAAATAAAATTAAATAATAAACTAGTATATAAAACTCATTCGTTAGATGAAAAACCTAGTTTACATAACGATATTACCACTAAAAATTTCCATCATTTAAATTAAAAAGTCTCCTTTATATAAGGATATGTCTACTAAAAATTACCATCACGCAAATAAACCCTAAACTTTTAACAAAATTCCATCAAATTTAATCGAAAATACACTAACCAACCTACTTTTATCCCAACCACTAAACGGAAAATTCGGATCCCTCCTTACAAGTCCCAATTTTTCTGAGACTACTAGACTTAGAGTTCCTAAGCCCTCGCGACTACTGTGCCGGAATACCGGGATTTAGCATTTTGGTTAAGCATTTGACGATAATTAGACATCTATAAATTCATTTGAGAAAATTTAATTTACACTCTTTTAAAAGGGGAATATTTAAGGGTAAGGGTCAACCTGGACTCCATTGACAGAGTCAGTCACTCTTATTCCGGGCCATTAATGAAAACCTTGCCACTATAATTCCTCCCCGGGCATAGGCCATACCCGCGCCGGTTCATATAAACCCTCCACTGTAACGCCATTCGCGTGAATACTTTTTTAGATCACAGAACAAATCTTACAATTTTTGTCGATCAATTTCCTTAGAGGGCCATGGATGAGGAATACGATGTGATAGTGCTGGGCACTGGTCTGAAAGAATGCATCCTCAGCGGTCTCCTTTCTGTGGATCGGCTCAAGGTGAGTTCAGCTTCAGTTTAGATTCATTTGATTTTGTAACTTGTGTTTGAGATTCCTTACTGTGAATGGTAATAGTAATAATAATGGATGGAACAAGGGTTAATGCACGAGGGCATCTAAGGTTTTGTATCAATTATTTTGGGTCGTTTAATTTTATATTTTTGGATTTTGATATATTGACCTCTGATAGCCTTGTGTCCGTCCTGTGATTTGTACTTTGGCCAAACCGTTAAAAGTGACAGTACTTTATCACTCGGACTGACCACTGCGTTTAGGTCTTTAGAGGTTTTCACCAAAGTGAATTTTAACTTTTGGATTTACTCAGAGGCTGGATGGAATCTGTATTCCTGTACCTGTTACAGTGCAAATGAACGAGAAAATGTCTTCTGTGTTGTCCATCAACATTCAAAATCTATTTAAAGTCCAGAACCCCAAGTTTCTGATAGCTTCTACGTGTTAGAGTGACAGTCACACCATCCAACACATTGAGACAAATCTTAGGCACTGTATCGTTGCGATCTTGGAACGACTGGTCAGTTATCTTAGTAGAATCCTTCTTTTTGTGGGGGGAAGGAAAATCTCATGGGAAACCAATAAGGTGCTTCTCCATATTAGTGGATGCATCCCTAGTAGATCTCTCAGCAAAGATTAGTGTGTTTAAACCAGAGGGATTTGAACTGGAAATACGGTGGAATGGAATTAGCCAAATTCCCAGATAACTGGTTTAGCTAATCCCTTGGGCCACATTGGCAGAATTTTTTCATCTACACAGAGTCGATGTTTTAACATCTCTATGGTTATTTGATCTTTAAAATTTCCATTTCTTTTGTATGATAATAACACGCCTTTGCGGGTTTTTAAGGTAATTTGACTGTTTTGTTGCACACAAATGCCATGCAATAACAATTATAGCCAAAAAAGTCATAGTGACGACCTATGTGCCTTTAACAACATGGGCCTTTAACAACTGTTTTTGTGTGATAGTTTCTGCACCATTAGTGATTTCATGGAGATTCGTGGGGGTTGACTGTCTGATCTATTGCTTTTGTATACCATGCAATAACGTTTAGAGGCAAACTTATGGTCGACGACATTTGTCATTTCAAAACTGTTCTTGTGAGTTAGGTTCTGTACTATAAGGCTCAGAAGGTGACTCTGCAGAGATTGGCCTGTTTACAAATATTATGTAGTCACCACTGGAGCAAAATTTCACATTGTTCATGATATATATCCTTTTGAGAGCAAACGTTCACGTTGTTGATGGCCCCAAGCTTTTGATAGTTTTTTTTTTTGGGAATAGGCCCTATACGACTTGTGTGTACAAGGCTAGATGTAGGGATTGGCCTCCTGGTCCGTAATTACAAATACCATGTATCAATCCATAAAGTATTGTTGCATGTTTTTAATGACAGTATGCGTTTGATAGCTGCAAGAAGATCCTGCCATCTGTGTGTGGTGAGAGAGTATTCATGTAGATTTGCATTCCCATTCGTGTTTTTATAATATATGTAATAACAATTAGTCTTAATCTGGTTTCCATGCATATAAATTATCCATCATTGGAAACTGCTTTCAGTAAATACATGTGCCCTGGATAAGATTTTATGGAGATTTTGTTGTTTGACAGAATTTCTTCAACTGGGAAGGATTTAAGATCTTAGATGACAAATGAATATTATCTGCATGGGATCTAACCTGAAAATGGTTCTGCAGTGCCATCCTCTTTCAAATTGTGCTACAGTCCACAGGTCACCCCAATTGTAGTTGTCTCAGAATCTGCTTAAATATATTCAGTCTCTACTGTGGATGCTGGGCATTTTATTATCTCTGCACTTTTGATGAGACTTAGTCAAAGATATATTATATTTTCTATCTACTTTTGTCAATGATGCCTCCTATACAAGAATTATTCTTCATCTGCAAATTTTGTAATCCTCTACATACCTACTTAAATGGAGTGTACTGTGTCGATTATTGCAGCAATTTCTCTCTTACACTTTTCTTCTGTTGTGATTGTTCTCATCAGTGTTCTCTTATGTACTTATCAACTTCAGTTGTCTTCATATGTTGGTAAGACGATGTTGGGTCTGCAGAATTTTAACTTAAGCTTTATAAGCAATACGTAAATCTATACAGAGCTGTAATAAACTGACAATTTGCACCTTACTGACAATGTATGACTTTGTTTTTACATACAATGAATCTGTGAATGATCTTTTATTTTATTGTTTTCCAATTAAGTGGATGTGGCAAGTTCTCTTTGAGTTCTTTGTTTCAGGTTCTCCCTCACAATTTTCTTTCGCTACCTTGATCAGAGATGCTTGGCTTATGCATCCAAGAGGCCATTATCCATATACAAGAGTTTTCTGTGACCTATCCAGAAGTAATACTGTCAGTTTCATCATGTCCTTTCAAGATATCTCAATGAGTGGAGGTGGTAAATGCCAGGAAGACTCACCAGCGTTAGAACCTTTTGGTGGGGGAATCTGTGAGAAACTAGACCTCCTTCCTCCAGGCCAACAAACATTCTACTTTTATGAGACCTCATAGCTGGACCCATTGCCATCATGTCAGTTCAAGCAACAAAACTTCTATTATTGACTTGTTCTCCTTAACCTCAAATGTTACAAGAGATAGTTCTTTTCCCTTAGGAGCTCCTTTGAGGATTACCTAGCTAGGTCCCCTTTAACCCTGATTTCTCCCTGGGGTATATCATGTGCTTTGCAACAACACCTTCACAGTGGTAGAGGATGGTCGGGATGTTTTGTCTTCTTCCTCTACCTCTCTTTATACATCTACTTCTATTTGTTGGTTGGGTTAGAGGTTTAAGTCTCTTATGGGTTGGATGGTCCTTTATTTCATCTGCTGACATTTATATCCCTTCTACTTAGCCTTTCTTTGTTTTTATGGGGGTGTCCTTGACACTTGCTTGGTCCATGGATGAGTGATTGCATTTTCAGGTCCCGTTGACCTTTTAGTTGGTCATTTGTGGACATTAACAAAATTATTTTATCTCAAAGATTGCTCGCAGAATTCAGATACCCACTCCTTTCTATCTTTAATCCTCCCCTATCAAGAAATGTATTGTATACAAATCAAGCATCACGACACTAACTGCAATGAAGATATTAGTTAAGCATTTCTTGTTTGCAGCATGGGGAAGAATCCCCTTGAGCCTAGGATGGTCTTGGATCTGATTTTACTGTTTCTTCTTATCAACCATTCTGCTCTTCTCCTGTCTAGTTGGAATCCATTATAGAAACATAGGTGTTTTCTGTTGGACTCTGCACAATCATTTATTAAATTTATGTGGTTAACTTCTCTGCAATATTTATTCAGAGGATTTGCTTTCAGTCTTAACTTGGAGAATTGTAGAACTTTGAAGCCATTTTGGTCCTGAAGCCTTTGCCATAATGGGAATTCTTTTAGTGTCCATGCCCCTAACCTTTTGGGGCATAAAAATCCTTTTCCATTTAACAGGGGGGGGGGGAATTTTTCTTTTCACATTTAGCCTTTTGGGGCATAAAGATCCTTTTTCCATTTAACTGGGGAGAAATTTCTCTTTTCACATGTATCAATCTGAAGAAAATTTTCATCCTTTTCTTGTATTTCACACCCTGATTTGCAGTGTACAGAATTAAACTCCAAAAGTCTGGGATTGATTAGTGTCTGTTTGTATTAAAAACATTCATTTCATATTACATTTCTGAAAATAATGATATAATAAGTGATACACAAGATATCACTGGCAATTTTGAGACCGTCAAGTGAATTTCACTGCAAGAATTCCCAAGTATATCGAATGTTCATTACTATTCTTAATTTGAGGGTTTATGGTTCCTGCCAGTCTTCTTTGCTATATTGTGTTTAATTTCACTTACCTTATTACCTTGTAGTTGTTGGGAATCACGATTTTCGTTAGACCAAAACCCGCAGGTGTTAGTCAATGATCGCATCGCCAGAGATAAGGATCCATGAGAGGCGGTTAGTCTATGTCACGAAACATACAGGGAGCGTTGGTTTATCCAATGTCCAACAATCTCCCCCCCCAAACGCGAGCCGGGTGTGTATCGAACTCGCGACCTACGCTCTGATACCACTTTTTGGAAATCACAATTGCTGTTAGACCAAAACGATCGCATCGCTAGAGATAAGGATCCATGAGAGGCAGTTAGTCCATGTCACGAAACACACGGGGAGCGTTGGTTTATCCAATGTCCAATAGTGGCATCACATTTTGGAATTCTGTAAACCTATGGGCCTTCTTGGTTGTGGCAACTTTCAAGCATCTGTATCATCTGCAGCTACAGGTTTATATAGTGCTAGACTCTCTTAGTAATTCAAATTCCTTCAAGCTCACCATTTATGCTTTCTCATGTCGAGATCTTTGCCAAAGAACCTTGGCTAGAAAAATATATAGGCTTGGGAAGAGGGGGGACCTTGTCTCAAACACGAGGGCAAGAGGTTTGTAAACTGACTATTTACAAGCTTCTAAATCAAGGATCACATATACAGCTGTTTATTTGGGCTGTCCGTTGAAGTTGATTTTCATGAATACTTTTATTTTATGGTGATTCTGTTATAAGCCCTTTCTTCATTTCTTACATAGGATCAACCTTTACACCTTTGGCTAGAATTCATTTCTTGGGTCCACCGCTATGTACTTATTCTTTTTTTTTATCCTTATTTAATTTCCTATATCTAGGAGATGCCATTGGCACTCCCTGATTGCCACTGTGGATGCTCCCTTTTTCAAGCCCCATTGATATTCTATCTCATTAGAAGAACTCTACTTGAAAGCTGGTGGGACCTCTGGGGATTTTGCTTTCTTCTTCTGAAAGACTGTCTTGTTTAGTGCTTCCTTTGTAATGATGTTCTTAACCAAGATTTCATTATGCACTTGATGGGCAATTTTGAGATAAGTGCAAGAAGATTTTCTTGAGTTGTATATAAGGTAAGATAAGATATTCTTATTAAAGTCCAAAGAATGATCAGAAAAGTAGTTTAACGGGACTAACAGACTATATATAGTATAAAGAACAAAGTGGGGGTGTGCAAGCAATCCCTATATCAGTGCAAAATAAGTAAAAAAACAGAGAAAGATAAAGATTGAAATATCTGGCTGAAAGGCATGTGTCTAGCTAAAAGAGAATATAAAAGGTGCAGGTATGGGAGAGATGTTCAGAACTGAAAAATAGGTGCGGAAGAAAAGAGAAGATGTCAAGGCAGTTGGGGTTGGCTACTGAGGACAAGGGAGGGGATCGAGAGGCATGCTCCACATGGAGTCATCGATCACCGGAGAATGGTCAATTATGTTCTTCAGGGAGTGACTGATCTTTAGGGTGCCTAGCTGCATAATTTTTGGGGAGCACAAGAGCAAGGAGTTCCCACTTGCTTAACATCCATGGCAATGGGGAAGATGTGGCACTTTAAAACACTTAATAAATTTCACCTCGTTCACGTGAGGTTCCTTGGATCAATTTCATAGAACTTTCAGCCATATGGCTGAATCTGAAATATAAATTACAGCAGCAATATACTTCACTGCTTGTGAACCAAATCATCATGCCAGCTCAAGAAATTAGACTCCAAATTTATGTACTTGAAGGGAAGAAGATTCACAGCCCTTAGGGTACAGTCTCCTTTATCAACTAATATAGAAAAAGGCATGAAACCACTCATAATTTATAAACAAGGAGAACACATTTTTGATTTTCAGACCTGCAACATACAAATTTGAACAGCAATGGTACATTTCATATCACAGCATAAATGAAGAAACCATAAGGATGATAATAACTCATAGGAAAAGACTTCTGATAAATGTTTTGTTGGAGTTGGATATTGGGTGTCGACTAGTGAAATTCAAATGCAGGGAAATGAACCAGTTTGTGCACATGTGCCTGTGTTTCCAATAACTTTTTCCAGCCCATTGATATTCTCTCTGCTTTATTTGGACTTTTCTTCCCTTTGTTTATAGTGATTGACTTACACAAGTTCTTTGCCTTTAGGTCCTCCACATGGACAGAAATGATTACTATGGAGGAGAATCTACTTCTCTTAATCTCATCCAGGTATGTAATATCGGTTGTTGGTAATCTTCAATGAAAAGTTCAGCTTTTGATGTGTTCCTCTTTATCAGCATTGCATTTTCTCTTATTTGATCTTCAATGCTACATGAAGCTTTGGAAGAAGTTCCGAGGTAACGATAAGCCTCCTGCTCATCTCGGATCCAGTAGAGACTACAATGTTGATATGATCCCTAAGGTAAAAATCGAGATGTCTTTTGTGCCTGGACCTTCACTCTTTAAATGTCGTGTGTATTTCTTTTGAATGTTCTGTTTCACATGAACTATTGGAATTACTAATAAATATGTTTGTTGTAAATGCTGTTGCTTAAAATCATATCTTTATTTCAAACCATTGCTTTTAATATACATTGTAAATGACATGGAAGAATCCTGCAGAAGGAAACTACCTGTTTCATATTTGATCTTAATTTCTCTAGTACTTCTGTGCTTTAATGTGGACTGTAGGCTTCATTGGTTTAGATTTTCTTTACATTATTCCTTTTTTCTTGTGGAAAAATTATAATATATAGATCAAATATTCTTTTCATATTTGTAGCCAGGCTGGTTTTCACATCATGAAGCCTGTAGAAATCTGGATGAAAAATGACATGGGATGTTGCTTATTTTCAATTAAGAAACAATAGTATGTCTTAGCTAGAACGATATCAAATGAGTATGTACAGGGGCTTGCATCTTCAGTAGGAGGTCTCGTTAGAGGTTTTGATGCTTTACTACCATGTTGGAAAATTCCAAAACAGCTCAAAACCATTCTGATACCACTGTTTAGATTCTAGAAAACACTTATGATCATAGTCACCCCATTCGTGTTCGTGTTCGAGTTCGGCCACTTTGAAATTTGAATAAAGTTCGACAGTTAGAATTTTGGTGATAAAGTCTGGCATTAAATTCGACATACTAAAAACTTGAATATATATATATATACAAAATTCAATATTTTCATCCACTCCCATATTTATTGTCAATAAAATTCAATATCCTAGGTTGAACCCTCCTCTAATGCTGCTTGGAATGCTTGCACGCTTATATTTACTGAGAATCAGAACCTGTAGGCTGAAAGTAATGCTACAATTCTAAAATATAGTGTCAGAATCCAGACGATTTTTTTGCCCAACTTAATGGAACAAATTCAGCATGGGATGAAGTTTGGCAAACTTCGAACTTCATCAATAAAGTTTGACAAACATGGCGACTTAGATTATGATATCAAATTCAATATGTTTCACAACTGTTACGGGACACGGAGACACATTCTGGGGATGGCTGGAGAGACCGCCTAAAATCTGGTGTGTGACTTCCCATAAAATATAGAAAATTTAACATTTTTATATTAAATAAAATAGTTTAATAAGGTATCATTTAGATCATGTAAACAGTGCGTATATATGTATATAAAAATCTTGTATTTGTTATTTCATAAGAAGAAATCAAATGTACATGTGTGAGCCTTCAAGCTCTGAAAGAGTCCGCTACTTAACTGTGGTCTTCGGACAGTCCCGAAACATTATAGTTATCTGATTCATTCACTGACAAGAACAAAAATGGAACCCCCATAGGAAACAGGTCCTTACACTGTCCACAAAAAGGAAACATTACAGATCAACCAAATAAACATGACATTACATAAACATGAGCAGTTCCTTGGACATTGTCTTATTGCCCTTACGTGCTTGTTATGTGTGGATCCTTCAGTTAAGGACCAAGGTTAAAGCTTTCGGCATGGGATGATGTTTGGCTAACTTTCAACTTAGATTAATATCAAATTCGCCCAACACGGCGACTTAGATTAATATCAAATTCAATATGTTTCACAACTGTTACGGGATGCAGAGACACATTCTAGGGATGGCTGGAGAGACACCCTAAAATTTGGGGTGTGACTTCCTATAAAATATAGAAAATTTAACATTTTTATATTATATAAAATAGTATAATAAAGTATCATTTAGATTATTTAAGCAGTATATATATATATATATATATATATATATATGTAGAGAGAGAGAGAGAGAGAGAGAGAGAGAGAGATCATTTAGTTCATTTAACAGTGTGTATATATGTATGTATGTATGCATGCAATTTTTTTTTCCAAGAAAATAAAAATCTTATATCTGTTATTTCATAAGAAGAAATCAAATGTACATGGGTGGTCTTTGGACAGTCCCTAAACATTATAGTTATCTGATTCTGTCACTGACAAGAAAAAAATGGAACCATAGGAAACAGGTCCTTACACCATCCACAAAAAAAGAAACAATACAGATCAACCAAATAAACATGACATTACATAAACATGGGCAGCTCCTTGGACAATGTCTTATTGCCCTTACGTGCTTGTATATGTGTGGATCCTTCAGCTAAGGTTAAAGCTTCTTTCGACAATGCATCAGCCTTGGCATTATGTTCTCCTTAGACTTGTTCAAAGTTATTTGACTGGAATCTAGCTTTAGCTTTCAAAACACTGTCAAGCATAGTGGTAGGACTCATTGACTCAATGCCCGATTTGTAATGATACAATTACAATGATTATTTCACCAGTCCATCAAAAGTTGAGTTGCCAAAGACTTGTAAATCAGTGATACCTTTATCTGTAGAAAACTTTAAGAGGATCCATAGAGCAAAAAGTTTGGCTCTACTGTCAGTGCCTCTACCAGATGTCCCTTGACATGTGCCATTAAAGAAGCCCTAAACTTTATTGAGTCGAGAGGCTCATTCTACAACCTAGTGTGAAGGCAATGTGTAAGTATGTTCGTCCCTCTGAAAATAAAAATAAAATATTCGCTAAATAGAAAAACAATGTCGGCTATAATAAAAAAGAAAAAAATATGCTATGCATCTTTAATTAGTTGTCCATATGACCTCCTTTGCCCCTTTTATTTAACCCATTGAAAAATGTATCCCATAAGACCGGGTGGCATGACCTGTTGCTTAGCCTTAAGGCACTAGAGCACTTTTTTTCTTGCCCGGGGCTATTTTCCTTTGTAAAGTGCTTTGCGCCTGAGGTCCTTTAACTTCTTATGGACCATGCGCTTAGCCAAATATCAGAGCACCTCTTTATGGGAACTTTCCAATCGGAGGATTAACATTGGAGTTGCGACATGCTCATTCTCTAATTGTCAAACTCTTATTATGACATCATCATTTCCACGCGACACTTCTTGAGTGGTGACATGTGTCACCTAGATTTGCCCCCTTAGCCCCCCTCAAAACGCCATAACTGCCTAGCATGTGTCCTTTCATATTGCCACGTCATGTAGACGTCAGCTACCACGTGTCCTTATCGGAGCCAATCTCGTGTCGCCATACGTCCTACTTGAGGAGAGAAAAGGGCCCATCTGCCCTTGGTTTTGCGATCAAATCCTTTGTAAACCTTTATTTGAGTTCCCTGACAATTTTACACTATCAATACATTTCCCTTGTCACACCTTTTAAAAGGTTGCACTTTCAGGAGTTCTGATTGCCAATCTTTCGATGTTGTGATATTTTGACGCGCCATCTCCTCCGAGCTCCAATGTGCGATTGCTGATATGTGATCGCTGACATGCCCAACAACTTTGGTGTGCGATCGCCAATATGCGATTGCTGATGTGCCATGACCTCCAATATATCAGACCCTTGATATGCAATGCGTCGATATGCCAGGTCGTTGGACCTCCGATATGCGATCTCCGATATTCATTCTTTCATAAGGCTTGAATCTTTGAAACTTTAGAAGACCATATCTTTTGATCTAGGAGTCCAATTTTGGACTTTTACATATCGTTGGAAAACTTGCTCATAGCATTTTCCAATGGAGAGGGTCTGATTTAGACTTTGAGTCCTTTTAACATGTGATATCAACTTCATAAAAAATGTTAAAAGAAAATATTTTGATGTTGTATAGAATAAAATAGCCAATGTGAGTTACGAATAAAATATTTTAATATGAATTAATATTTGACAAATACTTAAAAATATATTAATAACAAAAAGCTCAATTTAATGTTCACGGACTTATAAAATGGCTCAAGAGTCAATACACATGTTATGTAATCTCTATAAATTTCAAAAATATAATTTAAACAATAAAAAATTACACATTGTTTTTTGCACTTTAAAATAAGTTTGCACCTAAAGAAATTTGATCCCTCTCAACTCATGTTAGATCTGTGCTTAAGATGGATCTATGCTGGTATAACTTAATCACCGGTTCCTTAACAATTCTAAATGATCCCTTAACCTTTTCTCCAACCTTTAAACAATGTTTGAATTTTGTATATCATAAGAGTAGGCATCCAAAACTTTTTCTCAAAAATCATATGGTTCTGTGCCAACCATAACCCCCTAATTACATAGCATGGTAATGCTTTGGAAGTTTTCACTGAAGAATCAGACTCCTATACCTCATAAATTGCAACAAAGTACCATTCATCCATTTCCCAGGTCAATTTACCAATAGGACATCTTGCCATACCAGTTTGGTGAAGGAACAAGGTACAAATAGATGATCCACAGATTTTGCCTCTAGTTTACAGAAGATGCATCTATTAGGGCCATGCCAATTCCTTTCTTTGGCCATTGTCCCAAGTCAAAATTTTATTTGACATAGCGAACCAAGCAAAATTATAATTTTCAACGGACAATCCAGTTTCTACATCACTTTCCACCCCCAGGTCTGCTCCCCTTTCTGATCTGCTACAGATAAAGCTTGTATCCTAGTTTAGCTGTGACCAAGCCTGTTGTTTTGCTCCAAGTCCAAACAAATTCATCCTCATGAATCCCGATGTACTCTCTCCATTGCTCTGCCAAAGGCCCTTGAAGATTAAGGTCATCTGTGGATTTTCAAGACTTGAATCAATTCCCAACAGTTCCTTGAACTGAAGCATCCGTTAGCCTGGAGTAATGTTGGTTATGGAGGGACCTAGCATATAACATGATCAGAAACTCTACATCTAAAGAGATCTTTTAGAAATTTAAATTTGTATCCATCCTAACTCTTGCTCAGACAGGAACCCGTCCCTCCAATAAAAGAGCTTCCTTAGAGAGTTGATCTGCTTTGGAACTGTATTGACCCTAAATATGGTCAAAGGATCGAATGTCAAGGATGTAATAGTTCATCTCCTAAACTATTACCAAAATTGCTTCCTTTTTACTATTAAATAAAATTATGTTTATGAATAGGGCATTTCTTAGAAAAATCATAACGGGTCTCAAAAAGTGCCCCACATATGTCTCATTGTCTAGATAACCATGTGAATGCCAAAATGAAAAGCAATAAAAGTCCGACATAAAGTGCCTTAACACCGAATACATCATCATAATTGAACAGTAAGAGACATATAAAAGGAAAAGACTATGGTACAGTTGTTGCTGCCAAAACTTGCCTTGGTGAAACCTTAAATTTACATGTCTCTGTGGGCTGCAAAGAGAGAAATTAGACTGGAGCTAGATTTTAAACCCAATTTGATGTGGTTTGAAGATGTTAAAAGTGTTTGAGATGCCTTAGAATTATTAATGGCAGGATTAAGTGATCGACTAAGATAACCTAGGATCCAAGTTGTCGCTTAACTCTCAAGTACTTGAATGTCTTTAAAGCTGTGTTCAAATTTTGTATCACAGCTACCCACACACCCACACTATTTTTGCTTTAAAAACATGATGCAAAATCCTAATCAAAATTTATTCGCGAATGGAACTTAGTGCTAAGTCTTTTATTTTTCTTATTGTCTAAAGTAAATACCCAAAGGAACTCCCAATTATAAAATTGTTTGTTAAAACTTTCTTCTTTATCTGAGTAAAATATGCAAAAAAATCAATTGAAAGATTATTATATAGAATACTTTGTATGATACTATGTTTTTAAATTTTATTTTGAAATATTGGAAAATGCAATTAGCATAAAATCTAAGAGGACCTCGAAATAGGCAATACAACAGTCATAAAATTGCGAGGGGATTTCAGATTTAGATGACTGCCTTTTTATTTTCCATGCAATGCCAGAAAAAATTCCAAACCAAAAAATTTGTGTAGTATTGATTCTTGAACTTCAAATTCATGCAATGTTATGACACATTCAAACATGAATGTTTTTGTTGGATATATAAATTTGAATATCATTTCAGCTTCCCCAGAAACTCCACACCACCTTAAGAAGTCATGAGAAGGACTTTTTTCCAACCTTGATGTGACAAATATTTCTGACACACATTTCCACTTCAGTTTTCCAAATTGGTGACAACACTGTATAAGAAAGTAATAGGCAAACTACCTCAACAAACCAACATGGACTTGTCTTGCTTGTGAGACTTTTCCTTGAAGACAACCTGTATTTGCAAGATTTAATATTAATTTCTCAAGGAAATGATAATTAATTGAACTTTTTCATATCATAGTTTGATACCTATGCTCTTCAAATCTTCTTTCCTCCAATTTTCTTGCTGTTATAAACTTAGAAGGGAGTGGGGAGTAGTCTTGAAAGTTTGAAACTATAATTGTCTTCTAAGTTGAAATTTAATTTAAAAGGGCAAAAGTATGGAAATGTATTTGAATTAATCTGAGAAAGTTGAACAGATGGTAGCTCTTATTGGAGGACCACCATACCTTGTTGCCATGCCACCTTAGCAATGTAATCCAAATCCAAGTCAACACTGCAACTTTGGTCTACTACTTGGCTAGCTCAACATAGAACTAACCTGCCAGTACGTGGTTGAATCGGCTGGATTCCTCATATATTATAATTCCATAATGCCCATTCAGTAAAAATCTATAGACAGATGCAAATACTATTGTTATTTAAGATAATTTCAATCAGAAATTTCTCATGACATTTTAACATGAGATACCTTTAACAATTCATCAACCATGAATCATGCAACCACTAAAAGAACAGTACTGCAAGGTTTCAACTGTTATCATACTACAAAACAAAGTATCAAAATGGTTTAATGCAACCAAAAATTACCATGTTAAGCAAAACCTAAAAATAATATCTATCAAGCACTTTCAAAGAGTTTACAATCTAACATCAACTAAGCTGAATTACGTGAAGGAGAGATTGTTTCTTGGTGTCAAACCAACTTGACATATAAACCATAAGGGAGAAGCCAATGCACACACAGAAGTTTCAAAGTCTAAAAACAATATTCATCATGGTATGGAAGTAGCAGAAATAGGTTGATCATGATCAGAAGAATTGAAACTTTCTGCATATGGTTGGTATTTCTGTTGCTGACAGAAGTGTCCAACAACCCCCACAACACACTGGATCAGTGGACTTACCTCAAGGAAAATCTCAAGGAAACAAGCAAGTTTTTGGGAGAAAATGCTCGGTTGTTGAGTGGTCAGAAATCAAGTTACATAAATTAATCAATATTTAGTTCGAGGTGCAAACTAGGATTCCTCTAAGTGTGGGCTCTGAATTAGATTGATATACAATGGCTGACAGCGTACTCAAAATAGTTACAGCATGTTCAAATGGTTACTCATGTGGGTGCACTTTTTCTAAACCTTGCAACTCTCTCAAGCCCCACATGCAATATACACTATACTGACAAAGGTTTGAGGGTTCATTACAATAGGTGGTTTTGCAGCTGAAGTTCCCAAGTCTTGACCCTTATTGTTTTATTTGGAAATATGAATTTGTAGAAACAAAACCTATTCTAAGTGAGGAATAGTAAACTGTGAAACAAAATCTACGCTAAAACTCAAGAATGATTTGAGAGATGAGTTAGCTTGAAAGAAAAAATTGTAAACACAAACCTATTTTAACTAGGTAAAATTTTAACAAATGCAAAGTGAAACTGTGATTTTTTTTTCCAATTAAATCATATAGTGATTTTGTGACAATTGGAAGCTAGAGATCCAAGCCACAGTTAGATCAAAATTGCAAAGGCAACTGAACCTATTGAAGATGAAATCCAAGTTAAATATTGAAAGCAACTACCAAATCTAGCAAGCTGTGCTAACTCTTGTTTATTGTGAACTTTGTTTTTAGTGTTTTGAAGTGAAACACTATTTTAAGCAGCTTGAAGTTTAACTTGCAGATTTGGCTAGAAACCTGGAAGTATTGAATAAAAAACAAGTGAAACAAATTAAGAAAAAACATGCACCAGTTTTTTTTGTAATTTTAGTGACAAACAAGAGGATGAAAGCATCAAAGAACAATTTATTATATCAAATTTTGAAAGAATCAAAGGCTAAAAGAGAATAGACCCTTCAACAATTAATCTTTGAATTATAATATTTTGTAAATAAAATGAAGGAAATGCAAAATAATCAGTTGGAGACTAGCTGGCTTCCCTAGAAATAAAATTATCTGCAGAGACTTAGCAAAAATAATGAGATTCAATATTTGAAGGGGGATAGTCTAGGATAGCTTGGCTATCAGTCGCATAGGGTTCTTAATCCCATTGTCTAAATCTGACTAACAAAGGCAACAATAACCATTAACAATCTAAAACTTAGACAGTGGAACCATAACATTAACAATTTGTCAATTTCACTAGTCTATGTTAGGTAATATTGATAAAAATTCATTGTCATTAATCACTGTTGAAAGGCCTAGGTAAGGTAAGATAATTTTATTAATGTCCAACAAATGGCATCAGAGTAGGTCAATGGGAGCAAGAAGTACAATCAGCGTGAATTAAAAAATTAAACATAAACACATTAACATGCTCTCAAGTTTTTATAATAAGTTTGTGCTGGTGAACAATGGCCAAGGCTGCTATTTATAGGATTTTACATTTAAGTGAAATCAGAGATTTGATTAATGTTTCTGTCAATATTCTTGTAATCTTCACTTGAGATTAAAAACAGGATTGCTGCATATTCAAGTGTAACAGTTCTCATAAAAGGTATAGAGCAGCTGAAAGAAAATGGATGCCAAGGACATACTTCCATACATTAAATAATTTTTTTACTGAGTTACAGAGATGCAGATTTTATTTGAAAAGAATGCAGATCTTGGATCGGTTGGCTACGTAGATGCAGATTAGGTTAGTTCAGTTGATGGTAGGAAATGACCTTTGGATCTTGTATTCAGCCTTGGATTTGGAGCAGTGTTACTGGAATTGGACCAGAACTGGTGGAACTGGCCAGTCCTACTGGTTTCAATGCAAATCTGGTCCAACTGGTTGCCCCGAACTGGAAAAGGCCTGGTTTTCACCAAACTGGCCAGTTCTGTAGGGAACTGCCTGGTTCTGTATGACATAGCATGATGTGGTTAGGGACCCACAGAATTCACATCTTTTAAAAAATAATAAAAATTTATGAATGGGGCAGCCTAAAACTCAACGTTAGGGCCCAACTAATTGTTGATTTTCTAGTGCAATCAAGACTAGTACAGTTTTTCAAACTGATAATAACTACTTCCAATGATACAACTAGACATCTTTAGAACATTCCAATCATTAAACAGTTGTACATGAAAAATTTCAACCATTTACTTCTTCAATAGAGATAGAGATCACAGTAAGCAATAAGATAAGAGACACCAAATTTTTTGGTCAATGACCAGGGCAAAACCCACAAGGGGAAAACCCAGTAATCTTTCTCTATGAGAGAGAGTTCCGTTAGGATTCTATAACTTAGGAATCAAAGTGTGTTTGCCTCTTACTATTCATCCAGGTGGTCTGCCACACTCTGCTATGATTTTGCTGCGAAATTGACTGTTTTTGCCGTAATTTTCAAAAGCTGTTTCCGACCAAATGGAGCTGCATTTTGGAAACTGAAAGAGGGTTTTGGCATTTACGGTTTTAGTTATGATGTTTGGATGCGAATTGTGAGGAGATGGAGAAGTATTTTTGGAATCTGAGAAAGGTTTCTCTCAAAGACACTCCCATATACCAAAATCTCTCTCATTTTGGAAAAATATGTCCGGATTCAGGATATATGAGCTCGTCGTTGAACCCAATTTTTCCAGAAATTCGGTGCCCACTGCTGCGCAAACATATCAGTCAACTCTATTTTGGAAAATTTCGAAATTTGGAGCTTCTAGAAGTCATTTTAGTTGTTGGATAAGTTTTGATAAGTTAAAATCATGTAGTTTGAGTTGTTAAACAAAAATGCATTGTTTGGTTGATGTTTCTTCCTATGATGTTTAAATGAAAAAATTGTTTCAGAATTCATCTATTTAATGGTGCTCTGTTGCAGTCATTTAGACATTCCATATGTTTTTTCTGCCATAATCATTTTAAGATTCATCCATTGTTTGATGCCTTGAGATGGTTATCTACTTTCTTTATTCTTCTCACATCTGCAACTATTAATTGGCATAAGGAAGTGTTTCTATCTTGCCTCTGAACATATTTTTCCAATTCACCGAGCATCCACCACGTCATTGATCTCAATTTTTTACTAACTCCATGCCCAATAGATTTCTCTCTGCCCTGCCACCACACCTATAAACTCTGTTATTTGTCAAAGATCTAGCCATTGTTCTTCATTGAAACCATTCTTTAGTGACTGAGTTGAAAGAGAGTGCCTTCTCTGGGGTTGGAAGGGCTAGTTTCCAATTCCGCAAGTGGTTTGTGGTTACCTCTAGGTTTCCTTCTTACAGCCAAAGGAAATTACGGAGTGATAACAAGTTCAATTCATCAAAATGTACATCAGAATATTCCAAACAAAATTCCAATCTCTGACCTCAATAATGCCAAGTCAAACCAGTCAAAGGAGAGAGAAAATAGTCAACACTGGTCCAAGTCAAAGTCTGCAACAGAGGGGCCAAATTTTGGCCTGAGGTAGCTGAATAGAAGGGGCCTAATTTTGGTCATATCACTGTCAATGAACCACAGTCAAAGTTTGGTCAAAACACAGAAGTTGACCTGCGGTCAACCCTCGGTCAATAAGCCAGAACAGGAGCAGAATTTTGGTCAAACAGAGTCAACAAACCACTGAAAATCTTGGCCTCCAAAACCAGTCAAAATCTCGGTTAAACAGAAACAGATAATCTCAAGTCAACACTAGTCAAACAGAAGTCGAGAGAGCTGGTCAATGCAGAAATATTCTTATTTTGTCCTTCGAACATGTGGATAGATCTCCTTGTTTCAGATGGATGATGTGTGAAGTGCCAAATTAGGTCAATCGGTCTCCAATTTATATGAGTGCTAGGAGGGTGGTTTTGGCCCCATTCAATGAGTGGGGCCAACTTGTCTAAGTGGGGTCGATGTGGTCAATATGAAAAATACAAAATTTCTCCTATGATTTGCCGATGAAAATACCGACCGTAGCTAACAATCATGAACTCTAATGCTATGTAATTAACGGTAATGTTCATTTTCCTTTATCTCTCATTTTTATCCTTTCACTTAAATTTTAACATTACCATTAATTGTTTCAGTGTGTTTGAGAGTGATTCCAACTTCATTGGATTTGATAGGGAGAAGGTAGAATTTTAGATCCTTTTCAAAATTCAAAATCACTGATTTGACATGTTAAGCTTTTTCTATCTTATATTAAATGCTTAAAAGGTGATATTGATGACGAAGATCCCACTATAGGCAATGATTTGGATGATTTGTAGTTAGTTGCTGTAGCATGATTTTTTAATTTTTTAATTTTGACTTGAACCTCTTTGCTGATGTATATTTGGTTTAGAGATGGATTGCACTTATTTCTATTTTGTTTACACGCACCCTTCCTTCCTGTACCTTCTGAGAAACTTTGCATATTTATGTATAATGGTTTGGATTCGTATGGATGAACATGAATGTAAATGCTTTTTTTTTTCAAAATTTCAACATTTGGTCCACCGGTTTTGGGTCCAGTTATTTTTCCAGTTCTGGTCTGGTTCACATTTTTTGGGTTGACCAATCCAATGTCCAGTCTGCTTCTGATAACATTGGTTTGGAGTGGTTTCTTTCGTGAGTAAGAAGCTATATTTGTTTGCAAATTCTTCAAGAGAGGGTAAATTTAACCCAGTAATAGGTGCAATATGAAGCAATCTAGCTTCACACAATACCCAATGATTTGATTGTACATGTATGGTCCAAATTGTTAGTGTTAACAAAATACACTCAAGTTGACAAAGAACCTGTTATTTTATGAACAAAGAAAGCACATAGAGGTGCATTGTGATTATATAAGGGAATGGGTGCAAAATAAAGAGTTGAATTGGCTTATAGCAGAATTGAAGCAAGTTGTTGCTATTCCCCCCCAATCCCAAATCCCCTTAGAGATATGTCATTTCACACAGTTAGATTTATGTGCATGTCTTGGGGTGATTTTGGGGGAATAGATACCTAGATACCTCCCAATCACTTTTTAGCTGAAGAATTGCCTTCCTGAGTTGTAAGAAGTAATTTTATCGCAATAAATTGAAATTCCTGTATTGGGGCAGGGCTTGCAAGCTGTTTCCTTATATTCAAAAAGATTTGGGAAAAATGAATTGATTTTGTATGCTATAATGCCTGTTCTACGTTACTCTCCTATCTATGGACTTGTCTTGTTTTCCCTTTAACCAAAAATTTGTTGATAATTTCCCTCGCCTTCTAACCAGGTTCTTCAATGTTTGCTTCAGTTGCCTCCTTGCGTGTTTACTGCAAAATTGAGATATCTTTAAAGGAAGATGCTGAATTTTGTAGGAGCAGTGACAGATTCCAAATTTGACTCTGAATTTTAAATTTGAAGCAGTGACAGATTCCTGCATACTTCAAATTTGTAAAACCAGATCATGATATATATTCAACTGTTTGATGCAGTTTAGGTTGTTAACAAAAATGGCCAGTCTATGGATATATGTATTAAGGTATCATATATAATTATTGGTTGCAGAACTATTATCTTGTAAATTTTTTATGTTGTATATAATAAACTTTTTTAAATGAAATGTTTCCAAGCTTTTTCAGCTACTAGAGCTATTGAAAATTTTGGATCATCTAACTATGGCTGCAAATTTAGTTAGCCTTACATGCGATTTTTCATTCTATCTCTAATTGTGAATATTTGAAATCCTTAGTTATATTTTACTCATTATCTTTTCTCCCACATACTTTGTATCACTTGGATGTGTCTGTTGAGTTTTTAATGGTTATTATGTAGTTCCTTTTCTCTCCCATTCATCTCATATTGGAATAGGATACATGATAAGAAGGGAGGTTTTCGTTCTCTGTGTTTTTCAGATCTCTATACTTGATCAGATATGCATTGGCACCATGTGTGAACAACTCTCATTTTGAGTGTCTGCACACACTGCAGAGACCAACATTAAGAAACTTTACAATGAAATGCTTGAATTTCAAGACCCATCTGATAAGACATTATTGTTGATAATGGAAGAAAAAGCAACATGAAGAGAACTTGATTTGTACTTATGGAGACAAAATTCTATATTTTTATCCTCATAATTTTAATATTTGCTCTCAAATCCTACGTTGTAAACTTACATGGATATTATTATTTACTTTGCAGTGACTCTTTCTTATACCTGCTGAAAGCCAATTCCCATGAAAGTAGCATTGCTGATCAATGGCTTAGAGAAGATAGATTTGTGCCTCCCAAGGGTTCTGTTTTGAATAGTGTTGCTATTGTTTTTGCAGTTTATGATGGCAAATGGTAGCTTGGTGCGAGTCCTCATTCACACAGATGTTACAAAATATTTGTATTTTAAGGCTGTGGACGGTAGTTATGTATACAATAAAGGAAAGGTATGCTGATCTGTACCGAAAACTTGAGGTTTTCATATGTGAGTACTATAAATATCTTTAATATCAATATGAAAAAGTATGTACGATAGTGATATGAAGTAAGATATTGACCTGGAAATCAATTTCATAGCTTTTGAGGTTTTTCAACAAAATTGATATAAACAATATGCTTTTCACAGATATACAAAGTCCCAGCGACTGATGTGGAAGCTCTAAAATCTCCTCTTATGGGAATATTTGAAAAGCGTCGTGCTAGAAAGTTCTTTATTTATGTTCAAAATTATGACGAGAATGATCCAACAACACATGATGGCATGGACTTGACAAGAGTAACAGCAAGAGAACTTATTGCGTAAGTCCCCTAATTTGTTGTTACTTATGTTAACTGTGTTAATCTACTGAGCTCTTTTAGCTATATAGTTTCCTGGCAGTTCTATTTAAGATTTTTTCTTGAGAAATGCAGCTTTTTTAGCCCATTACACATTGCAATTGAAAGATTTAGGTTTAATCGCTTTTTGTGGGCATTTCCAACATATTTCAAAGAAAACCAGTTTGAGAGCAAGTTGGTTTATTTTCTTTCAGTTTTGTATCTTTAATAATCTATAGTAATTTTGTGGTATTTTAATCTCAATTGGAAACTAGATTATATTAAAGAGAAAATATTGGGATGATTACAGAGTTGATAGGGATAAAAGTTGTTTCCAGCGGGAATATGAAAGTAACCTTAGTTGATTGAAAGCATTGTTTGAAATTCTTTATGTTTCTCTTAGTGTTTTCTTTTTCCCTTACATGTCATGGTTTTGGCTATAGATACGATGTTAACTCCTCAAATTGCTATTTGAGAAAATATTTGCAAACATTGCAGTGTCTAGCAAATCATCATTGCTCGGAAGACCTGCACATCCTTGTTGGAAACTTTCTTGAGTGCCCAGTAATGAACACCCATCTCAATAATTTCATCCTTCTTACTAACAAGACTGAAAGCTTAGTGTATGGATTATGAAACATTTGATGAAAAAGCTCTTAGATCTACTGTTCTACCTCATTTTCTACAGGATTTAATTAGTAATACAGTCTATATATAGCCCGTGCTTCCAACTGAATATTGTGATGCACTTTTCTGTGAACTGATAACTCTTTGCTCAAGTATTCCTCGACATTTGCAGAATCCCTCTGATTGGTGTTATGTCCATCTTGATTCTCTTTTTTTACCCTTTTCCTATAAGGTTAGAAGTTAGAACATTCTGTCTATATATTGTTGAAATTTGGTACCGGAGGACAGGTGGTTCCCTTAGGCTTTGATCTTTGGCCTAGGGAAAAGTGTCCAAAAGAATTTAATTTTTCTCCTAAAGTGACTTTATAATTTTATAAAGTTAAATCTAATTTAAAAGTGACTTTAAGTGATAAAGTTATTAAGTCTAATTTTAAAGTGACTTTTATAAAGTCAATGAAAAATTAGAAAGGAAAAGTGACTTTGGAAATAAATGACTAAGTGGGTCTTAATTAAAGTGGGGTGAATTAAAAAATAGAAAGTGAGATTTAAATGAGCATTTAATCTCAACCATTGATCTAAATCTATTTCAGCCATTGGATTTAGAGATCACCCAAAAGTCACTTGGATCAACCAAAAGTCACTTGGAGTTATATTAAAGGAGGAAAAGGTCAATCATTCTTTCATGAGCAGATTGGGAGAAGGAGAGCAAGAGAGCAAGAGAGATTTCTGAGCAGGAAGGAGAAGGAGACAACAGCTTGGCACACATTCCAAGGCAGCAGTTGAGCAGATTTGTACAGCTGATTCAGCGCATAGTGAAAGACAGATTTTTGCACAAAAATCGAGGAGCAGTTTGCTGATTTTTCTGCACACAAAACGGAGGTCGTACAACATTTATTGCTGTCTTGTTTGCTGTAATTTCCAGATTGTTGTGAGGCACGGGAAATGAGATAATTTGTAAATTTGCTTGCTGATTTTTCGCTGAATAATTCTCACTGTAAAAAGACAATTTTCAGAAATAAAGAAGAGCTCTCAAACTGGTTTTCCCCAAGAGTTGTAGGGGGTTTTTCCAGGGTCAAGTTGACCAAAAATATCAGTGTTTTAATGTGTTTTAATGGCTGTTTTTAATTGCTGATTTTTATTTCTGCAATTTCCAGCATTCTGAAAAATTTCCAGAATTTGTGTTTTCAGCCATATTTATTTTTTTCAGTCTGTTAAATGTATGGTTATGGGAATGGGCATTTAACTACATGGGAGAAATAAGGAGAAACTGAAAACCGGGGTGGGAAAACAGAAATTTTTACATGGTATCGGAGCTTGAGTGCTGAAGGGCAGTTTGGGACAGCAAAAGGAAAAATTACAGTTGCTGATTTTTCACTCAGAAAATTCCAGCAAGCTGATTTTTTCATAAACAACAGTTTTATCTTTACTACAACAGTGCTATTTTTCAGTTTTAGGACAGCAAGATGTCATTGGGATTGAGGGTGGAGGATAGGCTGGATGGGCATATAAATTACAGCGTTTGGAAGGAGAGAATGCAGAGTATCTTTGAGGAGGCAGAAGTCTGGGATATCATGGTGCATACCGCACAGAACCTTGTTGTTGTGCCCACTGATGTTACTCAGTTGGCTGAGTATAAAAAGAAGAATAATAAGTGTAAGAGGCTGATTCTAGACGGAATCAAAGACCATTGCATTCCTCATGTGAGAGGAAAGAGCAATGCCCATGAGATGTGGACAACATTGTCCAACCTCTACCAGAGTACCAATGAGAACCGGAAGATGGTCCTGAAGGAGAAGCTGAAGAACATTAAGATGGGTAATGATAGTGCAGCTGGATATCTCACAAAGATTACTAATGTGAGAGATGAGTTGGCAGCGATTGGAGAGGCCATTCCACCCACTGAGTTGGTGCGGATTGCAGTGAATGGCCTCCCCCGTTCATGGTTGAACTTTGCTGATGGGGTTTGTGCACGTGAAACCCTTCCCACATGGGAGAGGTTTTGGGATGATTGCATTCAGACAGAGATCAGGAAAGGTCAGCTTGGGGCAGCCAAGCCAGTTGAGCAGGATGAGGACGTAGCACTGGTGGCAGGAGGCAAGAAAGGCAAAGGGAAGAAGCAGGCTTCCACAAGCAGTGGTGGGGGCAAAGGCAAAGGTAAAGGTAAACAGGGTAACTCACAGAAGGACTATTCCAAGGTGAAGTGTTGGAATTGTCAAAAGATGGGACACTATGCAGTTGTGTGTCCGGAGAAGAAGAAGAAGAAGGGGAAGAACCAAGACGTGGCAGCTTCAGCAGAGATTGAGGACTTTGCTGGTCGTTTTGACCGAGAGTTTGCGTTCACTACGTGTGAGTCCTCTAGTACAGGATCACCTGCCACACAGGTTCAGAGGGAGCATGCTTTTCCCTCGATTAGTGGAGCATCTTCAGGTATCTGGTATGTGGACAGTGGGGCTTCACGTCACATGACAGGAGTCCGGGAGTACTTCTCAGAGCTTTCAGAGAGTGGCACTGATATTGAGGTAGTACTCGGTGATGACAGAGTTGTTAGAGCAGTCGGGGTGGGGACAGTGAAATTTCAGAGGGAGTCCAAACCTCCCTTGAAGGTGTCAGAGGTTCTTTATGTGCCAGGGATGAGGAAGAACCTCATATCCGTCTGAGCTTTGGAGGACAGAGGATATGAGGTATTGTTCAGGGGAGGACAGGTGTTGATGTATCCCAGGAACGCTCCAGTTGATTCAGCTAGAGTGATAGGTGTACGCCATGCGAAGGTGTACAAGTTTGCATTCCAGCCCCTTTTGGCATTGAGCAGTAGTATCGACAGCAGAGCTAGCAGTTCTGAGCTGTGTGAGATTTGGCACCGCAGGATGGGACATATGTATCATGGAGCCTTGAGGACATTGCGGGAGATCACTACAAGTGTGCCAGATTTCAGTACTGATCACTTTGATACTTGCAGAGGTTGTGCGATGGGCAAGTTTGCCAAATCCCCTTTTCCCAGTAGTGACAGCAGAGCGACAGGGATACTTGATTTGATTCATTCCGATGTGAGCGGTCGGATGTCTCATGTTTCCTTGAGTGGATATGAGTACTATGTTTTATTCATTGATGATCACTCCAGGAGGACCTGGATTTATTTTTTGAAGACCAAGAGTGAGGTCTTCAAGCGGTTTCAGGAGTTCAGAGCTCTTGTGGAGACTCAGACAGGTCGAAAGATCAAGTCCTTGAGGTCGGACAATGGAGGAGAGTACACCCTTGGAGAGTTTGTTGACTATTGTGCGGAGGCAGGCATTAGGAGGGAGTTCACTGTTCCTTACAACCCCCAGCAGAACGGGGTTGCGGAGAGGAAAAACAGATCCATCATAGAGGCTGCCAAAGCCATGATACATGATCAGGGGTTGCCATTGTTCTTGTGGGCAGAGCCCTGCAACACAGCTGTTTACTTGTAGAACAGGAGTCCGCATCGTGCTTTGGGGCACATGACTCCGGAGGAGGCTTTCTCTGGGAAGAAGCTTGATATTGGTCATCTTCATATCTTTGGATGCATTACATACTCCTATATACCCAAAGAGAAGAGGACCAAACTAGAGCTCACCGCAGAGAAGGGTATCTTTGTGGGCTACAGTGAGACCTCAAAGGCCTTTTGGATTTACATTCCTGCACAGAGGAGAGTTGTTGTCAGACGGGATGTGAAGTTCGAGGAGGACAGGGCCTTTAGGAGGTCACGAGAGTTAGAGTATCTGGATCAGCCAGACCCTCAGCAGCAGTTGAGTCAGTCGCAAGGATCCAGTGGGCAGGGATCAGGAGGATCCGGAGGTACATCTATAAGGATGTCAGGTCCATCAGTGAGCAGTGGCTCGCCGAGCCAGAGGGGTGGTGCTCCGGGCAGCATGCAGAGCAGTTCACAGAGCAGTTCACTAGGGAGTCCACTGATGGACAGTTCACACGGTACCTCAACTTCTACAGGTTCAGGTGCAGGCAGGAGGACAGTAGACAGACAGTCAGGAGTTCAGGCTACTGATGGTGATGAGGAGGAGGAGTTTCATTCTCCTACGGGAGAAGCATGCTCAGGGAAGAGGAAGCCCAAGTGGCTTCAGGACACCTTGAGAGATGCCACATCTGTTGCTGAGCCGAAGAGGCCGGTCAGAGAGAGTAGACCACCTGAGAGGTTTTGTAGTTATATGGCGATGGTTACCAGCATCCTTGACTCTGAGCCTTCTAGCTATGAGGAGGCAGCTAGCCAGCAGGTCTGGAGAGAGGCCATGCAGGAGGAGTATTCTTCTATCATGAAGAATGATGTTTGGGAGGTGGTGCCGAGGCCTGAGGGCAAATCCGTGGTTACTTCCAGATGGCTTTACAAGGTAAAGCATGCTGCAGATGGCAGCATTGAGAAATTCAAAGCGAGGTTTGTGGCTAGAGGGTTCTCCCAGGTAGAGGGAGTTGATTATGAGGAGACCTTCGCTCCCGTGGCTCGATATACTTCGATCCGCTCCATTATATCAATAGCAGCAAAGATGGGTTGGAAGATCCACCAGATGGATGTGAAGACCGCATTTCTCAATGGCTTCATACACGAGGAGGTGTACATTGAGCAGCCACAGGGCTTTGAGGTGCATGGGAAGGAGTCCCATGTGTGCAGATTGAAGAAGGCCCTTTATGGCCTGAAGCAAGCTCCCAGAGCTTGGTACTCCAGGATAGATGCATACTTGCAGGGGATGGGTTTCACAAAGAGTGAGGCAGGTCCGAACCTTTACTTTATTATGATTGGTGAGGAGCCTCTCATTCTGGTGCTGTATGTGGATGACTTGATCATTACAGGTGCAGAGAGACTCATAGAGCACTGCAAGAGAGATCTTGCGGCGGAGTTTGAGATGAAGGACATCGGCTTGATGCATTACTTTTTGGGTTTGGAGGTGTGGCAGGAGGAGGGGCATTTCTTCCTGGGGCAGGGGAAGTATATTGTGGACATCCTTAGCAGATTCCACATGGAGGATTGTAGACCCATGTCGACACCGATGATCACCAACTGGAAGAAGCTTCATGCTTCGGATTCCAAGTTGGTGGATCCCACATTGTACAGGCAGCTGATTGGTTCCTTGATGTATTTGGTCAACACTAGACCAGATATCTGTTTTGCAGTCAACACGATGAGTCAATTTATGTGTGAGCCTAGGAAGGTTCACTGGGTGGCTGCAAAACACATTTTGCGGTACTTGCAGGGGACAGTGGATTATGGTCTGGACTACAGGCAGGGAGATGGAGTGAGATTGGCAGGATACACTGATTCTGATTGGGCAGGTTGTGCTTCTGATAGGAAGAGCACTTCAGGGTGTTGTTTTGGGTTGGGTTCAGCAGTAGTGTCATGGTTCAGCCGGAAGCAGCAGTCAGTAGCATTGAGTTCAGCGGAAGCAGAGTATATGGCAGCCAGTCTAGCTAGTTGTGAGGCCATCTGGCTTCGCAAGATGTTGTTTGGCTTATTTGGTCAGCCGTTGAGACCTTCAGTGATTTACTGTGATAATCGGAGTTGCATTAAACTCACGGAGAATCCAGTATTTCATGACAAGTCAAAGCATATCGGGATCAGATATTATTTCATCAGAGACTATGTTCAGAAGGGAGCTGTGAAGCTTGAGTATATTGCTACTGATGAGCAGGTTGCAGATATCCTTACCAAAGCCTTACCACGGGGCAAGCATGTCTACTTCAGAGACAAGATGGGTGTGGTGAGGAACACCTTCCTCGGTAAGAGGGAGTGTTGAAATTTGGTACCGGAGGACAGGTGGTTCCCTTAGGCTTTGATCTTTGGCCTAGGGAAAAGTGTCCAAAAGAATTTAATTTTTCTCCTAAAGTGACTATAATTTTATAAAGTTAAATCTAATTTAAAAGTGACTTTAAGTGATAAAGTTATTAAGTCTAATTTTAAAGTGACTTTTATAAAGTCAATGAAAAATTAGAAAGGAAAAGTGACTTTGGAAATAAATGACTAAGTGGGTCTTTATTAAAGTGGGGTGAATTAAAAAATAGAAAGTGAGATTTAAATGAGCATTTAATCTCAACCATTGATCTAAATCTATTTCAGCGATTGGATTTAGAGATCATCCAAAAGTCACTTGGATCACCCAAAAGTCACTTGGAGTTATATTAAAGGAGGAAAAGGTCATTCATTCTTTCATGAGCAGATTGGGAGAAGGAGAGCAAGAGAGCAAGAGAGATTTCTGAGCAGGAAGGAGAAGGAGACAGCAGCTTGGCACACATTCCAAGGCAGCAGTTGAGCAGATTTGTACAGCTGATTCAGCACATAGTGAAAGACAGATTTTTGCACAAAAATCGAGGAGCAGTTTGCTGATTTTTCTGCACACAAAACGGAGGTCGTACAGCATTTATTGCTGTTCTGTTTGCTGTAATTTCCAGATTGCTGTGAGGCACGGGAAAGGAGATAAGTTGTAAATTTGCTTGCTGATTTTTCGCTGAATAATTCTCACTGTAAAAAGACAATTTTCAGAAATAAAGAAGAGCTCTCAAACTGGTTTTCCCCAAGAGTTGTAGGGGGCTTTTCCAGGGTCAAGTTGACAAAAAATATCAGTGTTTTAATGTGTTTTAATGGCTGTTTTTAATTGCTGATTTTTATTTCTGCAATTTCCAGCATTCTGAAAAATTTCCAGAATTTGTGTTTTCAGCCATATTTATTTTTTTCAGTCTGTTAAATGTATGGTTATGGGAATGGGCATTTAACTACATGGGAGAAATAAGGTGAAACTGAAAACCGGGGTGGGAAAACAGAAATTTTTACATATATTATGGCGATAACTTTGGTCTCTCTTGCTGTCCTTACTTTTGTAAACACTATGGGGATCTCGATCTTCTTTTAATTGGATTGTTTCCTTATTCTTGCTTTGGACAATATCCAAGTTAACCTTTACAAATAAACATTTGGAGGAATTAGAAATTGGCTGATAAATAACCAACTGATGTTGTGAATACTGGGATGAACGACAACAGATCTGTCAGGTGTTGTCTCCTGACATGTGCCCCCTTGTGATTGACTGATCCCATTAATTCCAGAGTGCAACATAGAGCTTCTAAGTCCAGGGGGCAAAAAAATTTCACTACGATCTTCACTTCCACAATTATGTTGGCCTTGGGTTGTAAAAGAATTGTTGGAAGGGGTTTCTTTAACCCCCCTGGTTAGGCCAGCCACCTCATTTAGCTTGTAGAACTCTCACAACAAGTCATCAGGCTCACCATTGAGGATTTTACTGTGTTCAATAACATTGCAGACTGTGCCAGTGCCTCTGCTTAAGTCTAATTACCTTTCTTCAGTTTGTTCAGTCCTTTTTAATTTGATCCACAATCCTGATCAACATTCAGCATACCAATGTCACTGGCATTAGTTATGCCATCTGCATTGTCATTAGGTATCGTAATATAACGTGTTTACATTGTCTTTAAGCATGTGATATATCCCTCTGCCAACCTGGTTCTGAGGCTGTTGTGTTCGAGCTTCAATCAGGATATGTTTCGTTTGGCATTAGGATGAGACCAATTCAATCAGTCATACACTAATACAAAAGATAAACCATTGTAATGATATACGCTACACACTGCACTTTGTGTTGTTCTTACCAAGTCCCTTTTCATGTTCCTTCAACACTTTTTCTAGTTTTGGCTGAACAGGGATACTTGTAGTCGCCTATATCTGCTATCCACACACTTTATGCTATTTCCTTTTTATAATTTAATGTCATCAAGAATTATATTTGTGGCCATGTTCAAAAACTCATCCTTTTTGGTTGGTCCGGTTTCCTTATACTATTTAATGTGACAGGGCTGCCAAATCCAGAAAAACTAAATCTGTTAGGTTAATTTTTAGAAGTGGAGCCACCATTCTAAGAGAAATTGAAAGATTTGCCTACAGTTTGTGAAGATTCAAAGGATTTGTCGTCTTAAAAATACTATTATTGAATGCTATTTCACTGTTTTTTAAGTGAGCAACCATATTTTTTAATTAGCGGTACAATTTTTAAGAGGAAGCCAATATATGAATGTATAATATCAAAAAGGACCATATGCCCTAGAAAATGGCTAGTTTATCCCATATGATGTTGGATGGCAACAAAAACTTATAATGGTAAGCATTAAAAATCATGGAAAAAAAGATGCTTCCCATATTTGAATATGAATTTTTGTTCAAACTTGTGTTAGGAAAAAACTTGGAGTGATGCTAATGTAGATGCCCAAGAAAAATATGACGCTAAGAATTGAAGGGCTCTGATGCTCATCAATTTCTCGTAACAAATGAGATGTTTTATGAAGTCCAAGATGGTATTGATTCATTTATCATGTAGGGGGACCTACTGAGGATGAATGGAACCTCAGACAACGGTAGAGTGTTTTTCCTGAGAAATATGTTATATTCTCAATGCAAATGGAAGATTTTGACTGTTTTTCAGATCATTTGTTAAAAATCAAGGATACTAGAGATCAATTGAAATCAATTGACACAACTATGGGAAAAGAAGAAATGATGGTTATAACTTTGAAAAGTTTGCCTTTTTCCCATGTAAGTTTTATTGAAGCTTTGAACATTACTACTGACAAAGATTTGACATTTAAGTAGTTGAGCACTAAGCTCTTGCAACAAGACAGATGGAAAAGATTGTTTGGGAATAATAGTGTGAATGATGCTTCCAAAGTAGCAAACAAAGGTTAGAGAATGATTGAGCTACCTCTGTGGAGTCAGATAAGAGCATAAAAGCAATTAAATGCTTCTATTGTGGAAAATAAGGGCATGTAAGTAGAGTTTGTAGGAAATGGTTGTGTGATGAAAAGTTGAGCCAAGTTCATCACTTGGATGATCAATATGGAAAGACAATGCTAATGTGGTTGAACACAAGGTGGAGAAAGAGTTCTATATGTTCATGGCCAGAAATAAGGAGTCACAGAATGGTAAGGTTGATTGGTATTGTTTTCTCTTTTGTAAGCAGGGTTGTTGAATATCCTTGTAACTTGCTAAGACCAACACACACCGGTCAAGGGCCCGCCATAATCTCATTTGAAGTCCTCACTCTTAAAGCTCCAATATCTCCAAAATGGCTATGGGAGGCTTCTCTTGGATAACTTCAACCAACCAACACAAGACCAATGCCTTGTATTGGGTCTAATAACTGAAGTGGAGGAGCTATATACTGCTCCTCTGTTGGCTTAATGTGTGAGATCTGCAGAAAACTATACTAAACCAGTGAGAAAAGACACCCAAATCTAACAAAATATATCATGTGAAAAGTCAAAATGAGTGTACAAATTAATTCTAGGATTAGTAAATTGGCTAGAATGGTCTTGTGCAATTTAGCTTGCTGTCCTATCACTGCAGTCTGCAAAATCTACAGAGAATTGCAGAAAACAGTAAGTAAATCCCATTTGAAAACCACCCAAAAGTGCCCAAATACTTGATACTTTGGGGTACCTTGGGATGTTGTCTATAGGGTTGTGCCCTAAATCATTCTTTCAGTGAAAACCTGGAGAAGCATCAATCATTTTTCAAAAAACTTAGAATATGAATTAGATTTTAACTAAGGGCTCATTGTGTTCAAATTCCTATAGGTGATGTTGTTAGTTTCCCATGGTTCATAGACATATAGAGGACCAAACAAAAGTTGATTGAGCAGGATTAGTGGGTTGATCCTCATCACTTCCTTTTGTTATTTTGCTATGATAGTCTTGACTCTTATTTAAAGTATGATTATGGATGTAGTTATATGATTTATCACTGCATTTCGTTTAAATTTTTAGAGTTTGAACATTGATGACTTATGGGCATTTCCTTTGTAGAATTGGTATGCTTTTGATACTTGGGGCCACATTGAGATGCTATTTATGGGTGTGTGCCCTCATAAAAGTTCATAAAATATTAAAACAAAAGATGTGATTTTCATTAAAGTCAGGTGAAGGCCCCATCATTGGCCCCCCTTTTTTTTCTCAATATTATGCTTCCAAATGCTAACTTTTGTTGTTGCGTAGCTAGAACATGCTTGTTTGAGTACTTAGTGCATACCTCGTCCAACCTGCCTTTCTTTAGTGAAATTTTGAGAAGCATCAACATTTTTCTAGAGAAGTTAAAACATGAATTAGATTTCAACAAGGGGTTCATTATGTTCACATTCCCATAGTTAATGTTGATAGTTTCTTGTGGTACATGGATGCAGAGGACCAAGCAAAGGCTGCTTAAGCATGACTAGCAGCTTGATATATTGCATTTCCATTGAATTCAATATGGTCATTGATGATTTTAGAATGACAAGTACAACGATTCTCCTATTTTTATTACCAATTTCCAAATTGTGTAATTGCAAATAGGATTATTGTTGTTGTTTTATTGTACATACTTTTTTGATACCCACTACGTTGGGGACATTGATGCCTCCTGTGATGCCCCTTCAAATCTCAGGGTGGATCTCGATGTGTTCTCGAGACGTTTCCCCACATTGTCAATCCCCGCTACTTGCAAAACTTGGTGGAACATTGATAGGATTCGATCCTTGGCAATTTTGGGGCCATAGAAGTAAGATGCCAAACATTGCAAGTACGTTTCTTGCAAAAGTTTAAACATTGCTCTAAACTTGCATGAAATGCAATTGTTGCTCTTGGACATCCCAATGATTGCATAATCCAATTAGAGTGTTGCTTTTCCTTCTCCAAATCACTACTATTTTCATATGTAAAATTGATTGAATTTGACATATCTTGTTTTCCATCTTTGTGATGTTGAGTACGTAACTTGCCCCCTAAAATCATACTTAGGGTTTTTCCTATTGACTCTATGTTGTCTTTGTGAGTATTTCTTGCTTAAAATTGCCTTTATGCTTTTTTGTGGAATTACTCATCTTTTACCTTTTCCACAATGGCAATTTCCCCCCTTTTTCTTCTATGTAACATATTCCATGC
This sequence comes from Pinus tabuliformis, assembly GCA_031772625.1. NCBI lineage: Eukaryota > Viridiplantae > Streptophyta > Pinopsida > Pinales > Pinaceae > Pinus > Pinus tabuliformis. The sequence continues at coordinate 1,074,298,435 of CM062813.1, read as the reverse complement.
ATGGTACCTGAAGTATAACCTATGTTTTTTAGGGCTCAACACTAGGTCAACAATGGGGCTCAATGCTATTGCAATGATATACTTGTTAAAAGCTCAACATGTCACTTGTGGGGAATGAAATTGGGTGGAGAGGTAACACTCCTATATCCTATTGACAAACCTTTTCTGCATTGGGTCACAAGCACAATGATATTAAAAATGTCCATTTTTTGTTGTAGATCTGGGTTTATTCATCTCAATTGGGTCTAGTTTGGATGGTTAAGAGGACAAGTTATTATCCACCCTGCCTAGTTTGAAATCCCACATGAGACATTATTTCCCTTGTGTACCAACTGGGGCTGGCAAGGTATCAACAATCTCACTGTCGCTTTTGTGCTTGGAGGTAGGATAAGATGTTTTTAAAACATTTAAAGTGTAAGGGGTTGGCTCAACCGGTTGTTGTCAATGTTGTTGGTCATTTTGCAAATTCCATGCCAATTGGTGCCTAGTTTGATTCCTTCTAAGTGGGGTACAATACTATACACAAATGGGTTTACTAGGAATGCCATCCATGAATGTAGGGAAGCATCCCTTAGGGTTCTCAACCGGTTGTTGTCAATGTTGTTGGTCATTTTGCGAATTCCATGCCAATTGGTGCCTAGTTTGATTCCCTCTAAGTGGGGCACAATACTATACACAAATGGGTTTACTAGGAATGCCATCCATGATTGTAGGGAAGCATCCCTTGGGGTTCCTTGTGAGGATTTCTTCAGAAAAACAAACCTTAAGTTTAGTCTTTAGTAGTTCTGTCTTGTATCTTGTTTTTGTCTTTGAGAGGTTTTCTTTTTGGTGGAGTTCATCAACTAATGGAAATTTCCATATAGTTGTCTTTTGTAATGTTTAACTCTGTAGTTTCCTCTATTGGTTACATAAGGTCTTATTTGTCTAAGAGAGGCCTTTGCCTATAGATGGATATTGCTTTTTGAAATCAAATATACATTTTCTCTTCAAGTATACCTACAGCGGGTTCAAAGTTTGTCTCAAATATGGTGTTTTGTCGTCACTAGCAAGCTTTTGGTGTCCTTCTCCCTGGTACTTTAGGATCTGTGTTCAAAATTCCTCATCTTGCTCCATTTATTGCTTGTGTCAATGCTGACTGCTTTTTCACATTTTCCTTTAGTGTGTTTCCTCTTTTCATATATATCCTTGTAAATATTGTTAGTATATTGTAATATTGGCAGTATATTACATTGTTTTCATCTTTGCCAATCCTGTTGGCTCAAAGAATAGCTATGTTTGAGGGTTATGAAAATATCGTGATATATTATCAAATGATTGAGAGTCAACAGAAATATGAGCTGGGGCATGATAGGTTGCATATATATGCAGAAATTTTGAATTTGTTTACAATGCTTTTCTTTCTTTGATTATATGAGTTTTCTTTTCATATTTATGTGGCAACTGGCAATGTGATTATTTGAAGTTGTTGCTGCTTTAGATCTAACAAAAGTGAAATAGAAATGATGCTTTTTGTATTTTTTTAGGTTTGTTGATAGTTAAGATTCTTTTAGGATCATTGGCAATATATTTGTTATTTGTGAATTTTTTTACAGTCCTTTTACTTTCTCTATGTACATGCAATGAATTTGTCAAAATTGAAAAAATTGCCTCCAATCAACCCACACAGCATATCCTTGTAGTGATTCAAAATTCAAATAGCACCCAGTTCATGCACTAAATAATAATTGGCCGGTAATACCTGCTTAGGAACAAAACATAGATCATATTTTTAGCAGTTAGTCTATAAGCTTTCTTGGCATTGAAATATTACGTCACTAAATCTGAATAACTGCTTTCCAATTGCAACCTTTGACTATTGAGAATGGAGATCTACAGCAGAAGTAGGGAACTGTTTGAGCACATTTATTAGGTATTTTGGCTTCTGGTTCTTAGTATTGATGAATACTACAGCTGAAAGTGATATCATCTTTTCAACTCTGCAGTTATCTGTTTTAATTCTTCAAATTTCCTTGCTGCCTTTTGGGCTTTTAGTCCTCTTCTCAAGTTAATTTATTCTTATCTTATATGTGACACAGAAAATATGGATTAGATGATAATACTGTAGATTTCATTGGCCATGCATTGGCACTTCATCGGGATGACCGTTATCTATATGAGCCTGCATTAGAGACCGTAAAAAAAATAAAGGTAAGTTCACTCTTTATAGTGATTTTAATGAATTTTAAATATTTTAGGTGCAGGGTTTGTATCTCTATTCCTTTTGGGCATTTTATATTTACAAAGGATGTTTGGTTGATTATGTGCTGAAGGCATGTGTTGGAGTCAAATTTTCAAATTTTCCTATATAAAATTTGGTAATTTGCACAACTTTTGCCTGGGATTTTATCATGTAGTTAAGTTGCTACTGAGGACTAATATGAGATGGATAACTTTTTTTTCACATATATTGCACATAGAACTGCATCAGCCCAAAACGACAACTTCACATTTTTGAAGAACATCAAAGAGCGAACATTTTCAAGATAGTCTTGTTCATACTTTCAGCTATACATTTTTGTTGAGGATTGTAGTGGTTTGATGTTGAATCCCATGTTGGTGAAGATAGTTTTCACATTCATTTGAAGTATATTATTTTCCATTATCAGTATGAATGGAGCCAATATATGATTGTGCATCATTTTCAGTCCACACATGAAAATTTCTGAAAGTTTAAAAAGCTTGTGATTTTCTTTTCAACAAATATATCCAACACATCTTGGTGTAATCATCACTAAAAGTCATCATATGTTTATGCCATTTACAGAAGGAACAAGCATAGAGCCACACAAATCATAATGGATCAGTGCAAGTTTTCTACCTGCTTTGGAAGTAGAATCATGAAATGGTTGTGTTGGCTATGCTTTCCCAATATACAAGCATCACATTGCTTCAGTTTCGTAGCAATTGTAGGCAAATCTGAAACACCATTCTTTTGCTAAATTTCCAGTACTAGTCTGGATTTATTTATACCTCAACAATTTTTGTTCCCAGAAAATTATTAAATGAAACTTTGAATTGCTGTGAAAATAAAATCATTGGTATTTAACTTCTGAAATAAAATATTCGCAGCGGAAAAATGAAATCAGAGAGACCACTCACATCACAATAGTAAGTATACACCCATAAAAATTTTTCTTCATTAAAACCCTTGGGAAAAATTGGGCCTAGACCCATAAAGGAAAATACAAAGAAAAATGTCCCGTTGGAAACTTTAACTCGGCCTCCACTAGAAAAAGTTGGCCCAAGGAATTCGTTCCACCAGAAAATTGGCGTCTTGAAAAATTTGACCCTGGAAAAACTCGGCCTCCACCATTAGCAAATTGGCCCTCTCCTTTCCTCCTTATACAACCTTTGTGCATTCAAGAAAAGTCAACCCACTAGATAAATCAACCTCTCCACAACTTGGCCTCTTGATTTCTTGAATTTGACCTCTTGGAATCACTACCAAAATTTCCCTGCACTCATCCTCCCATCTCTTCACTCTTGCTACATCTCTTGCTCTAGAGAAAATTGCTTTCTCCACTTGTAGTCTTCACCTCTCCCTTATGCTTATTTTATAACTTCATTAAGCCAAATCCCTATCCCTAATCTCTTAAGTGATTGATGGTCGAGGTTAGATCTCGCCTCACTTGACATCATGATTACAATCATATCTTTAAGTCATTTAAATAATCTTATTATTTTTACAAATCATCTTTCAGAGAAATCACAAAATAGTTTTCAAGGTCGACTCGTTTCAAACCACTTAATGTGGTTCATCATCAAGACATAGATGGATAGCTTGACCCAAGGAAACAAATAAATACAATAGAGATGCAACGGCTAGATCCCAACAACTAAAAAATAAATAATATTATGTTCAACTAGAATGTTAGAGAAAAAAATAATAACAAAAAAAAACAACTAAACTTAATCTCTCTATCGGTGACCGCCATCACACACACACTAGTTCTCTTCCGCTCTTTCTGTTCATGTTCGCTAATCGATCTTCAACCACTTCTGCTTCCGCTCTTGAAATCTTTCCCGCCCCACCTCCTCTGTGTGCTGTATCCGTCCGTTCATTGTACCACCCCTTTGGTAGATGGCAGTTGTCTGGTGGACCCCCCATTCCGATGTTTTCCATCAATCTAATAAATCACTCCTAATCAGTGCACTCACTAACATCCTCGCAGTGTTGTCAACGTGACCCATGCTTGTGTCTGTCCCTAGATTTATTAAGTTGCAAGTCAAAAAAGTAAATCCATAAAATTAGGAGTTGATGAGAATAACAATAAATAAATACAAATAACAATGAAATAAAAATAGAAATTTACAAAGAAGGGGACCAAAACATAAATCAGTAAATTAATAATATGAATATTTATATATAATTATTATAATTATAATTATATCCATATATAATTATTTTATTTACCCACGATAATTTTTTGACTTTAATTATTGTACTTTTCGTAAGTTAGACTTAAGAAAGAAGTCATAAATCATTTACTCCACCAAGTAAGCACTTAAAGAGGCAATCAACCATCTCCTACATGCTAAGACACCAAGCTCATGTAAAAGACCTTTCGAAGCTACCAAGAACTTCAACACTCCCTCCTAGCAAGGAAGGGATTCTTCACCACCCCTTGAATGTCCTTGTAAAACACGAACTTCCCTTTCACTAGAGGCTTGGTGAGAATATCTGCCATTTGCGCCTTATTGCAATCTCACAATGCCTCTCTAGATCTTGTCTTTGATGAAGTGATAGTTAATCTTTATATGTTTGGATTTTTCATGAAACATAGGATTTTCAGAGAGTTTAATGCAACTCTGATTATTGTAGTGAATCACCGTGGGATCCAACTTAAGACCAAGTCACCCTGTGAGCATCTTGCGAAGCCATATGGCCTCATCACTCGTCAGACTTGTTGCCATGTAATCTGCCTTTGTTGAACTAACTGGCATAGACTGTTGCTACTTGTTATACCATAAGATCATGTTTGATCCCAAGTTGAAACAACATCCAAATGTGGATTTTTTGTCCACAACACTCCCAACCCAATCAAAATTTGTGTACCCTTGCAACTCTACTCCACCACCTCCAACATATCTCAATCCAAAATTCGTTGTACTTTGCAAGTATCTCAACGCATGTTTTGCTAACACCCAATGAACGTGTCTTCGCTCCACCATGAACTGGCTGAGTGTGTTCACAACAAAGCAAATAGATCAATGACCCAATCAACTGGCTACATAATGTGGGATCCACCAACTCTCCCTTAGAAGCACTTAGCTTCTTCAAGTTGGAGTTCATAGAGTAGACATCGACTTGCAGTCCTCCATCTCAAATCTCCTTAGGATCTCAACTACATACTTTCCCTGTCCTAGGAAAATCTATCCCAGTTGTTGCCACACCTCCAAACTAAAAAACTAATACATCAAGCCAATTTCCATCATCTCAAATTTTGAAGCAAGGCCTCCTTGCACATCCTTATGAGTTTCTCCAATCCTGTTAAGAAGAGATTGTCCACGTAGAGTATTGAGATAAGCACTTCACCCTCAACAAGTACATAGTACAAGTCGGAGTTCACTTTACTCTTAGTGAAACCCAAACCAAGAAGAGATCCATATACAATGCATGCGAAGCTTGCTTCAACTTATAAAGGGCCTTCTTTAGCCTCCATACATGAGACTCTCTCCAATGCACCTCAAAGCCTTGAGGCTACTTAACATACACGTCTTCGTCAATCATCCCATTGAGGAAGGCAGTCTTCACATCTATCTAATGTATCCTCAACTTCATCTTTGAAGCAATTGATATGATTGCCCTAATAGATGCATATCTTGTGAAAGGAGCAAATGTCTCCTCATAGTCCAGTTCACTCTTAGGCGAGCCCTCTCGCCACAAACTTCGCTTTGTACTTATCTACATTGACATCAACTGCATGCTTGATCTTGTAGATCGATTGAGAAATTGACTTCCCTTCAGGCCCAACACTATGTCCCACACATAATTCCCCTTTATGGAGCTATACTCCACCATGGTATCCCACCATATTTCTCCATCTGCAACCTCGTAAAAAGTGGAAGGCTTGAACTAATTGATGTTGTTTAACAAGGCCAAATAATTAGAAAATATCACTGGTGGTCTACTTTGTCTGAAAGTGCTGCTATATAGCCAGGTAAGTACCCTTTCACAAGTAGGCATGTCTGTAGAGACATGCCTCTTTGTTTAACTAATTATTATTTAATTACATATTATTATGATTATTATTTATTATTATTTTGACATAAATTTTATTCATAACATTGCCTTCCCCTTCAAAAATATTTGTCGTCAAAGCATGTTGATGAAAGGACTTTATCTTTTTTTCTGCTACGAATGTCTTCTTGTCTTGGGATAGTCATCTTTGTTGATACAAGTTGATATGATCCTTGGAGTGAGAGATAAAATTATCTCACGGAGGAAGGATTTGACCATACTAAATTAACCTTTTGTGAAATCTTTTGATTACTGGAGACTTGTAATGAATTGTTATCACTGGACTGAGTTGTGCGCACTTCAGTTTTCTTCAGAACATAAGTTTGTTGTTTATGTTCTGAGTGATACAGATTTGTAGGTTGATTGAGATGTCTGTTCTTGTGATTTGGATGTTGATAAAGAGTTCCTTTGGTTTCCCTTATCATGTGTGTGGCTAGATTTTGATCTACTTCAGGTTCTGATGTCGTCGAGTTGGCTACAAAATATTCACTTGGAATTTCCTTCATTTGAATTGCAACATCTTGTTTTGTGTGGAGCATGATTGTTCAAAGGTCTTTGTTTCAGCTGGATGTATACCCCAGGACGTTTGTACACCCCTCCACGTGGGGCGGTGCGGGGGGGCCCGATCCCCCCCGGCTGGGGGGTCCGGGGGCCAGGGGTCCCCCGGCGGGGGCTCGGGGGCAGCGCCCTCGAAGCCAAAAATAGATGTAAAATTGCCTTGTAAAAGTATAGTAATTTCTAGTTAATCTGGGCCGTTCATTAGGCAGATGATCTGAAGGTAGAACTTATGTTTAGTTTAGGGTTTTTTGCCCTAGAAGGCAACCCCCTCTCTTTGTATGAGGGTATTGTATTTGAGGCTGTGAAATAGATGTGTATTCTCTGAGCAAGAAATAGAGAGGCGAGACTGTGAGAGAAAACAGAGTATATTATAGCGGATTTGCTGTAGGTTGTGTCTTTTCATTTTGCTGGATAATAGAAAGGAAGGACTGGTTGTTCGGGGTGGACGTAGCCCAAACTGGGTGAACCACGTATATCTGTGTCTCTCTTGTCTTATGCGTTTTTTTTTGTGTTTAGATTTCTGCAATATTTTATGTGTTCCATTGCTCCATAATATATAATTTTCTAACACATCTGATTATTTCTTCACTTCAATAGGATTTGGATTTCCTTGACTTGTGAGATTAGTGGAATCGGTATTTGTTTCTTCTTTCCCAACTTAGACTACTACATTCAACGATTTTGATGCTTTCCTTGCGACAATTTCTTAGAACCTATTCGTCAATGATTTCTTATCATCCTTAAGTTTTTTAATCTATTTGTGCAGATTTTGGTTATGATTTTTGAGACATAAGCGTTCCTCATTTTCCGAGACAACTTTATTTTGGCATTCAAGCTTCTCGTTTTTTTAAACACTTGATTTCTTCTAATAATTTTTTGTTAAGGTCTTTTAAGCATAACATTTCCTCTTCTTTCTTTGATAGACTTTCGTTGAATTTATTGTCAAACCTTTCTTTTTCTTGTTCTAACTTGTGCTTCTTAGTTTTACACTTTTTGACTTGTGCAAGAAGTTTTTGGATATGATCTTTTAAACCAGAATTTTCGTTGTTTTATTGGATATGGCCTCCTCAAGCTGTTTTTGCTTCTCCGATGTTGAGTTTTGATTCCTTCGAGGTATTAATTTCGTAATATCTTTAAAGTTTTCTGATGAGGACATTATTGATTTTGACTTTATTGTCATGTCTCGAAATGTGATCATCTTTCCCTTATAAGGACACATCAAAAATTGTTTCTTTATGTTTAACATGAACGTACCCAATACCTTAAACCAAGTTTGACCAAGAATTTTGTCAATCTTCCTATTATACATAGTTGCAACACGAAATTGAGATATGTACTCATAATGATCTACTGTCACTTATAACTAACTAATTTCATACTCCTTTTTGACACAAATATCTATTCTTTCACCAATGCTTGGCACTTGAATTAATAATTGATTTGCCAAATTAATATTGATGTAATTTTCCTTGTTGCTTGTGCTGATAGCGATATTAATTTCTTTTCCTTGGATACTTCTTTTTAATGAAATTAAACTGTAATCCGTAATTGAAAGAGCATTGTAGGAAAATCATCTTTCATCATTTTCGAATTGGACTCCATTTTTTCTCTACACAATGGACTTCTTTTATTTATCGTTTTTCTATTTGGAGACTTTGTTGTGGCTAGGAGAGGATTTGACTATGCTTGGAGGTGTTCCCATGACCTTGTATGTTGACATATATGATGTAACATGCCCTCAAAGGGTCTCATCATAATTACATTTTGACTTTGACTTTCTAGAAGCACTTTTAAAATGTGCTTGACCTATTTTCAATGAGAAAGAAAATCATTGACAAATATTTTAAAAATAATTTCTCTTTTCTTGAATAAATACAAATATCAAAATTACATTTATGAAGACTGAACCTAGTTACATTTCCTTCAATACTCCCTCTTAACTAGGGAGGTATTCATACAACATTACAAGGTGTTTGGCAATTTTCAATCTTGAAGAATTCACATAAGAGAAACCGTATTTGCAATTCATTTGTTATAGCATCATATTCATCAGCATTGTCATAGTGCAAGGCCTTGACTAACAACTCCATCTCTTTACGAGACCATGAGCTACAATGCTGGTGAGACCATTGATTTATAGACACCTTCATCATTGTCTCTTAAGGCACATACCCACCCGGGTGTTCTCCGAGTATGATCTTCTAGGATTATTCTTATCTTGGTTTGCCAAACCTCAAAGAATATCGGTCCTCTTGCCTACTCTTGTCTTGGATGCCCTACACATCCTCAAAGAGTACCGGATGCCAGATGATTAGCTAATCCTCCCATTTTTTCTTCCCAAATGAGGACAAGAATGTTGTGTCTATCTTGTGTCTACATTTCCATTCATGGCCTTCATCTAGACTTACCGCTGTTAGTCTTGGTCTAGTGCATGACCCATGAAATGGAAAACACAATTGTCACTCCTTTGTAATCAGGGGTGATTCAGAACTACTTGATTAGGGACCTGTCAGAGCTCCCTCTTAACTGGGGACTCTTTCCTTCATCAACAACTTCTTCTTTGTGGGTCCTTCAGCTGCTTGATCTCCTTCCTTTCTTGATGTCATGAAGTCTTTGTTCGAACTTCTTCCATGTAGGGCACCATCCATCGATCACCTTCTTTCTTGGTTTGTCATGTCATTGCTTCGTGGAAAGTGACTATCAGGTTTTCTTGTCATATTGGTTACTCCTTTGTCATCTTGTCCATGCTTCGGAATATTCCTCTCATGGATGCTTTGATGTACTTGTTAGGTTACATGCTTTGACCTAGTAGCCCATCATGACTTTATCCTGATATTGCTTCAACATTGCTTTTTCTTTTGTTGGATGGCTTCTTCATCATGACATCTCTGTAGAGTAGAATCAATTATCTGCACCTTTATATCTCCAAGGCCTTCATAGGTGTCAAGGGTCCTTTCTTCCTTTATCATAGTTTTCTTGCCTTCTTTCGGGAGATATCTTTCAAGGCATTTTGTTGGATAATGATTCTTGGTGATCATGGTGTTCTTCACATGCTTGATCTCTTTTTTCATTTTTGTCTTCTCAGATAGATAGGTCAACCATCTAATGCTTCTTGTGAGAGCATTCCTTCATTGCTTGCCTTCTAGACTTGTCAACATTTCTTCTTGCTTCTTAATCAGCAATCTTATGCTCCTTATGTGAGCATATTTTTTTGTTGACCTTCATTGCATTGTAGTGCATGCCTTCGAGCATGTCCTTGGTGAAAGAGTTTCTTTCATGCGTGATCATGTTATAGAACTATACCCATGACTTAATAATATACAAATGATAACATGACTTAAACTTTGATGCATACATACCTCATCTTGTTTCTCCTTTGATCATCCTTTGGTGTGGCCCTTCTTGCTTCATCTTAGCTTGCCTGCATATCATTCTTTTCTTGAATTCCATGAATGGGATTCCTAATTAGACATCTGCATTGTTTCATGAACCTTCTCTTGAAGATTCCATCGTAGGATCTTAAAGATCCTGGCCTTGCAAATGTTTTCTTCCTTTTGATGATGTAGGTCTTCTAAGATTCTTATCATGATCAATCATGTATGAGGTCCTATACTAGGTATGTTTTCTTCTATATGAATATCTTGAGCTATGTCGACCATGCTCCTATATTCTAGAAGATATTTCTACCCATGCATTTTTATTCTCATTATTAAATGCTACATCTTCATGAGTATCTAGAACTCTATGTACATCATGCTACTAGATTCTAGAGGATGTTTCTAGCCATGCAATTTTAATTTATTCCGACATGCTCCTATCCTACTCAAAACTTTGAAAGAAGTCTAGAAGTAAAGAGCTTGACTTAGTGATAGTAGAGATCTGGAGGATCTTTCTTCTTTTGCTTCTTTCCTTCTTCTTTCATCTCTTGAGTTATGTGAGCTTCTTCCCTCTTCCTTTTGTTGTTGTCCTTTTTAAGCTTAGGACAATTCCTTTTGTAGTGTCCATATTCTTGGCATCCAAAACATTGGATCTTGGACATGTCTTTGTTGCTTGTTCTTTGTGGACCAAACTTGCCAAATTTACCCTTTCTTTTGGCCATGGTAACAAATGCTTGGTAGTGGCAGTTTGGTTTCCTCTGTTCTACATAGAGACCACATTTCACTGAAAGTGGTTGCTTTCTTCTTGGCATATATGCTAGATGTGAAGTTTCTCCACTCCTCAGGTAGAGCATTGAGTACTACAGTGATCATCTCTTTGTCAGACATGACTTCCCCAAGCTCTTGAAGTTGATCTCTCATTTGAGATATTTTCATGAAGTAGGGAGCTATTCTTTCCTTTGTTATCTTCATCTTATATAATTCATTCCTCAGAGATATTACTGCTCCGGTTGTGGATATCGAGAATAGCTCTACTAACTTATCATAAATTTCTTTAGATGGCTCAAACTTGGAGACATAAGGAATGAGAGAGTCATTGATTGATTCTATCAGAATCCTTTGAGCTCTTGTCTCATCCTTATTGTACTTGGCTAAGTCTTGACTCTGTTCCTTAGCAGGGATAGTGATATTCCCTTTGACATGCTCTAGGAGTTCATTCTCCTTGAGCAGTCGATCAATCCTCTTCTTCCATGCAAGAAAGTTTTTGGTACCTACCAATTTATTGCTTTCCTTGCAAAAAGACATTGAAATATATTCAGAAGGGGACATGTACTTGATAGATTTTGAGATGTAATGTATTTGCTTCCTCCTTGAAGGCTTGATGGCTTGTCTTCCCTGGATCTTGATGTTCTTCAAGTTGCCTTCTCCAAGTAGACTTGTTTGGTGATGAGGTTTGCTTGAAGACTTGTAGCTTGATGTAGGTCCTGCTTCAACTTGCTCTTCTTTGTAGGTGCCTTTATGCAAGGCTCTTCTTCTAGCTCTGTAAACCTTCTTGATGAATGGTGGATTGTAGACCCTTCTTGTCCTTGAAGTTATTGAGACATCTAGGCTTGATGCTTCAAATTTGTAGATGCTTCCCCTTGATGAGTGTTCTTGAGTTGCCTTATCCTTGATGTGTCACCTACTCTCTGATACCATGTTGAAGAAACTAGGGCAAAGTAGTGTAGTGTGATTCTTCTTTACTTGATAACAATTTGTGGATTCTTTTTACTTTTCTTGTTAGCTTATGCTTCTTCTTCTTCTTATTAGTGCATATGTGTGTACTTCATCAAACTGCTACGAAAACAAAATAACAAGAACACAAAGTTGGCTCTCTGCCACATAAAAAGCTTAAATAAGAGAAATTCACTAAAGGGTTCCGGCACATGGACCTCAACGCTTCGTCCTCCTTCCGACACTTCGTTCTTCTTTCAACTTGTTAGCAACCTTGTTGAACTTGCTTTAGCGAAGACACTATTGATGAGACCTTTCTTCTTTATGATGGTTTATTTATTCTTTCCACCAATCAACTAACTTGGATGTAGGGCTGTTAAGACTATATAAAGACATCTGATTCTTGCAGGTGTGACTGTTTTCTACCCTAGAAAACAATCCTTTAAACTTGGTCCTTCTTCCTTCGTTTATGAGGGCTTTTCCTTTGCTTGTAGAGAGAGGCCTTGTAGACCTTGTTTGCACCCAAAACAGTGAGATAGGATGACCTTTAATTTTTTGCTTCTATGGCCGTAGGCAGACCCTCCTTAACCTCACACGTGTGGCTGTAGTTGCTCTAGAAACTGTCTTCTTACCCTCACTGTTTTGTCTCCTTATCACGCTGCCCTTATAACCCTTTTCCTTGGCTTTTCTTCATCCTTCTTCGTCCTCTTTCTTGCTTGTTGATTTCAGAGTAAAGTGATATCAAATGAGGAGTGGACAACCTCTAAAAATAGAGGTTTGTCCCTCCTCTTTAGGCCGACTTGATAATTCATCTTTTATTTATCGTTTTTCTACTTGGAGACTTCGTTGTGGCTAGGAGAGGATTTGACTATGCTTGGAGGTGTTCCCATGATCTTGTATGTTGACATATATGATGTAGCATGCCCTCAAAGGGTCTCATCATAATTACATTTTGACTTTGACTTTGACTTTCTAGAAGCACTTTTAAAATGTGCTTGACCTATTTTCAATGAGCAAGAAACTCATTGACAAATAATATAAAAATAATTTCTCTTTTCTTGAATAAATACAAATATCAAAATTACATTTATGAAGATCGAACCTAGTTACATTTCCTTCAACACCACCCTCCTATGCGAAAGCTCACTCTGGCTATCACTCTCATGTACAAGAGCCTTCACTGACTTTCCTCTCAATAGATATAGGTTCTCCTTGTTCTCAGTTACTCACCTCTTATTGGGGTCAACTTCTTTTGGCCCAATAACTACTTCACCTCTCATGAAGTTGACCTCTACTCCTCAGCGCTCCATGGTTGAAATTGATAGGATTCTTTTCCAACCCTGTTACAAACATCCCTTGATTCATCTCTATGATATCCCACGAGTCCATCTGAAACTCAATGTTGCCAATGCTCTCTACACATAGTTGGTGTTGTTTCCAAGCTCCACATGTAGGTCTCTAGGCTTTTTGTCCATGTTAGTAAAAATGTCTTGAGATCTTGTCATGTGGTGAGATGCTCCATTGTCCACAAACCACGCCCCTCTGGTAACGGTGTTAGAAAGCCATGACATCGCTGCAAATGTTTTTTTGAACTTCTTAGTCAACTCATCCATTTGTGTTGTGGCTGCAGTAGATGTGTTCCCCTTGTCCTTCTTTTGCACAACAAGAACAAGTTTCTCATCCCCACCACCTCTCTTATATTGTCCAGTAGTTATCGAATTCTCCTAGATTTCTTTCTGGATGAAGTAATCCCACAAATGTTTGTAATCAAGAAGTTGTTGTCTACCAAGGATCCCCTCCATAAAGGTGGTCCATTGATCAACCTAACCCTTTTGAGTTACCTTCACTAGCTCCAGATCATTGACTAGTTCTCCCACAATTGTTAGCTCATCACGAGCCTATTGGATCGTGGTGAGATATGAGATCACAACCTCTGATCTACTCATCCGGATACTGTTCAACTTTTCCCGCAACACCATTATCTATTCTCATATTTACATTGATAAAGACTGATTAAGAATTATATGATTCCTCACACCATCCAAGATAATATCCTTCACTTTCACATCCTTTAGATTGTGCTCAGTTGCTTGGAAAGGGTTAGAAGGAACCCAAATCTCTGGGTTTTTGTCAAATCTCGCAAACCATTCATTTTTAGAACAATAGTAATCAACTATTTATATGGGCTAAAATTAGTCCCCCATACAAGGTATCTTCATATTTCAAGCTCATTGATGCCATTTCACAAATTGACCTTGGCTATAAAACCCTAGCTGCAAAAAATAAAAACTCTATTGCAGTACAAAGAATAACTTGCCGCTGTAAAACCCTTGTGATCTTGGATCTCTCCCTTAGAGTTTCTATAGCTTTCATACCATGTTAAATTTCCAATACCAATCCAGATTTTTTTATACCTCAACAAATTTTATTTCCAAAAATTTATTAAATAAAATTATGAATTATTTTGAAATAAAATCATTGGTATTTAACTTCTGAAATAAAATTTTTGTAGTGGAAAAATAAAATCAGAGAGATCAATCACATCACAACAGTAAGTATACACCCATAACAATTTTCCTTCATTAAAATCCTTGGGAAAATATGGGTCTAGACCCACAGAGAAAAATACATAGAAAAATGCATTGTTGGAACGTGTTACTTGACCCCTTTTGGAAAATACTTGGCCCAAAGAATTCGGCCCACCAGAAAATCGACCTCCTAAAGAATTTGGCCTTGGAAAAACTTGGTCTCCACCACCAACAAATTGGCCCTCTCCTTTCCTCCTCGTACGACCTCTCCGCACTTAAAGAAAAATCGGCCCATTGGATAATCCAGCCTCTCCACAACTCGACCTCTACACTTTAGCAACTTGTCCTCTCAATTTCTTCAACTTGGACTCTTGGAAATACCCCCAAAATTTCCCTGCACTCTTTCACCCTTCTATTTAGTCTAGTTGAGCCTCTCGCTCTAGAGAGAATCGTTATCTCAACTTGTGTGCCTTCACCTCTCCCTTACTTGTATTTTATAACTTCATAAGCCAAATCCCTAATGCTAATCTCCTAAGTGATTGATTGTCGGGATTAGTTCTTGCCTCATTTGAGATCAACGGTTGAGATCATATCTATGTCACTTAAACAATTAGTACTTTGGCTTAATAGCGCACAATAATTAATTGAATTTAATTATTGTAGTTTTCCTAAGACATAGGAAAAAGGCTAAATCACTTACTCCACCAAGCAAGCACTCAAAGAGACAATCAACCATCTCCTACATGCTAAGACACCAATCTGATGTAGAAGACCTTTCAAAGCTACCAAGAGCTTCAACATCTTTTTCAATACACGAAGGCTATCACAATTAACATGTCCAAATCTAGCATACCATAGAAGACTAGATGACAACGTGCCTACATCATGATGAGAGAGGTATGCAAAATTTTGTGTATGAGTCAATGTCTCTTTCAACTTCATCAATCTGTCATCCTCCACTCCAGCCATGGCCACCATGTTGTCAAATGCTTTCCTTATTTCTACTTTGCCATCAAATATATGAATAGAGTGGCCTTGCTGGTGAATGCGAACAAGGAACAATATATTTCTTTGCAGCTTTGGCAAGTAGAGCACATCATGCAGAGAAAAATCAGGAAATCCATGTAGTTTAAGCCTGATGGTGTCAATTCCCAAGGGCTTGAGACATGATTTGTCTACAAAATATATTGTTCCATCTACATTGTCATTGAAGTCTTCAGAGAAATCTCTTTGGAAGGTCATGTGGCATGTTGCACCTATATCAACCAGCCATGCATATCTCCAAGAAGCAAATAAAGTGTGAATAAGATCTTTAGCTGCATATTGCAATGGACAATAATATGAACAAATTTAGGTGCTTTACCTTTAGGTGGATCCCTCCCAGGGTATTCTGCATGTTGATGCATCATGTCCATATTTGTTGCAGGGAATGCAATGAAGCTTAGGCCGTCCTCCTTGATGGTGTTTATCTTTCTGAAATTCGTTTTTCCATGTCCTCCTTTGTTGCCATTGCCTTTAGGAGAATCATGTGACAATTCTTTGTATTTTGAGCAAGGTACACTGCTTTAGGGGACTGAGTTGCTCTCTTCTTCTTGCTGAAATCGTTCTCTCATTCGGTAAACTTGTCCACTAGAGAGTCAAAAGTAATGGACTTGTGTTGCTCACTAGCTTGTAGGGATTCAAGATAATGAGACTCTTTAGGGTAGAGGGCCTTGATGAGTACTGTGAGAGGAATGTCCATCTTAATTTCAGAGGCTAGAGCTAGGTGGTCATCGTCTTTCAACTCAAGGTTGAAGTGTTTGACTATCAATTGAACAATCTTCAATTCTGAGTGTGAGCCATTTATATCTTTCAATTTCTTCAATGCACCATAAGAATTTTTAATTGAAACTATATAATGACTAACCTCTTCACTTACAAAAGCAGCAATCATGCCACTAGCTTTATTGTCTTTGTTCTCCCAAATGGCTAGCTCTTTATCTGATGTGGGCTTGGTAGGTGCGTTGTTTTTATTTCCTTTATAGATGCCTTAAATCATTAAAAATGTATGTCTGATCTCTCTAGACCACTCTCGATAGTTCTCCTTGCTAGTGATTACAAGGCCGACAATAGAGATGAGAGAATGCATCTTTAACAAAGCTTTGAGTTGAGGCTAAGAACCAGATTAGCTAAAAACGCTGCAATTGTAATAATCTCTGTTTCTTCAAATGTTTAAGAGGAAAGCTTTCTCTCATTCCTGATAGTAAGAAAAGGAAACCTTAAAAGAGAACCATTTTATATAAAGGCCAATTTCTTTCCATGATGCATGATTGATTACGAAGCATCAATCGTCTTATTACATACCTGCAAAGATAGTTTCTCTGATGGATAGGAATCTTTCAAATAAAATATGAGCAGGGGAGAATCTTCATTTTCGAGTTATATCATAGGAGGCAGGTATCATTTTGGAATTTGTGTCGATGCCTAGTTATTTTATGTGCCTGCAGGCATCTCACACTTCCTATCGTTGCCTTGACATTGTACTATATTTGCTCATTTTATACCGGTCTGTAATAGATTTATGTTAACAGTAAAAGCTGTGGATATGTGCTTTCTATAGTGTGACACTAGTTTGAATTTACCACCATTCAGTTATGTAAAACTGGAAACAATATATAAAACAAATTCATGCCAAGGCTTGCTCCTTTTCACTAAATTGAAACATTACTGTGAATTAATTTGGCATGGGCCATAACAGTGAATCATTCTCAGAGCTAGGATTAGAGTCAGGGATAGGCCTCCCCCATGTCAAGTGACAAAATCTTATAGATCAACGTGCTCCTGTCAGATCTCAGAAAACATGGACAATATCTTCAAAGCTATCTTGCTCATGTTCTATGAGGAGTTTAACACTGAACTGATTGCGGTTCTTTCACCACAATATTCGACTTATTGGACCAGACGAAGGCTAAAGCCTCTTTGCTGATTATCATGACTAAATTCATGAGAAACTCGTCAGATCAAGAGGGATAGCATTCGCTTCCATAGACGAGCAAAATCAATTTGCCTAGAAAGAGCGGAGAATAATTGATGGATTTCCGTTGATGACACCTATGAATGAGGGACAAGCTTATTGGCAATATACAGATGCAGGGATGAATAGGAGCATTAGGGTTCATACCAGGAAGGGAGGACAGTGAAACATATGTGGGACCTAGAGCTCTGCGTGGAGAATGGCAGAGACTTGACTCAGTTTGCAATGGCTGAAGAGGCAAATGAAACATCTTGGCGCAGGTCTGCGACTTGACAAATGGGGATGGTAGGGAATCAACAGTGAAAGGAGTTATAAAGAGTGGACATAATGCCTAAATTTGGTTCTCATACCATGTCAGGCTAGGTAAAGTAACTCCCAAACTTAATCATTTTCCATCAATGTGGATTGCTGTGTATAACATTGGAAACGACCTTTGGTTTCATCTTCCAAGGTCGGGGTGACTCTTTCTATCCTCCCACAAGGAGTGACTTCATATTTCAGCTATTTATAATTTATTTACACACAACCCTAAAGGATTATATGTCAAACAATTTCCCATGTCCTCTTTCCACATACCTGGGATAATCTGCTCACCCGTTCTTCATTTGTTCTGTCCAAGGTCCTATTTCACATTGTAGCCTATGTGAACTAGTTCTGATTTGTGACAATACCTGCTTCTCCATGGAATGTTTAATTTCAGGCATTTTTGAGCTCTTTGGTAGGTTGTGTATTTAACATTGCTACTCTCTCTTGATTTTTCTTTTCCATTCATCGTTCATGTGGCATGCTTGTAATTAAATTTTCAGCTGCTACTTATACTTAGGTTAAATTTCTTCCATTATATTCCAACTGTACAATCACTTTTTAGATTGAAATTCACATGTGATTTTTCCTCTTTAAAGGCCTCCTGCCTGATCCTGCTGGGTATCTTCTTAATGCCCAATCCTACCACTCTTTGTCAGTATAATATTGTCTTTAGTGCCTTAAATTCTATAGGGTATAATCTTGATTCTTCTAGGAATGTCTCATATTCAGTAGATGCCTTTATTCTGAGGAACACTTGTATCATACGTTTCAGAGCTGTTTCTGTTTTATTCCATCTGTTTATAGTTATGCTCGACCCTTATATCTCACATTTTTATCGCAATAGTGATGTTGTGAATGTTTGGAAGAGGAAGCATATTAAGCTCCAGTGCAAAATCTCCACTGTGCTGAATTGGTTTTGAAGTAAGAAAGTCACCTTCCTCCTGCCTTGTAATCTCTTCCTTGTACATGCTTCCCAATTTAATTCTTCACTGAACTCAAGCCTTAGCTATATTGTAGTTCTGAGTGAAAAAGGTTCTCTGTAAGAAGACTTTCGGCCTGCGACAGAAACCAGAGGAGCTGGTGCTTCAATCTCTACCTGGTTTATTGTTGATAAATTTGAATCCATTTTGTTGTACACCTAAAGGCCTTGCCTTCCACCTACAACAAATGGTCTATGCTCTTCTCTCTGTGACCTAAAACTCAATGATTCTCTATCCGTTAGTTTGACATAGTTGCATCTTTTCTTGTTGTAGCGGACCTGTATCGTGCCCTGAGAATCACTAAGGCCTTTGACCACAGGTCTGAATTTGACCTCAGGCCGAAATTCAGACTGTTTACCAGCGTTGACTTTTGGTAATTTTCAAAGGTTTGACCAGCCATTACTAGCTGGTATTTGACCAGGTTTGAGTGGTTTCCTTGATCTGATTTTTGGCATGGATCCCTATAATATTTTGGAATATTGTAATTATTGCTAAAGAACAAATTTCTCCTTGGAAGAAAAGTTTGCTGGGTTTTTCCCAGGGTAAATTTGTTGTCTCTTAGTGCTTGGCTGTCTCTTTATGATCCTATATTTACTATTGCATTATTGTTGAAATTTTCAATGTATAATTGCTTAATGATATAAGATAATTTGATTGGAAATCATTGGAAAGTAATTATCAGATTAGAAGATCAATTCTACTATACTTTATTGTAGAAAATTCAACAAGTATAAGTACACCTTTTGGAAAAGTATAAGTACAAGGGTGAGTGATTCATTCATGTGGTCAGTGAGAGAGAATTTCACAAGAGGAGAAGGATGAGTAGGCCTGAGACCCTTGGAAGGTTGAGAGGGTTTGTGGAAGGTGGTCAACATGAGAGCAACTTGTGGATGAGAAGGCTGAGTAGGTCTTAGATCTTTGAGGGCTGAGAGGGACTGTGGAAGGTGGATGGCAAGAGAGCATCTTTTGGAGTTGAGTTGGGCTAAGTTGGGCCTGTGGAGGGTGAAAGGCTCTAGTTGATTGAAGAAGATTGAGGAGCAATTGTTGGAGGAGATTTTGAAAGAAATTCAAGGGATGCTAAGCAGGAAGAGGGGGACTGAGCTTAGGGCCTAGTTTGTGGTGGTGGCCAGGTTATTTCCTTGGGCCGATTGGACAAGTACACAAGCCATATGATTGCCAGAGAGGTTGTGAGCAATGAGAGAGGGCAGAGAGCACTCCAACGAGGCTAAATTTGTTTTGGGGCCAATTCCAGTTCAAAATTTGAGTTTTTGGGGAGCCATAATTTCTATGGGGCTGAGTTACAAGTTCCCCTTAAGCCGTTAATTTTATGTGGGTCAAAACAAGGTTTTTCATGTGTAAGTTTTCCCTTGTGATTTGACATTTTATTGAGTATTGTAAAGGGTCATTTGCCTTGGTATGGGAGCCCTAGATTCTTGTTGAAGGACTAACAAGAATTGTGTTTTGGGGCTGAAATTTTTTGTTTACTATGCATGACCTAATTCTCGGTTTATGACTAAATTTATGAAAACCACATGGATATTCTTTTGTCCACATACATCTTAGTAACTTGTTGCAGTGCCTTGGAAATATCAACAATATTAGGGTTTCTAGCATTGCGGCCAAGGGGTTTAACCCACAGAGTGGAACTTTCGGCAATAAACAAGTGTGCTAGGGTTTTTGGGAAAATTCGACTAGCAAGATGTTGTATTAGGGTTTGAGGCTAGAGCGCAATTTGGAGGGATCAACAAATCTTTGCTTATGGAAGGAGAGAATTACTGCGATGCTTGAGGAGCAGGGTGAAGAAATTTGTGGAGAACCCGCCAGCTACACCATATGACCCCCAAAAACTGGCTTAGCACAATAAGAATGATGCTAGAGCGAGAAGGCTCATTCTTGAGGGAACCAAAGTCCACATAGTCCCATATCTTTCTCGTAAGAAGATTGCTAAGGAAATGTGGACAACGATCATAAACCTTTACCAGGGCACAAGCGAAGCCAAAAAACTCATGTTCAAGGAAAAGCTGAGAAACATTCGAACGGGCAAGTCTGAGCCCATAGTTTCCTATCTCACCAGATTCGCTCAGGTGAAGCACGAGTTGGTGAGTGTGGGGGAGAGTACCAGAAGCAAATTTAGTGAGCGTTGCACTGTTAGGGCTTCAAAAGTCATGGGATAACTTCCAGGATGCAGTGAGTGGTAGAGCGAAGCTTCCAGACTGGGAGCGACTGTGTTTAGGAGGAGATTTGGAGGTAGGCCAGATTTGGAGCTCATGTGAAGCATGAGATAGAGGAGAACTTTTCCCTAGCTGACAAAGGGGGCAAGGCCAAATGCAAGAAGAGTGCAAGAAGGTCCGAGTCCAACTCCAAAGGAAAGAAAGAGAAGAAGGATCTGTCCAAGATAAAGTGCTTCTAGTGCCATCACTTTGGACACTACGCCACCAAGTGTCCACAGAGGAAGAAGGGGTCCAAGAAGGACCAAGTGGCAGTCTTGGCAGAAGTGGACGATTTCAATTCCAAGTTTGACAGGGAGTTCCTCCTCATAGCTTGCATGGGTAGCTTTGTAGCGAGTTGTTGAAAATTAGCAGCTCGGAGATGAATTTCCTTAAATAAAATCTCATTTTTGGCAATTTTGGTGTGAGTTTCTAAAAGTAGAAAGTCATGTCTAGCATCTCAAGTATGACTTTCCAAAAATAGTAATTCACCTTGCATCAATTGATTGGTAATAATGTATAGTTGAAGGAAAATAGCTTAACTTATCATTAATCAATCTATAGTTCAATCTCGACTTAATCATCAATATTATTAATATTAATATTAGTATTATCCTTTATGATACTATGCTATTATTATTAAAAGGAATTACAAGTCACCTTACCTTCATCACCTCTATCACTTCGCACCTCTCTCCTTGATGACTCACTTGGCACTATGTAACTCTCTTTCTCTCTTAATGATACGTTACACTCTCTCTTACACACATTAAAATACATAGCATATTACTCTTACACTCATTAAAGGCATGTCATAAAAGATTCCTCTTACGCTCTTTTTAATGCATATGTTACACTCTCCTTAACTAAGGCATGCGTACCATTCCTTAATGGCATAAGTTACTAAGGCATGCATTCCTCTCCTTAATGGCATGAGTTGCACTCCCCTAAATGGCATATGTTACTCTTCCTCAAGGCATGCATAATTCTCCTCCTTTATGACAATAATTCGTTGCTCCTCCTGTATATGTGTCTCATGTCTTCTCCCCTAACCACTACTAGGGTATTGCGAAAGAAGAATTCAAACTTGTGAGAGAGAGTTGGAGAGACTTGAAGAAGATTGTGCGTAAGAGATTTAGAGAGTAAGAGCAAAACTTGGTGAACCAAGGTTGATGCAGTGCTTTAGTGTTGATTCAGAAGTAGGGAAAGTTGCTTTAGTGTTTGCATCTATCGCTGCTACCAATGATCATCATGCTACAACTTGTTTAGATTTGGGTGAACTTACTCATTCTCTTGATCTCTTAGTGTACTTTGTATCTCTGCTGAAAAATTGATATCTAATAGAAGAAGAATCTGGTTGAGTTTTCCCCTTGTGGGTTTTTCCCCAATCATTGGACCTAAATTCTCTGTGTCTCATTTTGTTCCTGGCTATCTTCTATTGTGCATTTGGTGTATGTTCTATCTACAATTGCTTAACTAATATTGCAACAAAAATAAGTTTTTGGAATAAGTAGTTTTCTTAGTATAGAGCATCATAATTTCAACACCAGCAGCGTATGGTACATTGACAGTGGAGCATCCAGCCATATGACTGGGAATAAGGAATATTTTAGCTAGTTGACAAAAAGGGACATGCAGTTTCACATTCAACTAGGATATATTGGCAAAACTTGACCAAGGGAGTGGGTACTGTCAGATTTGAGAGGGAATTTGGGAACCCTCTTCATCTCAAAGATGTCCCCTATGTTGTAGGGCTTAAAAAGAACCTTGTTTTTGTTTCAACCTTAGAGTACAAGGGTTATGAGTTCATTTTTAGTAGAGGGAAGGCCTACCTCAAGCCTGTAAACTCTAGAGCTATGATACAGATTAATGTGAGGGTGAAGAGCCTTTATAGGCTACAATTTAAGACAATCGTGGCCTTGAGTAGCAGTAAGGAGGGCCATGAGTAGGGCCGAGACCTTGGGGAGCTATGGCATAGGTGCATGGGCCATTTACACCATGGAACGCTGAAAAATCCTTAAGGAGATAGGGTTCCACAATGCAACACATACCAACATGACATGTGCAAGGGCTGCACAATTGGCAAGTATGCCAAGGCATCCTTCTTCTTCAGTGAAAACTAAGCCAAGAGCATCTTGGACTTGGTTCATTCGGACGTATGTGGTCCATTCTCTTTTCCATCCCTCATGGGATATAGGTATTATTTCACCTTCATTGATGACAATTCGAGGAAGACATGGATCTTCTTCATGAAGAAGAAAGACAAGGTGTTCTCGAAGCTCCAAGAGTTCAAAGCATTGGTGGAGAACTAGATAGGAAAGAAGGTCAAAGCGTTGAGATCAGATAATAGAGATTGCATCTCCAATGCCTTAAAGGATTTCTGTGCCAAGGAGGGCATCAAGAGAGAGCTCACCACACCATATAACCCTTAGCAGAATGGGGTGGGGAAGTGCAAAACAAGAGCATTATTGGAGCGGCCATAGCCATATTGCATGATTAGGGACCGCCTTTATTCCCTTGGGCAAAGGCATGCAACACTGCAGTTTATTTGCAAAATAAGAGTCCACATAAGGTGCTTGGATGAGTTACACTAGAGGAGGCTTTCACTAGCAAGAAACTATCTCACACTCCAGTATCTTTGGTAGTGTTGTATGTGCCCTTAGAGAGCTGGAGCCTACAATAGAAAACAAGGATTTTCATGGGCTACAATGAGACATCCAAGGCTTACATGGTGTATGTACTAGCACAAAGGAAGACAATTATCAGGTGTGATGTCAAGTTTGAGGAGGAAAGGGCTCTTATGAAGTCCTTAAAGCGTGAGTAGATTTCAACACAGGTGGAGGAGCTGTTAGCTCCTATAAGCAAAAGGCTCACCCAGCTTCTCAGGACATATCACAATTAGTTGTTGAGTAGCAACGATTAGATGGGGAAGTTGCATATGAAGAGAGAGAAAAGAGCGAGTAGTGCTCACTCTAACAGTAACACCGAGCACAACCTGGAGAAATTCAAGATGGGTTGATCAGTTGATTCAGGAGGCTTAGGACAAGGTAGGGCACCCAACTCTACATTCAGGCAGAGCAAACAATCTCAGAGATATTCATGCTTTATGGCTTTATGACTTAGGCAATAGACATAGAACCTTCTAGCTACCAAGGGGCAGTCTCTCAGCAGGTTTGGCGTGGTGCAATGGTGGAAGTGTACTCTTCCATCATGTAGAACAATGTTTGTGAGATCATGCCTAGACCAAAGGGCAAATCTGTGATTGGGTCCAGGTGGGTCTACAAGATTGAGCAGGCAGTTGACAAGAGCATGGAGAAGTACAAGGCTAGATTTGTAGCCAAAGGATTCCCTCAGGTGGATGGCATTGATTATGATGAAAATTTATGCACCTGTGGCCCGTTACTCATCCATCAAGACCATTATAGCATTTGCATCTCAGATGGGGTGGAAGATCCACTAGATGGATGTGATGATTGCCTTCGTCAATCGAGTTGTTGGGGAAGAGATTTACATAGAGTAGCCAGAGGGGTTTGAGGCACACAATAGGGAGACGCATGTGTGCGGGCTCAAGAAAGCTCTTTATGGGCTCAAGTAGGCCCCGTGAGTGTGGTATTCACGTATTGACAACGATCTTCTGGGACTGGGCTTTACTAAGAGTGAAGCTGATCCTAACTTGTACTGCATTACGGTTGGGGGGCAGCCTCTCATTCTTGTGTTGTATGTAGATGACCTCATACTTGGGGACAAGAAGGTCATCAGTGATTGTAAGAAGGATCTTGCAGTAGAGTTTGACATGAAGGATATAGGGCTTATGCACTATTTCCTTGGGTTGGAGGTTCAGTAGGGAGATGGACAAATTTTCTTGGGACATGGCAAATATGCGTTGGATTCTCAAGAGGTTTCACACGCAATATTGCAGGCCAATGGCCATGCCTCTAGTGACAAACTGGAGGAAGATAGATGCTAGCAGAGCAGAGCGAGTGGATGCCACTCTACAGGCAGTTTATCGGGTCGTTGATATATCTGGTGAACACACGACCTAACATTTGTGATGTAGTAAACCAGTTAAGTCAGTTCATGGTAGAACCTACTAGAGTACACTGGGTTGCTGCTAAACATATTGTTAGATACCTTAGGGGCACAGTGGATCATGGGTTAATGTACAGACAGGTTGATGGAGTGTAGCTGGAAGGCTTAACAAAAGTAGATTGTGAAGGAGGTTTCACAGATAGGAAGAGTACTTTCGGTTGTGCCTTTAGTGTTGGGTCAACAACCGTTTCTTGGTTCAATAGGAAGAGATCAGTGGCACCGAGCACAGCAGAGTCTAAATACATGTCTGCCAGCTTGGCAGCTTGTGAGGCCATCTGATTGAGGAAGCTACTTGTTGGGATTTTCAGTCAGAGGTTGGAGCCTACAGTCATTCATTGTGATAATCAGAGATGCATCAAGCTCTCTGATAATCCAATATTTCATGACTCATCCAAGAACATCAAGATAAGGTATCATCATATCGGGGACTGTGTTGAGAGGGCCAAAATCAGACTTCAATACATTCCTATAGCAGAGAAAACAACATACATATTGACTAAGGCTTTGCCTAGAGGGAGCTTTGTCTATTTCAGAGACAAACTGTGTGTTGTTCAGAATACCTTCATCTCTAAGAGGGAGTGTTAAATGAAATTAGAGGAGGAAGGGTTCTGCCATATTTAGTTGGTGCACTAAAATTTGGCAGAGGGACCCCAAGTGGGGCTAAGGTGCAGATTTAATCTCCACCATTCATGGAAAATGGTGGGCCCAGATCGACTTCAAGGAGGGAAAAGTGTGCAGACTGAACTCATTATGCACAAGAGACTTGGTGGCAGAGGCAGCAAGAAGAGAACACGTCAGGCTATGGTTTCAGCGAATTAGAGGCTTTAGATCAATGTAGATACATGCAGAAAGAGAGGCTGTTACAGCATCAGATCTTTTCCAGCCAGTGCAGACTTCAGTCGGGCCGTATTTAGTGCGTAACGGAGGCCATGTTCAGGCTGTATGAAGCTATACATTTTACTAAATTTATGAAAAGTACATGGATATTCTTCCGTCCACATACATCTTAGTAACCTGTTGCAGTGTGTTGGAAATATTAGCAATACTGGGGGGCGGGGTGAATCAATATTGGATACCCATAGAACTTTTTACTTCATTAGCAATCATTAAACTAGTATGCAAGAAATCATCAACAAGAGTGCATCAAATATACATGGAAACTCAATGATGAGAATATATTGATAAAACCATAATTAATTACATATACAAGTGAAGATAACAATCTGCAAAATTTATGAGCACCAACTCAAAAGAGGCTACAACCCCCTGGAATTTTGTCTGCTGCAACTGACAAGGAGCACCAACTTCCTTGGGTTTTCATGCACCAACGGGAAGGAGGCTACAACTCCCTGAGGCCCAAGCTCCAACTTGTGTATGGTCTGCTTTGAACGTTCATCAAGTCATCTTCAGATCTGCCTTCAAAACTGCTCCAAAATTGGACCTCAACTCCTTTAATCAAATCTGACCTCTTCTTTTGTATAAATCTGCTTCAGATTAGCCTTCTTCATGTCATCTATCTTTTTTTCATACTCAGGTACTAGCATAATATAGCTATCGCTTTAGTTCCTTGATCACTTGTTTCTCAGCAGTGTTCCTTAGCGAGCTCACAGCTCTTTAACTCGGGCCTTTTCAACCTCAGATCATCTTCTTCAATTCGGCCCCTGTGGTCTGAAACATCAGTGACTTGGGCCTGCAACAAGAGGCTAAATTTGGTCCTGAAGCAAGACAGGTTTTAGAGCTAAGTTGCACTGAAACGGATACAGATCGCTATGATACGGGAATGGATACGGTCGTTATGATATGATGACAATGTTTATGCTGAATTGATGATGATGATTTGTTTATGTTGAATACATGATGATGATTATGTATTTTAATTTTTAGATATGGAGTCAAGATTCTAAAAGATGAATGGTAATATGAAATGAAATGCAGTTAGAAGGTTGAATTCCCCTAGACAACCATCCCATATTGAGCAGTCTCTGACTAGAGTCTGCGGCCCTACCACCTCTTCATCATTATTGGTCTTATTAATGCTTCTCCCCGTTTTCTCCCTTCTTTGTCTCACTTCTTTTAAATGTTTATTTTAACGTACTCTGGGCGTTGCTCATTGCCTTCACACTAACAAATGCAACTACAATGTTTTGAACCATGCTTCATGCATTCTTGTCCATCAAAATTTTCAAGGAAAACTGTTATTATTGTTTGCACTTTGTCAGAATTTGAATTGCAAAAACAAAAATGTACCTCCTGATCTGGACACTGGCTCTGGGGTGCAAGTCCTTAGGTTGATGTGATAGCATCCTCCCTGTTCTCTTATTAAATTTGCTAATGGTTTTGGTGTGATGCCTTTTGGCTTGTGAATAGAGGCTTGCAGTGATAATTTTTGTGAGAAATTATTTGCTTTAGTATGCAAAAGATAATGCAATTTGAGTCCTGTGTGTGTTTGCTTGACATGCATCTCTAGAAGATTCTAATAATATTGAACTTTTTATCTTGTAGCTATATGAAGAATCTCTTGCACGTTTTCAAGGAGGGTCGCCATACATATACCCATTGTATGGGTTGGGTGAACTACCTCAGGTTTGATTTAACTTTATATTGTCAAATAAAACTTGTGTGGTGGTGTTCTGTGCATTTAAATGGATATAATTACTCATACAATGTTATTTATGGATTTTAACAGGGATTTGCACGTCTTAGTGCTGTCTATGGAGGAACATACATGCTGAACAAACCGGAGTGCAAGGTATATGAATCTTGCATA
The DNA here is from genome assembly GCA_031772625.1 of Pinus tabuliformis. NCBI lineage: Eukaryota > Viridiplantae > Streptophyta > Pinopsida > Pinales > Pinaceae > Pinus > Pinus tabuliformis. Next base: position 1,074,270,617 of record CM062813.1, on the reverse strand, counting down.
GTTACATTGTTGTTTTCTGACAAGCCATTCTGTTTGAATATTTATCACCTGGTATCTGACATCGTGAGTTTTCCATGTGACTGGGCTGTGAAAATATTTTAAACAGTTCGAACTTTTCTTCTGAAAGTTTTTGAGGCATCTGGTATAAATGTTTTTAGATTCTACAATTAGAGGTTTCAAACCTATGTTACATGATGTATGTGGTGTTCTACAAACGAATGCAGGTTGAGTTTGATGAAGAAGGTAAGGTGTGTGGTGTGACATCCGAAGGGGAGACAGCCAGATGCAAAAAAGTAGTTTGTGATCCATCATATTTACCTAACAAGGTAATATAGGTACACGTGACTTTCAGGCAAAAATGCATTTGGCTATGATGGAATTCTTGTAATCTGAAATTGACCTCTGAAACAGGTCAAGAAAATTGGAAAGGTTGCTCGTGCAATTTGTGTAATGAGCCACCCCATCATAAACACAAATGACTCCCAATCAGTACAGATAATTCTGCCTCAGAAGCAACTTGGACGCAACTCTGACATGTATGTCTTCAGTTACGATAGCTTAGATAACAGAAATTGACAGTAGTGTATACTTTATCAGGCATTTTTATCTCATTGGGTTTAGTCTCCTAATCATTGCATTGGCAACCTTGTTGGGAGTTCAAATATAATATTTTATTAGCAAATTCCCTGAATGGGAAATATGTGGTCATGTATTAATGTGAGTCAGATATTGCAAATGCCAGCATTTTATTATTATATAAATAAGTGATGTTGTGTCTCCAATGCAGGTATGTATTTTGTTGTTCTTATTCACATAATGTTGCTCCCAAAGGGAAGTACATTGCTTTTGTTTCAGCTGAGGCAGAAACAGGTCAACCAGAGGTAGAATTGCAACCGGGAATAGCTCTTCTTGGACCTGTTGATGAGATTTTCTTTGATACATATGATAGATTTGCTCCTGTTAATGAGCCTTCTCTTGACAATTGCTTCATATCCACTGTAAGAGGCTCTCTATCTTTCTGACGATGAATGCATTTACATAGATTGCATTTGCTAATGTTTTGGGCATAGAAGTTTAATTGATACTAAGTGTGTTTGCTTCAGAGCTATGATTCGACAACACATTTTGAGACAACTGTGCAGGATGTTCTTGCCATGTACACCAACATAACTGGAAAGGTATGGAAGCATTTGCTTACATATTGGTCGGCCCATTTTAAAGATTTGTGTTTGCCCTAGCCACAGCTATTTCTTTCTTCATGTTTACTCTCACTAATCCTTACTGTTGGTTGTTTCTGGCAGGTTTTGGACCTAAGTGTTGACCTAAGTGCTGCAAGTGCGGCTGAAGAATAATGGGCTGTAGCATATCAACCTTCAGTTGGGTTACACATTCCTCTAAGGCTGTACTTGTTTTGATATGATCTACGGTGTTTTGGAGAAGTTTTAGTGTTTGTATGTATTTGGGAATCACGCCTTTACCTGGTGTTTTAATATCTGGAATGTTCAGGTCCAGACATAGAACACTGTTTTTTCAGCTGTTCATTCAAATGACTGGCTTTTATATCATTGATATGTATGAATTTGTCTGCAATAATTGTTCAGTGTTCAGTTTGATAGGAAAACAAGACGTAGAGGTTCTGACTGTGGGTGGTGGCAATCATGTAATATTTTCATCCATGCTTGAAACTCTGCTATGATTTATGGTGCGGGATATTAGTTTTTAATCATAAAAATCACTAATATTCAGATGGTAATTTGTATTTGAAGTGAACCAGGTGGTTCACGTACGAGAACATCATGGATACTTAAAAGTAATCCCATATATCCATATTAAATAATAGTTATTCATTAGATATCATTTTTGGGATTCAACTGCGTTAAGTAAGTCATTCAAAGTATGACCATTTCCATGAGAGGTAGTCGTAAAGTGACTAATATCTCATGATTTTTGAATAGTTCACTTAGCACTCATTGCATCGGGTAATATATATGAGATTGATGGATAGAGTACAATGAACATTTATAAAAATAGTAGTTGAAAATTTATGAGTACTGTTAAGTGCAAAATAATGGGTGATTATATGAATATATATGAGGTTGATGGATAGAGTACAATGAACATTTATAAAAATAGTAGTTGAAAATTTATGACTACTGTTAAGTGCAAAATAATGGGTGATAAGTCAAGTCCTTGTAGAAAATTTATGAGTATTGTTAATTACGAAATAATAAATTTAGAATATTGATCTTATATGACTACTTATTACAACACAAATGATTATAAATTGTTAGGTAGTGATAATATATTTTAGGTGAGGGGTGTCAGGTGCATGGCGAAATCCCCTGACATGAGGAATTATCTTACAGTTGGGGTGTTGGAATATGTACTAATAACCAGGTAGGTAGAGAACTATGCACTTACGCAATGATCCAGTTTTGTGTTAGATTGTCATATAACTTCTATCATTGTGGTAGGAGACTCTACGGTCTTTATTCATTCAAATGCAAATGCACAAAACTTCTTGACCTACCAATCACAAAATACCATTGTTTTTTATCACGGTCTTGCAAGAGGGTTCCAATAAACAGAATAACATTGATTTTGATCACGGTCTCGCAAGATATATTTATGTATAGATTTTATATTTTATATTTTAGGTTCTAGGAGAGCATAACTCAGAGATTGATACATTGCAAATGAGTTCACAAGGTTAAAACTGCAGCTACTGAGCATTAATGGCGCTATCTTATGAAATCATACCTTAGGAACTTAGTTCATCAACTATCGAGTACCACCACACGTGCTTACGAGGCAACTCTATTTTCCAAGATGATTGATAAACACGATGAGATTCGTATTCTCCGATCACTTGTCAAGTCTGCTGTGGATTTCTGGTAATGAGTTTGTTGTGGTTTTAAATTCTAGTAGAGGCGGGATAACGGTGATGTTTTTTGGGGAGTTTTGGAGGGATTGTCGAATGCTTGCCCTCCTTGCTATGAATCGTTGGGATCATTCTGCAACACCTTCGAGGAAAGGCATTTTAGTCAGGTTGTTTTCCTCTCTCTAGCAACTAGAACTTTGTTATATGAGTCAATTTCTGGTTCTCTTGATTTTTGACATGTGGATTGGGCATCGTGGGCTCTGATCTTGTCACCCTATGGTTTTTTCTATTTTTCTTTGATGACATTTTCGGTTTGTCGTGATAGTTGGTATTTGTTCGCCTTTACTCAGAACTTGTTTGATTTTACTGTCGAAACCATGGACTTCTGACAGTAGCGAGAAATGAAAAGTATTTTGTAACACGAGGAAATGATAAAAGGAAATAGCTAAACTGTTTGCACTATTTCAGTTAAGGTACAAGATATTGAATGGTAAGTAGTCCCCTAGGGTGCTTTCATTAAGAGGATTTTGGCGCAATTAAAATAGCAAGTTGTTTATCTTGAGACAAAATACGCTTTAATAAGAAACCCGCTTCTCTAGTTGAGCAAGAATGTTAATCCAGGGGACTCAAATCATTTGGTGTCAGACAATTCTGGGTAAGGAGAAGTTAGAGAGGAACAGATGGTCCAATGAATTTCTGAAGCCGTGATGATAGGTGAGCAATAGTTAGTGCCAATGGACCAGGATCAGATGAAACAACCAGCTATGATATCTTTTAAAGTCTTTGTTCTTTATAGTTATCTAGATATTAGGATGTTTTTACAAAATCTACAGAAATAGATATTGGGGAATTTTTGTTGGCAGATCTTCATTAAGCTAAATGCTTTGCTATGGATCTACCATGTCTATCTAATTTTGGAGGACTTAAAGTTGGATGTACTAATGTTGTTTTGTTTGCTACAACTTTTTATTAATGCGACTTCTCTAGTTTCAGTGTGTGTATATATATATATATATATATATTTCCCCATGGGTGAGGAGAAACTTTTAATAGAATGAACAATTTTTTAATGGTCATCAATTAGTTAAGGTTGAGGACATGAGGTGATATGATCTTCAAAGTTTTAAAAAATATTTGAGGACATGAGGTGATATGATCTTCAAAGTTTTAAAAAATATTAGCAAACTGAAAGAGGATCAATTTTCCCAAGATGGTTTTTTTAGAAATCTTTGATGATAAGATTTTGAATTCGATCTACTTGGTTGTTGACTTCGAGGTGCATAGACCTTTGGATGCTTTGATATGTAAGTACACCATCGACTCTAATTAGGTATCTTGGGATATTTGGTATGTTGATACTTGTGTACTATGAACTCTGTGATTTGGGTGTCGATATGGTACCCTAATAAGATGGTCCTTGGTCCTTCTTGGTCAATGGTATGCTAACCATAACTAGGTTTGTAGATGTTTTATCATTAAATTGTTTCTTGAATTCAACTTTTGGAAGTTCTTCCACTAAGAAGACTTCATTAATTACAACATGAGGTTTTTCCATGTTGATTTAATGGTAGTACCCTTATTCACAGTTTGGGTTTTGTGTCATGTCTTCTTCCCATTCTTCAACTTCCTCAAAACAGAAAGTTCATTAATTACAACATGAGGTTTTTCCATGTTGATTTAATGGTAGTACCCTTATTCACAGTTTGGGTTTTGTGTCATGTCTTCTTCCCATTCTTCAACTTCCTCAAAACAGAAAGTTCATTGTTTTTGGATGATTGTTTTTTAACTAATATTTTCAGTCTATATTGTGAGTGTTTTTTTATATTGTTATTTATTGTTGACGTGGTTTCAGTCTATATTGTGAGTGTTTTTTTATACTGTTATTTATTGTTGATGTGTCATGTTTTCTTCCCGTTCAACTTCATTTCTAAAAGTGTTTTATTATGAATTCTCAAAACAGAAATTTAATTGTTTTTGGATGATTGTTTTTTAACTAATATTTTCAGTCTATATTGTGAGCATTTTTTTATATTGTTATTTGTTGTTGAAGCTCTTTTATTTGCTGTTGAAATTTGTGAACTTGACACTCTCATTTCCTTGGTGTGCACAATTTATTTGTCTTTGCTGATAAAGATTTTGATCAAATCTCCAATTTTCTCTTTTAAAATCATTATAACTTTGTTGGTATGATTCCTTGTCATATTGGGGTTGCAACATTTTGCATGTCTATATGTACTTATTTTTGATATGCCCATATGTCTACATGACTCCACTATGAAATCTTGTAATATTATTTCTTTTTCTCAGAAGAGATTAGCAAATATTTATGTCTTAAATTTAGAAGGAGATGTCCCCAATGTTTCCATCCATATTAGAACTTAGAAAAATGTAACATTATTAAACGAGATATTTGCAACATTGAATTAGGTATAATTTTATAAGCATCAATCATAATTGCAAGTATTTCATTTCAAAATTGCTTGTTGCCACTAGTGCCTTTACTTACGAACATATCCTTTTTTGAATAGTCCCTTTGAGTTTTAATATTCCGAAGCTTAATGTTGAAACTCTTGTATTAGAAAATCTTCATTTTCTTTATAATGAAACATATTAGAAAATCATTTTTTTTTCCACACAATTAGTCTTAAATAGTCCCTTCCAATTTTGTTTTGTTTTTCTTTCTTTCTTTTACATGTATTTTTTAAAATTTTATTTCTTCTTTGTGTTTTTGCCTATGTTAGGATTTGTTTTTTTATTATATCATTGAAAAAGAAAGTATATATTATAAGTTCTCAATTGGTTGATCACTTGACCAACCACAAAAAATATGTTGACTATCCAAGCTAACTGATCTAATTTTTTAATACACATATTAACAATAATTTCATAAATCTCTAAATAACTACTATAATACCTATTCTTGTAGAGTTTGATAGGCTCTTAAATAAAAAACAAAAACAAAAACAAAATATCTATTGATTAGTTTGAGACTTGAAAGCTATGACCATGATTTGCTTGTTTATATGCAACACTGATTGGGAAGGGCCCAGGATCTTAAGGAGAGGGAGCATGGAGTGTGCTTCTAATCTCCTTAATCGAAGCATAAGCTCATCCAATTGTAAGAGGACTTATTCATGGGCTTCAACATTATCTTGAAGAATTTTGCAAACCAAATTTTAATGTGTCAATACAATTAAATTGTTTTCAAGTGCTTTGTGTCACGAGCCTTGTAATGGCCTATGTTTGAAATCCAATTATGGATCTTGACATTGACCTCGTAATCATGCATGGTAATGTGATTGAGTATTATTTCCCCTTTGACAATGGAAATTTGTTCTCTGAATTGAGGGGAAGTTTGCTCCTAATGCTTATTGGTTGCCTCATGGGCAATGTCTTGCACCCTTGACCTATAAGGGCCTCCTCTCCCTCTCTGCCGTCTACAACTTCTTCGACCGCTTGACATGTTGAGTTGAAGCTTACAAGACAACATTGGATATAAACTTGAAGGAGTATGGTTGACTAAATTGGAGATATCAAAGTTGGGTAAAGGGGATTGAAGAATAGAATGAAGAGGCAAGGGCCGACTAAATTGTAGATATCAAATAGTCTCGGGGTGGAGGAGGCTAGGTGGAATCACCTTGAGAGATGAGACCAAAGCTATGATTGTAATGTGACTAGAAAGAAACACGAAAGATAGAGGAATGCACAAAAGGGTGAACCGAAGACTATGAGATTTTTCCATGGGTCATTTTTTTGAAGACACTCATTGATGATTGGAATGAAGTATTTTAGAAACAGGGGGTAAATGCAATTCATGTGAAATATTTTATCATCACTTTGTCAGATCCCTTGGAAGATCAAGGACAAGTAGAAGCAAAATTGATCCAGGATACTTTTGATACATGCAAAATTGCAACTTAACACATAAATTTAATGTGCACACAAAAGAAGAAGAAGAAAGCACATAAAAGGCACAAAAAGAAGACACCAAAGCTTGATAACAGAGTTTGTCCAATTCGGACTACGTCTCCGGGCCCAGCGCAAACAATGGGGAGGCCTTTATATTAAATGGCATGAAAAGGAGAGAATTACAATCATCAATTGCATACATGGGGCTTATACCTCCATTTTGAAAGATCGCTGTGAAATGGAGACCTCAGATGGAGAAGTGGGCAGCATCAAAGCGTCCGTGGCGCTGAAAGGGGCTAAAAACATCTACAACTTGTCCAAAATAGACGAAGTGCACTATCGGCCTCCTGCCAAACGAAACAACATGCTGCAAATTCCTCTCCCCGTGCTTTTCCAACCATCGGGCTTTTATAATGGGTTTTTTGGACAAATCTCGCTTAAATCGGGGCTGTCTTGGTTCAAAATAGAGGCCGATGGAGTAGAAGGATCGGTAGGCACAACCGACCCTTAAAAATAGCCTCTTTATCGTTGTAACAATAAATACACAAAAATCTCGAAAAAACACTAAAATCTGGCAAAAATCCATTTACTTGGACTTCAAATTTATCCAATCAGGTGTATATTCCTTATTGTGTCTTGCCCGACATCGCAATCGACATATCGGGGTGCAACAGTCCTGTTAATCGGGAGTGGCCGACCGTCAATATTGGCGTCGACCGATTGCATCAACATCTCACTCAGATATTGGCCCGGTGCTTTATCGCCGATCGCATCGCAAGTCGGCCCCTGCCATCGCCGATATATATATATAGATATATATATAGCATTCCTCCGCCCTGATTGCCCTCCGATCCGCTGATCCGATTTAATCGGAGATTGGCGATCGAGGTTTTCTCTTCACCCTTCTTAAGTACGCCTCCATGAATCCTTCGATTGCGATTTTTGCCTTTTAAAGCTTGAACCCATTTTTAAAGGAAAAATCCTCATTTTCTTAAGGAACAAAGCAACCTTCTTTTCGCAATAACTTTATCATCCAGATTCGGATTGAAGTACCGTTCACGCCATTGGAATCAGGATGACGAGATCTACGCTCTGGTCCTGAGTTGACTTCATTCCGAGCACTTTGATTTTTGAGCTTTTCCATGCTATTGTATTTGAAGAACCACCTGGATCAATCCTCCCCACTAAGGAGCTTTTGGACTGCCAAAAGATTTTCATTAGTCAATTGGTAAGTGAGGGAACTGTTCCCTCACTTTCTCTTTCTCCGGCGATCTGGCCTTGCTGGGGTGCATTCCCTTGAAACCAACTCGAAGATGATGTCTTCGGGCAACTCGTCGAGATATTCTGGTGCAAAATCATCCACTGTAGGAACTGTTTCCACCTCATCAGTGTCCATGATCAAATGTGGTTCATACAGCTTTAGATTCTCCACATTCACTAGTGAGTACATCTGCATATATACCAGCAAGTCAAGACGAAAGACTGTTCCCAATCTTCTCCAAAATGGTGAATGGTCCATATCGGATTGGTCGCAACTTCTTTCCTTCTCCTTTCATCCTGTCTTTGTTGATGTGGAACCACACTTTGTCGCCCACTTGGAATTGATGGTCGACTCGGTCTTTATCATGTCGAGCCTTGTAACGGGATTTACTTTCCTCCAACTGCTCTTGCACTACCTGGTGAATCAATTGAATTCGCTGAATGAACTGCTGAGCTTTGTCCCTACCATTACGTCCACTGGAGCCATCTTCCCTTCCAAAGACCATATCGAAAGGGTCCTTTGGTAGGTAACCAAAACATGTCTCGAATGGTGAACACTGTGTAGATGAATGCATTGCCTGGTTGTAGGAATGCTGTACATAGGGGAGATGCTCATCCCACAACTTGGGATGTTTCCCACAATAGCCTCGTAATAAGTGTACCACGGTAGTGTACAACCTTTGTCTCTTCGTCAGTCTGCGGGTAAAATGTCGTGCTTGTTTTCAATTTGGTGTCCATCATCCTCCATAAGCTGGTCCAAAACTCTCCAAAAAAGCGAGAGTCCCGATCTGACACAATTGATATGGGTAATCCTAAGTGGACCCAAACATGTTGAAAGAAAAGAGAAGTAGTTTGCTCTATAGTAATCTTCTTTTTACAAGGCATAAGAATACACATCTTGCTAAAACTCTCAACGACGACATACAAATAGTCGTGACTTCCTAGACAAAGGTAAACCTCCTACAAAGTCCATTGACACACTTTCCCATGGACGACTTGGAATAGAGAGTGGTGTGTAGAGCCCAAGTTTTCTATTAGAGGGTTTTGAAACAGAGCACATCACACAACCCTTTCCATAACGAGTCACAATGTTTTTCATATGAGGCCAAAAACAAAATCTTTGTACATGACATAAAGTCTTTTCGACACCAAAGTGTCCAGCCACGAGAAATGTGGGCCTCTCGAATTACATGTACTCTTTACCCTATGGTAATACACAATTTACCAAGGTGATGCAACAATTTCCCCTGCAATTGATGGTTGTCCACCTGTGAACCATGGGTTAGTTTGGCATAAACCTCCTTAAAGTCATCATCGTTAGCATATTGTTTAGCATAACTCTCAAAAGATAACAAAGCATTATGAAAAATAACAAAAGAAGAAATAGGAGGGCGAGATAACATGTCGACCACTTTATTGCTAGTGCCCTTCTTATACTTATTACCAGATGAAACTGTTGAAGAAAGCCCATCCACCTAAAATGACGAGATTGCTGCAATTTAGTTAGTGACTGAAGACACTGCAAGGGCTGATGATCTGTATGGATGATGGTCTCCTTGCCGATCAGGTAGTGTTTCCACTTTTTCACACTCCACACCAAGGCATAAAGCTCCTTGTCATAGGTGGGATAGTTTATCACAGCTTGAGAAAACTTCTCAGAATGGTAACAAATTGGCTTCTTTCGCTGCATCAGTACAGCTCCCATGGCATAACCGCTGGCATCGGTTTTGATCTCGAATCGCTGTTGGAGATCGGGTAAGGCTAAGACTGGCATGGTGCTGTTCTTTTCCTTCAATGTTTTGAAGGACTTCTGCTGTCTTCCTCCCCATTGGAAGTCCTGTTTTACACATGTCAATGTGTGCAAAGGTGCTGCAATAACAAAGAAATTAGTGATAAATCTCCTCCAATACTGGACTGCACCTAGAAAGCTACATCCTCGGTTACACTAGTAGGCTTAGGCCAATTTACAATTGCTTCAACTTTAGAGGGATCAATTTTTAACTGACCATGACCAACAATATGACCTAGGCAACCCAAAGAGGTTTTCCCGAACTCACACTTTGACAATTTTACAAAGATTTTTAATCTCCTCCAATACTGGACTGCACCTAGAAAGCTACGTCCTCGGTTACACTAGTAGGCTTAGGCCAATTTACAATTGCTTCAATTTTAAAGGGATCAATTTTTAACTGACCATGACCAACAATATGACCTAAGTAACCCAAAGAGGCTTTCCCGAACTCACACTTCGACAATTTTACAAAGAGTTTTTTTTTACCAGTACATCAAGCACTTTCTTTACATGACACACATGTTCAAACCAACTCTTACTAGAGACAAGTATATCATCTAAATATACAAGAACACAATCAATAATGAAAGGCTGAAATATATCATTCATAACCCACATAAAAGTGGCTGGACCGTTGTAAAGTCCGAATGGCATCACCATCCATTTGAACAACCCCTGCTTGGTCTTGAAGGCGATTTTCCACATGTCCTGCTTTGCAATTTTGACTCGGTGATAGTCATTGTGCAAATCCAACTTTGTGAAATAAACAACACTCTTTAATTGGTCTAATAAATCATCTATGCGTGGAAGGGGATAACGATTTTTCACTGTGATCTTGTTTAGCGCGCGTAATCCAGCACATCCACCAGGTGCCGTCTTTCTTTGGCACTAAAACAATCGGTGAACCACACGGAGAGGTGCTCGACCTGATGACGCCTTGGTCCAGCAATTCTTACACTTGTCTCTTGATTTCCTCCATCTCAATAGCCGACATCCTATACATGCCAATATTTGGCAGGGGGCATCATGCTGTAGATGGATTTCATGTTGGATTTCCCTCTTCGGAGGTAATCCCTTTGGTTCCTGAAACAACTCATCATAATTAGAAATCAATTCAAATAATTCATGTTTATGCTCCCGATCACAGCCCTGGAAAGCATCAGCGAATTCTGCCTCTTTTTCCCTTACAACCATAAGCATGCATCCTTTACTGGAATTCACCAGTCTTTTCATTTGTCCAGCGCTTACAAGCCTGACATTAATTTTATTTTGATGAGCCCTCACTATATATTCTACCCCATCCTTGGTGATTTGATATTTGTTTTCATGAAGGAAAAACACTGCCTTTCTATCATACAGGTATGGGTTCCCTAACACCATGCCATAGATATCCAATGGTATTACATCCAACTCTACTTCATCTACGAGCTTAGAAGCGATCACAAATTTGACTTTACACTGTTGGGTTACATTCAGTTTTGCTTTATCATGTATCCATCCCAGCGGGTAAGGTTTCGGGTGTGGTTTTGTCTCTAAGCCGAGTTTCTTTACTGGGGATTTTGCAATTGAGTTTGTTTGGGACTCAGTATCAAAAAAAGTTTCAACATAGGTGTTATCACAAAACCAGTACTGAGGGCTGCAACCAAGCATGATTTCATGTAACTATTTCAACCTATCTTTAGACCAAAGATTAGCCTCTTTGATCAGAGAGGGCTCTCTCATAACTCTTGATAAAATCTTTTAAACACTAGATGGCTAACTCTTTATTTACTTATGAAAGCATAACTGGTTGGAAACACATCAAGATGGCTCTCATTGGGCTATGGAGTCTATAATATCAAGTAAACAAGGAAAACACAGTGACCTCATGGAAATCAAGGCTCTTAGCATTACATGTCAAACATATTCCACCAACACATAGCTTGCTGTATACACAGGAAGTCAGAGCATATAATTATGAATTCTGAGTGATTGCATACAACAAAACCATAAAATAACATAAAGTATAACACATCATCACTACATTTGATCATGACAATCCTTCGAGAATCTTGAGAAGAGAATAACTCTGTTTTACTATTACTGTCAAAAAGGTCTTACAATGGCCCAAAACAACACACTTTTTCTATAAAGTATCCAACCTTTTTTACATAAAAGTTATTCCTATATATAGCCTATCAAAACACTACTGTACGAGACTCCTCAACAAGCATGGAGGGAGCTCGGGCTTTTGACATTAATAACCTTAACTATATCATAAACAAACTAATTGATTACAAGAGATATGGTGCTACGAAAACAGAGGATTCCATCATATTGGCACTTTAAGTCTTTCTCCTCGTATACCTTGCTGCGTTCTTGGAGCTTGCCACCTGTAGCATTACAATAATAACCACATCCAAACTGAAAACAGATTCAATGTATCAACAGCTCCGGATACTTGATGCATAGATGATTCAACAACCAATAAGAAAATGAAGCCTATATTCTTGGTTGCTGCCTCCCATCGGTGTTCATATATTAATGATCCATCTTCAAGCCATTTAAACCTTGGATAGTCCCGTGTGACTGAAGAAAACTCATGATCCAGCCATCCCACAACTAGACAAGTGTATCATTTAACACCTCAGCAGCTCTATCAAAACCCTAAAAATTCGGAGATAAAGTGACTTTTAGCAAAAGACAAAACTTCACCTTTTTCTTTGAATATTTACACCTGGCCTCCTTTTGTAAATATCTGACTGATCTTCTATAACCTTCATGCTGGCATTAAATCATCTCTTTAAATATTTGCTGACCTCAGCATTCCAACTCAAGCTTTAAACCTAACCAGTCATCTACAGCAGTTTCGTAGCGCGCTACGAAACTGCTGTAGGTCATCAAAATTAAATACATGAACCTTAAAACAGTAATAATTCAAATCTGTGATTTCTTCAGTCATTCCATACAGGTGTGAAGACATAAAAAAGTCTCAAAAAACTTTAAAAAGATGATGGCCCAAAATATATCAAAATTTGGAAAACACATTCCTCCTTGAATCATTTAGCTAGCTTGTCTAGCTTTTCTTTCAGGCTGATGACTTCCTCCTTCAACTTCTTGTTCTCTGCTCTTAGACTTGCATTCATTTGTTTCATAGTTTTTGCCTGCTTTAGAGCTGGTACTGTCCATACATAGGCATCAGATACTGAACTAGCTTGACTGATCAAACTTGTTTTACCTTTCATCACAGCTTTCTTATAACTAGTATATCTTACTGCCTTCTCTTTAAAAACATTTTGAACCTGAGGTATTTCCTTACTTGCTCCAGCTTGTTTCTTAATGGCAATCACATTTCCACTTTGACTAATAACCACCTTATTGTCCTTATTCTTGTTTTTAGCTGCTTGGACTATTTCAGAGAAGATTTCAAGTGCCTCTGTCCTAGGCATTTCTGAAGGTACTTTCTCTTTTTGAGCCTTTTCTACTTCTTTCATTTGCCCCCTAGTCATTGGTCTGCGAGGTTTAAAGGCATACTCTTCACCTGGTTCTTCAAACTTTAACCTTTTGGAAGCCTTTGACTTCTTAGAACTTTCAGGTGAAGATTGTGTTAGATCAATATGCATTGGTGATACCAATTGATCTTGTTCAATTTCAAGTGGTTCAATTTGAATTGGATGCTCTTGTTCTAATTCAATGGCTTCCAACAAGTCATTTAAACTACCCTTAGAAACAGGACTCTCTTCCACAGGGGCTGACTTTCCTTTTTCTTTGTTTAGCTGGCCTCTAGTTCTCACCCTTGAAACCCTTTCAACTTCACTAGACTTAATTTCATCTTTTCTTTTGTGAGTCTTCTGTTTTGATGATTCTGGTGTTTCTTTAGGAGGTGACTTAGAAGCTTCCTTTTCAGATACTCTAGATGATTTTGAAGTTTTGACTACTGATGCTTCAGGTGTTTCTTTAACTGCTGACTTAGGAGTTTTCTTTGTTGATGCTTCAGGTGTTTCTTTGACTGTTACAGACCTCTCTGGCTTCTTTGTTTTAGCTTTGGGCTTCTTATGGTCTGCTATTTCCTTTCTAATCTCAGCCAAAGTAGTTTCCTCACTCCTATCTTCTCTTTCTCTTACAGGTAATGGAGTGAGGCCCGTTTTACTAGGGAAACCGGCCATGAACACAAACGAATCCCAGTCCTTACCAATTTTATGTAGGCTATCCAACACCAGTAATTTAACCAGACCATGATGAAAAAGAGATGTTTCATAAGCTTCCTTCTTCAACTGAATCTTATCACACATCTTAGTAATACTCCTGAATAAGTAAAAAGGTATGTCTATTGAGCTCTTACCAGTGAAGTGTAGCAGCAGCTTGAAATGATATGAGTAGACTTTGTTGTACCGACCTTCACATGTCAAGTACTTCTGGATACATGTCAATAACATAGCATAATTCTCCTTAAGATAGCTCCTTGGGACAGCTTTAGTGAGATCTTCGTCTACATATGGTGCCTTTAGGAACTTCTTACACGGACCCATATCAAACTTGAAATTCTTGAACCACTCTTGACCACCCCTTGGGATTTCTGTGACAGTAGAAATGACTTCAGGGGATACTGGAAACTCCAGCATGGCCACCTTTGAATTTAGTCCAGTGAAGTTCAATGCAAATGCCTTGGTCACTTCTGCATGTCCACCCTTTAGTTTTTCACAAAACCGCCAACAACCAGCACTTCTAAACGCCTTTGCTACCTCCTCATCCCTGAGGGTTACATCTAATCCCTCCGGCTCTGTTCTCACTCATTTACCCGAACGGTGCTCCTTTCTTTCCATGTTTCTTTGCGCAATTCTACACAAGGGAATGACGGTGGTTTGCAGCACGAAAACACTCTTTAGCTGTAGAAATCAGGCTCGCTTGCAGTAGTCTGTCTAGAATAAAACTCAAGCTTTTCATAGAGCAAAAACATTCATATGTTATGAAGAACACATTATGGAATGACCACCTCCTATAACGTCCTCCAAACTGACACCTAACTCTATGACTTCAGACCTGATGGCAAAGTAATGACTAATCATGACATAGAAATGGTGTGAGGAAACAATCATGACCGGATTCGTGACTCACTACTTCTCGGATTAGACATTCAGGGAAAAATGCTGCACAAAAGCCTGAAACCCCGATTTCGTAGCGCGGGCAGTTCAAATTTAAGGGAATGCGCTACGAAATCGCTGACAAACGGGCCGCTACGAAAACACGCAAACATTATTTCGCAGCAGAACTGACCAATCACACTCGCGCTGCGAAACTGCGCAAGTACCAATGACATGACATGACATAACTAACCATGATGGAGGATGACTAATGCCCTTGCCTTTACACGAATTTCATCCATAACTCTTGAATTTCAAATTTTGAAATTGACATAAGCTAACAAATCTATTTACAAGACCTCAAGACTCTTCAAAAACTTATGGACAATTATCATATACATGAACTATAGTTTCTAGTGATAACAATAGGTATGATTTACAACAACTCTGATATGAAATAATTCAATTCTTTTTCGGTCATTCGAAAGGGACTCATTTACAGAACTAGTGCTTTCATGCGATTCAAAATTAACATGAGGTGTAAGAGTACCTTTTGTTCCTGATGCTGTGATCCAAGGTCTTTTTGCGTCGCTGCCACTGTCTTTTGCTTCCCTTTTCCTCCATACTTCTTTGGACTCTTTTCTGGGTTCTGGTTCCAACAATGATCATCATCGTGGCCTTCCTTCTTGCAGTGATTGCAATAAGGCCGCTCTCCTTTAGCTGTTGCTATTTTCTTCTCATTCCCTTTCCATTTCGCTTTGGATTTGCTATTGAAGGGTTTGGACGGTGGCTTTCTGGACTGATGATCTCTTTCATTTTTGCCCCTATTCTCAATATGAATTGCTTTTACATTGGCCGAATCAATAGTGGTTGGTTCAAACAACAACAATGAATGTCTAATATAACTATGCAGTGAGCCAATATATTTAGTTACAACTTCAGGTGGCCGCACCAACGATCCGATCTCAAGTGCAATACCCAAATTCAGTGCTTGCTTCCTAAATTCTTCTGTAAAGCTCTGAACATCTTGCCCTTTGCCTTGCCTTAAATACTGCTAATTCATCAAATCTTTTTTCTTGTATCCTAGGGGATAAAATTGTTCCTTTAACGCAGAAATGAAATCAGACCATGAGGAAAAGAGCTTACCCATATTCTTACTGCTCTGCAATTTGCTCTCCCACCAAACGAGAGCGGTGCTGCTCAGCCGTATAGAGGCCAGTTGGATCTTTGCCTCGTTCTCCACGATCTGTTGAATCCCGCAGTAGAACTCAATCTGCCTAATCCAATTATTAAGTTTCTTTGCGTTACTTTCACCACTAAACATAGGAAGATCAAATTTAACATCTCATTTAAGGAATGGTTTCTTAGATGCATTCTTTGAATTTATGCGATTATGGTGGTGAGAGGAAGAATAACCTTCACTCCCAGAAGGAGAAGCAGGGGGTTCTTCTCCACCATTCCCATGTGCTGAACCTTGTCCTTCTGGGTTCCACTCTTCTGCTTTCTCCAGCCGTAAAACTAATTGACTGATATTCTCTGCCATTGAATAGAAGGTCTTTATGAAATTACGCTCCTCTTCAAGATGAGCTTCATCTTCAGCGATGTTTCTTCTTCGAGGTGCACGCCCTGCCTCTGGATCGAAAGGTTTTAGTTTCCCTTCGCCTCTTTGAAGCCTGTTTCTTGTTAGCATACAAACATGCGATTCACATCTAAAAAGCCCTGCTCTGATACCACTTGATCCAGGATACTTTCGCTTATAGATGTATGAAAAGAATCACATGCAAAATTGCAGCTTAACACAGAAATTTAATGTGCACACAAGAAAAGAAGAAGAAAGCACATAAAAGGCACAAAAAGAAGACACCAAAGCTTGATAACGGAGTTTGTCCAATTTGGACTACGTCTCCGGGCCCAACTCAAACAATGGGGAGGCCTTTATATTAAATGGCATGAAAAGAAGAGAATTACAATCATCAACTGCATACAAGAGGCTTATACCTCCATTATGAAAGATGGCTGTGAAATGGAGACCTTAGATGGAGAAGTGGGCAGCATCAAAGCGTCTGTGGTGCTGAAAGGGGCTAAAAACATCTACAACTTGTCCAAAACAGACGAAGTGCACTATCGAACTCCTACCAAAGGGAACAACGTGCTGCGAATTCCTCTCCCCGTGCTTTTCCAACCATCAGGCTTTATAATGGGTTTTTCGGACAAATCCCGCTTAAATCGGGGCTGTCTTGGTTCAAAATAGAGGCTGGTAGAGTAGAAGGATTGGCAGGCACAACCGACCCTTAAAAATAGCCTCTTTATCGTTGTAACGATAAAGACCCAAAAATCTTGAAAAAACACTAAAATCTGGCAAAAATTCATTTACTCAGATTTCAAATTTCCAATCAGGGGTATATTCCTTATCGGGTCCTACCCGACATCACAATCGACATATCGGGGTGCAACAATCCTGTTAATTGGGGATGGCCTATCGCCGATCACTGATATCGACGTCGGCCGATTGCATCGGCATCTCACTCACATATCAGCTCGGTGCTTTATCGCCAATCGCATCGCAAGTCGGCCCCTGCCATTGCCAATATAGAACCCCTGCCATTGTCGATATATATATATATATATAGCCTTCCTCCGACCCGATTGCCCTTCGATCTAATTTAATCGGAGATCGACGATCGGGGTTTTTTCTGCGCCCTTCTTAAGTCCGTCTCCATGAATCCTCCGATTGCGATTTTTGCCTTTTAAAGCTTAAACCCATTTTTAAAGGAAAAATCCTCATTTTCTTAAGGAACAAAGCAACCTTATTTTCATGATAACTTTATCATCCAGACTCAGATTGAAGTACCGTTTGTGCTGTTGGAATCAGGATGACGAGATCTATGCTCTAGTCCTGAGTTGGCTTTATTCTGAGCACTTTTATTTCTGAGCTTTTCCATACCATTGTATCTGAAGATCCACCTGGATCAAAAATATAGACGGTAAAGCTCCTAAATCTACTCAATCCATTGTTGTCCATTGCAATATTGGAGTAAATGAGGATTTATTTAATATTGTATTTGCTTCTTGGATAGATGCATGATTGCTTGACACTGGTGCAATCTATTGTTGGAAATAACTCTGAGAGGGGGGGGGGGGGGGTGAATCAGTATTATCAGATCAATAATTTAATTTTCAAAATGGATTTGTATACACTACTTCAGTTAAGTGAACTAGCGTGTATACGCGACTGTACTTAAGGCAACCATCGTATATGCAGAGATCTTTTGATTTACCAAATTTATCATGCATTGAACTTTAACCAGTATATCAAGAATTCATTAGACAATGCAGTAAAAGCAGAATAAGGCATCACACATAGAAAAACACATGAACACCAAGATATAAGGTGGAAACCCAATGTGGGTGAAAACCACCTGTTGCTGTTGTCTTTGTCTTTTTTTAATAATAAGAAAATCTGTTTACAATTTTTGTATTGGTGAAGACTTATACCAGTATGCAGGCTTCTACCTGCAGAAGGTTATAACCTTCTCTCATTTTCCAGCTTCTCTTGGAAGGGAGCTACAACCCCCTAGCTCTTGTACTAGCCGATATGTTTGTTAGTACGTAGGCGCCGATCTACATAAGGCTATGACCTTCTCTATTCTTCCAAGGACCACGTTTTATAAATTTTCAGACTGCATCCATCAACAACATCATTCAATCATCAAATATATCTACATCAACCAATCACCTTTTGAACCAACCATATCTGAATCAATCATCTACTTAGACAACCCATCAATCTGATCATTCAGAATACTGTCACTAGAATACATTAACTAGAACCCAAACCTGAACCCAGAACTCTGCAATAGTAAAGAGAAACAACTGAAACATATTTTATAAGGTATACGCTACTTCCATGTGTTGAACCTAAGTGTACATGCTCTTTTCTCGAAGCAAACCAGCGTATATATCTACAAATATAAATTCAGAGTTATGCAGCTATTCCAGACTTCAGTTATACCCAGATCATATCATTTACAGAATAATATATGTGTCAGTATTCAGATCTAGAATATACATGAGCAAAAACACATAATGATAGTTCATTTTACGCCTTAAGATACCGATCCATCATTAGATCTGATCCCTCATTATCAGCGAAGGTTCATCCTTGGGTCAGATCTAGGAATGCACCATAATCCAATAACCTGCATATTAGATCTCACACTTCATCAGATATTCAATACTTGCACACCTTGGCCTAATGATCTTCTCTTATTTTTATAGTTTTAGGCCTTTCTAAATACCATGGACCAAAACCACTTAGGACCAATACCTTGGACCAAATACCTAGGGTCAATACCTCGGACCAGATACTTTGGACCAATACCATGGATCAAAATACCATGGACCAAATAATTCAGACCAAAAACTTAGTTTTCCAAGGTATACGCGCTTTTCCTTCCGTGAAAGTGCATGTGTACGTATACACGACTTGTATACAGTGAACATGAGTGTATATGCAGCTTGGTCAATGGTGAACCTGCGTATACCTCTCTTTCTTCATTCTATGAAGACTGATCTATAATTCTTTGCTGTTTACCTATTATAGTTTGATATTTCATCTGAGTGAGTTTCCATCAAGGACAATACCTAAATCATAATGCCAACAATCTCCCCCTTTGGACTTGATGGCAACACCAAATCACTCTCTCCCTTTGACATCAAGGGCAAAGGGTCATGCTTCCCCTGAGTACATGCTGAAATCTTTGATACGCTGAAGTGTGCTGATTGAGCTCCCATGATCGAGTCCATGCTCCCCCTGAGCACAAGAAAAGTCTGCAAAAAGATGTTCTAAAAGAATAACATGACTCTATACATGCATCACCAATGACCTTCCTATCACCAATGGCTCATACATACATCCATCTTCCAACCAAGTGGGGATATACCAAATTTGACTCATCCACCCAACAAAGTGGGGATATACTAAATGTTTATACATGACAAAAACAAGAAACATTACATCATCTATCCCATGCATAGTTGGGTGACAAATTAGGTGATATACATGACATATATAACAAAGACCAATATCTTAAACAAGACCATGATAGTCATCAACAACTATCACCAGCAACATCTGTCAATCAACATCCAGACCAACAACTTGTATATGTCCATTATTAGTTCCCAAAATATCATCAACCTGTGTCAAAGTATGTTGGCATATATCAACTCATCCTCTTGATCTCATCAAGATCAACTTGCTTCGTTCCCTTATCATAACCTTTCATGAATCAACTAAGCATATGTCATATCTCTAAGCGGTAGCACAAAATCATATCATATGTATGTGAAAACACAATAGACATTTTTATCAAGAACTGCATGATCTTTCCACAAGAACCTTCATTATATCATCACTAGGGAACATCCCATATCATCAACCATGATAATCAACATATGTGAGTATCAACCTATCATTATAAAGTAAGAACTCATTAGGTACCAAAGACTTCTAGACATATTGCCAACAATGCTTTATTAGAAGCATACCATGTTCTCCCCCTGAACCTGTTCCATCTGTTTACTGTCATATCTGATCATTGCATATGTCAGTAAGAGATATCAAAGCATCATCATCAATCAAATATACGTCAAGTTATCAACAACTTTATGAGGACCATTATATTTCCACATGTTATCAACAGAGTGAAACCATCATCAAACAAAGCAGATAATTGACAGAACCATAGCAGACCCATTTTTTCTGATTCTTGCTTTTCTTCAAACCAACATATGCACGACTGTGCCCACAGAAACCCGCGTATGTATGCGACTACGCTTTATGAAACTTGCATATAACCACTTTTCTTTGAAGAAAATAGGATTTAACAACATGATGATGCAACAACTACCAGATTTTGTCTGAGATATTCAAATGTCTCTATGGGTAGTGGTTTAATGAATATATTAGAAACTTGTTCTTTGGAGGGAACATACTCCAATTTTACCTTTTGTTCAAGCACTTGTTCACGTAGAAAATGATATTTGATGGGTTTGTGCTTGGTCTTGGAGTGCATGACTGGATTCTTTGAAACACTGATGGCACTTGTATTATCACATAAAATGGAGATGGGTGGAGTACATGTGATCTAAATGTCTTGCAAGGTTTGCATCATCCAAAGTAGTTGTGTGCAGCAAGATGCAGCAGCCACGTATTTTGCTTCAGTTGTAGATAATGCAATTGAACTTTGTTTCTTGCTGAACCAAGACACTAACCTGGAACCCATATAGAATGCATCACCACTAGTGCTTTTTATGTCATCAACACTTCATGCCCAATCTGCATCTATATATGCATGAAGTGTAAGATCTGTATCTCTAGGATACCATAAACTAAAGTTCTGTGTTCCTTAAAGATATTTGAAGATCCTTTTGACTGCCTGAAGGTGTTATTCCTTTGGATTTTCTTGGAATCTTCCAACTATTCCCACTGCATGCACGATGTCAGGTCGGGTACCTGTTAGATAAAGTAGACTGCCAATCATGGATCTGTAAGTTGGTTGATGTACTGCTGTTGATTCATCATTTGAGCTAAGACTACATCCTGTTACCATTGGGGTACATACTGGTTTAGAATCTTCCATGCCGTACTTTTTCAGGATCTGTTTGAGATATTTGGTTTGTGAGAGAAAAATACCATCTTTATTTTGTTGAACTTGTAGACTAAGAAAATAGGTTAGCTCACCAAGCAAGTACATTTCAAATTCTTGTTGCATTACTGAAGCAAAAGTCTGACTCATGGATTCTCCATTGCTACCAAAAATGATATCATCAACATACACAACAATTATTAGCAATTTATTAATGTCCATTTTTGTATATAGATTGCTATCTGCTGACCCCTTTGAAAAACCCTGTTGGTGGAGATATTTGTCAAGACGGTAGTACTAGGCCCTTGGAGCCTGTTTTAGACCATAAAGAGCCTTTTTGAGTTTGCATACAAGTTTTGCATCATTTCCAAGAATGAATCATTTTGGTTGTTCAGTATATACTTCTTCTTCTAAGTCTTTATTAAGAAAGGCAGATTTTACATCCATTTGGTATACATTGAATTTCTGAAAACTAGAAAGAGCATGAAACATTCTTATGGCTTCAAGTCTAGCAACAGGTGCAAAAGTTTCTTAAAAATCTATACCTTCTTGTTGAGCATATCCTTTACAAACAAGTCTGGCCTTGTTTCTAATAAGTTCTCCATTTTCGTTCAGCTTGTCTCCATTTAGTTCCTATGGTATTCTTATCATGAGGTCTAGGAACTAATTCCCAAGTATTATTCTTTTCAATTTGCTCAAGTTCTTCATTCATGGCCTTGACCCAACATTCATCTTTGCATGTTTCATTTACATTTTGAGGTTTGGTGGAAGATAATAATGCTAGATAGCTTGAGGCTTATGTAATAGTTCTATTTGTCTGCACACCTGCCCCTTTTCCCCGAAAATTTAAGTTTCTGGATTATTTTTCCGAACATACCTGGAGAGAGTATTTTCTTCTACTGTTATCTCTTCCTCTGGTGCTTCATTGGTTTCTTCTTCAGAATTAGTGTGATTTGATGAGGGAAAATGATCCTCATCTTCTTCATTGTCATAATCTTCGATTTTTATCTGTTTTGGAGTGCATGACTGGATTCTTTGAAATACTGATGGCACTTGTATTATCACATAAAATGGAGATGGGTGGAGTACATGTGATTTGAATGTCTTGCAAGGTTTGCATCATCCAAAGTAGTTGTGTGCAGCAAGATGCAGCAACCACGTATTTTGCTTCAGTTGTAGATAATGCAATTGAACTTTGTTTCTTGCTGAACCAAGACACTAACCTGGAACCCATATAGAATGCATCACCACTAGTGCTTTTTATGTCATCAACACTTCATGCCCAATCTGCATCTATATATGCATGAAGTGTAAGATCTGTATCTCTAAGATACCATAAACTAAAGTTCTGTGTTCCTTAAAGATATTTGAAGATCCTTTTGACTGCCTGAAGGTGTGATTCCTTTGGATTTTCTTGGAATCTTCCAACTATTCCCACTGCATGCACGATGTCAGGTCGGGTACCTGTTAGATAAAGTAGACTGCCAATCATGGATCTGTAAGTTGGTTGATGTACTGCTGTTGATTCATCATTTGAGCTAAGACTACATCCTGTTACCATTGGGGTACATACTGGTTTAGAATCTTCCATGCTGTACTTTTTCAGAATCTGTTTGAGATATTTGGTTTGTGAGAGAAAAATACCATCTTTATTTTGTTGAACTTGTAGACTAAGAAAATAGGTTAGCTCACCAAGCAAGTACATTTCAAATTCTTGTTGCATTACTGAAGCAAAAGTCTGACTCATGGATTCTCCATTGCTACCAAAAATGATATCATCAACATACACAACAATTATTAGCAATTTATTAATGTCCATTTTTGTATATAGATTGCTATCTGCTGACCCCTTTGAAAAACCCTGTTGGTGGAGATATTTGTCAAGACGGTAGTACTAGGCCCTTGGAGCCTGTTTTAGACCATAAAGAGCCTTTTTGAGTTTGCATACAAGTTTTGCATCATTTCCAAGAATGAATCATTTTGGTTGTTCAGTATAGACTTCTTCTTCTAAGTCTTTATTAAGAAAGGTAGATTTTACATCCATTTGGTATACATTGAATTTCTGAAAACTAGAAAGAGCATGAAACATTCTTATGGCTTCAAGTCTAGCAACAGGTGCAAAAGTTTCTTAAAAATCTATACCTTCTTGTTGAGCATATCCTTTACAAACAAGTCTGGCCTTGTTTCTAATAAGTTCTCCATTTTCGTTCAGCTTGTCTCCATTTAGTTCCTATGGTATTCTTATCATGAGGTCTAGGAACTAATTCCCAAGTATTATTCTTTTCAATTTGCTCAAGTTCTTCATTCATGGCCTTGACCCAACATTCATCTTTGCATGCTTCATTTACATTTTGAGGTTTGGTGGAAGATAATAATGCTAGATAGCTTGAGGCTTATGTAATAGTTCTATTTGTCTGCACACCTGCCCCTTTTCCCCTAAAATTTAAGTTTCTGGATTATTTTTCTGAACATACCTGGAGAGAGTATTTTCTTCTACTGTTATCTCTTCCTCTGGTGCTTCATTGGTTTCTTCTTCAGAATTAGTGTGATTTGATGAGGGAAAATGATCCTCATCTTCTTCATTGTCATAATCTTTGATTTTTATCTGTTTTGGATTTTTGCATGCTTCATCAACCACAACATCAATACTTTCAATAATTTTCCCAAGTCTTTTATTATAACATTTATATCCTTTACTTCCGGAAGAGTAGCCAATAAGAATACCTTCATCTTCTTTGTGTTCAAACTTACCAAGTTTTTCATCAGTCCTTTTGATGTAACATTTGTTTCCAAAAAATTTGAAGTATTTTACAGTAGGAGTCTCACCATACCAAAGTTCATGTGGAGTTTGAGTGCTATTTACCCGAACATTTGCTTGGTTGAGAATAGTGATGACGGCGAATGCAGCTTCACCCCAGAAGGTTGAAGGAGTTCCAGATTCATCTAGCATAGCTCGAGCCATTTGTTGAACAATTTTGTTCATTCTTTCTAGCACTCCATTTTGTTGAAGAGTCCTTGCGGTGGAGAACTACCTTTTTATTCCATGTTGTTTACAAAAGTCAAAGAACTCATCCGAGGTAAATTCCCGTCCTCGATAAGATCTGAGGCATTTGATTTTGCGATCTGATTCATTTTCAACCAAAGCTTTGAAGGCTTTGAATTTTTCAAATGCTTCATATTTATGCTTTAGAAGACCTATCCAACACATTATGTAAAAATCATCAATGAAAAATATAAAGTATTCTTCTCCACGAGGTGACTTTTCCCTTGATGGTCCACATAAATCAGTATGGACAAGTTCAAGAGACTTACTAGCTGACCCTTCTTTTTCAATGAAGTGAGATCTGGTTTGCTTACTGAATTGACAGGATTTGCATATTGTATTTTCAGGAATGCTGATATCAGGAAGATCACGAACAACCTGGAATTTTCATGCTTTTATTATTTGAGAAAAGCCTAGATGCCCCAACCTTCTGTGCCATAGCTAGTTTTCATCATTTTTGCTTAGATAGCATTGTTGTTGTCCTCCCTTGAATATGTATAAGTTGTTTGGAGTTCTTGTACCTTTGATCACGTTTCTCCTGTATCAAGCTCACGAACAACACATCCGTTTGATCGCAATACCACTTCATTTCCTTGATCACACATTTGACTGACACTCAATAGGTTATGTTTTAGACCATCAACATACATAACATTCCCAACTTTAACCTTTTATTTCAAGAAAATAGAGCCTTTACCTTTTATGACAGCAGGAGTGTCGTTTCCAAATGAGACATTATTTTCCTTTTCTAAGGCATTATATGAGTGAATTTTTTCATTGTCATCTGTCATGTGTTTTGAGCATCCATTGTCGATGTACCACTGATTTTCTTGTCCTTCTGCATACAAGGCTATCCCACATCTTTCTGTTTGCAGTTCTTTCTTTCTCCATATTTTGGGATTTAATGGAGTTTTCTCCTTTTGAGATATTTGCCGAAATTTACTCCTGCATTCAAATTCTTCATGGCTGAATTTGTTAAAAGAAGAGAAAGTTATTGTAGGAAATTTTCTTGATCCTTGTCACATTCCTTTGATTTTGTGATTCTCTAGTCATGATAGTCTTGTAAGCAACACATTGAGAAACTTTGTGTCCAAAGTTATGACATGAAAAACATTGACCATTAAAGAAGTTCCTGTGATTATCAAATCTACTGACCTGGTGATTGTAGTTTCTATTCAACTTTGAAGCAAATTGAGTATGATTTACTTGAGGTTGGTTGTGGCTTCTGCTCATCCTTGAAGTAAATGGAGCCTGATTTACCTGGTGATTTGCGTTATGCCTTTGCTGACGATTGTCATACTGTTCACTGTTCTTTGCTGCATCTAGATAACTTTTAGTGGAGGTTGACGACTTCTGTTATTGAGATGCTTCTTCAGTATATCCAAGACATGTCTTTATTAGAGGAGAATGCTGCACTTTTATAATTTGATTTAAGGTTTCTGATCCTTTAGCAAATCTAAGATTGAGAGCTTTTGTTTTCTCAAGATCCTTTCTTAGACCCACAATTTCACATTCTAGTTTTTCATTGTTTTTTTCTCTTTCAGCAAGTTGGTATGTCAAGGTATCTATAAACATATTCTTTCTTCTAAACAAATTTTGAGTTTAAAGATTTCTTCATAAAGATCATCTTCATCTAAAGCATCCCAAAAATTATCATCTTCATAAGCCATCAGAAGTCTATAGTCATAACTATTTTCATCTTCATCACTATTTGATAAACCATCGCTATCTTCATGAGTATAGTAGCTAATTTTACTTATGCTTTGTTTTCTATTCCATTTTGCAGATTCTTTCCCTTTATCATATTTATCTTTATGAGGACATTTGGCAGCATAATGACCGACTCTACCATAGGAAAAACATTTGAAAGGTAGTTTACCTTTGAATCTTCCGGAACCCCGTTGAAACTTTTTGACAAAGTTTACTTCATCTTCTTCTTCTGAAATATGTCCTGATTCATTGAGTTCTTCTTTTCCTTTTGCTGAAGCTTTAAATGCGGATTCTCTCATATCTGATGGGCCTCCTTTTCTCATCTCAAAGACAGTTAAGATTCCGTGAAGCTGTGTCATAGTAATAGTCTGTAGATCTTGTTTTTCTTCTATGGCAGATACTTTTGATTCAAATTTAGCAGACAAGGATCTTAAAACTTTCTCAACTAAGGTAAATTCCTTTATCTCTTCACCCAGATTCTTCATGTAATTAACAACCTCATATATACGTAAGAAGTAACTAGCTATACTTTCATCATTGTGCATCTTAAGCGTTTCATATTGAATTATGAGAGTTTGCAGTTTAGCACGTTTTACCTGAAAGTCTCCTTTGTAGCTTAGAACAATTTTGTCCCATATTTCTTTGGCTGATTTGAGCTGCATAACTTTGAAAAACTCTGATTGTGACAGACTTCCCAATAATGTATTGACAACCTTGGCATTGGTTTCATATTGCTTTTTACATGCCGTATCTGTAGGAATTGTTGGTGGAAATGTATATCCTCCTTCCACGATTTCCCATACATCTATTCCAAGTGATTGAAGATAGGCCGTGGTTCTTATCTTCCAATAATAAAATTTCTCCCATCAAAGATTGGCGGTATGATGGATCCCTCGCTTTCTTGATTACTCATGATGATGGATCTTCCTTCAAGAGATCAAGCTTCTTCTGAAGGACATGCTCTGATACTAATTGTTGGAAATAATACTGAGAGGGGGGGGGGTGAATCAGTATTATCAGATCAATAATTTAATTTTCAAAACAGATTTGTATACACTAGTTCAGTTAAGTGAACTAGCGTGTATACGTGACTGTACTTAAGCCAACCAGTGTATATGCAGAGATCTTTTGATTTACCCAATTTATCATGCATTGAACTTTAACCAGTATATCAGGAATTCATTAGACAGTGCAGTAAAATTAGAATAAAGAATCACACATAAGCAATACACATGAACACCAAGATATAAGGTGGAAACCCAATGTGGGTGAAAACCACCTGCTGCTGTCGTCTCTGCCTTTTTTAAATAATAAGAAAATCTGTTTACAATTTTTGTACTGGTGCAGACTTATACTAGTGCACAAGCTTCTACCTGTAGAAGGTTACAACCTTTTCTCATTTTCCAACTTCTCTTGAAAGGGAGCTACAACCCCCTAACTCTTGTACTAGCCGATATGTTTTCTAGTATGCAGGTGCCGACCTACATAAGGCTATGACCTTCTCTTTTCTTCAAGTGACCAAGTTTCTTAAATTTTCAAAATGGATCCATCAACAACATCATTCAATCATCAAATATATATCTGCATCAGCCAATCACCTTTTTAACCAACCATAGTCGAATCAATCATTCACTTAGACAACCCATCAATCTGATCATTCAAAATACTGTCACTAGAATATAATAACCAGAACCCAAACATGAACCCAGAACTCTGCAACAGTAAAGAGAAAAAACTGAAACATATTTTATAAGGTATACACTACTTCCATGTGTCAAACTTGTGTGTACACAAAGCCAACCAATGTATACATCTGCAAATATAAATTCAGAGTTCTGCAGCTATTCTAGACTTTAGTTATACCCAGATCATATCATTTACAAAATAATATATGCGTCAGTATTCAGATATATAATATACATGAGAAAAAAACACAATGATAGTTCATTTTACGCCTTAAGATCCCGATCCATCATTAGATCTGATCTCTCATCATCAGCTAAGGTTCATCCTTGGTTCAGATCTAGCAATGCACCATCATCCAATAACCTGCATACTAGATCTCACACTTCATCAGATATTCGATACTTGCACACCTTGGCCTAATAATCTTCTCCTCCTTTTATAATTTTAGGCCTTTCTCAATACCATGGACCAAAACCACTTAGGACCAGTACCTTGGACCAAATACCTAGGGTCAATACCTCAGACCAGATACTTTGGACCAATACCATGGAGCAAATACTTCGGACCAAAAACTTAGTTTTCCAAGGTATACGCGCTTTCCTTCCGTGAAAGTGCATGTGTACATATACGCAACTTGTATACAATAAACCTGCGTGTATACACAACTTGATCAATGGTGAACCTGTGTATACCTCTCTTTCTTCATTCTGTGAAGACTGATTTCTAATTCTTTGCTATTTACCTGCTATACTTTGATCTTTCATCTGAGTGAGTTTCCATCAAGGACAATACCTGAATCATAATGCAAACATCTACCACATAATATTTCATAAAGTTTCTCTGAAGAATTGAATGGCAATGTAGATGTTGCAATAAACTTTTCATATGATTCAAGCCTTGAACCTTCCCAAATTGACATAGTGATGCTTAAATTGCGTAGATTCTTGCATTTTCTTAAGCATAATGTTCTCCACCCTCTTAAGATGTTGAGAAATTTACTCCCTATATTTCATAGCCAAGCCATCCCATTCACATGTTTAATAGAAATGGTGAAATAAGGATGTTTTTAGACAATAAGGTCATCATGATAGTATATGAGGATGAGAAATCATTGACGCGAAAAGGGACATCTGAACATGGATAGGATTCTGCATAGCTCTTTCACTGTCGTGAAGGTACTGTTAGAAAACACACTTAGAAATTAACCTACAGTTTAGAAAATTCTTGTTAGGGTCCAACCCTAACCCCCTTATTTATGTAATAGGATCGAGTCATAGTTATAGTTAAGTAAAGAGTCAATAAAGCCCATATTAATAATTGTAAGTGGTTAACCCACATTTAATGAAGGGACCACTAATAGTTGCAAATGGGCCATGGTACTAGATAGATGGTATTAATAAGAACCATGGTATTGACCCATGGTATTGCATGTATGAATCCTATGTAAAGGATAGAGACTACCCTCGAGGAGCATCATGTCTTATTTTGTAATTGAGCTCAGCTCTATTGGAGGTTGCCCCCTCGAAGAGGCAAGTGAACATTTCTTTTTGAATAATAAAATTCTTGCTGTTATTTCTCAATGTTCTATGCTCTCGGTATATTTCTTCGCATATTTGGTATTCATGTATCATCTTGTAGGTTAAGAGCATAACAAGTGGTATCAGAGCGCTTTCCAGGGCCGGTGGGATCTCCAATTTTTAACAATTTTTTTTTTTGTTAGAGACATGTTCCGGCGTCTTTAAACCACAGGATTTGTCGTTGAGCGCATAAACTTGTGGATTTGGGGAGGCATGCACGTAGGAAATACAAGAGGTGGTCACGCTTGTTGGACTCCCTTGTAACCCCTGTGGGTACCCTTCGAGTGATAGCGCATTAGACAAAACCGCGCACATAATGTCTTCCAAGTACCCTTTGGGTATTTCGGAAGCCCCCTAGCTCCCTTGAAACCTCGCCATAGATAAATCGTTGGCCATATTGCTGCTACAATACATCGAGAACAGTAATCGGGGAGATTACTCACGCGTATGATAGGGTAGTTGGGTTGTACGGCTAAGGGTATGGTTGATCCTCCTTGGTTAGTGCCCTGAAATATTGGGCCGAGTACTACTATCAGACCCTAATGTATATTGCGATCTGTAGCACCTGACACTCCTGGAGACCATAGTTCCCTTCTCTATCTATGGGTCAAGCATCATCTTTTCCAGATCAGATCTCGCAGGTGTGGTTTTGTCGCAACAGCAACAATCAGTTCCGCCGTTCAGATCTATCATATGAGCCATTCAGATCTATAAGATCCATCAGATCCACCATCCAAATCTAGCAGTTTGGGTTCTGTAGCCATTGCAACAATCAGATCCGCCATTCAGATCTGATTAATTGTGTGGGTTCCTATACATGGGCGTGATTTTCGTAGGACTTTGGGCAACATTGAATTTTTTGGGATTTGGCCACTCCAATATTCCTAAGTAAGGAGTAAAACTCCATTCAGATGCTTATTGGAGACTTAGCCCATAAGAATCAATTCGACGAGCTGAGCAAGGTGGTACCATTCAATTGTTAGTGAAAATTTTTTTTGGGCGGTCCCAAATTTCAAGTACATCGGATCAATGCATGGTACAAACTAGAGCTCAAGCTATGGCCAATGAGAGGATTGACAACCTTGAATCACAATTGAAAGATGTACTGTTGCAGTTGAAGAACTTAAATGAAACACTCTCAAAGGGCAAGATGGAGGAATGCGCGAAGGCATATATTGGCAATGAAAACATTGAGAGCGAGTCTAGTCAGTCTCTTCAACTCTTTGGCACCCACCAAAAATCCCAGCCGCAACCACCCAAGCTGGACATGTATAAATTTGATGGCTCTCACCTGGTCATATGGATAGCACAAATGGAACAATATTTCACACTGATTCACATCATGGATGATGCGACTCAACTTAGTGTGGGTAGCATGTACTTGGACAATGAAAGATGGCAATGGTGGCAATGGCATCAACGTTGCTATGGAAGGCCCTTGACTTGGAAGACATTCAAAAAATCTCTTACGGATTGCTTTGACCATGAATCTAAATTTTTGGGTCATCTCACTAAGCTCCGATAGACAGGAATAGTGAACAAATATATTACAACTTTTGAAGCCTTAGCCTTCCACACAGGAGGTCTAAACAATCAGTTCTATTTGGAATGTTTTGTTAGTGGTCTCAAAGAATCCATACAAGCCCACGTATGACTGTAACACCCTATCTCATGGTTGGATGCTTGCAGGATAGCTCGTGAAGTAGAACGTGTGTTAGCGGCCCAGTCCAATCGCCCAAATTTCATAGCCAAGGGTCGCCCCACCCAGGCTCAAAGCACTACCCAAACACTCAAGGTTCAAAAGGTGTCACCAACATAAATGGCAGCAAGAAGAAAGTAAGGATTGTGTTACTATTGTGATGAGAAATACTCCCCCGGGCATAAATGCAAGGAGCCCAAATTCTTTAAAATTGATGCTACTGATCACAGTTCATTGGAGGAAGCCCCACCACTTGAGGAACCAGAGGAGGAAGAAGAGGACAACCAATAGGAAAATGTACCTGAAGAACCAGTTATCTCGCTACATGCTTTCGCCAGGATTTCTTCTCCCCAAACTCTCAAAATCAGAGGTTTTATTTAGCATCGCCCAGTAGTAGTCTTGATTGATAGTGGCAGTACACATAACTTTATCTATCAAAGAGTTGCGGAAGCAGTGCATTGTTTTGTCCGAGTAGTTTCTAACTTCTAGGTCCAAATTGCTGATGGGGGGACAATGAAATGTGAGGGCCGCTGTGAAAATGTCAAACTTCAAATGGGGGATTATTAGTTTAAGAACCACAATGTGTTTTCCATACACATGGGAGGGTGCGACATTGTCTTAGGTGCTGAATGGCTTTGCACACTAGGCCCAATCACAATGGATTTCTAGGAGTTATATATGAGCTTTAAGCAGAACAGCCACACAAATACCCTCCGCGGACTCCAGGTGGGAGCTCCCTCTATCATCAACTCACATCGGATGGAAAAATTGTTAAAAAGGGCCACCATAGAGTTATAGCCCAATTTAATGCCATCCAGGCCTTAGAATCCAATTCTCTTCATATTCATCCTGAGATGCAACAGATCTTAAACAACCATCTGCTAGTTTTTGACAAGCCTCATGAGCTTCCACCCTCGAGAGGGGAACATGATCATAGCATTACTTTGGTCCCAGGGGCCCAACCACCAAATGTGCGCCCATATAGATATCCGTTTGCCCAAAAGAATGAAATTTAAAAAATCATCAAGGAACTCTTGGAAGTAGGCGTCATTCATCCTAGCATTAGTCGTTATTCATCGCCAGTGGTCATGGTGCTCAAGAAATATGGGGAATGGCGTATGTGTCCAGACTTCAGGGCCCTCAATAAGTTGATGGTCAAAGACAAATTTCCCATCCCTGTTGTTGATGATTTGCTGGATGAACTAAATGGGGCTCAATTCTTTACTAAGCTTGACCTTCACTCAGGCTATCACCAAATTCGCATGAAAGAAGTAGACATTCCAAAGACTGCTTTACGAACATGAAGGGCATTATGAGTTCCTGGTCATGCCATTTGGTCTTTGTAATGCCCCATACACTTTTCAGAGCCTTATGAACCACCTGCTCAAACCATATCTCAGAAAATTTGTCCTTTTTTTCTTTGATGACATCCTCATCTATAGTCGCACCTGGGCCACACATCTTCAGCATGTAGATCTGCCCTTGCAACTGCTCCACAAGCATAAATTATTTGTCAAGATGTCCAAGTGCTCTTTTGGCATGGAAGAAGTTGAGTATTTGGGCCACATTGTGGGGCATGAAGGTGTCAAGGTGGACCCCAAAAAGATCCAAGCAATGCAGGATTGGCCTCAACCAAAAACCTTGAAGAGCTCTAGAGGATTTTTGGGTCTCACAGGTTACTATCACAAATTTGTGCACAATTATGGTCGCATTAATAGGCCCCTCACTCAACTCAAGAAAAAATCATTCCTCTGGAATGATGAAGCACAACAAGCCTTTATAGCTCTCAAACATGCCATGTGTTCCACTCTAGTCTTAGCATTACCCTACTTCACCAAATCTTTTGTGATTGAATGTGATGCTTCTGGTACGGGTATTGGGGCAGTCTTAATGCAGGAAGGTCAATCCTTGGCCTTCATGAGCCAACAATTAAGTGGGAAGAATCTGGGACAATCTACATATGAGAAGGAGATGATGGCCATCTTACATGTAGTAGATACCTGACGACCATACTTATTGGGGCAATGTTTCCAAATCCGCACAGACCATCAAAGCCTTAAATATTTTTTGGAGCAACACCTATCCTCGCCACAAAAAAATAAATGGCTCGCCAAAATGCTGGGATATGATTATGAGATCATTTACAAGAAAGGGCGCGAAAATATTGTAGCAGATGCGTTATCCCGCCAATTTGAGGAGGAAAGTACCCTGCTCACAATTTCCCTTCCCATTCCAGAATGGATTGAAGAGGCTCACAAGGAATGGTTTTCACATCCTTGGCTCTCCCAACTCATTAATAAACTGTAGGCGGATCCAAATTCCACAGGGGGCTACTCGTGGCAGGATGAGATTCTTCGCTGCAAGGACAGATTCATAATATCACCAACATCCACCCTCAAAAGTCGCATTTTGGTGGAGTTGCACTCATCTCCCACTGTAGGACATTCAGGATTTTAGAAGACGTATACTCACACTCGAAGATCATTTTTCTAGACATGCATGAAAAAGGACATTCTTACTTTTGTAGCTGAATGCGATGTCTGTCAGTGCCACAAAGGAGAAATGGTCAAATCCCCAGGTACATTACAACCCTTTCCCATCCTGGCCTCAATCTGGACGAAGGTTTCTATGGATTTCATTACGGGTCTTCCAATGTTAGGAAACAAGTCAGTCATCTTGGTGGTTGTGGACAGACTTTCTAAGTATGCTCATTTTTGTGCCCAACCCGCCCTTTTACACCGGCTTTGGTCGCTTAATATTCTTCGAATTGCATGGCATGCCCACTTCCATTGTGTCTGATCGTAACCCGGTCTTCACCAGTAACTTTTGGCAGGAACTCTTCAGGCTACAAGGTACCCAACTACAACTCAGTACTTCCTATCATCCACAAACTGATGTTCACACTGAAGTAGTCAACAAATGTCTGGAGACCTACCTTAGGTGTTTCACTTCAGAAAAGAAACATCTTTGGGTACAATGGTTACCTCTAGCCGAATGGTGGTATAACACCAACTATCATGCCACCACCAAAATGACTCCATATGAAGCAGTTTATGGTCAACTCCCTCCTTCCCCTACTTCTTATATCAAGGGATGCTCGAAGGTACAAGCGGTGGATCAACTCCTACAGAACCACACAACCATGCTGGCCCACCTTAGAGAGAATCTTCATCAAGCCCAAAATCGCATGAAGCAATAGGCAGATCAACATCGCCCAGAACGCAAATTTCAAGAAGGGGATCAGGTATTTTTGAAGCTGCAACCATATAAGCAGACATCACTCAAAGACAAGGGTTGCCAGAAATTACCTCCAAAATTCTACGGACCATATCAAGTACTTTAGCGCATTGGAGAAGTCGTCTACAAGCTAGCTTTGCCACCCTTTGCAAAAATCCATCCAGTCTTCAATGTCTCATGCCTTAAGAAACTGATTGGGAACCATTGCAAAATTCAAACTAGTCTACCTGATGTGGATGAAGAAGGGTCAATCTGGCTCCAACCTGAACAGGTTCTTGACACACGAGAGTGACACCTGCATGGCCGCACGATCAAGGAAGTCCTTGTCAAGTGGAAAGACACCTCTCCGAAAGATGCAACCTGGGAACCAGCTACTATCCTTCAGCAGTTTCCGTAGATTCAGCCTTGAGGACAAGGCTATTCTTATGGGGGAGGGAATGTTAGGGTCCAACCCTAACCCCCTTATTTATGTAATAGGATCGAGTCATAGTTATAGTTAAGTAAAGAGTCAATAAAGCCCATATTAATAATTGTAAGTGGTTAACCCGCATTTAATGAAGGGACCACAGTTAGTTGCAAATGGGCCATGGTATTAGATAGATGGTATTAATAAGAACCATGGTATTGCCCCATGGTATTGCATGTATGAATCCTATATAAAGGATAGAGACTCCCCTCGAGGAGCATCGTGTCTTATTTTGTAATTGAGCTCAGCTCTATTGGAGGTTTCCCCCTCAAAGAGGCAAGTGAACATTGCTTTCTGAATAATAAAATACTTGCTGTTATTTCTCATTGTTCTATGTTCTGAGTATATTTCTTCACATATTTGGTATTCGGGTATCATCTTGCAGGTTAAGAGCATAACAATTCTTGTAGGAATTTCGTCAAACATTTTGTCTACATAGGTAACTGTTCCAATAAAAAATACTCAAAAAATCTGCAAAGAGCTTAGAAAGACAAAGGTTTGATTTTTATGAAAAACAACATAGAAGACAAATCTAAACTTGAAATCAACAAATTATAACAAAAAATCTCATCAACAAAACTCAGAATTTTGGCCAAATTGTCCCTAGAAAAACCGATGAGGGAAAACCAAAGAGAGAGAGAGAGAGAGAGAGAGAGAGAGAGAGAGAGAGAGAGGAGTTTTATTATTTATTCAAAGAAATGAAGAACAATAAAATTCAGCAATGAATGCAAACTTATCCGTAGGAAATCATGCCCAGATTTCCTTGAAATTTGTACCAAAATCCATCTTTGAATTTTGTGTCATTGCTGCCTTGATTTATGTGCCCACTATGCTTAGAAAATCGTGTCAATTGCTTTAGAAACATATAACATTAAATGTTGCACCATTCCTCAATTTGTTTACCCCACCTACCTCAAATTTTGTGCCACTAGTTTCCTTGAAAATTGGGCGTGTCTCTTTACCTTTCAGTTAGCCTCCAAGATCAATGGCCGAGTTTTGATCTTAGCTGCTCATGATCTAACGACTGTGTTTTAATATTTCATTGATTAAATTGGAATTTATCTCATAACTTTATATCTCATAAAGTTAATTTATTTCCCAAGCCACTTTAGGATATTCTTCGACATGCTAGCCCCAAGTCAATGTGGAAGACACTTATCTTAGCTAACTTTAACACTCCCTCTTAGCGATGAAAGTGTTCTTCACCACTCTTATCTCTTCCATGAAAAATGCATTTTTTCCTTTATAAGGGACTTCATGAGAATGTCTGCAACTTGCTCATCAGTGGAAATGTATCTCAACTTCATTGCTCCTCTCTGGACATGATCTCAGATGAAATGGTATCTGATGTCCATATATTTGGACCAATTATGAAATATTAGATTATCCAAGAGTTTGATGAAACTCTGATTATTACAGTAAATTGTGGTGGCCTCCAACCATTGACCAAACAGACCCACCAACAGTTTGCGAAGCGAAATGGTCTCAAAACTTGCCTGACTAGCTGCCATGTATTATGCCTCTACAAAAATCAGTGCTATTGAACTATATTTTCAACTCAACCAAGACACAATTGCCGAGCCCAAACTGAAACAACACCCATAAGTGCTCTTTCATTCCATTGGATTTCTTGCCCAATCAGGATCTGTGTAGCCAACCAAGTGGAATCCATCCCCTTGCACATAGTCCAGTCCATCTAAATAAATGATATTGCCCAATTATAGTGCATGGTGACCAAGGTGCCTTGGTATAGCTATGGGTGATTAATATTCTAGGCATATCAACTTCCGAGAAAATTGATAGAGCATATACATTGAAATTCATTAATATTCCAATATCCCAGTGCCTATGCTCTATCTCTATCAATGGAAAAAAGTTTGACAACCACTGATAGACATTCTTTCCATCGTCCATAGTCCAAAAGTTTGAGTTTTGCAAGGTTTTTTTAGTGCTAACTGATTTTGGGTGTTTCCTAATATTCCAGAGTAAGAGGCCGAAAATTGATGCTCAACCTCCTCTACTCGGTAACATTGTTTTGACATGAAAATTGGTGACATTTGAAATTTATCTTCCAAGAGCCCGCTATATCGGTGCTTATGCTTATGTTGCCATTTCTAAATGATCCTATATATTGATTTCCATTATCTAGATATAAAATTTTCTAACACTTAAAAAAAAATGTTCTTATTAAAAGGATTGAGAAAGGTCGACTTTGAAAGTGTTTTCAATATTAATCGATTTTCGGGATTCTATCGATATAGTGATATAAATAACCTGGTAATGTTTGAAGTGCTAAGGCATATAAGCACTAAGCTTTGGAGAGTTCAATTAAAGGGAGCACCAAGTAAGAGTGGTAAGCAACCGAGCATAGCATAAGGTTGTATTATATGCCAAAATTTGCAAAGGTTTGATTGAAGGGAGTGCCAAATCTTGATATGTACCTTGAAAGAAATGTTGAATTATAGATGTGTCATATTGGTAAAGCGTATTTCTAAAACGTGGGTTGAATTAAGTGCCAAATCATAAAGCATTTCTTTGGTAAAGCACAATTTTAAATGAGAAGTGACTGAACAAAGTTAGATAACAAAGCATGTAATTTCAAAAGTTGGTATTTAAGGGAAGCACTTGGTTCACAACAATGGAGTATGATGCGACTGCATAAAAAATTCAGAAAAATAAATTGGAGAAGAAAATAGTACAAAAAATAGTGTAGAGGAGATTGATGTCTCATGTAGGTTATGTTAGCCTCCTATTGCAATAGGTTTCATATTTCATGATTGACTGTTTTACATGCCAAATATGATATCTTTTCATGCTGCAAGGTTCCATATTTCCAAGAAGTTCCATTTTGAAGAATCATACCATTTTTGAAGAGTTTTACAGATAAGGGAAAGCCAAACAACTTAATCTTGGCTTCCCTAGGTTTAAATTACTTGTTTTAGAAAATAGAGAATGAATATCTGTCCAAACAGCTTAAACTTGGCAGATCAGTAGCTAGGTAGAGAAATGAAGGAGCCCAACTGCTTAATTTGGGCCCTTGGAAGATATAAGGGTACATTTAGATAGGAGGGCAGTCAAAAGAAAAGAAGATAACCAGGGTCTGCAAGTCTAAGTGCACCCATGCAAAAAGAAGAAAAAATGCTAGGCAAGTAGGCTGGGTAAGTAGTTTTGTGGTTGCAAAATCAAGCTGTGTGATCCATTTCATGTTTCAAGTGTTATATCTATTCAAATCATAGTTATGAGGCACTTTTTCATTTGGAGGAACTCAAGCGAGGCATGTCTAACTCCCCCTTCTTCTTATTCCCCAAATCACTCACTAACATCCCCTTGAGGACCTTGGGATCTGCCCAACCAGTCCTGTTACCACTTCATTTTTTATAAAAAACTAAGACAAGCTTTGACTTTCTTCAGTGAAAAGAAGCCACATTTCTTGTGTAAAAATCATTTCTCCACAGTCCATTCACTTCCTATGTTTAAAGTTTCAGTTCACAAACTTAGCCTCTCCCCTACACTTCACCTCACAAATTCATATTAACTTCTAACATTATTATGTAAATCCCTATCTATTTTCCCTTCTCCTTACTAAAAAGCACTAAATAGCTCCCCTATGTACATATCCCCTCCCTCTGGTTGAAATATAACCTTGACTATGCTTGGGAATCGCTAAGTTTGCCTGAAACTTAGCCAGAACCCTCAGGTTGCCTCTCAAACCATCTTCTAAAAATGCATTAGGACTCATTCCTATGCATAAAATTCCCCTCCAAATGTATAAAATCCATCTTTGGCCGTGTTTTACCTTTCCCAAGGCATAAACCCCTTTTTTGGCCATAAACCCTTCTCAAAACACATAAAACCCTTCTCAAGTGCCTTTGAACTCCTCCAAAGCGTGAAATTCCTTTTTAGGTTATCGGACCCCTTCCGAGGCCTCAAAAACCCGTATTTCCCAAATTTTTGACCCCTTGCACATAAATATTAATTTAATATTTGGGCGGGCCCCTGCACATAAACCTGCCGCCAGCTCCGCACTCCGTCAGCCCTCCGATCCACCGGCCCAGATCCAACGGCCCTCAGCGATTTTGGATCTGCCCTGACGATTGACGGTTATCCTCCGATAGCCTGGCGGTTTTACCGTCATACAGAAGACAGGTGTCTGCCTTTTATTGCGTCAGAGCCCCTCTGACAATTACCGCTCTCGTACAGAAGGCGGTCCGATGAAACCACAAACCGCCTTCTGTCTCTCCGCCTCGGACGTCATCGCCACGTCAGCACTACGTCACCCCCGCATCAACCCGCCACTGCGTCCTCTGCCACGTCACCCTGCCACATCACCGCCGTACCGAGACCCACCGCTGACGTCATGCTGACGTAATTCTGGCGTCATCACCGAAAAAAGGCGCGAAAGGCGAAAATCGCAGCGAAGGATGCTCGGAATGAAAAACTGAGGCAGTTTTTGATTAGTGGCATCGCTAAGAAAAAATGGTCAAAATGGAAGGCTGCCTATTGCTCGGCTACCAGCAGGCCCAAAAACTCGCAATTTGACAGGATTTCTTCATGAAGATTCAGAAAAAAGGGCGATTTGACAATTTCAAGAGTATCAGAGGAAAGACAAAGCCCATATTAAATTAAAGAGTATCAGTGAAGCGGAAAAGAGTATCAGAACGACAATACCAAAGCAGGTGAACAGTAAAGGCCCCCAAACAAAGTCAAAGAAAGAGGTGAAGCCATTTAAAGCTCTCATATCACAGTTAATGCACATCAAAACCACTCGAGAGCAGGGGATCAAAGCCCAAAGCACAGATGAACAACACAGAGCCATAAGGACACCATATTAACTCATTTTGATACAGCTGCCTCGAGTGCAGCTCAAAGATATTTTCTTGCAATAATTTCAGGACAAAATTAGGTTAAAAAACTCATTTCCCTCAGACCTATTTAAGGCCTACTGTAATAGATATTTTTAGATATTTTCACTATATAAACCACCCTAATTCATTGTTTAAAGGGTTGGTTGGTTGATATTCCTCATGCTGGACTTGCGCTGTATTTTTGAGAAGCTCTGTAATCAAATATTGCTGGAATGCTTTGGATGAAGAACTAATTGTTGTGTTATTAATGGTTAAAGAGTGACTGTGAAATTCCTGTGCTACTACATGGCTCAATAAGTTTTTCTACCTCTGTTTACAGTTTTATTGTGTTTATGCACAATTGTGTTACCATCTAAATAGAAAGAAAAAAGAATAGCTTAGGTTTTGCTTGACTGCACCCTATGCTCAGTTCTTGTTATTTCTATATGTTTTCCTCAGAAATGGTTATGAATATGCATACTTAAATGATCATGTTTACCCTGTTTCTTTCACATATGACTGTTTTTTAGGAATTCTTTACTGCTCCTAGACAAACTTTCATCCACCTCCCCTCTTTGTTAGCTAATGAAAGATTCTTAGTTGCCTTTCATCTCTGACCTTCATTCCATCTTTATTCCAGCCTGATATTGTTCTATGTGTAGCTATCCTGCTCTATATTCCTCTTGTGACCAAGAAAACGCAATAGCAAGCCCTAATCCATGACTCCATGCCCAATGGTTTGAACTTCTCACACTATGCATCCCAACTCTGCTTGAAAACATCTCCTTCCCACGAAAATCAAAACAAAACCCTTGTACACCATAACTAGCCTAAAATCAACCCAAAACAAAGTTAAATCATAAAGAGAGAGCCCTCTCTGACTACAGGTAGGCTAGGACCTGCAGCCCAAAGATTGGTTTGTGGTTACCTCGGCCGTATCCCTTAAGGAGCCAAGGGACAACCTGAGTGATAACAGGTTAGTGCCTACAAAATAGTATAGGGCATTGATGTTTCCTATAAGTTGGTGCCTACAAATTTGAGATATTGAGGGGATTGGTGTCTCTTGTAGGTTGATTCCTACAAATTATTGTAACAACATGTTATTGCCTACAAAGAACAACCATTTAAAGAAGTTTTATGGTTTTGTATATCTTGTGTTTTGTGTTTTGTTTATGAGATTGGTGTTTTATGTTGTTAGAATGTTTAAACAAGTAAAATTTTTATTACACTAATTCACTACACCCTTTGTTAGAAACCAGGGTCACTACTGAGAAGGGGGGGGGGGGGGTGAATTAGTAGTGATAACAAATACACAACTTTAAACCTTTTTCCACAATATCTTAAACAATCAATAATTCATCATATGAGCACTAAAATTGAACATGAAACTTCATCAATAATCAACAAATAAGATCCGTAACACAAAGCAATCATTCACAATGAGACACAAATCAAATCACATAGGGAAAACCCAAATAGGAAAAACCACCGTGCTACTGCTACTCTCACTCTTCTCTTCTTTTATTATTTCTTCAATCAAATTTATTTACATGATTTAGATGGCCACTACCATCTAGGAGTGACAACCTGTTCCATAGTTTTCTAGCCACTACCAACTAGGAAGTCCCAACTCCCATAAACTGTGCAGGCCACCACTTGCTGAAGGCCACCACCTTCACTAGTTGTCTAGCCCCCACTGGAAGGAAGTTGCTAGTCCCTAAGAAAGTTTTCCAGCCTGTTGACGATGTTGAGAGTTTGCTAACAAAGGGGTCTCCCTGGCATGAAGTCCCAACTAGACCTCACACCATTTAGAGTAGGAGCCCCAACCAGGAAATAAGGTCGATTGCCATTATTCTTAGGGATTTGCCTTGGCTACAATTATCAACATAAGATATTATACAAAAAATCTTTGTAACAAGCAATTTGACACTGGGAGGCATACAATTGCAATGGATATAAGATACTTTCACGACATGAAAACAAAGAGTGAGCCTCTACAAGAAAAATAGAAGTAATACCCTAAAAGAGACAGATAAAAGCATGAAAATGATCATTATTAAACTTGCAAAGTAGTTCACAAATAACAACGATCATAAAAGAAAATAATAATGCACATTTAAAAATATGGATACCAAAGCGAACGAAATAGTTCATTTCATTAGTGTGTGTTAACATAAACATGCATCGGAAACAATGAAAGAATAATCTCACAATCATTCATGACATATGCATGAGAGTGTGCCAGCTCTAATAGTTTCATATATTAATTAAAAGTTCCAATATACATAATTATAATGCTGCCACACTAGCCCCAATAGTGGAACATTAAGTCACCACTTGCTTCTCCAAAGAAATATCTTCTCTCCTTATGCCAAGCTAGAGAAGCCAAGGTGAAAAGGTCCTCAAAAGTCCCTTTGCTTGAGTTATGAGGGTTTATTATAACACATGAGGTGACCTTTCACCTCCCATGTAACTCTTGACCTCCCTCATGACTCTTGAGCTTCTATTATGACTCTTGAACTTCTTACATGACTCTTGGACTTCCTAGTGACTTACGAAATTCCATGTGTGACCCTTGGGCTTCCACACATTTTACATTTTCTCATTTTTTGAAAATACAATCTTACATTCCACAAATTGTGGCAAAAAACATGACACATATGACTTTTGTAGTGACACCTTGAGAAGCCATGACTTGGCGAAAATGACATAAGACTTCATTTCATCAATGCCAAGCTCTTCTCTTTGTTGCTATGACTTCAATTTCTTCATGATGGATGCTTGATTGTACTTCATTTTCACCCTCCAAAGGGTTTAGATGAGTGTTGGAACCTTCTAAGTCAACATTAGTTGCCATTCTCCATCATGGTCCATAATTCCTTTACTCTTGCATGATAACATCTGTGTCTTGTCTCCACGAGTGTCCTTGTAACCTCTTCTTGCTAAACTCCTTGAGCATCATCTCACCATGATTGGGTGATATCACCTACAAATTCATTCATTCATGACAAGACAACATCAACTCCAAAATCAACTATTTTATCTTTGTTTGCTCATGTGAAGATGATTGTAATGGGAAAATTCATAAGAACTAAGGAAGAATCCCAAGAATGCGTACTGTAAAGAGTCAAGTAGTATGGAGTGAGGGTTTGGACACTGTGATTATGCAATGCACAGTGGTAAGGGAGAGGAAAGGTGTGGGCTACGCATTGGGAAAGTCCAGAGGGAAAGGAGATCAGGCTTAGGCAATGTAACTGCGTAATGCGTAGTGATTGAGAGGGAGGATCCATGTATTGTGTAGTTGAGCACTGCAAGGAATGGAGGAAGGCCCTATGTTCTACTGAGATTGTGCAATAAAAAATAAGGGCAAGACTGACCAAGGCATTGTGGAATTGAGTAAGTGAAAGAGGAAAAAGTGATGGACTTGTTGATTGATAATGCACAAAACACAATGATCAAGGAAGGGATGCCAAGGATTGCGTAATTGGGTAATGTAGGGACTGAGGGATGATCACACGTCCACTAGAAATGCGTAGTGCACAATAGAGGCAATATTTGATCAAGGCATTACGCAGTTGAGCACTGTAGGAGACAAGAGTGACATGCTTGGGTACTGTGATTGCACAATGCACAATTGAGCATGGGAAGAGTCCAAGGATGACCTAAATGTCCACTAGAAGTGTGCAATGTGCAACACTAAGTTGGGTTGGTCAAGCACTGCGCATTGGGAAAGTATAGTTAACAGGATGGAGTGATTGAGATTTGAGATAGTTCAATGTGCAATTGAAGGAGGTTGTCCTATATTATTTCTAAGTGCACGTTTCCAGGAGATAAGGTTTCATCATTGTGGCTTGGAAATGTGCAGTGCATAGTTGGAGGAGGCTGAGGGATTAGTCATGAATTGCGTAAGTTGAGAGGACTAGAAAAATTTCAAAATTGACTAAGTGTGGGATCAATGATACAAGAAAGTGAGAGTAAGATCATACAACAAGTCGTAAACATGATCACACACACTTATACAATCCAACATATGAACATAAGAAGTTCAGTACCCAAAATCAACATGTATACAATGAAACGATAGTAAAGCGACACTTAATATGTACCTTTAAAACACAACTATCGACTATAATCAAAATGTGTGCTATGCCATAGGAATGTGTCTAACATATGTTTTAATGATAAATAACATCAACTAGTGCAAGTGAGTGTGCTGGAGATACCTCTAGAAAGTGTGCCATGGTGCTCTTCAATATGTGTGAAAACAAGTGAAAGTGACAAACGTAAGAGTGA
Organism: Pinus tabuliformis; assembly: GCA_031772625.1. Taxonomy (NCBI): domain Eukaryota; kingdom Viridiplantae; phylum Streptophyta; class Pinopsida; order Pinales; family Pinaceae; genus Pinus; species Pinus tabuliformis. The sequence goes on along the minus strand of CM062813.1, from coordinate 1,074,226,510 downwards.
AAGCGACACGTGCAAACTCAAAGAAAGCACAAGTGACACATGTAAGAATGAAAGTGGGCAAAAGAGGAATTTACAAAATATAGAGGGCAAAAGCGACACTTGCAAAATATAGAGCAAGAGAAAACGATGCATTAAAGAGAAAAATAAAGCGAAAACAACACTTGCAAAAGTAAACGTGAGAGTTGAGAAATTCATCGAGAAGATAAGGCATTTGAAACCAAAAGTGGAGGAATGCTCCTTATACTCCAACAGTGCACATAGATCAAAAGAGAAGGATGAATGTGAAGGTGAGCTCTGGGGTGGACTCTTTACAAGGGAGTAGACATGCAATGAGGTTTATGATTGATGATGGTGCTCAGTGCGTGTCGAGGAAACTAGGAGCCAAGAGTGAATTGACTGACTTGAAGAAACAATCTCACTGTCAATAAAGGATGCATAGCCACTTTCTTCATAATATGCCTTGAGATTCTCATTGTCTGTGATAATTGCACAGTCTTTGGCTCGAGGGACTGCGCAAGAACTATCATGAAGAATTTTATAGACACTATACACAAATATTGTGCAGTATCTGTCACTAGGGACTACACAATCACTGTCATTAGGAACTACACAGTCACTGTGATTAGGAATTGCACAATTACTGTGATTAGGCACTCACTGTCATCAAGTACTGCACAATGCTTGACTCGCAAGGATGCACATTAACTATTAGGCTTGCATGTAACAGTAGGTCACTTCAACACTTAGAATTATTGAAGGAAGACTTGAACTCTTGAGCATCATGGCTAAGCATGACATTACTAGCTTGAAACGAATGATGACATGATCATAAGGAGGCTCCACAATTTGGATGTAGGAAAAATTTGGAAAGTGTTCTTCACAGCAACAACAATTGGCGACACAGTCGAAGAACTCCAACTTCTCTGTTTAGGTCTAACATTAAGTATGAGATCTAGCCTTCTGGAAGTATTGTCTCGTCCTAATGATCACACTAGCTTCTTTACTTAGTTCAGTTACAAATGTAGTCTCTTTTATTCCCCTTGTCAGCTCAATACACTTCACAAAACTAGTCAAAATTTAGTGGTTTCAATTAAGGGGAGGAGTATGTATATTTCACAAGTTTAAGATGTTCAAAGTTTTATTATCATCTGTGGTGTTGCTCCATTTCTAGCAGGCCTGTTTAGTACCCTGACATAGTCACTTCAAGGAATCACAAGCATTGATTTGTTACTAGTGACTCTGTTCAATACCTCGGTGAAGTTGCTTGCTTCACCTCTTTGCATAGTAATCCTTTCTCTTCTTTCACCCTTTGTTTATTTTATTAATTTAGGCACATTGGAATTTTATAAGTGTTTATTTCGCCAAGGGAGAAAGAGGGATATCGACTTATTTAACGGGAAATAGAATTTATTCCTTGTTTTGTAGAAACTCTTATATATACACCTCTAAAATTAATATGCTCATTTAAGTTTTATTGCTTTCCCTTCTCTACTCAACTAAGTTGACACATCAAAACCAATCAATAATGAAAGGCCGCTTCAAGGAATGAATATCCTATAATAACTATGAGGATCACAATTCCGCTTGAGCTTTCATTTATGATGAAACATATTTTCCGTACATGCATCATTGACCTTAAACAATATTCTGGCCCAAAGAAAGAAGGGGAACACAAATTAGCCAATAATAGCCAAGAGTTTCTTGTCATCACAATTTCCCTTTAAAAGCTTTGCCACATTGTTCTCTTTGACCCAAAAAAATGAGTTTTCATGCATGATCTTATTAAACAAACATGAAAGAGGAAGACATGACATAAAACGAAAACCAAAATTTAAGAAAACAAAGCAAATGCAAAGACTACGATGAAAAACAAAATGTAGGGTCAATGCAATGCAAAAGAGAAGCTAAAATGCACCTAAGCCTAAACCTAACATAACTTGTTAGAAGGTCAGGGCTAAGAAAATTGAAATTTCTAATGTAACCATTCAAGTTTTTCTTGACTAGCAAACAAAAATTTACGAGCAATTAGCACTAAGATGAAACAATGTGCATAAACATAAATATTTACCTTAATAAATTGCACAAAAAAGTGAAGGCCTTGCCTACTGGTAGAAAGACGTGCCATTAATGCTTCTTTTATCCAATTTGCAATCTTACCTCTCCGTTTAGAACAAAGATCACAAAAGCCTTGAAAATTGTTCGTGAATGTACATTCATCTATGTTTTCAGTATGGGTAAACAACAAGAAATACTGAAACTTATTATTAGCAACGAAGCTTGCCGAGTAAGATTGCTCTAATCATTCATTGATTGGATCACGATATTCATAGGAACCCATTTAAAAACCTTTAAACTCTTGAGAAAAAGAAATTGCAACAAACGAAATCAAATTATAAAAAGAATTTACAAGATCAACCGATGTAAGACAACTATCATCAGATGTATTAATGAGAAAATGATTAATCGAGTGACTTTTGTTGGAACTGATGTTATGATCAGATTAATGAGCTGGTATATAATATTCTAGATTCTTGATTGGTTCTCTTTGTGTCCAATCACATACTAGACCAACAATATGAGAGCTTTGGGGAATAATTATTGGCATCATAGATTTGGGAAACCAATTTGGTTACAAGGTTGACAAAAGATTAGGCACATGTCAAATTAGATCCAACATTCATATCAATACAAAAAATTAATTTTTAAGCATAAGGGTTTTGATGCACCAAATGATTCAAGCATTTATTGACCTCGAAAATGATAGATTGTACTAAAGAAAAAATGGCTAGCTCTAAAGCATAGGCAGAAAGATAAGGAATTGATTACCTATGGAAGAAATTGATGGGGATAGATCTTTTTGGCCCATGATGATATATGTCTTGATAATCAAAATCTGTGAAAGATATTCACTCTAATCATGGGTTTAATACAAGGGATTTGCATGAAGAAGAATTAACCAAACATGAATCTTTGATCCCGTTAGAGACTCTATCTTGAGGATTAATAAGATTAATTTGAAAACGTTGGAAATCCTTCATGAGTGAGCTTAGATCCAATGAAATGATGTTGAGATAACAATTATGTGAGATAATTCTAATCTGACCTAGTTCAAAGACCTAATCAGGATTGCAAGATCCCGACATAAACATCAACCGAAATTGAAGTGCCTTGACTTCCTAACAAGTCCCCAAAATATCAAATGTTGAATGATCCAAATTTGGAAGCGTGGTTAGGTCAACATTTGTGTGAAGACAACTATCATCTTTTCTTTCAATACAATCATTATTCATCAAATGGCAATTGTTAGAATCAACAATTTGATCAGATGTCTCAACATCACCAAATACAATACCCAAATTGTAAGAAAGGTGTTCAATGATTACAACATCATCTTCTTCATCATGGGAAACCTTATCACCTTATCTGGACTTCAATTTAATTTACCAGAATGAAAATTAGAAGAACATGATATATCAATTGACTTAATACATACATATCCACATAAGAGTGGGTGACCTTAGGAAGTGTTAAAATTGACAACTAGGGCCAAACTCCATGTGGGTCATCTTATTTATAGCAGCTGATATTTTTATTGGATCCCTCTCATCGAGAGGTGTAGGATTGATCTAAATATCATCCGATTCCGATAAGTATTCATGGAGTTATGAATTCATTTATGTTATAAGACAAATTGTCAAGTCAGCCAACAACTTGTGTAGGCTCAAAACCCCAATAGTCATGTCTATTCATTATCTACATTTTAGTATAAATAGGTGAGGACTTGAAGTCATTTGAGACACACATTCTTCACGTGATCTCCTCCTCTCCACGTCTTGGGTTTTTGGTGAAGGAGAGACACAAAAGAATACGCTGGGCTAAGTGTATGATGCCCTGGTCGCAGTTAGATGTACCCTAGCTGTAGTCAAGGGAAGGCTCCTATCCACTGTCTAAAGGAGCTCAAATACACAGTCACGTGATGCCCTAATCTGCTGTCAAGTAAGGCTCTAATACGATGTTCAAGAGGCCCTTATACACTGTTAAGGAGGAGCCTTAATATGCTGCCTGTAGCAGCCTAAACACAGTCCTATAACACAGTCAATGAAGACACCTGTTCACGAAGTCAATGGAGGAAGAGGAGCCACAGTAAGCCACAGTCAATGGAGGAAGAGGAGTCGTAGTGAGCCGCAGTCAAGTGAGGTAGCTGCAGTCAAGTAAGGTAGCCATAGTCATGCATGAAGGAGTTGTAGACAAAAGATCGAAGGTCTGTCTACATCTTGGATGGTTTAAGGGCAGATAGACTAGGTCTCGGATGGATTGAAAGAGCTAGAAAGTGACTTCGCATCTTAGGAAGTAGACATACTTGAAGAGGCATGAAACAGTAAGAAAAAATTGGAATAATGGTGAGACGTAGTATCAATGGTGGAAATGATAGTGAAATAACAGAATAGTCTTGGCATTACAACAGTGTAGGTCTCGGTCCAAGGAGATCTTATTCCTTATGACTATCAAAATCTTGATACAGATGAGAAGGAGCAATACCATAGTCTCGGCAGAATTAGAAGAAACAATGACAAGAATGAACAGTCTCATATTCATGACAGAGGCAGTAACCATCACAGTCTTGGCCTAGATGGAAGATCACAACGATCCTTAAGGTACAACCTCAGTCTCGGCATATTCATGTTGAAAAGGATTTTTGGAAATTACTGGAAGCCTGGGCACAATGAGAAGCAGGGATTAAGGTATGTCAAGTGCTACTGTAGTAATGATGGTGATAGTTACATTCTCAGCATAATGGAAGAAGCTATGTCAAGAATGATCAGTGACAAAGTCATGATCTAGTTCTTGTAATATCATGATCTCGTTGAAGATGCAGAGATCACCTCTGTGGTAATTTCAAGGGACAGTCAACAAATAGATGAGATGCAACACTATGATAGGTGAACGAGTCACCTTAGAGAATTAGTTGAAGCAATATGTCTTCAACTGATCTCATGCCGATATCAAAAGTCAAAGTGTTGACTTCTATTGTAAATGTACTATCTCTCTCACTTTCTCTGCTGAAATTTGAAGAACATAAAAGAAGAATTGATCAAGGGTTTCCCCACATTGGTTTTGTCCCTGGCTAATGCCACATCTTGTGTCCTCTTGTCTTGGCTTGTCTTCTGTGATTTATATTTATGTTCTATCTGTAGTTTACTTTAATTCTGATGTGATTACTAATCTGGAAAAGACATTGAGCTAACTATGAAAATTGAAATAAATTTCTCTAGCATAGAATATACCTAAAATTAACATGGTATCAGAGCAGAGGTGAAGACAATGCCTAAGCAAGAGTGAAATAGCAATCACCGAAGACAGTTGGGACAGGACGAAAGGATAAGTGGATTCCTCATCCCTCTTCAAATTCGCTGAGGGTGAAGTCAAAGCAGAGAATATTATCAGACTAGCGCAACAGAAGTTTCTGATGGCCTACTTTAAGATCACTTCATTGGAAGACTGGATCTCAGTGTGGAAGGAAAGTCAGATAACTAGTTCGGCCATTATGCAAAGGAGTATTCAAATGGTTGGGACACATCACTTGATGTTGATAACAATCATTCCAGGGACATCTTCAATGATCAAAGGAATGAAAGGTAATGGCTGACTCTTCATAGAAAGCAAGGAACCCCAGGTATGAAGAATCAAATGATAAGATAGAGAAGTGTTATCTTGGATTGGCCCTCTCCTTTAGATTCTTTGGGAATCTGGCTTATTGATTGTAGTGCTTCAAGGCACTTCATGAACTCTCTAATTTGGTAGAGACGGAAACAATTGTGGGATTATACTTGGAGCCGATGCCACCTATCCCAAAAAAGGGTGTAGGGAATCCTACCTCTAAATTGAATGAGGGTAACTCAATTCATTTACAGAATCTCTTTTATGTACTTGATCGCAAGGAGAACCTGGTATCCATTTCAGCAATGCAAGTCAAAGATTTCAAGGTGGCACTCGTCGATGGAAAGGTACGTGTTTGAAAATAGAATTTTCAAGATGTTTTTGAAGTTCAAGGTTGTATCAAGTTACATGAAGTCCATTAGGGACTATGTCCATTGACACATAGCAACAAAGGTCTATGAGTCAGATTGTGGTCGGGATGCCTGAATTCAAAAGGAGCATGAAAGTACATGTTTGAGATTTACCGAAGGAAAATATTACAAGGGGACCATTCCCCTCATGTAGCAGGTCCACATGTTTGGAACAATTCGAGGGGTTTGAGATTCATGATTAGGAATCTCACGTATACAGGTGGAAGAAAGCCCTCGACGGCTTGAAGAAAAATCCCCTGGGCGTAGTATGAGAGGATTGACAGCTGTCAGATGAAGTTGAGATTCACTAAGATTTAAGCTGATTCAAACCATTGTTTGAAGGTTGTGGATGATAGACCTCTCATACCAGCACCTTATGAAGGATGACCTATTTCAAACAGGTGCAGACCCTATCACTTGCAGAAGTAAGAGGGAGTTAGATCCCGGATGTGAAATGATAAACTGCAAGCATGTGACTACATCGAGGATCCTAAATTTATGAAGTTATATGGTAGTGATGTCAGACTAGATTTGGGAAATGCCTCTGAGTTTCATAAACTCATTTGCGTTGATGTTCTTGGTGAACTTCCGTCCAGACATATGTTTTGCAGTTAGCCTGGTGAGCTCATATTTGGTTGAGCCTCACTAGATTGGTGCCAAGAATCTTCTGAGATATCTTTAGGGCACAATCTCTCATGGATTGAGATACATTACTGGAAATATGAAATTGCATGATTATTCGAATGGTGACTAGGCAGGCAATGTGGATATCGCTAGAGAACTTCTCAGTGCTTTTTCTCTTTGGATTCCGCTTTGATATCATGGATGAGCAGGAAGCAAAATTTGGTTGTTATAAGCACCGCCGAGACCGGATACGTATCTACAAGTATGATCTCGTATGAAGCTGCCCGGTTGAGGAAGCTCTTCAGTGAGCTGTTTGTACACATGACAAATACCACTATGATTCTCTGTGACAACCAAAGGTAGGATTCGAGTATTGAGAAATCCCGTATTTTATGATTGATCCAACAGATAGACATCAGATACTACCTTATCAGGGATATGGTAAGTCAATGAGAAAGGAAGCTCCATTGCTGTGAGATGATGTACAGGTCGCTACACTTTGTCAAATCCTCGGGGGAAAGATCAAATCTGTTATTTTCACGAATGACTTGGAGTTGTCAAGTGACATTTGTAAAAGGGTCACGCATGTTGCATACATTAAGCTCTGGGAGCTCTGGGGGCTTGGGGTACTTAATGGAGCAACTTATGACCACAGGGTGACTCACCATCCCCTGTTGGTGCACTTTGTACAGGGTAAAAGGTTCAACCTTCCCCTATGACACCCCGTGGAGACTATGGAACATAATGATTAGTTCTCCTGTGGGCTTGGATGATGTGTTATCCATGGCGACTATGGACATGATGATTCGCTCTCCTGTGGACAGGATGATCCGCTCTCCTGAGGACAAGATGATTCGCTTTCTTGTGAGACAGGATGATTCCCTCTCCTATGGATAGGATGATTCACGCTCTTGTGAGATAAGATGATTCGCTCTCCTATGGACAGGATGATTCGCTCTCCTGTGGACATGATGATTAGTTCTTTTGTCGAGGCATCCTACCCATGCAGTCTGGGACTCATGGGAAGTACCTCTCATCTGATCAATGAGCAGGGAAATGAGGATAGGGACCATAGTAGTACCGATGGATGCATCATTGTATCTACTATACTACCTATGCTAGGATGACCTTCATTGATCTGGGATCAATGATACTGGTCTGGGACCAGTGAGAATGGTACCCACTGTGACACTGACTTCGGGTCGGTTGAGGACTGGTTTGGGACCAGTGGTACACACTCTGAAACTGACTTCAGGTCAGTAGAGGACTGGTCTCAGACCAATGAGAGTGGTACATACTATGACACTAACTTCAGGTCGGTTGAGGATTGGTTTGGGACTAGTAGTACACACTCTGAGACTGACTTCAGGTCAGTGGAGAATGGTATGACACATTCTTGATAAATTCTTCTTCTTCATGGTTTAGTAGAGCAGAGCTGAGTAGAGCAAGAGCTGAACAGAGCAGAGTAGTGTAGGGCACTGATGGCAAAGATAGTATATTTGGACATATGGATCAACGGATGGAGTTCTCCCTAGTTGAGAGGGAGTGTTGAAATTGGAAACTAGGGCCAAACTCCATGTGGGTCATCTTATTTATGGCAGTTGATATTTTTATTGGATCCCTCTCTTCGAGAGGTGTAGGATTGATTTAAATATCATCCAATTCTGATAAGTATTCATGGAGTTATGGATTTATTTATGTTATAAGACAAATTGTCAAGTTGGCCAACAACTTGTGTAGGCTCAGAAGCCCAATAGTCATGTCTATTCATCATCTACGTTTAAGTATAAATAGGTGAGGATGTGAAGTCATTTGAGACACAAATTCTTCATGTGATCTCCTCCTCTCCACGTCTTGGGTTTTTGGTGAAGGAGAGACACAAAAGAATACACTGGGCTAAGTGTACGATGCCCTAGCTGCAGTCAAGGGAAGGCTCGTATCCACTGTCTAAAGGAGCTCAAATACACAGTCATGTGATGCCCTAATCTGCTGTCAAGTAAGGCTCTAATACGATGTCCAAGAGGCCCTTATACGCTATCAAGGAGGAGCCTTAATACGCTGCCTGTAGCAGCCTAAACACAGTCCTATAACGCAGTCAATGAAGACACCTGTTCACGCAGTCAATGGAGGAAGAGGAGCCGTAGTAAGCCGCAATCAATGGAGGAAGAGGAGCCATAGTAAGCCGCAATCAATGGAGGAAGAGGAGCCGCAGTGAGCCGCAGTAGCCGCAGTCAAGTGAGGTAGCCGTAGTCAAGTAAGGTAGTCGCAGTCATGCATGAAGGAGCCACAGACAAAAGATCAAAGGTCTGTCTGCACCTCGAATGGTTTAAGGGTAGACAGACTAGGTCTCGAATGGCTTGAAAGAGCTAGAAAGTGACTTCGCATCTTAGGAAGCAAGCATACTTGAAGAGGCATGAAACATTAAGATAGACTTGGCATAATGGTGAGACGCAGTATCAATGGTGACAATGATAGTGAAAGAATATAATAGTCTTAGCATTACAATAGTGTAGGCCTCGGTCCAAGTAGATCTTATTCCTTATGACTGTCACAATCTTGATACAGATGAGAAGGAGCAATACCATATTCTCGTTAGAATTAGAAGAAACAGTGACAAGAATGAACAGTCTTTGATTCATGAAAGAGGCAGTAACCATCACAATCTCGGCCTAGATGGAAGGCCACAATGATCCTTAAGGTACAACCTCAGTCTCAACATATTCATGTTGAAAAGGATTTTTGGAAATTACTGGAAGTCTGGGCACAATGAGAAGCGGTGATGAAGGTATGTCAAATGCTGCTGTAGTAATGATAGTGATAGTTACATTCTCAACATAATGGAAGAAGTTGTGTCAAGAATGATCAGTGACAAAGTCATGATCTAGTTCTTGTAAGACCATGATCTCGTTGAAGATGTAGAGATCACCTCTGTGGTAATTTCAAGGGACAATCAAAGTGCATCAAATAGACGAGATGCAACACTATGATAGGTGAATGAGTCACCTTAGAGAACCAATTGAAGCAATATATCTTCAACTGATCTCATGCCGATATCAAAAGTCAAAGTGTTGACTTCTATTGTAAATGTACTATCTCTCTCACTTTCTCCGTTGAACTTTGAAGAACATAAAAGAAGAAATGATCAAGGGTTTCCCCACATTGGGGTTTGTCCCTGGCTAGTGCCACATCTTGTGTCCTCTTGTCTTGGTTTGTGTTCTGTGATTTATATTTATGTTCTATTTGTAGTTTACTTTAATGCTGATGTGATTGCTAATCTGGAAAAGGCATTGAGCTAACTATGAAAATTGAAATAAATTGCTCTAGCACAGAACATACCTAAAATTAATAGGAAAAGTCCTGTGAGAAACTCTTTTATGATTAGATCATTTTCCAGATTAGAACTTGAAAATCCCTATATTCTTGAGAAAACAAGATATCATCCAACATACTTAGGTAATCATTACATATATCGTAAGAGTTATTGATACCAAGGTGATGCATGTCCAAGATTTCATCTCAGTTAGGAGTTTTGGTTTCAATCGACTGATTATCAAGATCAAAATATCCTTGATCAACTCTTGATGTAGAAGCATCACTTTGACATAGAGGACTTTGAAAAAGGGAAGAAATATGGAATGAGTCTTCACCCTTTTTCTCCTTTACTTGTGTAATGTGAACACCTTATACCTGATTATAACATGGACCAACAAATTGAAAATCAAAAGTATCTCGAGAAATTACCGATGGAGCAGATTGATTAAGTGAATAAAGGTATAGAGAGTCATGAGGTGTAAATGATAGAGAATGAAAGGTATCATTCGAACAAGTAATACTTTCAATTAGATCAGATTCACAATTTGAATTATACACATTGATGTCATCTAGAGGAATCAAGGGATCAATATTCACCTCAGGATCCATGGATTTATTAGAGCATTCAAAATTTTCCTAGATAAGATATTTTCCATTGGGAGGAAATGAAGATGGGATAAGTGGATCCGTGATTTGATTCTCAAGTTTTCCAACTTCAATATCAATGCACGAGACTAGCCTATTTGGTAAGGAGAAAGGAGGAGGAGAAGGGACAATAGAAGTGGTAGGTTCCTCCTTTGATATTTTAAGTGCCCCATAACCAAGAAAATCTAGGAGACTCGTAAAATGTTCAGATTCAGATGGTTCTAAAGAAACCCGAACTAAATATTGAAACTTTTCATTCATCCTTCGTAGCAAAGCTGAAAAAACCATTCTAGAAAATCTTTTAATGATTCATTAGGTTTCACTTTAATCTGATTGATTCTTTTATATACATCTTTATAATCATACCTATCAAAGGTGTAATGAAGCTCCTTGAAGAGTTGTTCAAATGAATGGATAGAAGCAGATGGTAAGGTATGCCACCTGTTGATCTAGATTGTCATTGATGTCAATATGGAAATAATCCAAGATACCAAATGATGATATGAAGCCAAGGAGAAGCAGAGTAGATCTGTGAAGAGATAGGAGCAAGAAGCCAAGGAGCAAAGACAATGGAAGCCATTGGAGGTCAAGAACAGGAGCAGTGAAAGAAGAGCTATCGGAAGAGGTCATTGGAAGCCATGAGAAGCAAAGAGGAAAACATCGGTGGATGTGCATAAAAAATGTTAATGGAGGAGTTAACAACAATATCGCATGAAATACTGGAGAAATATCAGAGGAGTTAACATATCGGAGGAGTATTGTAGAGTATCAAAGGAGTTAACATATCAGAAGAGCGGGGGTAGGAAAGTACGAACTTCCTTCATTGTGGCTAAAGTTCCACACTCAATTCTAACCGTTGATCTCATAGTCAACCCTTAGGTCACAGTCAAATGCAAGGGTTAAGGCCGGTTTTTAATCCATGTGCCAGTTGAAGTCCCGCAAATCGTCGATTGAGATAACATTATGGACCCGCTGCACCATTATAATACATCTTAAATAAATATCACATCCACCATACCACAAGTGTTTAAAGCCTTGTCACATTAAAACCTCCGATTGCGATATTATTACGGACCCGATTGCTCCATTATAAAACGCCTTATTGTAATATCGCATCCGCTTTGTCAGAACTTTCATATCGCAATTCATAAATGGATTTCACAGTAAAAACTGCGATTACGATATAATGGTGGACCCAACTGCACCACTATGAAATAACTTAATGTAATATCACATCCGTTGAATTGCAAAGTTCAAAAGGGATGACATGTTAAAACCGACGTTTGTGATAAAGTTGTGGACCCAATTGAGTTATCAAAAGAAGCTTATTGGAAAATCGCATCCGTCACATATCGCAAGTCTTGAAGAAATGTAACGATGGTAAACCATAATTGCGATTAAGGTGATGATGTGGCAGGTGGGACCACCCGTTATATGGTTTTAACTATGTTGATATGTGAAGATCGATGATGTTGATATCGGGGACATAGTATGTTGTGGGCACGGCTTGTAAAAGACCTCCAGAATTAACGATTGCGATTAAAGGAATGATGTGGCATGTGGGATCTCCAATATGGGTATAACCTCTCTTGTGATGTGATTTCCATGAATAATTAAGTCTGTGGATGAAAGGGCCTCTCTGATATAATTTTAATATGTGACATCATAAGTCGGCCTCTCTTCTAAATGAACGTGTCTTTTGAGTATTGGTGAACTCGAAGAGACAGAGGAAGCCAAAGATTGAGAAGTCGAAGGTCGAGAAGCCAAAAGGTCAAGTGAGCATAGAGGAAGCCAAAGATCAAGCAAGTGAAAAAGGAAGCCAAAGGTCAGGCATATCAGGCATCTATAACAAAGAACAAGAAAAGGTTCACAACTGGTGAACTGGAAGAAACAAAGAAAGTTGTAGGTCAAACAGGAGGACAGAAGTAAGTCGTAGGTCCAGCAGGGTTGGGAGCAGAGAATAACTACCAAACATATCTAGACAATATATAGCAGAGGGTTGGAGCCTTGAGGTTGGTGCCTCAGAATTAGAAGGATTGGTTTCCTTAGAGTTGGTGCTCCTAAATCCAAGGTTGGTGCCTTGACAAGACATGATTGGTGCCCTAGAGGTTGGAGCCTCACAAAAGGTCCAAGTTGGTGCTTGGCAACTGGTTGAAGCCCTATATACATTGTACTTGATTTATTATAAATATTATATTAATAAAATCATTTATTCCTATTGTTCATTTTGTGTTCTAAATATAAATGATTTAATTGACAAAAATAACAATTGAAAATAAATACTGATTCACCCCCCTCTCAGTATTTCCAACACCACCATTGCTTAACTTGAACTTCAAGTGTGAGGCTGAATAATTTACAAGCAACATCTTCACAGTTCACTTCGTAAAAAAAAAATTTAGAAATTGAAGTGTGCGTTCAGATATGGTTTTTCCACCATCACCATCAAATTTTAATTGAGACAAGTCATAAATTAGTTAGAGAGCCCCTAAAGCTAAAAATAGATGAAAAATTGCGAATGATCCGATGGTAGAAGTTATGTTAATTTGGGTTTTTTTCTCCCTAAAATGAAACCCTCGGTTTATATGAGTGAATTGTATTGCGGTTGTGCATGATTATTCTAAGAGAGAGAGAGAAGGTTGTGTGAGAGCAAAGATGAAATTACAATGGATTTGCTGTAGGTTTTATCTCTTTATTTTGCTAGATAATATAAAAGGAAGGACTAGTTGTTTCTTTGTGGATGTAGCCCAAATTGGGTGAAACATGTATATCTGTGTCTCTAATTTTTTATGCGTTTATGTATTTTTGTTTCCACAATATTTTATGTGTTCCATTACTCTGTAATATATAAGTTTATAACAATTGGTATCAAAGTCGAAGGTCTATTTGGATGATAAACTTGCAGGAGAGAAGGGTTCCTGGTTCAAGTGGGAGCAATGGCGGAAGATGGTAGGTTTAGGGTCGAGAAATTTAATGACAAAAACTACCAACTGTGGAAGATGCAGATGGAAGATTATCTATATCAGAAATATTTGTACCAACCATTGAGTGGAAAATCAAAGAAGCTAACGAGTATGGCAGACACAAAATGAGAGATTCTCAACAGAAAGGAACTAGGAACGATACGACTTTGTCTGAGAGTGTCAATGGCATTGAACATTTCAAAGGAAACAAAAACAAAAGGTTTAATGACAACATTGCCCAAACTATATGAAAAACCCTCCGGTTTAATGACTGTATTGTCCAAACTATAACAAAAGGTTTTAATGGATGTGGTGGTAGCTGATATACCACCACGGTTTGGCATGTTATTTTCTAGATCGTGGGGAGCTAAATTAAGAGGCACAATGCAGTTAGACTTCTCCTATGCTACCATTCTAGTTTTCAGGCAATTGAGAAAGTTGTGCCGAGAAAACAAAATGAAGTTCATGATAACCAGCAAGGATAAGCCTAATAATCATCCTATAAATGATGTACATACAGATTTAGAGTCTTTTATTTTGTATAATGATAGTGGACTGAACGATGTAGATAGTCAGCTAATAGAAATTAAAGATGTACCAGAGATTTTCAATTGTATAAAGACATTTTCAGATCAAGACAAAAAAGAGCTGCCAAGTTCATCCAAACAACCATCAGGCAAGGCAGAAAAAGGTTCAGGTCAATGATCCGAGAAGGTAATGGAAACTTTAGAAGAGTCTGAAATGAAAGTTCAGAAAATTGATCCAAAACAGAAAAAATATGTACAACTCTTGGAAGAGGAAAGTGGCCTTTGGACCATGGACTTTGATGGTGCCCTTGGGAAAGATGAAGGATGTATTGGAATTTGGATTCGAAGCCCACATCATCATCAACAAGGTAATCTCCCTTAGCATGTTATATTGTTCTCATACAAGTTAGCTTTTGATTGCACTAAAAATGAGGCGAAGTACGAAGCGCTGATCACAGGTTTGAAGATCTTGAAGAAGTTAAGGCACGACTGTGTGTGGTGATTCAAAACTTGTAATCAAGAAAGTTAAAGGTGAATATCAAGCTCACCATCCGCGAATGAAACAATATAAAAATGCGGTTTTAGACATTTTTATGATGTTTCCTTAGTATACTCTTTCAGTTGTACCAAGAAATCATAATCTTATGGCGGATTCATTAGCTACATCTGCAAGTAATTTCAAAATCCCCATATTTTCAAACAAGAAGTTTGAGATTCATGTGAAGCATCGGCCCTCAGTTTCTCACAACTTGCGATACTGGCAAGTATTTTGGGATGAAAAATAGGTGAACAACTTTCTTCAGAGTGAAGGAGAGTTTGAAAATTGTTCTATGGATGAAGTCTATGATGAAGAGATCAAGTCATCAAAGCAACCTAAGTTGAAATATTACAACTGAAGGACAATAATATTTCAAAAGGTCTAGCACCTTTGGAATATTTGTTTTATCAGGATGAAACATTGTCTCCTGAGGTAAAAGAGAAATACATTCGTTTATTGTCTGAATTTTCTGATGTTTTCGCTTGGGATTATGCAGATTTGAAGGAGTATGATAAGAAAATAATTCAACATACCATCCCAATCAAGCCCGATCAAAAACCATTCAGAAAATAGCTAAGGAGGATTAACCCAAGGTTGTTTCCATCCATAGAGAAAGAAGTTAACATACTTTACAAGGCGGGAATCATTGTTCCTATCAGATTTTCTGATTGGATATCAAATCTAGTCCCGACGAGAAAGAAGACCAGGGAGATTAGGGTTTGTGTAGACTTCAAAAATTTGAACAAAGTGTCTTTGAAATATAATTAACCACTTCCAAAAATGGACCATATCCTTCAGAGAGTTGTGGGCACCTCCCGATTGTCACTTTTGGATGGCTACTCCAGTTACAATCAAGTTTTAGTGCATGAAGATGATCAGGACAAGGCATCATTCACCACACCTTGGGGCACATTCAAATATGCAAAGATGCCATTTGGTCTAAAAAATGCAGGGGCCACTTTTCAGCATGCCATGGACATAGCCTTTTCGGATGAGAAAGATGTTTTCTTGGTTGTATACTTAGATGATGTAACCATGTTTTTACATTCAGATGATGAGCATTTGCATCATTTAAGAGTCATTTTTTAGAAGTGTAGGAAGTTTGGGATATCTCTCAATCCAAAGAAAAGTTTGTTTGCCATGGAGGAAGGTAAAATTATTGGCCACATCATTTCAAAAGATGGCATCTGGATTGATCCTTCACGAGTAGAAGCCATTCAACAAATTGATTTCCCTTGCAACAAAAAGGAAATCCAAGCATTCAATGGTAAGATGAATTTCTTATGCATATTTATTTCTAATTTAGCTGAACATCTTAGAGAAATGACCAATATGTTAAAAAAGGATAATGAGGTGAAATGGTCTGAAGAAGCCCGTAAGTCTTTTCATGCGGTGAATCTTGCCTTAACCATTGCCCCTATTTTGATTAGTCCTAATTACACCAATGATTTTATTATATTTTCATTTTCTTTTGAGCATGCTATAACAGTGATACCAATGCAGAAAAGGGATAATACTGAGCTGCCAATAAAATTTTTTAGTCGCAAAAGCAGAGATGCAGTCCTTAAGTACAACATCATTGAGAAACAAGCCTTGGATTTGGTAAAGGCGATCAAAGATTTCAGAGTTTACATTTTACACTCGCATGCTCTTGCTTATGTGCCTAATGTAGTGGTAAAAGGAGTCCTTGTGAAAAATGACCCGGAAGGTAGAAGAGGTAGATGGATAGTATCACTATTAGAATACGATCTTGAGATCAAGCCGATAAGGCTGATCAATGGTCAAGGCTTAGCCAAACTCAAAACTTCATGCTCTAGACATCAACCTTGTGGCAACATTGTCCGACAATCAAGAAGAAGTGGATCTTATTAAGGTATATGAAATATTCATCTCATCTCCATGATATTCTTATATTATTTACCTACTTCAACATCTAAATCCTCCTCTAGGCATGTCTAAGGCTAAGAGTAGGTCATTAAAGTTGAAGGTTTCCAAATATTATATCATGGGCAATGCACTTTATTGGAAAGATCCTGGAGGCGTGTTTCTAACTGTTTGACCGACGCTGAGTCCAAAGAAGTAATAAATGACTTCCATAAAGGAGATTGTGGGGGTCAATTGTATTGGAAGACCACGACCAACAAAGTTACCAGAGCAGGTTACTATTTGCCTACTCTTTTTGCATATATCTACAAGGCATTGATGAATTGTCACGAGTGTCAGGTTTTCCAAGGTAAAAGAAAGCTTCTTCCTTTGCCTCTACAACCAATATTAGTTAATGCACCTTTTCAGTAGTGGGGCCTAGATTTCATAGGTGAGATTAATCCATCATCATCTGCACAACACAAGTAGATATTGATAGCTACAAACTACTTTACAAAATGGATCGAAGCGATCCTAACTAGGCAAGCAACTGATTCGGTTATCATTCAGTTTTTAGAATCTAATATCTTGTCTCGTTTTGGTTGTCATAAAAAGATTATCACAGACATCGTGGCAACATTCAAATCTATAAAGATGATTGAATTTTGTGACAAGTACAACACAAAGTTGGGACATTTTACAGCATATTATCCACAAGGAAATGGTTTAGCGGAGTCCTCTAATAAGTCCTTAATCAACATCATCAAGAAACTATTGGAGGCTAACAAAAAGAATTGGCACAAGAAGATGATCAATGCATTGTGGGCAGATAAGGTGAGTAATAAGAAATATCCCGGGCTTTCTCCTTTCCAGATTGTATATGGAGTAGATACTGTTTTTACTACATCATTAGCAATCCTAGTCATCAGATCGCTACAAGAAGCAGGAAGTGAAGAGAATGATATTCAATTCCGGATCAATCAAATGATTCACTTAGAGCAGACATGGGAAGAGGTATTTCAGAACACCTCCAAGCTTCATGAGAGAATAAAGATCATCTATGACAGGAAGACAAAGGAAGATGATTTCAAAATCAGAGATGTGGTACTTCGTTGGGATGCTAGAAGCGAAGACAAGGGTAAGCATGGTAAATTCGAGAACTTATGGAAAGGCCCTTATCAGGTTTTAGCTTTCTAGGGACACAACTCTTTCTTGTTGGACAAGATGAATGGAGAAACATACTTTGGAGGACCAGTCAATGGTAGGTTCTTGAAACATTATCTTTTCTGAATTGTCCAAGTTTCATTGTACATATATTTTAAATTCTCTGCAAGTTTGAAGCTGAAGATCATTGGAGTTCAGAGCCCGAAGTGAAGGCCATGGAGCTTCACTGATTTTCTGCCATTTTAAGTATTCAGTCCATAGTCATGTAAGTCCGTTTTTGAGTAAGTTTTGAGTCGGTTTTGAGTTATTTGAGTTTGCATCCTAGTTTGAGTTTTTTTGACCGTATTGGCCCATATGGTTAGGCTACTTGGTCTACGGTGTTCTTGGCACCTCCAAGGAGTTTCCATCCCCAAATAAGGCCAATGTTAGTGTCAGTATTTGAAAACTTCCATCAGTGATCAAGATAAATCTTTCATATCATATTAGTGTCCCTTTTGAAATTTTTATCATTCCACCTGGCTCATCATGCAAAACGTTTACTCATTGATGGTAGCCCAAAATAAAAAATCACTTCCCTCTCAAAAAATTTGTATTTGCCGACCCGCCTTCATGTCTTGCTGAGCATCCATTGACTATAAAGGATCATTTCATCATGTTTTATATCAGTCAAGTCCACCTGAAGTTCGGTCATTCAAGATTCCATTAGGTCACCTAGGTTTCATTTTCCCAAGGTTCAATAAATCACCATCTCACTGCATAAGATCAACAAGGTATGAAAGTGAAGCAAATAATACCCCTTTTTCAGTTTTCTAAGGGTTTACAAGCATGCAACCATGGTTAATGAAAGTCATAAATTTGATTTCAAGAAAGGAAATTATTCCAGTTTGTAAATTTTTAATTCAAAACAGATGTAATAATTTTTATTTCATTTATGTAATTTTATGCCTATTATATGTAATAAGTCACCATTTTAGCTTTTTACTCAATTCCATTGCCAATTGCATCCAAACAAAGGTCAAAATCAAGATTTCCAAAGCATCATCCACTTGTCAAAGGAAGAAAGGCCAGAAAGTCAAAGAACATTAGTTTGAAAGTTTGAAAAGTGACATGAAACATTAGAAAATGGGTTTGCAAATCAAAAATCAAAACTCATTCAAGTATAAAATCCCTCAAAGACATCATATGCAACATTCATTTGCACTCCTACACTCTCAAAGTCTCCTTAGCAAAAGAGAAGTTTCGAATTTTAGGCGAAATTGGGCAAAACAAGGGATTTGGGCGCGTTTTGAAAGTAGAGGTTGCATTTAGAAACTGGAGGGTGCGTTCAGAATTGGTGCTGCACGTTTGCCAAGAAAACCAATGTATTTTCTATGGGCTCTGCGCACATGTAAGTGGAGGGCGTGTTTGACCATTGTGTTGCGCCTTTGCCTGAGAACAAACATAAGTTGTCCAAAGCACCCTACATTGCTCAAAACATCAATTTTTTCCACCAAGGTGCTCCAGCAAGAAAGTAGGTCCAAATTACATTGTTCCTCTCCTTCACAATTGATTTTTGTGGTGTTTCATTTGTTTTGGAGTCATACTAAGTTTAAAACCCTAGTAACCTAATTCCACTCCCAAAACTCATTTCCTAGCATCCAAAACTCATTTCCTAACACCCCACTACCATTCCAACATTTCATAACTACCCCTATCACCTACCCATTCCCATCTCCTCAATTTCCTCACATCCTTCCATACTCCCAACACCTACATTCCATTTTATCATTTCCGTAGGGTTTGAATCCAATAACCCATGGCTGAAGAAGAAAACATAGGTTAGAGTGAGGAAGAAAGACAGGAGAGGAGGCTATCCAAGAAAGGAGGGAGAATCATTAGACATGAGCCAACCAAGACCAGAGAACTCATGGCATCTTCCATCACTGTGACAAGCTTTAAACATATGGGTTGTTTTGAGTTTTGTGAAAAAGTGGAAAGGATCCAACATCATCCTGTGTTGACCAGATTATTCATCACCAACCTCCATGAAAACCAGGTAAACCTTCCTGGTGTCACCTTCACTATATCTCCTACTATAATAGGAGAAGCCTCTAGGATCCCAAATGTTGGGGAAAAATGGTTTAAACAAGGAGAATTTGACCTTTTTTATTATGAGCCATATCTTAAACCGAGATACAAGAATGAGAGAAAGATGATTTTTCCTTTGTCTTACCTTTTAGACAGATATATTCCCATGATGAAAATCGTCTTGAAGTACTTCACATGTGAGGGTAGGTTTTCTTGGCTCTACTCCTATCATATTCGGCTAGTCATGCATTTTTTAAGAGTCAAAATTCTTGATCTGCCCTACTATCCTTACCGGGACATTGATAAGATGTCATTCATTACTCAAAGGAAAGACTATGATCATCAAATGCAAAACATATTTCACCACTCCCTTGTCAAGATGATAGTTCTACACCACCTTGATCAGATTAACATTGCATGGGACACTTTCATATCCAATGAGGTTTTCACAGACCCACCTATTCACCATGGCCAAGAAGCACCTTCATCTTCTCATCCATCCACCTCCATTCCTCCACCTCAACCCATACATCATCCATCTTCCTCTGATGAGTCAGCCACACCATCAACTTCATCATCACCATCTCATGAGCCTATTCATTCACCTGGCATAGATGAAGACAATGACCAAGAACACATTGAGCATGGTGAGAGAAGTAAGCCTAAAGGGGCTAGTTTAGGTACCTTGACAGATACTTATCAGAGAGGGCACATGCAAGTGTTTTCCCCACAGATTGTGGGAGGCGCCTTGCCTTCTTCATCAGAAAAGCAGGTACATAAGGGTAAGGAAAAGGTTATAGAGACAGAGATCTAGCAACAGGAGGAAGACCTCCATGAGACAGAGCATGATTTTCAGTTAGTTGATCCAAATGAACATGGTGATAGTGAGATCACAACCATTGTTATCAAGGGGAAGAATGCACTCATAGGAGAGCTCCAGGCCAACTTGCAAATGGCCAAATACATTATCTCATAATACGAGTAGGAGAAGAAGCAATTTGAGGTAAAAAATGAGCTCATGGGGGTTCAGCTCATCAAAGCAAAGAGAGAGGTTGAAAAGGCTAAGGCCTTACTTGATGAGGCATATGGGAAATATGATGAACATCTTGATGAATAGGTGCCAAGAAAAAGGCCAAGGACTAGAGGCCTAAAGAGAGATTTGGAGTTAGAAAGGCAAAAGGAGGCAGAATTAGCTAATGAGCTCACCCTAAATGAGCAATTTGCCAAAATGGTGAATGAGAACCGGGAAAATTGGCTAGAGAGGGTGAACACCCATATGGAGGGCTTCTTATACAAGGCCAAAAGGGATGTTGATATTCAGAGAAGGATGGCTAAGTACTATGCCATGAGAAACAAAATTGCAAGAGCTAAGCTCAAAAGAGCTCATGCAAAAATCGTAGCCTTGACCAAGCAAGAGGAGAAAAGAAGGCTAGATATCCTTGCCGAGGCATCACTCCATGCCTCAAAAATATGATCAAACATCAACTCACCAATTTTGAGAATTTTTTACCATGTTTTGCAAGTTATAATTTTCTGTGTTTTTTAAAGTATTTTCAACACAGCCAATATGTCAAACGCGCAACAACTAGGGTGCTGCGCTCTTTTTTGAGGCATCTAATGGAAAAAAGGCCAACAATTTTGGATTCATAGTGATGAGGACATCCACCCTCTGCATTTTCTAAGAATTTGGAGGAAAAATGGTCAGCCAAAAGGGTCAAAAACCATAAAAAACCACCTTTCAGCCTTTTTTTGGCCTGGGCACTGCGCGTTTACCAGTCTTGAGAGATTGCAATTTTGACAGAGCAAATGACTTCCAAATTGAAAACTGAAGTTATATCTGGAAATTAAAGTCAAAGGGATTTCCAATGAGCTATCTTGGAGTAAATTTGGACTCTGGGAAGGCACCCAAAAGGAGCCCTGAAGTTGGAGGGCGTGTTTGACACTAAGAGGATGCATTTGACAAAGGGAGGGCACGTATTTTCACTGTTTCTCTCCAAATTGACTTTCACCTATGGAAAATTGATGTTTTACTAATTTAAATGATAAGAATGATGTAATTATTATGTTTTTACTATTATATAAGGTAAATAAATTAGTTAAATGGCCTACATGGCATGTAATGAATCAATTTGCTTAAGTTAGGGACGAGTCACTTTGACCACCCAACACTCTAGCTATCAGTTCAACCTTTCTTGCAACTGCTCCTCCTCTCATGGATTTGACCTCTGAGGCTAGGATGAGTTGGTTTGAGGCCTATATTATGTATTTTCTTAGTCATTTCACAGGTTGGACTCTCTTGATGTTGTAATAACTTTCAGACTTTGGCATGGAATATACTGGATGAAGCTGCAACTATTTTGGTGGGATTCTTGTGGCATGGTAATTTGATCTTGTTTCTTCTTCTGTTTCATATGTATGAATGTTTTGTACCTCTCATGATCCATTTCACTCTATGATATGTTGATTTTAAAGGTGTGATAAGAAAAATTCATCTTTGTATGCTCCATTTTTGGAAAACCATCAAAGATTATTTCGTTTCTTCAGTTTAAAAAGAATTCATGACCCTCATGCTCTTTTTAGCATCTCACTAGTATAAACCATCTCATCACTATACTAATGAGTTTAAAGTACCTTGCCTACCTTTCCCCATCAGATGTTTGCAATTCAGATTCATTTTGCCTTGACTTGGTTCATTCTCTGACGTAATTCACTCATCCTTTTGACTACCCAAAAAAATCAAATCAAACAATCCTCTGCACTTTACATCTAGCCTAAAACCCTAAGCTATCCAGCGCTCCTGGCTATGATCCTTTGGAGAGAGCCCTCTCCGGCTTGGTAGGGCTAGCTACCAAGCTAAAATATTGGTTTGTGGTTACCTCAACTCGACTTTTCCTCAGCCTTGGAGATCCAGAGGAGTGATAACATACTGGCACCGTTTCCGGGGAACGAAAGGTTGATTTTCCTTGGGTGTACGAATAGTTCACATTGGAGTTTGGTCCTCTGGATGATAGGACTAAGATTCACTAAGGCTAATTCAGTGATTGCAGTGCCTAGATTGTAGAAGCTGGTGTCAAGGAGACAAAGAGATAAATTCTGCATCCTAGTCTAGTTGATTTGGTTGAAGTTAATTAGAGCTTGTTCAAAAGAAAAGACAGGTACATATCACAAGTTCGATCAGACTTCCTCCCATTGGTAAGCTCTCAATCATTACCAATTTTACATTTTGCTATTGAAGACTTTCCTTTGAAAAAATCTATGTTCAACTCAAAGTCTTAGATCTCTGACCCTATTAAGATACTGGCTTCTAAAATATACACCAGGTCAAACGCTGACCTTAATCCTCCTTCTCTGGTTGATGAACCTGAGAGATTGTTGAGAAAGCCTAAAGTCCCTGTCCCCGAGATCGAAATCACAAAATTGGAAAGGACCACTTCCTTTCCAGATCAACTACATAGTGTCGAGGATATACGTTTCGACATTAAATTTAAGTTATCCTTATTCCGATCAAAGTCTGAGTCTAGTCTTAGTGAAGAAGTTTTCGATCCTATAAAGTTTGACTCATACATTTCTGGCTCAAAGTCATTGTTTAACCAACCTTTTGCCGCTTCTCAATATTTAAAACTTGAGCATGAGGTTTGGTCAAATTTTGATAGAATTCAAAGCCTAGCGGATCAATTACAGATCACTGCTGAAAAAGCTTATATTTAGTATCAAATTGAGCTCTTATCTTCCGCCACATCCTCTACTACATCTCCAAAAACATCCATCTCACCCCCTCTACTACATCGGAATGGATGTGGTGGTAGTTGATATACCACCACAGTTTGGCATGTTGGACAATTGAGAAAGTTGTACCAAGAAAAAAGAATGAAGTTCATGATAACCTGCGAGGATAAGCCTAATAATCATCCTATAAATCTTCTACATACATATTTAGATTATTTTATTTTGTATAATGATAGTGGACTGAATGATGTAGATAGTCAACTAATAGAAATTAAAAATGTACAAGAGATTTTCAATTGTATAAATACATTTTCATATCAAGAAAAAGAAGAGATGCCAAGTTCATTCGAACAACCATCAGGCAAGGCACAAAAAGGTTCAGATCAATCATTAGAGAAGGTAATGAAAAATTCAGAAGAGTCTGAAATGAAAATTCATAAAATTTACTCGAAACAAAAAAAAGATGTACACCTCTTGGAAGAGGAAAGTGGCCTTTGGACCATGGTCTTTTATGGTGCCCTTGGGAAAGACGGAGCAGGTATTGGCATTTGGATTCGAAGCCCACATCATCATCAGCAAGGTAATCTCCCTCAGCATGTTAGATTGTGCTCATACAAGTTAGCTTTTGGTTGCACTAACAATGAGGTGGAGTACGAAGTGCTGATCACAGGTTTGAAGATCCCGAAGAAGTTAGGGGCACGAATAATTTCCGTGTATGGCGATTCAAAATTTGTAACCAAGAAAGTTAAAGGTGAATATCAAGCTCACCATCCACGAATGAAACAATATAGAATGCAGTTTTAGACATTTTTAAGATTTTTCTTGAGTATACTCTTTCAGTTGTACCAAGAAATCAGAATCTTATGGTGGATTCATTAGGTACAACTGCAAGTAATTTCAAAATCCCCATCTTTTCAAACAAGAAGTTTGAGATTCATGTGAAGCATTGGCCCTCAGTTCCTGACAATTTGCGATACTGGCAAGTATTCTGGGATGACAAACATGTGAAACAATTTCTTCAGAGTGAAGGAGAGTTTGAAAATTGTTCTATGGATGAATTCTATGATGAATATGATCAAGTCATCAAAGCAACCCAAGTTGAAATATTATAGCTAAAGGACAACAATATTTCTAAAGGTCTAGTACCTTTGGAAGATTTGTTTGATCAAGATGATGTAGCAAGGAAGCCTACATTGGTTCCTATAGAGAAAGGTGTCAAAAATGTAAACATCGAAACAATAGACAAACGAAAAATGATCAATCTATCAAAAACATTGTCTCCTGAGGTAAAAGAGAAATACATTCGTTTATTGTCTAAATTTTTTGATGTTTTCACTTGGGATTTTGCAGATTTGAAGGAGTATGATAAGAAAATAATTCAGCATACCATCCCAATCAATCTCGATAAAAAACCCTTCAGAAAAAAGCTAAGGAGGATTAACCCAAGGTTGTTGCCATCCATAGAGAAAGAAGTTAACATACTTTGTAAGGCGGGCATCATTGTCCCTATTAGATTTTCTGATGGGATATCGAATCTAGTCCCAACGAGAAAGAAGACTAAGGAGATTACGATCCGTATAGACTTCAGAAATTTGATCTCTCACTGCATCAATCCCACTGATTCCTCCCGCTACTATGTACTTTGGGCTCCCATAGCAAGGTATGATCCATGAGATAAAACCTCTCAGTGGACCCTGCCCAATTTCAGCCTTCATGGGACTATCAATTCACATCGCCCCACCTCACACCTGGAGGTATGGCTACATGTGATCCCTCTACCCACTTCTCCATGTGGCTCCTCCAAAATTTTCTGAGACTTCTTCTGGGACTTCATCTTGAGAGGTAATTTACTCTCCCTCTCAACCACCAAGTCTCTAACATTTTGCTTGCTCCTCAAGGCTTTGAATGCATCTGAACCTCAAGAGCATACATGTTCTTAACTCGTGAACCAATCTGTTTCACCTGTCTCATGGTGATGTGTCTAAAGAAAAACTTTCCCTTACAGAAGACAACATCGTAGCCTTTGTCCTCCAACATCGCGACCGATATCAACTTCTTCTTCAGTCCAGGCACATACTTCACATCTGTCAAGGTGATAGAAGTTCCATGCTCCCTTTGAAAAGCAACCGTGCCCACTCCTGAAACACTATTGTTGTAGGGAAAAGTATCCGATTCGGATGACCCTATCCCACTCTAAGGGTGATAGTACCTCAGCAACAACTGTAAAGAAAACTACTTAAGGTTTACTTCTTTACGAAAGCAAGAGAGAATGAAGAAATGCACTAACCGTTGCCTTGCGCTTAATGTCGAATCCAAACTCTTCTCTTTGCTGCTTGCTCCCAGCTCCTTGCTCTTTTGCTGGCCCAGCTACAATGAGATCCTGCAAAATAACAAAGAAGGAAACTACAAGAAGCATGCAATCATAACTGATTCAAGGATTGGCATAAATCAAATATACAATTATCACAATACATCATTGAAACAAGTGCATATAGAAGAACCTCAATAGCTTTTATTAATGGAAGAAGTAAAGTTCTAAGAGTGTTACAACCATTGAAGGCCCCAATCCAGCAACACCTCCCAGCAGAAAGAATTTCTCCTCTTCACCTCCTTCAAGCAATCACCCAATAGTTCTATAGTGAAACCAACAGCATATCATTACTTTGCACAAAATTCCAGCCCCCTGAGCTCATAGGAGAGAGCTCAATATATAGATGAATTGAGAAAGGATGAGTCAGCTTGCAACTGATGTGTAGCTGCCTTGTGTCCTCTCTCTCTTCAGTTGATCTTCAGTTCTTGAGTCCACTTGGAGAACCTTGCTTCCACTTGGAGAAACAGAGCCTCTGACTCATCACAAGGCGAAATCCCTGATCCAAGTGTCATTTTTGGAAGATTCTAGAGCAATGACTCAGTGTGCTACTTGTCCCATCTCGCTCAGCGCAGGTGGTCTTTGTTCTACCTGCTTTGCAACACAGGTACACCATGGAGGAGTTGAGTTTCAGCGCAGAAGCCTAGTGGAGCACCTGCTTTGATTTCAGGATTGCTTGTTTTTGAGTGTTTTCAGGTGGAGAACTGATCTGAGAGCTGTTGGTTTGTTGATCTTGTTCCTCTAGGGGTAGGAACATCATGTTTAGGGACTTTGGATCCCTTGGATTATTGACAATTCATGCCTGATGCTGCAAGGCACAAAATTGTCTATAACAGATGCCCCCTAAAGTATGAGGTCGTTTATCGGGTGAAATGCTTTATTAGGAGGATTCGAAGTTCATTCAATCTGCTGAGAAGTGTCCTGTAATAAGATACAATACAATACATTATTTTTCATACTTTTTCATGATCTAGCTGAGGCGGGCATTCCCATGCTCAGCTTTATAAATTCATTTTGGTACATAGCACAGACGATCGTCTGATGATAGACTGATAATTCTCTGCTGAAATTATCATCCTTTGAGAAGGATGATCATCTGCTGCAATGATGTACATATCAAATGTCTTTATATCCTGAATATATATCGCAGCTCGGATGGATGAAACTAGATCCAGGGTCTTCAATCTCTTCCGATCTTCACTCGATGTACAAGTCGATCCATGTGAGAATTTCTTGAAGTCGAACATGGAAAGACATCGCTTGATTACCGGTCAATGATGTAAACCGTTAACAAGCGCGAGAGGAATCACCGATAAGGATGATGACCCTGAAGGTACGGCAGTACAATTCACATGGTGGGAATAAAGGACTTGGCGTCAACCACCATGCAAAATCTTCTGGTCGAAGGTCATTGATGTATACCTGTCGCCGGAAGTGAGAAACTTGCCGTTGAGGCATGCAAGCTTCAAAGTACTGAAGGGGTTGTTCCTAGATCAACTCCTTGGATAATGAGCTGATGTCGACAAGGAGCGATCCGTCAAAGGAGGGCCTTAATGAATCCCACATCAGTGACACGGAACGGAGCTAGTGATTGTGATGAGGTGAAAACAAACTGTGATGTATGATTCAGGGTGGCGGTCATGAAATGGATGAAGGACAATGTATGGCAGTGGATGGGACACGGTTGACTCTTTGCAGAACAACATCTCTTGAACATATAACGACACTGATGTGATGGATTGGTAGCATTACCCCAAATGTGGATGGTGTGGCGAGGACCATGGTGATGAGACCGGTGAATGAAACAACCCAACCCGATGTGATACGGAGGACAAAGTGTCATGTTCAAGAGCGACTTGCTACCATTAAAGCTGTGAGGTTCTCCCAATTTTTCCCCAGTCATTGCTGACCAGTACCTCTTTATTTTTATCAAGCTTGAGGAGGATAACATATGCTTGTTCTATAACCTGCCCTTCGGGCAAGCCCATCGCTATGTTTTAACGAGCCTAGCGATAGGGAAACTTGTTCTCGTCTAAAGACAAGTTTGTCGCTATTTAATGAATTTAACGAGTCTAACGACAAGGATAACTCGGTCCTTTTCATTTTTAGAGAGTCTGAAAAGGTACATAAAGTCAACTCCAAAATTCCTTTTTCGTCATCTAATCCCTTAAGTCCGAAAAAGTATAAAACAATACAGAAGGGATGAATTTTCGATTGCTTTAACGAGCCGAACAAAACAAGCGCTTGATCTTTTTGTGCAATAATCCCTCAGGTCCAAAAAGATTAAAATCTAGAGGAGGGATAGCTCTTCCGGTCGTTTAACGAGCTAGAAGGCCAAAACTCGGCAAACTTTTCATATTTTACGAGTTAGGAGAAAAGAGCTCAAAGAAGACTCGTCTTTTGAGGAACGAGTGATAAACAGGGATAGCAGCAGATTCCAGGTACAGGTTGGAATTTTCCAATCACGGCAGTGTCACAAGGATGGCTAAGTGAAATCACTCTTCGCAGCTGTTCCTCAAAATGGGTAAACAAACATATGGAGATGAACGATTGGCCAAATGAACGGATGGAGGTGAGACTGCAAGAACATGACCAAGGGCTTTAATATGGCTGTCAAAGGTTACATTTACCAAGGTTATTTACCAGTTCATTTTTTCTAGGTGAGCTTGAACTCTAGGGGAAGATTGCTCACAACTTATGTTTATTTTTTAACGAGCATGAACTATGTGCTAAAACTGCTCGGATCTTGCGTTTATTTTTTAACGAGCATGAACTGTGCTAAAACTGCTCGATTATACCAGTCTTAATACAAGGAATGCCTCAGGTGAGGTAGTCATATTTAAGGAGCTATACCTCACTAGTTACTCCAATTTGGAAAGTTTTAACTTTTGCCCCACATCCTTTCTTTATGCAAGCTGGAAACGGCTAATCCTACGAGTTTAACGGGTTAGACCTACAGGTTTAAAGGGAGGACCTAAAAATTTAAAAAATAAATAGTCGTCCCGTGCTTGCACTCCAAAAGGTTCGCATGCCCCCAGGTATAAAGTATAATTTCAAGGCTACCCCTCCTCTGTCCCACCTCTGTTTTTCTACTTGTCATCTTGCTATATTTTTAACGATACTTGTATTCTCGTTATTTTTCGGTGCCGACGGTTCTTGTCTTCCCATCAGTTCACTTTTTGATTTTTGCAAGATCGCAACAGATAAAACATTGGCGTTACGGAGGGAGGTTTGCCTCTTACTTATTATCCGAAAAATGGTTTTGTTCGCTGCCGCAAACTAAACTCTCTTTTTCCGGCGATGTCTATTACTAGGTTACTAAAGATGGTGACCACTTGTTGCAGCAATTTCATCTCTTTCTTTGGAGGCTGCCCCTACTTATCCTTCAAAACATATGTTTTAATGGGTGAGGCTTGCCTTCAAAGATGGTGGCTACTTGCCGCCACAAATGGATCTCCTCCCTCGGCATCCTACTTACCTAGACAAGGGGAGCGAGAAGCTGATTATATCACTCACATAACTTTGACAAAAGAACTTTATCCTAGAACAACCCTCTCTTCCATGCCAGACGGGGTACGGACTAGTCATATTCTTCTGCGGAAATTAACTTTATACCCAAGGTTTTCTCTGCCCAAGGCAGGCCAGGGTGCATGCCCCCTGGGTCCCAGTTCTTTCTTTCGAATCACTCGCATTCATCGGGAAGTAGAACCGGGGGTGGAGGCATTCCTTGAGTGAATAAACCGTTAAGGGATGGTATTTGACTATTTGTGATGCGTGATCCTGGAAATGAAAGTTGGTCTACGAGCTTGACCATTCTTCCTTCGTGCGGAAAACACATAACTCTGAAGAGTGAGGACACTATCGCCTCCATGCAATATATATAGTCTCGTCCAAGGAGTAAGTTATACACCAAGGGTCCCTGGACGACCATGACATTCATATGAACTGTCTTCCCCTTCAATGTAACGGGAACATTGGGGAGAATCCCTAACGGGCGACTGGTTCCTTTATCAAAACCTGATAGATTTCTCATCTCAGGTAAAAGCGCCGGGGAACCCAGTGCTTTCCAAGCAATAGAGGAAAGGATACTCACAGATGCCCCTTCATCAATGATAGTTCCAGCCATCACCATTCTGTAGATTTGGACGATGATTCTGAATGGGATACTGGCTGGTAACCGGGGTCTGCCTAGTTGATTCCAATCAAAGGAGACAACCAGGTTGCTTGGTGGTGGGACCGAATACACGACCGGGTATGACCCTGACGATGTTCCTTCCTGTGATAAAGGAATGGCCGCGTTGCCCTGATGCTCATCAGAGTTTGTGTTGATGAAAAGAATCTGGATGGTGTCATCCTTGTTCTCTTCAGTGAGGGTGTCATTTGAAGATGAATCTTCAATGACGGTGTCATTTGAGGATGAAACCTCTGAAGGAAGAACCGGGTCAACTGCCGTTTCGACCTTTAGACTTTCGTCTGGTTTGGATTCAGCAGGTTCATTCTCAATGACCGACACTTCAGCTGACCACTTGATCGGGCCAGCTGGATTTTCAACTATCGAGGGACTTGGCACGAGTTTTTGGTATCCAGGAGGAAGTCGTAACGGTGAAACCGGACGATCTTCCAAAACTCTCTTCGCCTCATCTAAGAATGGGCAACGGTGGATGGCGTGATCATCTTCACACAGTCTGCAGGGTGATCTTGGTCTCCCTCTTTGTCCTTCACTCTCGCTAGTTGACGGAATGCAATCAACATGTCTATCAGAGGTTGAAGCTACCGGATTGTGCAACCTGGGGGACCAGTCCCTTAGTATCCGGGGAATACAAGGACAGTCACGGTAGAAGTGGGTCCCTTTGCAAATGACACATGGCGATTTAGGCCCGGTCGGTGCAGTGTGTGGATTTTTGTCAGATGTCTTTTGCTTGCCCCCAGTCGCCTTCGCCTTAGGCTCCTTCTGCTTCTTTTCTTTCTTCTTCTTCTCCTTCTTCTCCATGGGAGGCTGACTTTTGCCGGCTCTACCTTGCGAAGATGAAGGATCAGAGGAAGAATTGTAAGAAGTAGAAGGCTGGTGGGCAGCTCTAGACTGGTCTGACTGTTAATTCGACTGCTCAGGATTAGTGGTGATCTGAACTACATTAGTTGAAAAGAGCCATACAGGTAGGCCAATTGTCAATCGTGGAAGTGACAATGTGGCCATATGAGGTGCACCAACATCTCCCCAAGAGGAGAAGGGATTGGGACTTCCACCAAGGTGACTTTCTTGGTTGGTGGGCTCCATACTTTTCAACTGAAAGATCAACGTGGGAATAACAGGTGATTATGTTCCGATTAAAATAAATTTTAATAACGACGCTTTAGACACAACTTTGCTTTTTCATGTTTTAAGAGTCGAGAAAAAGCTAAAGATGACTCGAGTCTCCTTCGATGTTTTAACGAGCCCGAAGTGACAAATGCTCGGATGGACTTTTTCAGTTATAGAGTTTGAAAAAGGCCAAAAGAAACTTCTCTGGAGTTCTAGGCAGAGGGTGTGCCAAACTTTTCGTGAAACCACAGAATACGTTTTACGGTACGGGTGGTCGATCTTCGTGAATGCTGTGTTCACTGCATCGCGATCAGTAGGGCGACCGACACGGCTTCCTATGGATAAAGGATTTGTTCCTATAGGGGTCTCCCAATATATACACGACGGTACGTGGGAGCACAAGTCCGTATTAGTGCCACCAACTCTCAGGAGGAATCACCCACCTTCGTAGAGATCGACAGTCACTATGTTTAATGACGCCGGAACACATCTCTACCTAGACCTCTATGTGTTTGCGTTATGTTACAAAGCGTTGTTATGTAAATTGAATTTATTTTAATGTTGATCTTGTTTAGCAGTTTGCCTTTAAGGATCACCACGAGATGTATGTAACAAATTCCTGAATGCAGTCTAAGATGAGAAGCAAACTTTTCAATCTTTTAACTTTGAAAATCTTAACTACTGAGGGAAAAGAAAGACAAATCTTTTCACACAGATCATAGAGCACACACTAATGCAATTTTTCCTAAATCAGTATGCAAACAGTCAAATGCAAAATGCACAATGCATGTATTTTCTTTTCCCTTTCTTAATGTTGATGTATTACAAAAAGAAAGTTGTTATATAACTTTGATTTCGATTTCAAGCGAAAGTAAACAAGCTAGTCCAAAATCAAAAGACACCTTAAGATTTACTCGTTTAAACACTGGAAATGCATGAAATCAAACCATAATGACGAAAGTAAAAAGACTAATCAGCTATGGACAACAAACAAGCTAACTCTTTAGACCAGCAAAATGCCTAACACAGGTTCAGATCTAAGAGGCCAAAGCAAGACTAGTTCACTTTCGTTATGGGAAATTGTAAATGATGTAAGAAATACAAAAGAACAAGTACAATTTCGTTATATAACAGAGGCGGAATGATGGCAAGTAAGGTTGGTTTCAGAACAGGTACAAGACTGGTAACTGGCTGCAAAATCTATAGTGAAAACAAGCAAGAAAAAGGGAGGAAACCCCAAATGCACAAGGCAAAATTGGGCCAACGCAGGTGCTGCATAGCCAGTCTGGCTCTCAGCGCAGGTAGCCCCTTCGGGACCTGCGTTGCAAAGCAGGTAGCCGGTGTACTACCTGCTTTGGAAAACGAAAGTTACGTTTTCTGAGTTTCCGGGTCACAATTTTCACAAAAATTCACAGTTTTTGCTCAAATCAGAAGCTATCAGTCAAACACACACTAAGGGATGACAAGGAAGATGAAAAGATATCACTAAGAGCTTACAAGGATCCTTGTAGATCAGCTCTTCAAATCATGAACATGCTCAGAAATGAGCTAGAGTAGCTTCCCTCTACTTCGCTTTTGATGTAGTCAAAAGATTTTCGATTTGGTACTCTTTTGTTCAGGAAATGAATAGCAAAATACTACAAAAAATCAAACAGATACGATCCCCAGCGGAGTCGCCAGTTTGTTGTAGGGAAAAGTATCCGATTGGGATGACCCTATCCCACTCTAAGGGTGATAGTACCTCAGCAACAACTGTAAAGAAAACTACTTAAGGTTTACTTCTTTACGAAAGCAAGAGAGAATGAAGAAATGCACTAACCGTTGCCTTGCGCTTAATGTCGAATCCAAACTCTTCTCTTTGCTGCTTGCTCCCAACTCCTTGCTCTTTTGCTGGCCCAGCTACAATGAGATCCTGCAAAATAACAAAGAAGGAAACTACAAGAAGCATGCAATCATAACTGATTCAAGGATTAGCATAAATCAAATATACAATTATCACAATACATCATTGAAACAAGTGCATATAGAAGAACCTCAATAGCTTTTATTAATGGAAGAAGTAAAGTTCTGAGAGTGTTACAACCATTGAAGGCCCTAATCCAGCAACACCTCCCAGCAGAAAGAATTTCTCCTCTTCACCTCCTTCAAGCAATCACCCAATAGTTCTATAGTGAAACCAACAACATATCATTACTTTGCACAAAATTCCATCCCCCTGAGCTCATAGGAGAGAGCTCAATATATAGATGAATTCAGAAAGGATGAGTCAGCTTGCAACTGATGTGTAGCTGCCTTGTGTCCTCTCTCTCTTCAGTTGATCTTCAGTTCTTGAGTCCACTTGGAGAACCTTGCTTCCACTTGTAGAAACAGAGCCTCTGACTCATCACAAGGCGAAATCCCTGATCCAAGTGTCATTTTTGGAAGATTCCAGAGCAATGACTCAGTGTGCCACTTGTCCCATCTCGCTCAGTGCAGGTGGTCTTTGTTCTACCTGCTTTGCAACGCAGGTACACCATGGAGGAGTTGAGTTTCAGCGCAGAAGCCTAGTGGAGCACCTGCTTTGATTCCAGGATTGCTTTTTTTTGAGTGTTTTCAGGTGGAGAACTGATCTGAGAGCTGTTGGTTTGCTGATCTTGTTCCTCTAGGGGTAGGAACATCATGTTTAGGGACTTTGGATCCCTTGGATTATTGACAATTCATGCCTGATGCTGCAAGGCACAAAATTGTTTATAACAACTATACCTTTCATCGTCAACCATCTCTATGTGCATCTTGAGGTCTTTCTCCTCCAAGGTATTGAATAAAATTTTATTGCCAATCATGTGGAATGAGGCTCCATTGTCAAGATACCAACCACAACCCATCATCGATGACACCATGCACGTGATGAGAGTAAAGTCCATTTCGAACTGAGAGGCTAATGCCTCACCTTCCGATCCTTCCGAGGATCCATTCTTGGACTTCTTCAATGGGAAATTAGTCACATAATGTCCCATCTCGTGACAATTAAAGCATATCACTTTAGACTTATCAACCTTCTTCCCTCCATGAGAAGAATTCAATTTGGAATGGGAATCCTTCCCCTTCCCTTTCCTTGCCTTACTCACTAAGGCCATATTTTCTTCATCATCATCCTTGAATGAAGAACCATCTCGAGTGCTCCTCCTGATATCCTCCTGCATAAGATCCGAATATAGTGGTTCCCAATTCGACAGTTTCTCCCTTCCGTTCATAGAGTCCTGGTAGCTATTCCAGCTCTTTGGAAGGCCAAGGAGAGCGAGGCTCACCATATCATCATCGGCAGTAGTTATTCCCACACTACCAAGATCATCTCTACAGGTGGTGAGCTTGTTCAGATATGTGGAAATAGTATCGCTGTTCTCCATCTTGATTCTTCGAAGCTTATCCTTGAGCGCCAATTTCCTCTGGTCGCTAATGTTCTGGTAGAGGGCCTTCAATGTCTTCCACATTGAGTATGGAGTATCCTTCCCAGGGAGACTCAAGACAATATGGTCTCGAACTCCCTCAAGGATGATCTGTCTCGCCCTTGCCACACACTTCTTCCACTCAGCCAATTGTTGTGCATTAGTTGAACCTGGCTTTGGAATTTCTTGATCAATGAAATCCTTCAAGCCATTGTCTTCTAATACAGCCTCCATGCGATCTTTCCATGCTATGAGCTGCCTTCCAAGGCATACTCGAGTCTCAAGCCATAGAACACCATTGGCCAACCTTGAAGTATGATAAGAATTCGATTTGCACCTGCAACCCCAAACTTCAAACTTTGAATTCTCTTCTCCATATACTGTTCACAACTTCGATAAACTTGGCTTCGATACCATTTAGAAATTCTCTATAGATCAGCTAGCTCTGATACCATGTAGAAATTCTGCAAATTCTCTACAAATCTACCTCTAAGACCATTTAGAAAATATGACTGTAGATTAACCCAATAATGCAATATAACCAAGGAAAAATATTATAATATACTTCTAGTATCAATTTGCGGAAGCTTAAAGATCGAGCTGAAAAATATAACCAAAAGAAGAAGAATCAATGCACATGAAACACAAAAAATACTCAGAGGAAAGCCTCAACTAAAAACTCCACTATTTGTATTATCATACAAGGTGTAAATACATCAGAATTATACAAAGCCTTAGCTCTCACAGCTAGCCAGCTCTCATTACAATCCTCCTAGATGCTCATAGGAAATCAAAGCTTCTCACAAGCATTCTCCTCTACCCTCCAAGCTCCTATTTCCTTGGGCAATTTCTTTTGGCTGATCCTCCTGTTACCAAGTGGAAGACTCTCAACCAAGTGGAACACTGATCTCACATCCTGTCAGAATTGCGCAATCCTCCAAGGAACCTTGTTCCTTATGCATGCATTAGTTTCCTTTATAGGAAAACACATGCAACTGATAGTACACTGTCCTTAATTTTAATCTCAACTGGGTCTTTCTCAGAATAGACATGTATGAGTTTCTGATGAGGGAATCTTCAGTTATCTGGAGTACACTGGTTGAGTGCATGCATACATTCACTGACTGATAACTCACAATTTGTTCCTCCAATAGTTTGGAACTAATTTAACTGGACCTAACTCAGTAAACTGAGCTAACTAATTACAACTCAAATATAACTCAATCTTATCTCCTTAATTAAGGGATAATCTCCTTAATTTAAGGGATAACTGTTGCATGACTGCAGAAAGACTTCTAACTTGAATTTCTCCAACTAATTCATCCATAATGGATTAATTAATTATTTTCAAGCAGCTGGTGAGAGTAAATTCGAATTTTAATTCACAATTTTAATTCAAGGACAAATTAAAATTGGAATATTCTGGATTCTATTTTTATCATTTCTTGTTGCTATTTTCAACAATCCCAACCAATCCCGATCAAAAACCCTTCAGACAAAAGCTAAGGAGGATTAACCCAAGGTTGCTGCCATCCATAGAGAAAGAAGTTAACAGACTTTGCAAGGTGGGCATCATTGTTCCTATCAGATTTTCTGATTGGATATTGAATCTAATCCTGACGAGAAAGAAGACCCGGGAGATTAGGGTTCGTGTAGACTTCAGAAAATTTAACAAAGCATCTCTGAAAGATAATTATCCACTTCCAAAAATGGACCATATCCTTCAGAGAGTTGTGGGTGCTTCCTGGCTGTCACTTTTGGATGGCTACTTCGGGTACAATCAAGTTTTAGTGCACGAATATGATCAGGACAAGGCAAAATTCGCCACACCTTGGGGCACATTCAAATATGCAAAGATGCCATTTGGTCTAAAAAATGCAGGGGCCAATTTTCAGCGTGCCATGGACATAGCCTTTTCAGATGAGAAATATGTTTTCTTGGTCGTATACTTAGATGATGTAACCGTGTTTTCACATTTAGATGATGAGAATATTCATCATTTAAGATTCATTTTTCAGAAGTGTAGGAAGTTTAGGATATCTCTCAATCCAAAGAAAAGTCAGTTTTCCATGGAGGAAGGTAATTTTCTCGACCACATCATTTCAAAAGATGAAATCCAGATTGATCCTTCACTAGTAGAAGAAATTCAGAAAATTGATTTCCCTCGCAACAAAAAGGAAATTTAAGCATTCAATGGTAAGATGAATTTCTTATGCAGATTTATTCCTAATTTAGCTGAACATCTTAGACAAATGACCAATATGTTAAAAAAGGATAATGAGGTGAAATGATCTAAAGAAGCATGCAAGTCTTTTCATGCGGTGAAGCTTGCCTTAACCATTGCCCCTGTTTTGATTAGTCCTGATTACAACAATGATTTTATCATATTTTCATTTGATTCCGAGCATGCTATAACAACAATACTAATGAAAAAAAGGGATAAGACCGAGCTGCCAATAGCATTTTTTAGTTGCAATATCAGGGATGCAGCCCTTAAGTACAACATCATTGAGAAACAAGCCTTGGCTTTGGTAAAGGCGATCAAAGATTTTAGAGTTTACATTTTACATTCGCATACTCTTGCTTATGTGCCTAATGCAACGGTAAAAGAAGTCCTTGTGCAGAATGACTCGGAAGGTAGAAGAGGTAGATGGATAGCAACACTATTAGAATACGATCTTGAGATCAAGTTGACAAAGGTGATCAAAGGTCAAGGATTAGCCAAACTCATGGCCAAGTCAAACCTTCATGCTCTAGACATCAACGTTGTGGCAACATTATCCGACAATCAAGAAGAAGTGGATCTCATTAAGGTATCTAAAAGCTTCCTCTCATCTCCACAATATTATGATATTATTTATGTACTTCAGCATCTAAATCCCCCTTCAAGCATGTCTAAGGCTAAGAGAAAGTCGTTAAAGTTGAATGCTTCTAAATATTGTATCATGGGCAGTGCACTTTATTGGAAAGATCTTGGAGGTGTGTTGCTGAACTATTTGACCGAAGATGAGTCCAAAGAAGTAATAAATGACTCCCATAAAGGATATTGTGGGGGCCACTTGTCTTGGAAGACCACGACCAACAAAGTGTTGAGAGCGGGTTACTATTGGCCTACTCTTTTTGCAGATATCTACAAGGAAATGATGAGTTGTCACGAGTGTCAGGTTTTCCAAGGTAAAATAAAGCTACTTCCTTTGCCTCTACAACCAATATCAATTAATGCACCTTTTCAGCAGTGGGGCCTAGATTTCATAGGCGAGATAAATCCATCATCATACGCACAACACAAGTGGATATTGATAGCTACGGACTACTTTAAAAAATGGATCAAAGTGATCCCACCAGGAAAACTTCTGATTTAGTTATCATTCTGTTTTTAGAAACTAATATCTTGTCCCATTTTGGTTGTCATAATAAGATTATCACAGGCAACGCGGCAACATTCAAGTCTAAAAAGATGATTGAGTTTTGTGACAAGTACAACATAAAGTTGGGACATTCTACAACAAACTATCCACAAGGAAATGGTTTGGCAGAGTCCTCCAATAAGTCCTTAATCAACATAATCAAGAAACTGTTGGAGGCCAACAAAAAGAAATTGGCACAAGAAGCTGATCAATGCATTGTGGGCAGATTGGGTGAGCAGTAAGAAATATCTTCGGCTTTCTCCTTTCCAGATTGTATATGGAGTATATATTGTTTTTCCTACATCATTAGCAGTCCTGGTCATCATATTGTTACAAGAAGTAGGAAGTGAAGAGAATGATATTCAATGCTGGATCAATCAAATGATTCACTTAGAGCAGACACGGGAAGAGGTATTTCAGAACACGTCCAAGCTTCATGAGAGAATAAAGAGGATCTATGAACAAAAGAAAAAGGAAGATGATTTCAAAATCGGAGATGTGTTACTTCATTGGGATGCTAGGAATGAAGACAAGGGTAAGCATGGTAAATTCGAGAACTTATGGAAAGGCACTTATCAGATTTCAACTTTCTGGGGACAAAATGATTTCTTGCTGGACGAGATGAATGGAGAACCATGCTTCGGAGGACCAGTCAATGGTAGGCTCCTGAAACATTATCTTTTCTGAATTGTCCCAGTTTCATTGTACATACATTTTAAATTCTCTGCAGGTGTGAAGTTGAAGATCATTGGAGTTCGAAGCTCGAAGTGAAGGCCATGGAGCTTCACTAATTTTTTTCCATTTTAAGTATTCAGTCCATATTCATGTAAGTCGGTTTTTGAGTCAGTTTTTGAGTCGGTTTTTGAGTAAGTTTTGAGTCAGTTTTAAAGTAATTTTTAGTTGGTTTTTGAGTTATTTGAGTTTGTGTCACAATTTTAGTTTTTTTGACCATATTGGCCCATATGGTTAGGCTACTTGGTCTATGGTGTTCTTGGCACCTCCAAGGAGTTTCCATCCCCAAATAAGGCCAATGTTCGTGTCAGTATTTGCATACTGCCATCAATGATCAATCTTCCTCTTTCATATCATATTAGTGTCCCATTTGAAATTTTTATCATTCCACCTAGGTCATCATGCAAAAAATTTACTCACTGATGGTAGCCCAAAATAAAAAATCATACTTCCCTCTCAAAAAATTTGTATTGGCTGACACACCTTCATGTGTCTTGCTAAGCATCCATTGACTATAAAGGATCATTTCATTATGTTTTATATCAGGCAAGTCCACCAGAAGTTCAGCCATTCAAGGTTCCATTAGGTCACCTAGGTTCCATTTTCCCAAGATCCAATAAATCACCATCTCACTGCATAAGGTTAGCGAGGTATGAGAGTGAAGCAAATAATAACCATTTTTCAGTATTCTAAGGGTTTACAAGCATGTAACCATGGTTACCGAAAGTGCCAAATTTGATTTTAAGAAAGGAATTTATTCCAGTTTGTAAATATTTACTATAAAATAGATGTAATAATTTTTATTTCATTTATGTAATTTTATGAATATTATATGTAATAAGTCACCATTTTAGTTGTCTACTCAATTCCATTGCCAATTGCATCCAAACAAAGGTCAAAATGAAGATTCCCAAAGCATCATCCACCTGTCAAAGGAAGAAAGGTCAGAAAGTCAAATAACATTAGTTTGAAAGTTTGAAAAGTGATGTGAAACATTAGAAAATGGGTTTGCAAATCATAAATCAAAACTCATTCAAGTATAAAATCCCTCAAAGACATCATATGCAACATTCAATTGCACTCATACACTCTCAAAGTCTCCTTAGAAAAAGTGAAGTTTTGAATTTTTAGGTGATGTTGGGCAAAATAGGGGATTTGGGTGCATTTTGAAAGTAGAGGGCTCGTTTAAAAACTGAAGGGCGCATTCAAACTGGTGCTGCGTGTTTGCCAGGAAAACAAGTGTATTTTCTAAGGGCATTGCACGCCTGTAAGTGGAGGGTGCGTTTGACTGTTGTGCTGCGCCTTTGCCCGAGAACAACTAGAAGTTGCCCAAAGCACCCTATATTGCTCAAAACATCAAAATTTTCCATCAAGGTGCTCCAACAAGCAAGTGGGTCTAAATTACATTGTTCCTCTCCTTCACAATTGATTTTGTGGTGTTTCATTTTTTTTGGAGTTATACTAAGTGTAAAACCCTAGTAACCTAATTCCACTCCCAAAACTCATTTCCTAACACCCCACTACCATTCCAACATTTCATAACTACCCCTATAACCTCCCCATTCCCATCTCCTCAATTTCTTCACATCCTTCCATACTTCCAACACCTACATTCCATTTCATCATTTCCCTAGGGTTTGACTCCAATAACCCATGGCTGAAGAAGAAAACAGAGGTCAGAGTGAGGAAGAAAGACAGGAGAGGAGGCTATCCAATAAAGGAGGGAGAATCATTAGACATGAGCCAACCAACACCAGAGAACTCATGGAATCTCCCATCACCGTGACAAGATTTAAAAAAATGGGATGTTTTGAGTTTTGTGAGAAAGTGGAAAGGATCCAACATCATCCTGTGTTGACCGGGATTATTCATCACCAACCTCCATGACAGCCAGGTAACCTTTCTTGGTGTCACCTTCACTATATCTCATGCTATAATATCAGAAGACTCTTGGATCCCAAGTGTTGGGGAAAAATGGTTTAAACAAGGAGAATTGGACCATTTTCATTATGAGCCATATCTTAAACCAAGATACAAGAATGAGAGAAAGATAATTTTTCCTTTATCTTACCTTTTAAATAGATATATTCCCATGATGAAAATCATCATGAAGTACTTTACGTGTGAGGGTAGGTTTTCTTGGCTCTATTCATATCATATTTGGCTACTCATGCATTTTACAAGAGTCGAAATGCTCAATCTGCCCTACTATCTTTACCGGGACATTGATAATATGTCATTAATTTCTCAAAGGAAATACTATGATCATCAAATAAAAAACATCTTTCACCACTTCCTTATCAATATGATAGTCCTACACCACCTTGATCAACTTAACATTGCATGGGACACTTTCATATCCAATGAGATTTTCATAGTCCCACCTATTCAGCATGGCCAAGAAGCACCTTCATCTTCTCATCCACCACCCCCATTCCTCCACCTCAGCCCATACATCATCCATCTTCCTTTGATGAGTCAGCCACACCATCACCTTCATCATCACCATCTCATGAGCCTATTCATTCACTTGGTATAGATGAAGACAGTGACGAAGAGCACATTGAGAATGGTGAGAGTAGTAAGCCTAAAGGGGCTGGTTTAGGTACCTTGACACATACTTATCAAAGAGGGCACATGCAAGTGTTTTACCCACATATTGTGGGAGGGCCCTTGCCTTATTCATTGGAAAAGCAAGTACATAAGGGTAAGGAAAAGGTTATAGAGACATAGATCCAGCAGCAGGAGGAAGACCTCCATGAGACAGAGCATGATTTTCAGTTAGTTGATCCAAATGAACATGATGACAGTGAGATCACAACCATTATCATCAAGGATAAGACTAAAGTCATAGGAGAGCTCCATGTCAACTTACAAAGGGACAAATACATTATCTCATACTATGAGAAGGAGAACAAGCAATTTGAGGTAAAAAATGAGCTCATGGGGATTCAACTCATTAAAGAAAAGATAGAGGCTGAAAAGGATAAGGCCTTACTTGATGAGGCATATGAGAAATATGGTGAAAATATTGATGAAAAGGTGCCAAGAATAAGGCCAAGGACTAGAGGCCTAAAGAGAGCTTTGGAGCTAGAAAGGCAAAAGGAGGCATAATTAACCAATGAGCTCACCCTAAATGAGCAATTTGCCAAAATGTTGAATGAGAACCGGGAACATTGGCTTGAGAGGGTGAAAACCCATATGTAGGTCCTCTTAGACAAGGCCAAAATGGATGTTGATATTCTGAGAAGGATGGCTAAGTACTATGCCATGAGAAACAAAATTGCAAGAGCCAAGCTCAAAAGAGCTCATGCAAAAATTGAAGTCTTGACCAAGAAAGAGGAGGAAAGAAGGCTAGATATCCTTGCCTAAGCATAACTCCATGCCTAAAAAATATGATCAACCATCAGTTCACTAATTTTGACAAATTTTGACCAAGTTTTGCAAGTTATATTTTTCTATGTTTTTAAAGTATTTTCAACACAGTCAATATGTCAAATGTGCAACACCTAGGGTGCTGCGCTCTTTTTTGTGGCATATGATGGACATAAGAACAAAATTTTTGGATTAAGAGTGATGAGGACATGCACACTGTACATTTTCTAAGCATTTGGAGGAAAACTGGTAAGCCAAAAGGGTAAAAAACCATAAAAAACCACCTTTCAGCCTTTTTTTTTGGCTCGGGCACTGCGTGTTTAGAAGTCTTGTGAGATTTCATGTTTGAGAGGGTAAATGACCTACAAATTGAAAAATGAAGGAATATCTAGAATTAGACTCAAAGGGATTTCCAATGAGCTATCTTGGAGCAAATTTGGACACCGGTAAGGCAACCAAAAGCAGCCCTGCAGTTGGAGGGCGCGTTTGACAGTCTTCTCCAATTTTCACTATTTCTCTCCAAATTTAATTTCACCTATTGGAAATTGATTTTTAACTGATGTAAATGATAAGAATGATGTAATTTTTTTTACTGTTACCTAGGGTAAATACATTAGTTAAATGGCCTACATGGCATGTAATGAATTAGTTTGCTCAAGTTAGGGATGAGTCACTTTGACCACCTTACACTATAGCTATCAGTTCAGCCTTTCTTGCAACTAATCCTCCTCTCATGGATTCGACCCCAGAGGCTAGGATGAGTTGGTTTGAGGCCTATATTATGTATTTTCTTAGTCATTTTATAGGTTGGACTCTCTTGAATGTTGTAATAGCTTTCAGATTTTGGCATGGAATATATTGGATGAAATTGCAGCTATTTTGGTGGGATTAATGTGGCATGGTAATTTGATCTTGTTTCTTCTTCTGTTTCATATGTATTAATGTTTTGTACCTCTCATGATCCATTTCACTCTATGATATGTTAATTTTCAAGGTGTGATAAGCAGAATTCATCTTTGTATGCTCTGTTTTGGGAAATCATCATAAATTGTTTCATTTATTCAGTTTAAAAGGAATTCATGACCCTCATGCTCTTTTTATCATCTTACTATTCTAAATGAACTCATCACTATACTACTAAGTTTAAAGTACCTTTCCAACCTTGCCCCATCAGATGTCTGCAATTCAGATTCATTTTTCCTTGACCTGGTTTATTCTCTGATCTAATTCACTCATCCTTTTGACTACCCAACCAAAATCAAATTAAACAACCCTATGCACTTTACATCTAGCCTAAAAACCTAAGCTATCTAGCCCTCCTCGCTATTATCCTTTGGAGAGAGACCTCTCTGGCCTGGTAGGGCTAGTTACCAAACTAAAATATTGGTCTGTGGTTACCTCAGCTAAAGTCTTCCTCAGCCTTGGAGATCTGGAGGAGTGATAACACTTATGGTGATTAGTGACAAGTGCGTCCATGAGATATAGTGTATGAAATCTTAGTTTGAAGTCCACAATTTCTGCCAATTCACCTGCTCATTCTTTCGTGCTTTAGCTGGAGCTTGATGCTCAAGATTCTACTTTGTACTCAACTCTCCACATCGAATTCCCTTCTTTATGTCCTCCTCTTCATGTTACTACAACGCCAATATTAAGGGTTCTTGTTGTTGTATGTCGGCCACCAGAATCACTCATTTCTATTTGAGATTAACTAGATCTATGCCCTGTGTATTCAGATCCATGTATTTTTTTCAGTCCACCTTAATGAAAGACTATTGAACCAAGTTCTCTTTAGTATCTTTTTCAAATTAAGTGATAATCAGAGTGGAGTAGAAAGCCCTAGTCATAATATTCAAGGCACTCCTCTCTTAAGATGTCCTAGGAACTGGTCTACAATCAACCCAAAAGATGTCTCTAAGAGGCTTCTATATATCCTGAAGCACTTGTGCGACAAGTGACAACAAAAGCTACAACATCTTTTTGGTGCCATTTCCAGGGAACATATTAGATAATATTTCCCTTGGGTACGACAAATATTTACATTCCCTCTGTTATGTGAGCAAGGGAAGTGTGGGTTGAAGATATCTCACCTTGGCGACTCCACTGTCTCAATTTCATTATAAACACCTTGGCGACTCCACTGTCCATATTTTTATCTGATCATTCTGGCTTATAAGATGCCCCATACCCGCTCAGATACCTCTCAACAAAGAACACCACCTGTATCTAACCCAGAAAGAATCATATTCAGAAGGATTTGGAAGGAAAAAAACCAAAATACTGGTGCTACTGTCTCTTCATTT
Organism: Pinus tabuliformis; assembly: GCA_031772625.1. Lineage (NCBI taxonomy): Eukaryota > Viridiplantae > Streptophyta > Pinopsida > Pinales > Pinaceae > Pinus > Pinus tabuliformis. Next base: position 1,074,182,107 of record CM062813.1, on the reverse strand, counting down.
CTTGAAACATCCTCATCCAACTCACAAAATGCCATAATTCATTGCTAAGATTTTCCTCCTAGAGTTCTGGTATATCCTTCAGAAAGTGGTCAGCTACATAGTACTGCCTCCTTAGAGGTGAAATAAGAATAAGTTTCAATCGACACCCTTTCTCTCTCATTTCCTCTCCTCCCTGAAGTCTAGTATGTAAAAGATATACTCGAGAGCATCCCTACCCACAGTGTGGACATTTTCTCATTCCACACTTAATCAGTTGTCTCACAATTAGTCATACCTCAAAGACCCCTAATAAATCAAGCACCACCCCCTCTGATCCAATTTCTGTCCCATGCTTCTTTTTAAACAAATATGCTCCATTAGACCTTCCTCAACCTTTATATGCTATGCCATAGGACTATCTCAAGGTCCTGCCTAGGTTTAATGAAGAAGCTGACATATCGACACATGGACACAGAAATTTTCTTTACCTTTGCAGAAAATTTGAATGTTGAGCACCAAGATGTAACACTAAGGATTTTCGTCCAATCTTTAGATGGGGAAGTCAGGAAATGGTTTAAATGTTTTCCGAATGGTTCTCTTACCACTTTGGAATAAATGGAGAATTAATTTTTGTAGAAATGGGGAGAGAAAAGAGACCATGGATACATTCTTGTTGAGTTCAATGCTATGAAGAATAAGCCTTACAAGGATATCTCAACTTTTATAAAAATGTTTAGTAAATTGTAGAATAATCTACCTGCTGAGATTAAACCTCCACAGGCCGCTTGCCGAGTAGTTTTTGATGGGGCCTTTGAATAAGAGTTTGGCATCACACTCAGAGAGAGGAAGTCCCATTCCTTAGACTAGATTCAAATTGATGCTCTTGAGGTAGAAGAAAATTTTACCTCAACCAGGAAGTCAAGAGGTAGATTTGACCCCGGAGAGAAGAAAAAGGGAAAAGAGGAGCCAACTTCCTCAAGTCGAGGTAGAGAATTTCAAGAACAAAGAATAGAGGATATGGATAAGTTGATAAAGAAATTATCAAACAAATTGACCAAAATGGAGCTGGAAAATAAAAGCCTTCAATGACAAAAAATTCTAGCTGCCAATTAGGGTTGAATCCCCAATACAGAAGGCCTCCCCTACAATTATTGCAGGGAATAAACACCAGATGCAAATGATGTTCAAGGGAAATTGCATTCCTTTTTATCCAATGAAGAACAAGAACTCAGAACATATGAAGAAGAGGAGGAGGAGCTTCATGAAACACTGAACGATGATGAGATCGATGATTATGGTAAGCAATTTGCTGATTTCATGAAGGCTCAGCTGTACAAGAAATACGATCTGTAGCCATCTAGAAAGAGGTCAAGGGGGGAAGATCAAAATGAAGGTACATCCTCCCCATATCCTCCTAAGTTAAATGATAAGGTAAAGGAGATTTTAGAGCCGATTATTCAAAATAAGAAGGGGTCCTTAGACCCAAACTGCCATAATCTTGAAGCCCTCCAAGAAGAGAAAGCACCTCCCGCTTCCAAGCCCATATATGAAAAGGAAAAGGAGATGTTAGAAGCTACCACTACAGAAAAATGCCCTACCATCTTCAATATTCAAAAGCAACTTGAGAATGTTAAGATCCTGGTCCCGTTTTTTGAACTTCTGAAACAACTCACCTACAAGGCCTAGGTTTCTCAGTTCATGTTTCCATTTGCTTCGGCCAACCTTCTGAATTTTTAAACCTCCAGGAAGAAAGGCCAATGGTCATCTTTGGACATCATGTTGAAGAAAATGACTCCTCCACACCAACTTTCTATGTCACTCTAGTGGTACATGACCTCCTGCTCCACAAATGTATGTTGGACTCAGGCACTCCTCTCTTAAGATGTCCTAGGCACTAGTCTACAATCAACCCAGAGGATTTCTCTAGGAGGCTTCTATATCTCTTGAAGCACTTGTGCGATAGGTGACAAAAAAATCTACAACATTGGGAATGAGGGTTTGACGCACATTTCAGTTTCAAGGTTTTGCAAAAATCTTCAAAAAACTTCATGCATGTGCTACGACCTCCACATAGCACCTTCCTAGGCAAAGTGGGGTTTTTTTTTGGGTGACGAGTTTGCAGATCAGATATGAAAATTTTGGTGCAAAATTTACAAAAAAAAATAATGTATCTGGATTCCTTACGAAAAATACCCAAAATCAAGAAAACATTGGCCGAATCGGAGTCCGGATGAGGGAGATATCGCTGATTTAAAATTAGGTGTGTTGCAGAAATTTTTCTAACGACAATTCATGGATTACGACTCTAGTATCATTTTTTACAATTTTTGTGCAAAATTTCAGAAAATTGCTTGCATATATGAGTTTCTCTTGAAAAATCACCCAATTTCAAAAAGCAAATTGGTTGAATAAGAGTTCGGATGAGGTAGATATCGCTGATTTAAAATCAACTATTTTTCAGAACATTTGGGACGACGAGACAGTTGCAGCACGAATTTGAGTTTCCAGAGTGTCCAGATAAGGATTTCAATCACATGAGAAGATGCATAGTGGTCATTCTATTTCCAAAAACAGTTTATAAAAAAGATTACGAGTTATATTGACCAAGTTATTACCATTTTAAATTAGTTTTTATATCTCCCTTTGGAGACATGCCCTCCCACCCTGCTTTAGTAGGCATATGCTTCACATTCCTCAATTTCAGCACAACAACATCTGGCTTGGATTCTTTGGAGACATTCCCTCCCACTCCATGCTATGTAGGCACCTACTACTTCATCAATAGTCAACATCACGATTATGGGTTAACCACACAAAATCCTTGTCATCGAAGTCCATTTGCTAGGCTACACACTGTTAGTATCATAGTTGGTCACAAGCATTACAGGGTATATTTATCCTCAGATCTTCATTTGTCATGGTTATGGGTCGTCCACAAACCCACACTTCATCGAGGTCCATTTTCTAGGCCACACATTGTCAGTATCACAATTGGTCACAAACATTACAGGGTATCTCTATCATTGGATCTTCATTCATCACAGTTATGGGTTAACCACACAAAACCCTTCTCTTTAGTGACTCTTCATATTCATCAAAAACTTCTCAGGAGGGAGCTTCACGCAATGGGGACCATTACTTCTTAAGGAGGGAGGAATGATCCAAATGCAAAGTGGCATCTACAAATGGTATTCATTCACCCATGGTATTTATCCACCCATAGTATTCATCCACCCATGGAATCTACCCATGGTATTGTAAGTGGCGTCCACCCATGGTATTGTAAGTGACATCTACCCATGGTATTCATTCACCCATGGTATTGACCTACCCATGGAATTTACCTGTGGTATTGTAACTAAAAAAAAGACTATAAGTAACGAGTCACATTTTTTAAAAGAAGAAATTGTCCATCACAATGTAGCTTTTACAATTATTCTCTATTTTAATAAAAAAAAATTTCTTTGTGGTTTTATTTACTGTGTGTTCTCTTTTTTTGTTTTTGTTTTTTGGCATTTCAATTTTTCATACCTTGGGTGCCTCCCTGCCCCAAGATCCATTTCAATTTTTTAAATGTTGGGGGCGTCCTCCCAAGATCCAAATCAGATTTCATACAGGATTTCCCTTATAGTTTTGGGTAGATGGTGTAGATACTACTGTTTATCTAATAAACGTAGATACTATTGTTTATCTAAGACTTTTGGCTGTGAAGCCTTTCTCCACATTAATAAAGAAAATAGAACAAAGCATGAGGCAAAATCAAAGAAATGTACCTTTATTGGATATGGTGTTAATGGTTTTGGTTATCGCTTATATGATTATGAAAATCACAAAATCATCAGGAGCAGAGATGTCATATTCAATTAAAAAGTCTTGTATAAGGATGAAATGCATGAAAAGAAATAGGAAAAGTAAAACAAATAATATTTAGTGCTTGACAAGATAATAGGAAAAGTAAATGTGTGTGAAAATCATAATGATCAACAACCACAACAACAACAAACACCTCAAACACCTAAAAGTGGTGTTAAAATATCTACCAAGATAAGTAGACCCCCTGAACGATACTCTCCTTCATTATATTATGTATTGTCGAATGATTCTGGTGAACCAGAAAGACATGAAGAAGAAATGAAAATAGAAACCAGGAAGAAGTGAGAGCAAGCCATGGAAGAAGAGATGGAATCCTTGATGCATAACCAGACTTAGGACTTAGTCAAGTTTCCTGCAAGTAAAACAACATTGCAGAATAAATGGATTTACAAGTTGAAGGAAGGAGATGGAGGAAAACATATATATAAGTCTAGACTTGTGGTGAGAGGGTTTGCACAAAAGAAATTTCTAGACTTTGATATTTTTTTCTCTTGTTGTTAAAATGACTTCAATTAGAACTATTATAAGTCTAGTGGTAGCAGAAGATTTGCATCTTGAGCATTTAGATGTAAAGATAACTTTTTTCCATGGGGATTTGGAGGAAGAAATATATATGCAGCAACCATAATGGCACGGGGTCAAATGGAAGGAGAACTTAGTGTGCAGGTTGAAGAAGAGCTTGTATGGCCTAAAACATGCTCCAAGACAATGGTATCTAAAATTTGAGAAGTTTATGTCTGAAAAAGGTTATACTAGATGTCATTCTGATCACTGTGTTTATCTTAAGAAACAAAATGATGGTAGTTATATTATATTGCTATTGTATGTAGATCACATGATTGTTGCAGGGTCTAACATGCGGGAAATAAATGTGCTCAAAAGAAAATTGACAACTTCATTTGCAATGAAGGATTTGGGTGCTGCAAAAAAAATCCTTGGTATGAGAATAACCAGAGACAAGAAAAATCTCAAATTAACATTGTCTCAGAGTGAGTACATATAAAATATGTTGGAAAGATTTAATATGCAGAATGCAAAACCAATTAGTACATATTTGGCTAGCCATTTAAAACTAAGTAATGAGCTTTGTCCCAAGGCCCAAGAAGGGATGGATTATATGTGTAAAGTTCCATATGCATCAACACTTGGAAGATTAATGTATGCAATGGTCTGCACAAGACCTAATATTTCACATGTAATGGGAGTTGTAAGAAGGTATATGAAAAATCCATGAAAAGAGCATTGGATGGCAGTGAAGTGGATTCTCAAATATTTGAGAGGTACCACAAATCAAGCATTATGCTTTGGTGGTTCAAACATTTCTCTACAGGGATATGTTGATGCAAATATGACAGGTGATAGAGATAACATGAGGAGCACCACAGGGTATTTGTTTACTGTAGGTGGAACAACTGTTAGTTGGGTTTCAAAATTTCAAAACATTGTTGCACTTTCAACAACAGAAGTAGAGTATGTTGTTGCTACAGAGGCTAGTAAAGAAATGATTTGGTTACAAAGGTTTATGGATGAGTTGGTAAAGAAGTAGGAGATGGGTAGGTTATACAATGATAGCCAGAGTTCCATTCATCTTTCAAAGAGTTCAACATTTCATTCCAAGACTAAACATATACAACTCAAGTACCATTTCATACAGTTAATGTTGGAAGATGGCCAATTGAAGCTGGAAAAGATACACACTAGCCAGAATCCTAAAGACATGTTAACAAAAGTTGTAACTAGGGAGAAACTGGGATCCTGCTTAATTTTAATTGGTCTTCAAGTATGATGATGAAGATTAGAAACTGCAACCAGGTCCAAAGTGGAAGCATTGTCCAAAAAATGAAGCAACGATGGAGTTATTATAATCAGTCTCCAAGTGGGAGAATGTTGGGTGTGGAGCCTGATTATCTTCTTGACTTAGAGGTTTCAGGTGTGTTGGATCCCAATGCCTAAACATGGTAGAAACTATGCCTGTATGATAGCTATTGGGGGGGGGGGGTGATGATGAATACTTTTAAAGACCCCCCCGGGGTGGGGGTTTTGGGGAAACACCCTCGCAGCTAAAAATAGATGAAGATTTACCTTGTAAAATATTGTAATTTTGTAGTCAATCTGAGCCATTCATTTGGCGAATGATCCAACAATATAAATTATGTTGATTTAGGGTCTTTTGCCCTAGAAGCAAACCCTAAGTTTATATGAGGGAATTGTATTGCGGTTGCGCATGATTATTCAGAGAGAGAGAGAGAGAGGAGTTTGTGTGAGAGAGAAGAGGAAATTATAGCGGGTCTACTATAGGTTGTATCTCTTCATTTTGCTGGATAATATAAAAGGAAGGACTGGTTATTTCTCCATGGATGTAGCTCAAATTGGGTGAACCACGTATATATGCGTCTCTCTTGTTTTTTGCGTTTCTATATTTGGGTTTCCACAATATTTTATGTGTTCCATTTATCTGTAATATATAATTTTATAACAATAAATGATCAGGTGTAAGTAAATCAACCACTACATCGAACCTTCTTTTAATTACCAAAGGCAAATCATTGATTTTCTGAAGGATATATTCCATTCTCTCGCCCTATAGACCATAGAGAAGCCTCTCCCTTTGGGAAAAACGTTATATGGAGGGGAAACACAAGTATTATATGCAAAACACGAGTTACCAATGAAATTTTCCTTTCTATTACCTGTGTTACCCTGAATTTAGTCCCTTTTTTGCCTAAAACTTTAATTGCAAGCATCTCCAAGACATGTTAGATATCCTGTAATATCTTCCAACCCTGTCCAAATCTCTGGAACTCCTCTACAAGAATTAAGGGTACCAACATTAGGCACTAACATCTTTGTATTAGTTAAGATCAAGAAAGCCTAGATGGTCAAACATCTCAGCATGGATCATGAGAACCTAGTTGGACAAGTACTTATGCATCAAGATAATGATCACTCATCTCTAGTAGACCACAAAACATAAACATCATGAGAACCACTATAATTAGGTTGACATCAATGCCAAAAAATAAACTTTCCATCATGCCGACATGCTCTCCTTTTGGTCAAAATCATGCCTTTTTGTCACCGAATATGCTCCTCCTAAAGATGTACTAGGGGTTGAAAATATTTCATCCAAGCTGCTGTATAAACACTTCTACCACTACTATTTCCTCCTTGCTACATGCAAGAGGCTACTCCAAGTGTGACACTTGAGTCCATAATCACTCATGACCAAATAATGACATGAAAATATCGGACTATGTTTTGATTTATAGTGCTATATCATAAGAAATATCATAAGAAATACAAAGTTACAACAATGACTCCATTAGCCCACATATGGCTGAAATAATACTAAATAATCTCTCCTTTATGAATGTCAACACTAATATCACTCTCTCCTCTATGCATGCTAGCACTAATACCACTCAACCAACAAAAAAATTATAAATAATAATTATACGAGGCTTTATAATGATAGTACAAGGATATACCACTCAAGGCACAATGTTGAAACACTGCATATAAAAACTAATACATGGGTGATATATGATAACTCTCCATGAATCTTTTCAAAATCATAATTAGCAGCAACAATTAATGATCAGTTATCAAGGAATAAACATCTACATACCAAAAAGAGTATGCACAACCCTCACAGAGCCAACGCCTTAGTTCCTGTCATCAACAACAAATGTTAACACTAGCAAACATCATAAGGCTCTATAAATCAACTGTAGTAATAACTCTCCATCAACACATAACAATGACCAACAATATACCATTATCCATCCTCCTGTAATTAATCACATAACACAGATCCATATGCATCTAGTAACAAACAATAACATAACCTCTAGTTTTGAAGAGCAAGCAACACAACATAACATCATTGTCAACAAATGCAACCTAAATCAACAACAACAATCATGCAACTATATTTTTGCAGCAATACCTGTAGGCGTAAACGACTTGACAACTTCATCTTTTCTGACCATCAACACTAGTGAAGAATTTGCTATACAAACCCTAGCCACACTCTCTTGATATAAAATGTACATCAACAAAAAAAAAGCTCTCCAATAATAACAAGCAAAAAATTCATCTTTGGAAAGCATGTCAGTAGGCATAAAAAAAAAACACTACCCATCATCATCAACATGTACACATATATTATCAAATGTAGAAATTCCAAACTCTTGTAGTAGCAGTCTTCAATGTACGATCCTCATAAGCAAGATTCAAACTTAGACACTTCAATGCTTATACCTTGACTCAAATTTGCATGGTTTGACACAATACATGATAGTAACAAAATGAATTGACCTCATGACAATAGAATGAGAATATTGTGGCAATATATGATTCATGAGGATACATGGCAGACACATAAATATGGATTCTTGGTAACACACCAGCCATAATATACGGGCTTTCCAACAATACAAAATACAAGGAAGTTTTAGCAAACCTCCTCTAACAATACACAATTTCGACCAACAACCATCTAACACACATGCATCAACAACCCACCCTTCATGTGAAAAGGACTATCTAATGAAATACAATGAATCAGGGTTTCAAAATGATTAACAATGTTTATACATTTCCATTTAAAGCATCATCAATTTCTCCATGGAAGACAAGTTATCTTGCATTAAATCAATGTTAGATAAGCAAACCATAAGAATCATGTCAAACTCCCCATGAGCATGTGCCATCACTTCATGATCCAAGGGCATGATAATCAATGTTCTAATAAATCTCCTTTTGAGAGAATTATACTCCACAACTACTGCTTACTGCACAAACTCTTAATAACATACATGGATAGGAAATTGATCCTCATACAATAAGATTTCAACCATTATAAAAAATGAAATGTGTTGGATAAAGTTGTCGTAGATGTCAATTAGATGGAAACTTGGGTTCATTGTTGAAAATGATGAAACCATAGCCTTGTTGAAAATAACCGTAATGGATTAAGGTCTCATGTGAAAACACCGTTGTATTGGAAGCCCTAACATTCAAGTAAACCCTTGAAATGTTGAAATGAAAACCCTAAGTATTCTTTACCTAACATAATTAAAGATGATGCAAAACCCTAAACCTAACTCTTATCCCATACCTTATTTCCCTATGATTAAATTACCACAATCTTAAAATCCTAGAATAATGACCATAATGACATAAAAGCTTAAATAAATGAACCCTATCCACGTTAAAATTGACCAAAACCCCATCAATCTATCATAAAAAGACATTTTCATGAACGAAAAAAAAATATTTTTGACATTAGAAACAATGTCTTGAAAAGATGATTACATTTGCTTATAGAAAGCTTAAATACCTTTCTAACAAGTATTCATACAACCTCTAATTCCTTGTCTTTAGAGAGATATAATAATTTTAAAGTAAAAAAAAAATATGTGTCAAGCTGATGTGAGCCTACACAAGTCGGCTCCTTAACTCTAACAATTGCGTCCCTTTAAAATGGAAAATCACTATATATAAACCTTGTACAGTTTACTTAGGAAGTAAATTCAAGCTTAGATAATTCAGTCAAGAAAAAAAAGAAGTACAACAAAGCAAAAGGGAGGAGATAAAGTCTTCTAAGTTTTCAATTAGTTCTTGGCATACCTTTCTTGGGAAACAACTTGACACTTTTGTTGATCCTTGTGGATTTGACCTATAGAAAACTGTGAAGAGCTTCAAAAAATTCATCTATCCTAAAGCAGTTTTTTCAGACCCGTAAGCTATGTAGTTAACTCTTCTCGACCTTCTTTCTTTGGGTTTTATTGTAGGCTTATACACAAAAAATTCCAAAATTGTGGCACTTATAAATTTGGCTCTATGAACCTACAATCACATCCCTATAATTTGGACCCACAGTAAAATATTTTGACCAATGATCTATTGCATTTAAAGTTTGTTAACATACCTCAATTTAAAAAAAAGGAACCTCAAACTTGTGCCAAAATTTCAAAGGCTATGTTGGCCCTCATTTTTTATTCAATTTTCCTTAAGAAAATACACTTAATTTCTATATTATCCATCCATTTGCCATCATATACACGCCATTTTGATGTATTTATGCATATTCAGGTATATAAATTTAGTTTTGCAATTTATATATGTTTTTATGAAAATTGAATTTTAAGTGCATTTTTGGACGGAATCAGAAATTCCCGTAATGGCTTCATGGATGTCATATTTGCAGGACACCTGGGCATGAGATGAGAACATTTCTAGAAAGCTTGGGAACTAAGATTAAACTAAATCCTATTGGTTTGGTTAAACCAAGCTTAAATAGGCCCGGTCAAAGTTGGTCAAACATGACTAGTCATTCAGGAAATCCCTAGGAAATAGGGCAGTTTTATGATTTCATGAGATTTTCCATATTTTTAGTGATGGGATGGATGAGTTTGACTTGGATAGATGAGATATCGATAGAAATAGCTGTTAGAGACATTTTAGATCAATTTGTTTCATATTTTTCTATTTAAGCCAAAACATTGAAGGCTTATGGTATGCAGAATTTGTATAATTTCATATTGAGACTTCTAAATACTTTGAGTTAATTTTAGGAACCTATTCTACCTTCATTTTTCTGTTCAATGGTGTGGACGATTAACTCATTTTTCAGTAGCTGATAATCTCTTCAAGTGTGCAAGGCAAGGGTGGAGGGCCCCCACTCCAAGCTAAGTACACTTCATGGTTAATCTAGCTTGATTTTCATAAACTAGTTTTGCTTCAAATTTGTTTATTTGATTTGATGTATGATGATTTATTATGTTTTATAATGAATCTTAGTTTATTTATCATCTTTATATGAAGGGACAACCCAGTGTTCAAGTTGAACCCTCATTCTATTGGATTAATGAATAGAAACTAAAATTCATCTTTCTTGCTTTCAAGTGATTTTCTAAATTTCCAGTTTTATAACAATGGCATTAATGATGATTGAATTTGTGATGAAGAATAGCAAGGAACTCCTTAGTTAGGAGCCTCTTTCATTATTTGTTTATGCATCTTAAGCTACTCTCCATTAGTGGTTTTTAATTTCTGTTCATAAAGTAGTATTTTAGAAAAAGGACAAATCTGGTTCTCCTAAGTTAGGAGCCACTTCTCCTACATATTACATAATGAATTAGAAATTACTTAGTTGAATTTTATATTTGTAATATGCACTTTTAATTAGTTTATAGTTTCATTTCTTTCAATTTCCATAACTTATCTTCTAAAACCGATTATAGTTGATATCCATACATTTTAGACATGCTTCTAAGTTCTACAAACCTTGATTGATAATGAAATACTTGTGTTAATTTACTCAATAAATTAGCCCAACATTTTGGCTCCATTGTCGGGGAAGAATTCATTAACTTAGTCAATTAAAGGATAAAAACAAAATCTAAAAGATAAAAAAATACAAACAAAAACAACAAAAATTTAGTTATGTTATGTTTCTCTTAGTTATGTTTGTTTATGCCTAGAAATAGAGATCAGAAAAGTAGATTTATTAAACAAAACCCCCCATCCATAGAGGTAGGACCATTAGGACTAACAACACCGGTTGCTGGTAAACCAACTCTAGAGGAATTAGAAGAAAAACAAAGATCAGGACAAATATTGACTTTAATTGAAAGACAAACCTTGTTAGCTTGGGAAGTAAAAAGAAAACAAACTCCAAAAGCAACACCAACTTTAGAAAAACGAAAGGAAACAAGGAAAATTGTTAAACAAATAGATCAAACCATTCTTGAACCAACATATCAACCTATTTTAAAAAACAAACAACAACTTGAATCTCAAATTGCTAACAAAATAGTTGAAATTATGACAGAAGAAGGGAAAGGATCCACTATCCTCACTCCAGAACAAAGACTTCAATATGAAAAACAACATAGAGAATGGAAACGACAGGGAGGAAGAGGCAAAAAGAGAAGCTGAAATAAAGAGAGAAGAAGAAAGAAAAACAGAGTATGATAACAAAATACTAAATGATAATAAACAAGAAAATACTGATGATCAAGAAGGTACTTTTGGCTTTCCAATATTAGATACAAGTGCAATATTAGGAGAAGAAGTGAAAATGAAAAATATTACACCTTCTGTATTACCTAAATTTTATGGAATGTCAACAAAAAATCCTAACCCATTTATGTTTGAATTCGATATATTGTGTAGAACTTATGGATACACAAATGACACACACAAGCTTCGCCTCTTTCCTTCTACTTTGAAAGAAACAACATTAAAATAGTTTATGGGTTTAGGAGAATGTACAATCACTTCTTAGGATGACATGAAGAAAATATTTCTTAAAAAGTATCAAGCCTATTGTGGGCTTAGGGACTTGAAAGAGGATGTTTTTAGAATGACACAACAAGAAGATGAAAGTTTAGAAGAGTATTTGGAAAGATTTTATTACAATATTCAAAATCTAAACAACACTCTCGGAACCCTGATACCATCTGTACAATATTTTTTAAAGGTATACGAGATGAATACCTTGAGATTCTAAATGTAATGGGCAAGTGTGATATTTCAAACTTGCCATTTAATGAAATTGCAGAAATATGTCAAAAATATTCTAGAGGAAGATAAAAAACTAGAAGGAGAGATATTAGTTCAAAAGCTTCTAAATTAGCAGCAGGAGGGGTAACATGATCAAAGATAGGGAACTTACTGGAAAACTTCAAAACCAATCTTCTAAGCACATTAGGGACATGAGTAGATGTTTTGAAAGATAACAAAAAGAAAGAAGAACAAGAGCAAATATTAGCAATATTTTGTCCCAAATGTATTAAGAAACACCAATTAAGAGAATGTCCCTTGGATAGTATTTAGGTATGTGGCCTTTGAACAGAAAACCATTCAACATAAAACTGTCTAAAGTTGAAATAATTACAAATGAATCCAATGGAAGAAGTACAAGGGGAAAATGGCCTTTACTTTAATGAGACCAAGAAGACCTTGGGAGCCAAGGATTCCTCAACCATTACCTTAGAAATTCCCTCAATAAAACTATCAGTATTCTCCTCAAAGTTCTTGAAATACCCCAATTCCATGGCAAGCTTGGCCTCCACAACAATATCAAAACCAACCCACACAAGGTTGGAGAGGATATAGTTATGGAAACCAACCCTCAACAAATGTATCCTCAACAATACTAACAACAATACCAACAACAATATCAACAACCATTTCCATACTAACTCAACCACAACAACTTCATCTGCCTTCGAACCAGCCTAGACCAACTCAACTACTAGCTCAACCAGTAGCAAATCCGAGTAACAAAATGGATAAACCTACATAAAAGGTGGAAGAAGCAACATATTTTCCAACATACTCCATTCTTCCCATAAATGATGTCCATTTAAGGTCTGGGAAAGTATTGCATAAAAATTCTCCTCTGATCATAGAAGAACCAACTGAACAAGGAGAACAACCTGAAACATCACATTCATAAAATCAAAGTTAGAAAGGAAAAACTGTAATAACTCAAACACCACCCTATCCAGAGAGGTTAATAGAGAAGAAAATTCAAATGTCTCTTCTTGAATTTGATATTTTGGATGAATTGAAAAATACTTATGTCAAAATTCCTTTGTTATAGGCAACAAAAGAAATTCCAATTTATGCAAAAACAATAAAGGAGTTATGCATAAAGAAAATTGGTAAAAATAAAAAGGATCCTACTACAATCCAAGTCATTGGAAAACTAGATAGCCTGATGTCTACAAAGACAACAGTCGAAAAATATATTGACCCTGGTATCCCTATGGTTACCAATTCAATTAATAATTTTTCAGTTCCAAACAATTTAATAGATTTTGGAGCAGATATAAATGCTATGACTACAGAGGCAATGAAACATTTGAATCTGAACAACATTAGGTCTAATACTACCATTTGAGAGTTAGCAGACATATCTAAGGTTGTACCAGAAGGAATATTAGAAGATATCATTGTCTCTCTGGATTCATGGGAGTATCATGTAGACTTCCTCATTTTGCATTAAAAAACAAATCTAGGAGGACATCCTCTAATCTTAGGCAGACCGTGCTTAGCCACAGCAGATGCCTTTATTAGATGCAAATCGAGAAGTATGATTATTGCACATGGGGATGAAAGGAAGCACATCACACTTTATTCTCTAGCACAAGCACCTTCTTTATTATCATGGCTTGAAGGACAAGAACAACAACAAACTAAATTAGTTCTTAGTATTAACCAAGTCTTTGACCTTAGAGAAGAAGGAGAGAATGAGATCTATTAGACCTTTTCATATCAGAACCAAATATTTCAGAGTAGATTAGAGTAACTCAATATGAAGCTGCAAGTAATATTTCGAATCACTGTTTTCAGGAAACCTACACAATTCAATCATTGCAAGATTCATTCACAAATATTTTTCTCGTTAACTCAATTACCAATTCAAAAACTAAAACCATTGAGATTTATCCTGGAGAGCATTTGAATATTGGTAATAACTTATAATTGTCACAAGAACAAGAGGTAATAGCATTGTCACAGAAATAATCAAAAGATTTTTCCTGGGATTAAGACATGCAGGGGATTCATCCAAACACATGTATCCACCACATCTATACTGATGATTGTTCGCCCCATAATTTGCTCTCTTTTGGCCATTTTTCCCATCCTAAATTATAACCATTTACCGTTGTTTTACCTCTCTTACACACCCACATCTTGCACTAGTCCAAGAACGATGACATATTTCATATGAACTTTATATTTCATATTTTTAACTTAACTTAGCATTAATTAATTATTCATTACATGATTTCTTGCTTATAATCATTCTTGTAACTTATCGATATCTCCAATGTTTATTTGGTAGTCAAGTGCTTACTGTGACCGCTGATCCTAGTGAAGGATCGGATCTTGCACTGGTGCCAACACAACGAATCCTTGCAACATATCCAGACCTCCTTGATCACTGCCTCGTTTTACACAGCTTCAGCTATGAAAATAGGATAGATTTGAAGGAAACCGAGCTCCAGCCACAACAACAAGATCAATCTAAAGGCAGCCAATATCGAAATTATGAAGAATGAACAACTGGATATTGGCTACAACTAGTTTTGTTGAACTGCCTAATTTTGAAGGCCAAGAAGCTAAATTCTGCATATCAGTTATGTAATTGGTTAAACAATATTTTTGGCCTTTGGCCAAAGATCTATATAATGAAGAATGTAAATAGGACGAGATAGTTTTTGGTAGAGTTTGTATAGAACAGAGATATAGCTGGGGAGGTGGTAACATGCTTGTATTTTGTTATCGCCCGAATCTGGGCTGGACTATGTATTCACACATGTATTTGCCTCAATTAATTAATAAGAAAGGGAGCCCCGCCTCATGTTTCATAAATCACATTTCTATTTTTGAAAGCTGATGAATTGATAAAGTACTAACCAGTGTTTCTATTTGAAAGGGAAATGCGCTGGTTGGCTAGGGCCCAACCAACCCAACATGTTTACCCTATTTTCTGTTCTTGTAATTTATGCTTATATTGTCAAGTGTGATTTAATTTCCAGCACATGTATTCCTGTTTGAGTGAAAGCGGATCCGTTGTGTGAAGTAGTTAAATTTCATTTTCCTGCACCTGATTTCGGATTGGTTTTCCCGCCTGGTCCAAGCAGGAGAAATAAACCTGCACCAGTGCACATTGGTGTGCTATTCATTTTCTTGCACTTGATTTCAGATTGGTTTTCCCCGCCTGGTCCAAGCAGGAGAAATAAGCCTACACCAGTGCATGTTGGTGTGCTATTCATTTTCTGCAGTTTTGTTTGATTGGTTTTCCCGCCTGGTCCAAGCAGGAGAAATAAACCTGCACCAGTGCACATTGGTGTGCTATTCATTTTCTGCAGTTTTGTTTGATTGGTTTTCCCCGCCTGGTCCAAGTAGGAGAAATGAACTTGCACCAGTGCACGTTGGTGTGATGCAGCAAGCATTTTTAGTTTACTTCCAACAGTTTTCTTGCTTTCATCAAATACTTCATGACATGATAAATTATATGGATTGTTTCTCTATTTCTGCACTGTGTTAAAATAAGAAACATTCATTTTTATGTGTGCAATTTGATTTCACAGTATAATACACTTGCAGTGACTAAGCACTTATTTCAAGAATTAAATGCTAAGTGCAAGAAGCTCTGATCTGGTGCAAGAACTAGTTTCTTGTCACGCGATCTGAGTGCTCTGAACCTGAAAAAGTTCAAGCCCTTGCACAAAGTAAAACGTTTTTAGTAAAGACACCATTTATACCCTCTGCATAAATCTTTGTTCATGCACTAGTGCAAGGAGACTGCGATAGTGCAAGACAGATTAGTGCAAGAAGGAAATCTTTATATAAGTAGGTTTGAAGGGCCCATATGATGAGACTGCTAAGTGTCTTTGCTAAAGAAAAATACACACTCAGTAGTTAATCAATAGTTAGCTAGAGTGATTTCCCCTTTATTTCTAAATCCCTCTTTGCAAATGCATTTTTCCTTGTTCCAGTCTTAGATTATTTTGATGGTTCAAGTTTCCTTTTTCTCTTTTTAGTTTGATTCTGCAAATCTTTCCTTTAAAGAAAGTAGGGATTGACATTAGAAATATTCATACCATCTTTGGCATTGCCTGTGCTTCGTCTCTAAGTTTACGAATCACCCTAGTTGACAATTTAAGTGTTGAGGAGTTTGCTTAAGTGTAATTCCTACACCCAACATTTTGGCGCCGTTGTCGGGGAGATGATTTGATTTGGTAAGAATTTTCTGATTATACAACAGAGGTAATTTTTCCTTTATTTTTTGCAGGAAAAACTTCTTTGAAGGAATTTTACTGGTGTTGATTTGTTTTTGACAAAATTTTTTATTAGAAATTGTTTTGTTATTTTTCTTTCTTTTTGAAATGAATGCCTAGAAAAGGGAGGGATTTAAATCCCACTTAGGTCTGAAAGAATTCTGAAAACAATTCTCATATTGGGTCTCCTTATGTGAGCGGGAAGCCCAGTCCAATTCAAACCCATCACGCAGGAACAATCCACCTAGATTCTGGTGACAATAGTTTAGGTGTGGTTCAGTCTGTTGGGAGAAAAAGCGAAACAATGGCAGACCATGAAGATCATGTGGAAGGGACTGGTGAAAAACAGGTAGGTGGGGAAAAATCCACTTTTGTGTCTCAAATTGTGGACCCCGTTACTGTGGCAAAAATGAAGAATATTTCACCATCAGCTCTCCCTCATTTCCATGGTAAAGTTCATGAAGATCCTGAATCTTTTTTATTCGAGTTTGATATTTTGTCTAGAAGTTATTATTATTCAACCGATGCTCAGAATCTAAGATTATTTCTTGTTACTCTCAAGGACTCAGCTTTACACTAGTTTATGGGGTTAGGAGGAAACACTATAGCCTCTTGGGATCAGATGAAGAGAGTGTTTTTATCTAAATATCAAGAATATTGCAAAACTCGGGACATGCAGGATGAGATTTTTACAATCATATAGGATGATGATGAAACTCTTGAAAATTACTTAGAAAGATTTTTGTATATTTTACAAAGGTCGAAACTTAAGCTTGATTCCAATACTATTAGAACCTTGTTCTTAAGAGGACTTACTGATAATGCTAGAAATAATTTAAATCTGTTAGGAAAAGGTGATATTTCTCAGCAAACTTTTGAACAAATTTGTGAATTATGCAGGAAATTTTCAAGAAATCAGTATAGATCCAGTAGAGGAACTTGAAATAGAAGTAGAAAAATAAAATCTACTGATGCTATGATGATTGGACTAGAAAATAAAATGGAAAACATGAAAATTGATATAATGAATACTGTTACCAAACAGTTGGACTCTTTAAAATTTCAACAAAAACTCATGAAGGAACAAGAGTCATTAAGTATTTTCTGTCCTAAATGTAGAGACAAGCATCCTCCTAAAGAATGTCCTCTTAATTTGAAAGAAACTAATAAGTGTGCTATTTGTGCAGAAGACCATGTCACAGAAAAATGTCCCTCTATACCAGGACTTAAAGCTGTATTTACAGGGGGACAACCTGAAGCTGAATACTTGTATGTTATGGGAGCAAAAAGAAATTGGCCTCAGGTAGGTGTAGGTATGGCTCCTGAATTTTCTCCACACTATTTTGGTTATAATTCACATGCGTATTCTTATCCTAACACTATCAGTAGTGGCAGTATGGGAACCAATATCAGCATGGGCAGCCTTCTCAACCATGGCAACAAGGTTGGAGAAGTCCAACTCATTCTCCATATTCCTACCAGCCACCCATGCAGTCATATCCATCTACACATACACCTTATTCAATGCCTCAACCTCTGAGTCAGTCTACTCCACCATTACCTTTACCTCCACCTTTTCGACCTCCTCAATTGCCTGCTCAACCTATGCCCAATCCTAACAATAATAAAGTAGTGCAAATGATCTATGTAACAAACCCACCTTTATTCGAGTACCAGTCTATTCCAGTTGGGGTTCATGATATTCAATTAAGATCGGGAAGGACTGTAACATCAGAAAATCAGAAGCAACCTAGAGTGATTGTTGAAGAGAAAGAAGAAGAGGAAACTATTAATAATTCTCCGAAAGCTGTCACTAAGCAGCTCTTATCCTCTGAATCCTTGCCATCTTCTTCCAACCAGCCTCCCTTCCTAGAGAGGCTAGTAGTGGAAAGAAATGAGCCTATTTCTGAGACTAGCTTGGCATCAGAGCTTCGAAATCTTTTCATTAAGATACCTTTGCTCCAAGCCATCAAAGAGATCCCTATTTGTACCAAGATTATTAAGGAACTTTGTCTCAAGAAACCCGGGAGGAAGAGATTGGAACCCCAAACCATTCAATTTGTTGGTAGGGCAGCAAAGTTTATGGCGGGATGTGTGTCTATGGAAAAATATACTGATCTCGGAAACCCTGTTGTCTCAGTTCAGATTGGTAATTTCCTTGTCTCTAATGTTCTTATAGACCTGGGGGCAGCCATTAATGTCATGACTAAGCAAACCATGGATCAACTTCGGTTATCTAATCTTCACCCTACTCCTACTGTGCTTGAATTAGCAGATAGATCTAAAATTAAGCCAGAAGGATTATTGGACGATGTGATCATCTCATTAGATTCTTAGGAATATCCTGCTAATTTCATTGTGCTTCAACCAAAGAACCCAGTAGGAGGACATCCCTTGATCTTGGGTCAAACATGGCTAGCTACAGCCGATGCGTATATTGGATGTTGCTCCAATGATATGTATATTTCGCATGGAGATTCTAGGAAGAAAGTTACCTTATACCCCCCTTCCAGATCCATTGAGGACCTTAAAGATACTTTATGGTTGGATCAGAGCAGTGATGAGGAGTCTCAACCCATTTCCTTTATCCATTATCATACTGGGTCTTCACAAGAAGATGAGATTCAAGATTTCTTGAATAATCTAGACACTATGCCTAATTTTGAGCTATTAAGCTAGATTTTCAACATAGATTTTCATGATAACCATGATTCTCATTCTTCTGTACTGCTACATTTGACCACCCCTGTGAGTACTCCTAAGCTTGATACTACTGTTGTTGAGATTAGCCCCGTAAATCCTTGTATATTAGTTCAGATTTGGACTCATCTCAGCGAGAGCAACTTGTGAATTTGTTGCAAAACCATCTTAGTGCCTTTGCATGGGGATATGAAGACAAGAAGGGTATTCCTCCTAAAACTTGTATACATCATATCTATATTCAGGATGGAGCTTGACCTGTCCGACAACCCCAAAGGTGAATGAATCTAGCTCTAAAAGATATTGTGAAGGAAGAAGTACATAAACTCTTGGATGCTGGTTTTATCTATCCTATTTTCGACAGTTAGTGGGTCTCTCCATTAGTGCTAGTACCTAAGAATGATGGAAGATGGCGTAATTGTATTTATTATCGAGAATTAAACAAAGCCACTCTCAAAGATTACTTTCCTCTCCCTTTTATTGACTAGGTGCTTGATACCCTTGCAGGAAAGAAATATTTTTCCTTTTTGGATGGCTTCAGTGGTTATAACCAGATACAAATTGCACCCGAAGATCAGGATAAAACTACTTTTACATGTCCATGGGGTACATTTTCTTATAGAGTTCTCCCCTTTGGTTTATGTAATGCCCTGGCTACCTTTCAAAGGGCAGCCCTGGCCATTTTTGCTGATCTAGAATTTATAGAAATTTATATGGATGAATTTTTTGTGTTTGGTGATTCTTTTTAGGAAGCTCTTGAAAATATGGAAAAAGTACTTCTTCGTTGTTAGGAAGTCCATCTCGCCTTGAGTGACAAGAAATGTAGATTAATGTGCAAAGCGAGAGTGGTACTTGGCCATTTGATTTCTAGTAAAGGTATCGAAATCATTCTTCATCTTCCTGCACCCAAAGCTCAAAGGGAAGTAAGAGGTTTTTTAGGACATGCTGGTTACTGTAGGAGATTCATTGAAATTCTTTCTAAGATAGCTGCTCCTCTTTTCCGACTTCTAGCTAAGGATAGTGAATTTTCTTAGACCACAGCTTGCCAACAGTCTTTTGAAACGTTGAAGGAAAAGTTAATACATGCACTAGTTTTAAGAGGTCTTAACTGGTCTCTGCCTTTTCATATTTCCTCTGATGCTTCAGATTTGTCTATTGGTGCAACTTTAGGACAAGAGGAAAATAAACAATCCTATGCTATTTATTATATTAGTAAGAATTTTTCTTCCGCTGAATTAAATTATACAGTTACAGAGAAGGAGCTTTTAGCTGTAATTTTTGCAATTAATAAGTTCAGGAACTATATTACAGGATATGAAGTATTTGTACATACTGATCATTCCACGATTAAATATTTTATGAATAAACCATTAACTAGTGGTAGAGTGACTAGGTGGTTACTATTGTTGTAGGAAATTTAAAATTACTATTGTTGATAGACTAGGAAAATCTAATGCTATAGCATATTTTCTTTCTAGATTAGATAATCCTGGTGAAGCAACTCCTGTTAATGATGATTTTCCAGATGAACATAATTTTTCTATGTCAATAGATTCCCCGTGGTTTTCTGACATTGTTAATTACTTGGTTA
The DNA here is from genome assembly GCA_031772625.1 of Pinus tabuliformis. NCBI lineage: Eukaryota > Viridiplantae > Streptophyta > Pinopsida > Pinales > Pinaceae > Pinus > Pinus tabuliformis. Next base: position 1,074,161,155 of record CM062813.1, on the reverse strand, counting down.
CTGGGAAAACACCACCCCACTTGTCTGCTCATGAAAAGCGGAGTATTGTTTAGAAAAGTGCTATATATTCCTGGATTCAAGGAGATCTCTTTTACACTGGTCCAGATCTAATTATCCGTAGCTGTGTAAGAGAGGAGGAAGTGTTTGACATATTGAAATTTGCTCATGATGAACCTTGTGGAGGCCACTTCGCTGATAAGTGGACTGCATATAAAATATTGCGTGCTGGTTACTTTTGGTCTTCCATGTTTAAGGATGCCAAACAGTATGTCAAGCATTGTGATAGCTGTCAGCGAATAGGCCAGCCTAATCAAACCAATGAAATGCTTTTATGCCCCCAAGTTATGATTGAGCCATTTGAAAAATGGGCTATTGATTTTATAGGGCCAATAAATCCAACGTCATTAAGTAAAAAGCATATCTTGGTTTGTACAGATTTTGTTACGAAATGGGTAGAAGTTAAAGCTATTTCTTTTGCTACAGAAAAAGTTATTGTTGATTTTATTTTTACTGAAATCTTTACTAGATTTGGTGTGCCTAGAGAAATTGTTTCTAACAATGTTTCGCAGTTTATTTCTAATCTGGTACAGGGTGTGATGGAGCAGTATAAGATCCGGCATAAGAAATCCACGTCGTATCACCCGCAAGCAAATGGCCAGGTGGATTCCACGAACAAAGTGATCGAGTCCATTTTGACAAAGAAAATAAATATGCATCGGAAGGACTGGTGAGCTCTAGTATTGCAACAATAATGCTGCAACTCCTGGGGCTTCCTTCTTTACTTTTATCAACCCTGTAGTTCGTAACAAACTTGGAAGCGATGGTGCTATATGCACAAGTACTAGCTCTTACTGCACGCTGTCACTTGATCAGCTGGCGCAAGTTCGCTAGGAGCTTAAGCCAACTTCTATGAATTCTCAGAAGAAGCTTTTACTGTGATGGAAGAAATCTAACTCTAGAGAGGCTATTCTACTTGCAAAAAGAGAAGGAAAAATGAAATGAAACGCAAACCCTATCAAACCCTAGTTGTGCAAGAAAAGAGATGGAAACTATTGAAATGGGTGCCATTAACTTTTGAAAAGGTAAATTCCATTTATTCAAGCTACTTCTGAAGAGAGATGGGAAGAAATCATCTTTTTGTATTTTTGAGTATTTTTATGTGGAATTATTATGCTTATGGTTTGACTGATTGTGACTGTGCAGAGGTTTGGTGGAAAAGGAGGATGGAGTTGGCTTTTGTTGAAGATGAGGAAGGTGTGGAGAGGTCCTAAGAAGTCCCTCGTACCCTTCTAGAGACTTCCATTGTGATCAGACTTCGAAAAATTGCTCACATGAACTTCTACAGGAGGTTGCAGGGGATCTACAGGAGGTTCTACAGGAGGATCTATAAGAGGAGGCCGAAAGTGGTTTTTGGAGGTTTGAAGGTGGAAAAATGGTGGGAAAAGGGAAATGAAGGCTGGATGAAGGTGTTGGAGGGTCTAGGACTCTGTCAATGAAGATCAGGAACGAAAGAGAGGGTTGGATTTGTTTAAAGGGGAAGAAAGCAACTTTGTACAAAAACGTAGAAATTAAGGCAGATTGGCGAAATGAGGCGAATGAGTGGGGAAATCTTGAGAGATGAACTAGTACAGGTTGTGCTATGGAGGAATGATAAGCTGGAGTGTTCTACAAGTGAGCTGCACACTTACTTCCCAAAACAAAAAAAATAGAGTTTGTCTATTTTGACCTAAAATCTGACCTAAAAATAGAGAAGTGCTGAACAAAACTTTATGAACAGAAAAATATGCAAGAAAACCATGGTAAATGAGCATGAAATGATCTAAGCATGTTAATCCAAACTAATATCTACTTTTCCAACTCAAAACATCACACTAGCAATTGCATAAAGGGCAAAAACTATGTTTTTGGTGGCAGCAATAGTGCCTTGACCTCAAATCATGGTCCCAAGGAGGGAGAAAGGAGGTCAAGACCTACTGGTAGCCTTTTTGGATCTTTCTTTGTTACTACAACAAACTACTTAAGCAACTTGAAGCAAGAATAACTATTTTAACCATCAAAAGCAACCTATTTTACCAAAGCAAGATTTAACCTAAACAATAGAAATTATCCTATGAATGCAAGCAAAAACATATAAATACACAAAGGAGGTGCTGGGAAACTTGGGTTGGGCCCTTACCCAAGGGCTTAAGCCCTTTAGAAAATATCAGTGCTGGTTCAAAACTGGATTCATCTTCATTGATAAAAAAAATAGCTGTTACATCACAAAACTGTCTTCAAAAAGAGCTCGAAAATGAGCTGAGTACAAGGCTGCAAAAAAGTGCGAAAATAGACTATCAAATGGCTAACATATTGAGGCTTGAAGCCTTCTTATTTATACAAGTGAGGACTCCCAACAGTCCTCCTAAAATTAAGGAACTCGACTGCCTAAAAATGGAGGTAACAGTAGCCCTACTTGACTTGCTCGGCTGACCCTTGGAATCGTCGATGTGGTGGCCTTTGTACTCCGAGCTGCTGATGGAGAACTCGAGGAGGGGGTCATTAATGAAGGAGACACCCCTCCTATAACTCCTCAGCCCTGTTTCCTCGAATTTGGCTGCCATTCTACTCATAAATGCGTGGTCCTTGTCCAAAAATAAGCAATAAACACTCATTAGACTATGTGGCAAAGTGACTATCCCCATTCACTCAATTGACATAAATACATTCAAAAACATGCACAAAACTATGGAGAATGGTGGATTAAATGAAAATAATAGGCAAAATGAGCCCATATAGTTACCCATTTTTGGGGCTCATCATCACCCCCTTATTGAATGGGTTGCTCATCCTCTGAGAAATTAATCCAATTCTTCATCTTTAATAGCTTTAACAACTTCCCTGACATCCCAAGCCTCTGATGTTATATCCTCTTCTCTGTCATGGAAACCTACTTTTTTGTTCGCTTCCTCCCAATTTTTCTATTCTTCCTCCTCTTTAACCCCTTCCAACAGTCCTAGCAGTAGTGGAGGACTGAACTTAAGGCCAATCCAATTGGCCTTCAAGTTTTGCATTGATTGTTTATATAGGGGCACCTCACAATAGCCTCCCTCATTCTGGTTGGGGAGTGATACTCCTTGATCTTTAGGTTATGTGACAGGGTATTCCACCTTCTCATGCATGCATGAAGGTAGTCATTGCCAAATAGTCTCTCCATATCTTGAAAATGAGCGATAGCTTGTTCTTTTCTGTCAACAAAATCAGGGAGAACTTGAGGATTTTATACAAGGTGTTGATGGGCATAAATGAGAGCTAAGGGGCTTTCTAGTTCTGCCTTTATCATGAGGGGTTCACTTAGCTCCTTTGTCATGATCTTCTGAATTTCCACTACCCTCTATTCTTCATGGCTCAACCAAGAATCCATAGCCATGAGTTGTAGGTCTCTTAGTGCAACATTCAGATCCCATAAGTTCATGTCTGGTAGTGCCATATTATGGAGGTAAAATTCTACTAATTTGGCTCTATCCTCGACTGAACTATTATCACATAAATGCATAAACTGATCATAATTTTGGAATGGGATTGTGCGCCTCTGGGAAAATGTTTTGATATGGAATTGGAGCCATTGATATTTGAGATATAGTGCATAGGATCTAGCTGGTTGTCTGCACTGCAAGGCCTCCATTGCCCAGCTAGCCATGCAGGTTATCTGGGCTTCCTTTTCCTTCAACTGTTGTTTCAAAATCAGTACTTTAGTTGCTGCCTGAGATTCTTTTTCTTGCTGTTGTTTCATTAGCGTTTCAACATCAGTCTGTGGCTCTTCCTCTTGCTGCTGTTTCTATACTACTTCATTATCTACTAGGGGACTTTCTTGTTGTTGCTGTCCTTCAAAAATTGGCAACTTGTCTCCCCCTTGAGTTTCCCGTTCCTGTAACTGCTTTTTCAACAATTCATTTTCTTCTTGTAGTTGGGATCTTCTAATGCTCTCTATGTGCCTTACCATGCCCAACTCCCTTCTCAACTCTCTCAACTTGTCTTCCAGGTGCCCTATATCTTCCACTCCTTTAGATTTAGCAATCTGCATCCAGGTATGGGTTCTGACCCTTTATTTTTCTAATTCAAAGAAAAGAGGCACAACGAATTTTTGTGGGATGATTTTCCCACCTTCTATAAGATTGTAATATGAGCCTAAATTAGGTTGAGGGCTTGGCTCAGGTATTTCTTTTGCCTTACCTTCCTCTTGTGACTGTTCTACTGCCTTCTTTTCCAATTGTTCAGTGTCTTTCAGCTTGGCTAGTGTCTCCTGTAAAGAAGTTTGGGCTTCCTATAGGATTGCCTTGAAGTCCATCAATTCAGTTCTTTCCTTCTAGGTGGAGGTTTGGGGACTCCCTCTCCCATAGGTGATAGAGATTTTGGAGGGAGATTCCTCCTTTTTCTTAGTAGGTGCATCCTCAATGATTATGGGTTCTTTTGATGGTGGCTGGTGTTGGCATTATGAGACAAGTGTTGTCCTTGATGGCAAACCTCACTGATGACAAATCATAGTGCAGAAGGTCAACAACAAGGAATTGATGATCAGACTATAAGAAGAAGAGAAAATTCATATACGCAGGTTCATCAAGCCCAAGTCGCGTGTACACACAGGTTGGCTTCAGTAAAAGCGCGTGTATGTGGAAAACTCTTTTTTGGTCCGTGGCGGTTATTCCTTGGAAATTGTGCCTATGGTTTCAGACCATGGTGTCTCGACGGACGTGTCGATCCCTAGTGTTGAGTTGATGGTTTTGGATTTCTATGGTTTTGGCTCGTGGTATTGAGCAAGGCCTAAGGATATATAAGGAGAAGAAGATCATTAGGCAAAAGTATCTGAAATGTCTTGAATATCTGATGAAGCATTAGATCCAGTATGCAGGTTATTGGTTGATGGTGTATTGCTTGATCTGAGCTAAGGAGAGATCTCATCGGTTGATGGAGAACAAGATCTAACGAGAGATCGGGATCAAATGGTTTGAAATGAACTATCTTTATATGGTTGATTATGCGAATTTCTAGATCTGCATACTGACGCAATGTTATGTTCTGGGTATAACTGAAATCTAGTACAGCTGCAAGTTATGAAAAAGTATTTTTAGATCTGTACGCAGGTTGTCTTCGGTAAAACCGCGTGTATACGCGGGTTGCCTTCATAGCAGTAGCGTATATCTTTTGGAGCTTGATTTTTGGGTTGCAGCTGGATCTGGCTGTTATTGCAGAGTTCTGTAGTCTGCTCTGTGTTCTGGTGACTGGGTTTGACAAGGTTTCAGTGGTTCAGTGATTCAAAGATTGATGATGCTAGTATTGGTTGTTTTATATGATTTGTGAATGAATCATGGTCTTCAGATTGTAATGTTGTGCTTCAGGAGTATCCAGTCTGAAAATTGATGAAAAGTGGTACCTGAAGGAAAGAAGATTGTAGGCCAGCACCTACGTACTAGTATCTTAGCTAGCACAAGAGCAAAGGGGTTTGGAGCTCCCTTCCAAGGAAGATTGGAGAACGAGAGAAGGTTGAAGCCTTCTGCAGGTTGTAGCCTGCGTACTGGCATAAGGCTGCACCAGTACAAAAGATTGTAAACTGAAATTCTTATTAAAGAAAGATAGAGACGACTTGCAGCAGGTGGTTTTCACCCACATTGGGTTTCCACCTTATATCATGGTGTTCATGTGTGTGGCTTTTGTGTGATGATCTGTTCTGTTATACTGCATCTGTTTACTCTTAATATGGTGAATGATGACCTGATGCACTTAACTGAAGATAAACTAACTGAATTTTAAGTTTTCTGGTTATACCCTGTTTTCTTTAGACACAGTAGCGTGTACACGCTGGTTCACTTAACTAAAGTAGCGTATATGTTTCTGAGCATTGAAAAAGTTTTATTGATCTGATAATACTGATTCACCCCCCTCCCTCTCAGTATTATTTCCAACAAGTGGTATCAGAGCCGGTCCTTCAGAGAAGCTTGATCGCTTGAAGGTAGATCGTTCATCATGAGCAACTATGAGAGAGAAGCATCAATCAGGCCACGGGTTTTTGATGGGACAAACTTCAATTATTGGAAGGTAAGAGTTACTGCCTATCTTCAATCTCTTGGTACAGAAGTTTGGGATATCGTAGAAACAGGCTACACTTTTCCTTCAGCTACTCCTACAGATGCAGCTGAGAAAAAGAAGTATGAAACAAATGCGAAAGCAGTCAGTACCCTATTAGGATGTATATCCCAAACAGAATTCATGAAGGTAATGCACTACAAATCCGCAAAAGAGATATGGGAAAAAATTGTCACAAGCTATGAAGGAGATGAACAGGTAAAGCGTGCTAAACTTCAAACTCTCAGGATTCAATATGAGACTCTCACGATGTATAATGATGAAAGTGTGGCTAACTATTTTCTTCGGGTAGATGAGATTGTTAATTGTATGAAAAATTTGGGTGAAGAAATAAAAGAGGCTATAGTGGTTGAAAAGGTTCTAAGATCATTGTCCCCCAAGTTTGAATCTAAAGTATCTGCAATAGAAGAAAAAGAAAATCTACGAATTCTTACTATGTCTCAGCTACATGGAATTCTAACTGCTTATGAAATGAGAAAGGGAGGTCCATCAAATAGAAGAGAAGCTGCTTTCAAGGCATCAGGGAAAGGAGATTATTATGAAGCAAGCCACGTCCCAGAAGAAGAAGAAGAATCAAACTTTGTCAGAAATCTTCAAAGGGGTTCTGGAAGGTTCAGAGGTAAGTTGCCTTTTAAATGCTTTGCTTGTGGAAGAGTAGGTCATTATGCTGCAAAATTTCCTTATAAGGATAAAGGAAAGGAACCTGCTAGATGGAACAAGAAACAAAGTGCAAATAAGAAAATCTACTACACTCATGAAGATAGTGATGGTCTATCGAACAGTGATGAAGATGAACGAGGTAATGAATATAAATTGTTAATGGCATTTGAAGATGATGAATATATGGATGCTATAGATGTGGATTATTTTCATGAAGAAATTAGTAGACTTAAGAGATGTATAGAAGAGAAGAATATGATCATTGATACTCTACAATTTCAAATTGATGAAAAGGAAAGACATCTTGAAAAATTAGAAGGTGAAATTGTTGGTCTTAGAAAAGAGATTGAGAAAACAAAAGCTATTAATCTCAAATTTGTTAAAGGATCTGAAACCTTGGATGAGATTATCAATGTGCAGCGATCTCCTCTGATCAAGACAGGTCTGGGATATAATGGAGAAACATCTCAAGCCTCTACCTCTAAAAGTTATCTTGATGCAGCAAGAAGAAATGAGAAAAAGCACAATGAAGACCATCAGGTAAAGCAGGGACGAATTGCAAACAGAAACTATCAGGGGCAATCCATCTTAAGGACAAACAGAAGCTACAATCAGCCACAGGTAAAATCTTCCCAATTTTCTCCAAGAATGAATGTGAATAGAAGCTACAATCGGTTGGATGATAGATCTGATTATCGCAGAAGTTTCTTTAATGGCCAATGCTTTTCTTGCCATAACTTTGGTCACAAAGCAACTCAATGTGTTGCCTACAAGACAATCATGACTAGGGAAGCTCAAAAGTAAGGGAGAATGACTGAAACCATGAAGAGAACTTATAACAACTTTTCGGTTCTTGAAAATGAAGTTGAATGCTCTATTTGTAATAACTTTGGTCATGAAGACTCTGAATGCAGGAGCAGGTTCCGGAAGACAACTCAGAAGGAACAAACTTCAAATGTCAGAACATGGAGAATAAAGGAACCGCAACCAGAAAGATGTGGGATAGCCTTTTATGCAGAAGGTCAAGAAAGTATATGGTACATTGACAGTGGTTGTTCGAAGCATATGACAGGGGACAAAGAAAAGCTTGAGTCATATACCGCATTAGAAAAGGGGAAGAAAGTTTCTTTTGGAAACGATATCTCTGCAGCCATAAAAGGAAAAGGTGTTGCTCCATTGAAAGAGAAGGTCAAAGCAAGAAATGTTTTATATGTTGATGGATTGAAGCATAATCTTCTGAGTGTCAGTCAGATGTGCGATCAAGGAACATAGGTAATGTTTAGATCAAATGGATGTTGTGTTCGCGATCTTGATACAGGTGAAACAGTGCTCAAGGGAAGAAGGACTCCAAATAATCTATATACCTTTGAGGAAAGACAACAATGCTATTTGACCAAGGATGATGAACACTGGCTATGGAATCGAAGGATGGGGCATCTAAGCTTTTCACAAATAAGGAAAGCATGCAAATATCAGGCAGTTCGTGGTCTTCCAGATATCAAAATTCCAGACAACACTATATGCAAATCTTGTCAGTTTGGAAAGCAAACCAGAACTAACTTTCCAGAGAAGGAAGGATCAGCTAGCATGCCTCTTGAGCTAGTACATACAGATACATGTGGTCCATTCAGAAAAAGAACACCTCGAGGAGAAGAATACTTGATATTATTCATTGACGATTTCTCCAGGTTTGTCTAGATAGGACTTATGAAGCACAAAGATGAAGCATTCGAAAAATTCAAATCCTTCAAAGCCTTGGTTGAAAATGAATCAGGACACAAAATTAAGTGCCTCAGATCTGACAGAGGTGGGGAGTTTACCTCAAATGAATTTTTCGATTTCTGTGAAGAACATGGGATAAGAAGAGAATTCTCTACAGCTAGAACTCCTCAACAAAATGGGGTGGTGGAAAGAATGAACAGAACAATCCAACAAATGGCTCGTGCTATGCTTGATGAATCAGGTACTCCCGCAACTTTCTGGGGTGAAGCTGCACATGCTACTGTTATTATTCTTAACAAAACAAATGTCCGGGTAAACAACACTCAAACACCTCATGAGCTCTGGAGTGGTGAGACTCCTTCGGTGAAGCACTTCAAAATCTTTGGGAGCAAATGTTATATTAAGAATACTGATGAGCAATTTGGAAAACTTGAACCAAGAGCAGATGAAGGTATTCTTCTTGGTTATTCTCCATATAGCAAAGCATACAAATGCTACAATAAAAGACTTGGGAGAATTGTGGATAGTATTGATGTAGTGGTTGATGAGAAGGGATACATTACTAGGCAAATTCATCGTGAAGACATTGAAGAAGATGAAGACTATCCTCAAAGGCAGAATGATGAAGAAGAAGAACCTCAAGAAGAGGAAGAACCTCAAGAAGAACCAGAGGAGCAGACAAGAATAGAAGAGAAGACTCCATCCAGATATGTTCAAAAGAATCATCCAGAATCTCAGATTGTGGGGCAGAAAGAAGCAGGAATACAAACAAGAAGAAGAATTGCAGAAGCTTCAAGCTTTTTGGCGTTACTATCTTCCACTGAACCACAAAATGTGAAAGAAGCATGCAAAGATGAATGTTGGGTTAAGGCAATGGATGAAGAACTTGAGCAGATAGAAAAGAACAACACTTGGGAACTGGTTCCTAGACCAAAAGATAAGAATGTCATAGGAACAAAATGGGTCTTCAAGAATAAATTGAATGAAAATGGAGAAGTAATTAGAAACAAGGCCAGACTTGTTTGTAAAGGGTATGCGCAGCAAGAAGGGATAGATTTTGAAGAGACTTTTGCTCCTGTTGCAAGACTTGAGGCCATCCGAATGTTCCTTGCTCTCTCAAGTTTTCAAAATTTCAAGGTATTTCAAATGGACGTAAAATCAGCCTTTCTGAATGGAGACTTAGAAGAAGAAGTTTATATTGAGCAGCCATATGGTTTCATTCTTGGGAATGATCCAAACCTTGTATGCAGATTGAAAAAGGCTCTCTATGGTCTCAAACAAGCTCCAAGGGCTTGGTACTATTGGTTGGACAAATATCTTCACCAACAAGGCTTTTCAAAAGGATCAGCAGATAGCAATCTCTATATAAAAGTTGAAAATAACAAATTGCTAATACTTGTTGTTTATGTTGATGATATTATTTTTGGCAGCAATGAAGAGACTATGAGTCAAAACTTTGCCTTGGTTATGCAAAAAGAATTTGAAATGTCACTTCTTGGAGAATTGACATACTTTCTTGGATTGCAAATCCAACAAAATGAAGGAGGTATCTTCTTGTCTCAAACCAAGTACCTCAAGCAGATCTTGAAGAAGTATGGCATGGAAGATTCAAAACCTGTATGTACACCCATGGTTACAGGATGCAGCCTCAGTGAAAATGATGAATCAACAGCAGTTCATCAACCAACTTATAGATCCATGATTGGGAGTTTGCTTTATTTGACAGGTACCAGACCAGACATCATGCATGCAGTCGGAATAGTTGGAAGATTTCAAGCAAATCCAAAGGAGACTCATCTTCAGGTAGTGAAGAGAATTTTCAAATATCTTCAAGGGACACAAAATTATGGCTTATGGTATCCTAGAGATACAGATCTCACACTTCATGCTTATACAGATGCAGATTGGGCCGGAAGCGTGGATGACAGGAAGAGCACAAGTGGTGGTGCATTCTTTATGGGCTCCAGATTAGTATCTTGGTTCAGCAAGAAACAGAGCTCGATTGCCTTATCTACAACTGAAGCAGAATATGTGGCTGCGGCATCTTGTTGCACACAACTTCTTTGGATGATGCAGACCTTGCAGGATTTCAAATCACCTGCACTTCACCAGTCTCTATCTTATGTGATAATACAAGTGCAATCAGCATTTCAAAGAATCCAGTCATGCACTCAAAAACCAAGCACATACCAATCAAGTACCATTTTCTTCGGGAACAAGTGCTTGAGCAGAAGGTCAAGTTGGAGTATGTTCCTTCTAAGGAACAAGTTGCTGACATTCTCACAAAACCACTGCCCAGGGAAACTTTTGAATATCTCAGACAAAAGCTGGGAGTAGTTGATGCTTCATCCTGCTATTGAAGCTTGTCTTTTCTATAGAAAAGTTGGCATACGCAAGTTTCGTAAGGGATATCCACGTATATACGCTGATCTATGCTGGAAAATTCGCGTGTATGGAGTACGCGTGTTGCAGAAAGAATATCCGCGTGCATACGCTGTTTTATGCAGGATAAGTCGCATATATGGAGTTCTGAACAGCAAGGGTAGACTCTGGTTGAAGAAGGTCTGAGATGGGTATGCCAGAATGCTTCAGGCATAGTTTCAGGGGGTGCAACAGGCACAGGTTCAGGGGGAGAAGATTAATGTTTCATAAAGCATTGTTGGCATTTAGATGCTTTTGGTTCTAGTACACAACTGTTGTTGGTTTCAGGAGAAGGAGCTCAGAAGGAAATCTTGGATGCTGATCTAAAAGAGGTGTATCAGATACTGCTGGTGTCTTTCAGAAGTCTTGGTCTAGATTTGTTGTCTCTATGTCATATTACTTTTATAGTGTCAAGGTCATGTAACGACCTATGATTTCCCCACTATGCCTGGGATGGATGAATGATGTAATGTTATTGGTTATTATATTTCTTATGTACCTCCTCTTGGTTGGGAGTATGGATGCATGCATTGAGTCTTTTGGTGATAGGAAGGTCCTTTATGATGTATAAGTCTTGGTTCGTTTGAAGAACATCTTTTGCAGATCTTGCCTACAGTCAGGGGGAGCATGTTCAGCACAGCAGAGCAGAGAAATCAGCATGTACCCAGGGGGAGCACATCCCTTTGCCCTTGATGACAAAGGGGGAGAATGATTCTAAAGATCTTGGGGTTGCCATCAAGTCCAAAGGGGGAGATTGTTGGCATTATGAGACAAGTGTTGTCCTTGATGGCAAACCTCACTGATGACAAATCATAGTGCAGAAGGTCAGCAGCAAGGAATTGATGATCAGACTATAAGAAGAAGAGAAAATTCATATACGCAGGTTCATCAAGCCCAAGTCGCGTGTACACGCAGGTTGGCTTCAGTAAAAGCGCGTGTATGTGGAAAACTCTTTTTTGGTCCGTGGCGGTTATTCCTTGGAAATTGTGCCTATGGTTTCGGACCATGGTGTCTCGACGGACGTGTCGATCCCTAGTGTTGAGTTGATGGTTTTGGATTTCTATGGTTTTGGCTCGTGGTATTGAGCAAGGCCTAAGGATATATAAGGAGAAGAAGATCATTAGGCAAAGGTATCTGAAATGTCTTGAATATCTGATGAAGCATTAGATCCAGTATGCAGGTTATTGGTTGATGGTGTATTGCTTGATCTGAGCTAAGGAGAGATCTCATCTGTTGATGGAGAACAAGATCTAACGAGAGATTGGGATCAAATGGTTTGAAATGAACTATCTTTATATGGTTGATTATGCGTATTTCTAGATCTGCATACTGACGCAATGTTATGTTCTGGGTATAACTGAAATCTGGTACAGCTGCAAGTTATGAAAAAGTATTTTTAGATCTGTACGCAGGTTGTCTTCAGTAAAACCGTGTGTATACGCGGGTTGCCTTAATAGCAGTAGCGTATATCTCTTGGAGCTTGATTTTTGGGTTGCAGCTGGATCTGGCTGTTATTACAGAGTTCTGTAGTCTGCTCTGTGTTCTGGTGACTGGGTTTGACAGGGTTTCAGTGGTTCAGTGATTCAAAGATTGATGATGCTAGTATTGGTTGTTTTATATGATTTGTGAATGAATCATGGTCTTCAGATTGTAATGTTGTGCTTCAGGAGTATCCAGTCTGAAAATTGATGAAAAGTGGTACCTGAAGGAAAGAAGATTGTAGGCCAGCACCTACGTACTAGTATCTTAGCTAGCACAAGAGCAAAGGGGGTTGGAGCTCCCTTCCAAGGAAGATTGGAGAACGAGAGAAGGTTGAAGCCTTCTGCTGGTTGTAGCCTGCGTACTGGCATAAGGCTGCACCAGTACAAAAGATTGTAAACTGAAATTCTTATTAAAGAAAGATAGAGACGACTTGCAGCAGGTGGTTTTCACCCACATTGGGTTTCCAACTTATATCATGGTGTTCATGTGTGTGGCTTTTGTGTGATGATCTGTTCTGTTATACTGCATCTGTTTACTCTTAATATGCTGAATGATGACCTGATGCACTTAACTGAAGATAAACTAACTGAATTTTAAGTTTTCTGGTTATACGCTGTTTTCTTTAGACACAGTAGCGTGTACACGCTGGTTCACTTAACTAAAGTAGCGTATATGTTTCTGAGCATTGAAAAAGTTTTATGATCTGATAATACTGATTCACCCCCCCCCCCCTCTCAGTATTATTTCCAACAGCTGGGGCTCGCCTACTTTAATCCCGGTGCTCCTCTAGGATTTGAAATACATAGATGTATGTCTTATTCTCTTTCCCTTTTGCTTAGTTGGAGTGCTCAACTGCTGCTTCCCTTGCCAGTGTTTCAGGGGTTGTTTCTTCCTTCTATTCTTCTCCTTCATTTCCTGCAACTTTTCCTGTGTCTGCTGTTTCTGATTTTGCCTTTGCTGCCTCTGGTGGTGTTTTCTCCTTATCTTGCTGACTCCCTGCCTTTCCTGTGGAAATATTTTTTTGAGCTTTCTTGGGCTTTTTCTTCTCAGCCTTGTCCTCTTCCTCTTCCATGTTTTTGAGGTTGTTTTCTTTTCTGCCTTAGGCTCAACAAGTTTCTCCTCTTATTTTTGCTTCCTCTGGTTCTTCTTCTGTTTGAACGTTTTGTGCCTCCTCATGAATTTTCGTCTCAATTGTCTTTTTCTGCTCCTCCTCCTCACTGCCAGATGGGCTAATGTCCTCATTTAAAGTTTTGATGCCATCTCCTCTAGACATATTCCTAAAAATTTCCCAAGCTATGGGGATGGTGTATGTGTGTAGGGCATCTTCCACCAATAATTTAATGAGGCCATGGTGGGCCAGCTGGTCTGGAACCCTTGCATTCAACTTGGTGCCGCATTCTATCAAAGAATGGAGGTGAAAATATGGGAGACTGAGTTTCCTAACAGCCGGTAGGTCCATCCCATATCTTAATTCATGAAATAACCTGAAGTGATATCCATAAACTATACTAAATCTTCCTTCACAAGTGATGTATTTCATGATTTGGTAGCTGAATTCACCCCATGGAGGAGGTAAGCTTGTCCTTCTGACCCCATTCTTATACTCTATAGGATGTTCATTAAGCTGAAAGAATGTCTTTTTAGCAACTTGTCCCAACGGGTTTTCCTCTTTGCTCCAGGGGAGCTAAAGTGGAAGACCTGTGATTTTGCTAATAAAATCTAGTGTAAGCTCTAGGGTCAGACCCCTAAAACTATCTGTAGCATGTGTTTTTGAGTGGGGTCTTAAGGACATCAAAAATTATTCAGTCACCTCCTCATCATGTCCATGAATTCTCTTAAAAAAGGACATCTAGTTTGCCCTGGTGAAGAGGGCCACCACCTCGGGGTGCTCATGAAATTTGCTGGAGTTCAAAGGCTCCTTTCTCATAAAACCTCCTGGCATGGTGTTTAGTGGTTTCTGAAAGTGATCAGGTGGGGAAAAAACAATTTTCAAAACCAGAAACAAAGGCACAGTTTTTTTTTTTTTTGAAACTGTAGGAGGAATTTCCCATGTGCTTCTTCTTTACAACATCAATTTGCAATTCTCCCCCCTTCAAACTCTTCTTAACCTAAATTTTCTTCTCGGTTTTTGGAAAAATAATTAAGACTTTGACAGAACAAAGAATGTATAACGTAGTGTTTTTTCTTCAGAGAGTAGAAGGACTTGAAAATTCATTTTTTCAGAAGAATGTGAGGAAGACAAAGGACAGATTTTGAATGCAGAGAAGGAAACAGAGAGACTGTGTAGAACTCAGAAAAATATAGGCAGACTTTTAAGCTTCACTTTCCTTTCTTTTTTCCAACCCAAAACTGTATTTTTAATCCACCACCTTATATAAATATATCATATGTAGAGCAGTTTCCCGAGCCTACCTCTTTTCAAGCTCGAATTTGAAAAAAATTTCAACTTTTTCTGCTACAGAGCTGCTCTCTGGCCTTCCTATAGAAAGCCTCCTGTAGACAGTGTTCCTGCTCCTGTAGAATGCAGTAGTGCTCTTGTAGAGCTCCATAGGCGGGAAGGTTTTGAAAAACTGGCAGAAAACGACTGGTTCGCTGTTATGAAGGTGGTAGGTGAGTACTGTAGTCGATAACTTCGTGAATGAGAATGAAACAAAGGGTGGTGGAGGCTTAGACCGCACTGTACTTAAATGATGGCGTAATCCGCAGTGAGGAGGTGAGGTGGCTGGATGGGTACGTTATCCCCATCTGGACTGTTGGTCCTACTCTAGTGTAATTATGGTTCTGCATGTCGCATGACGGCCATCACCTCCCTGATCCCGTTATACGCCACCACCACTATCGATTGTGAGTTTTTTCTTTCCAAGTTGACAGGCCACATGTGCTAACTGCGTATCTGATCTGTGATTTGCATTGGATGAGGCTCGTTTGAACTCCACGAGGGTGTGTGAACTGAAGATTCCGTTTAATTGTGACCATTCCCATAGTTCATGCAGTTTGTAAGTAATATTCATGCAATTGAGGAATAGGTTTAGCCACTTACCTGCTAGTCGCTGTTGTGTTGTGCATGCTTCGGACCTCGGCACTTTATTTCCTCATTGCTGTTGCTATTGGTGCTCTGCATGCTTGGCCTTTGGCTTATGCTGGTGATTTCTCGATCAAGCTCTACTCCTTGCATGCTTCATACATCCTGCTGCGCTGACCTTGTCTCTGGAGTTTGTTTTTCAAAGGGATCAACTGCTACAGGAATCCTGCAGGATTTCTTGTAGCTGCTTCTCCTTCTGAAATTCAGGTTGATGCTTGAGTAGGGCTGAGAAGACTACTAAATAAGGTCTCGAATGAAAAGAAATAGTAGATAGAAGGTATAAGGTAGGAATAAGCAAGGAACGCTGCTACTTTATTTGTCATTTTTTTTGTGTTTACAGAATGAAAGAAACAGAATTTATGTATTTGTCTGTGCAAGGAAAGAAAAACAAGTGGGAATGTGGGTGTGTAGGGATGGAATGGAGAGTTAGGTAGATGGATGGTGGAAGGGAGGTTCATAGGCCTTCTAGGCAAATTTCCAGCCCTCGGGTTCTTCTCTAAACTTGATTTTGGCCTCTCTGTGATTTCTACAAGAGCCTCCTGTAGAATACATAGAGTCTCCTGTAGGATGCGAAATTTTCAGCACAAATGAGACTAAGGCTTGGGAAAGGAATAAAACGATGGAGGGATGGACTATGAAGGGTGTATGCAGCCTGGTCATGTCTTTTTCTCTTGTGTGACCCTCCTGCAACCTGCAATTTATTCAAAAGAAGTTAGGTTTTTTTTTTTTTTTTTTTTGAGATAGCTGGGGTGCCTCCAGGAGGTTTTCACCCTCACTGCCTGCCTTGGGCGCCTCCAAGAGGTTTTCACCCAGGGATATTTTATTCCTTTTTTGTTTTTTTCTCTGTTTTTTTTTGCTCAGGGTGTGGGTGGAGTGGAGACAGGGACCTGCTCCACTACCAACACTGTTTTTCCCAGATTCTCAATGAACTCTTTCTTGGAAAGGGGCTTCCTGTAGATGTTCAATCTATGCCCATTGATGAGCATGGGGATGGCTTCTTCATCTATGGTTTGGATAAGGACTAAACCATTGTCATTTCATTTTTCTACTGTGTATGGTCCCAACCATCTTGTTCTCAGTTTGCCCTTAAAATCTTTATATCTTGAATCATACAGCAGTGCCCAATCTCCTTGCTGGAATTGTTTTTCTTTGAGGTGTCTGTCATCCCATATTTTTCTTTGAGGTTGGACTACCTCTGAGTGGAGTAGGGCTTGCATTCTTTGTTCATCCAATCCATTTAGCTGAAGCAATCTTTCCTTTTGTTCACGGCTGAGATCTAGGTCTAGCTGAGCTGCCATCCTTAATGTGTTATATTCAAATTATATTGACAACAGAGCCTTCTTTCCATAGACCAGCTCATAGGGTGTAAACCCTGTGGTGGTTTTCCAGGTGGTGTTATAGGCCCAGGTGGCCTCAACCAATCGATCTACCCAATATTTTCTGTGGTTGCTCACTACCTTAGTCAAAATCCCTTCCAAAGCTCTGTTAGTGACTTCCACCTGCCCATTTGCTTGCAGATGATAGGGGGTGGAAGTTCTGTGATTAATCTTGTGGTGTGTGAGCAGGTCTTCAACCAAATTGGAGGTGAACTGACTCCCTTGATCAATGACCAACTCTCTTGGATAGCCAAACTTGTAGAAGATATTTTCCCTCAAAAACTCAACTACTTTTTCTTTTGTTGCGGCCTTGATCGCCTTTGTTTCTACCCATTTTGTCAGGTAATCAGTACACACAATGATGTAAGATTTCTATTTTTAAAGAGGGTTAATGGGACTCACAAAGTCCATGCCCACTTCTCAAATGGCTTGAAAGTCACTTGAGGTTGCAGGGGCATCTCATCCCTTGGAGTAGGTTTTCCCATCCTTTAACATTGGTCACATTCACTGATATATCTCCTGACATCTTGATAAAGAGTGGGCCAATAGTAACCTGCTTGCAGAATTTTGAAGGCAGTCCTCTTTGCTGCAAAGTGGCCCCCACAAGGCCCATCATGACAGGTTAGGGGGATGTCAAAAAACTTCCTCCTCCTTGACACATCGCCTCAAAATTTAATCTAGGCCAAGTTTAAAAGGTTTGCCCCCAATCCAAGTGAATAGGTCACTTTTCCTCATGATCTTGCTCTTTTATTTTGAGGACAAGTGTGGCGGAAAGTGTGCTGAAACCAAATAATTTTCTATATCAACAAACCATGGAGAGTGTACTGAAATAGCAAATACGTGTTCGTCTGGAATTTGATCATCCACCATTCCTTCTTCACCTGCAGGCAGATCTAGTCTAGACAAAAAATCAACAACAACATTTTCCTTACTTGGCTTATCAACAATTGTCAAATCAAATTGCTGCAATAAAAGTAACCATCTAATGATATGAGCATTTACATCTGTTTTATTCATCAAATACCTAATTGCAGCATGATCAACGTGTATGAATGCTTGATAGCCAGTGATGTAGTGTCTGAACTTGTTTAGAGAATGGACTACAACTAGGAGCTCCTTTTTGGTCAGTGTAGTTTAATTCTTCCTTGGATAGGTTTTTACTGACAAAGTATATGGCATAAGGCAACTTCTCTTCAACTTTCCCTAAGGCTACTCCTATTTCTTTGTTTGAGGCATCTGTGTGAATGTGGAAAGGTAGGGCCCAGTTTGGACCTCTCAAGATTGGGGCAATTACAAGTTTACCTTTCAAGGCATCTAGAGCCTCTTGACAGCTGTGAGTCCATAAGAACTCAACATCTTTTACCAAAATACTAAACAATGGAGAGGCTAGCTTACTAAAATCGTTAATGAATCTTCTATAATACCTTGCTAAGCCTAGAAAACTCCAAACATCTCTTACCTTTTGAGGAGGTGGGACCCTTTGGATGATAGCAATCTTGTTGGGATCCACCTATAATCCTTGTTGAGAAATTATATGACCTAGCACGGTCCCTTCAGTCATCAGGAATTCACATTTTTCAGGACTGAGGGATAGGTTCATTTGAATACACTTGGCTAAAACCTTCCCCAGGTTAGTCAAAGCTTCCTGGAAGTTAGAACCATAAGGGGTAAAGTCATCCATATAGATTTCCACTGAATCACGAACCAGTTCAGCAAATATGCTCAGTACTGCTCTCTGGAAAGTGGTGGGAGCATTGCACAACCCAAAAGGAAGGACTTGGTAGGCAAAGGTACCCCATGGACAAGCGAAAGTTGTTTTATCTTGGTCTTCTGGGTTGATTTGGATCTGATTGTACCCGCTAAACCCATCTAGGAAGGAGAAGAACTTCTTCCCTGCCAGGCCATCTAACACTTGATTTATGAAAGGCAAAGGGAAATGGTCCTTCTTGGTGGCATTGTTTAGTTCCCGATAATCTACACAAATTCTCCACTTCCCGTTTTTCTTTAGCACTAGCACCAAAGGAGAAACCCATTTGCTGTCAGAGATGGGGTAGATGAATCCTGCATCTAACAAATTTTGTAGTTCTTCTTTGACACTGTCCTTGAGGGCCAGATTCATCCTCCTTTGGGGCCGCCTGACTGGTTTACAATCTTCTTTGATATAAATGTGATGAGTACACACTGAAGGGTGAACTCCCTTCATCTCCTTATAGCTGCAAGCAAAAGAATCCAAGTGATTGTTCAACAAGCTACAAAGTTCTTTCTCCTGAGAGGTGGGTAGAGATGAGTTGATTTTCAAGGTTTTTTCTAGACCAAATTCGACATTCTTAACTCTAAGAGAGGTTGGATCAGCCACACAGAGATCAACTAAGGGATTGGCTTGGGTTTCTTCCACCATCTCTTCTAAGGGAAACACGCTGGGGGGTGAATTCTGAATCAAGTTCTCAATAAGATCATCCTCGGTTTGTGGACCCCCCATGGTAGCCTCTACTGTACACAATGGTGTGGAATAGACTTCATCCTCATCTTCCTCCTCCAACTAGAGAGGTAAATCATGTTCTAGCAGAGGTTGGGTAGGAGGATAGAGGACTAGCTATTTGGACATATGCCCATTCTTGATTGTCATGTTCCTAGCTCGACAGCTGATGTAGGCATCTGTAGTAGCCAACCAAGGTCTTCCTAGGATGAGAGGATACCCAGTGAACTTTTCTTTTAGTTGGAGAACCAGGAAATCAGCAGGGTACTCCCAGGAATCAATAGAGACCATGACATCTTCCACAATCCCCTCAGGGGTCACGGTGGAGCGGTCTGCTAACTACAGTACTGTTGAGGTCTTTCTTAGGGAACCCTGAAGGTTGAGCTTGAGCATAGTGTCCCTGGTCATCACATTAATGGAAACCCTTAAATCAATCAAGGTATGGGGGATTATGGTGCCATTGATGTGGACATCAACTACAGGACTCCCAGGGTCTAGATATTTCAGACAGATTACCTACCCCAACATCAGGTCAGACAGTTTTCCTATGACATTGATAGTTGTGGCATCTCTCTTGCGCCTGCCTGGGTGCCTGAAGCACTTCTCCTTGATCATCTTGTTGTATATAGGCACATCATTTATGGCTTGGAGAAGTATTTTTACACATAACTGTTTCAGTTCTCCCAGAAGTTCAGTTTCTTCTTGGGTCGGTTGTGTGGTTCCAGTTAGTCTCTTAGGAAAGGGTGGAAAGACTTTTGGTTCATTTTCCTGTTTTTTTCCTCATCCTCCTTACGAGGAGGTTCGCGATCTGGGAGAACCTTCCCAGATCATAGGTTAATCTCTTGAATCTCCACAACATAGGTCAGGCATGATGTTTCTCCACTATATGCCTGCTGGGCCTATCAGTTGTTGGGGTTCAGGTTCATTTGAGCAGGTATTTGGGGTTGTCTTGGAGGAGCAGGAGGTAATGGTTGTGGTTGAGTAGGTGGTGGAGGCAAAAGAGCGGGAGGAGAGTTATACTGGGGCCTCCACCCCTGATGAGGTGCATTCCACTGAGGCTGTGGTTGAGCATAAGGATGAAATGCATGAGCAACTGGAGGAGCCTGGTATTGATGAGGATATGACCAAGGAGGGGGTGTGGACCAGGAATGATGAGCAGGGGGTCCCCAAGAAGGCATGGAAGTGGCTCGATTTGGGTTGTAATATCTCTAGGGTGTCCCTTTCATTCCCAGATAGTAAGGTCTGGGTCCATGTGGCCTCCTTTGGTTCATGAAATAGAGTGGTTCAGTGGCTCCTTTAGCCCCCTGATATGCAACTTTGATTCCGGGCAAGGAAGGGCACTGATTCATAGGATGGTCTTCTTCACAGAATAAACACACTTCTATAGAGTGCAATGGACATTCGTTCCTAGGATGCTTTCTAGTGCACCTGGGACAAAAAATGGCCAAAGCCCTCTCGGCTTCCTCTTGTTTCCTTTTGATATGCAAGGTATCCATTTGCATGGCAAGAGTCTGCCTCACTTCACTCTTGAAATCTTCCAGTCGATTCTCAAGTTCGTTTCTAAGGGATGAACTGAATGAGGATGTACTAGCTAAAGGTTGACTTCCCCTTCTTCTCTTCCTAGCTGACCTAGAATGGTTTCTAAACACAGTCTTTATGTCATCATAAGGTAGCTAGTAGATGTCTCCCCCAGCTAGCAAATGGAGGGTGTCTAGAAGGTCTTCAGGGACCCCTTTGAGCAGTATCAACTTCAGAGATTTAGGGTCAAGTGTGAACCTGGCCCTTTTATAACTGAGTTGAAACCTCTCTTCATAGTCTTCTAAAGATTCATCACTACCCATGGTCATTCAGAAGATCTCTTCCTTAGTATCCTTTGACCTACAGTAGTCCCAGTATTTGTCGTTAAAAGCTTGCTGCATCTAAGCCCAAGTTGTGATATTGTTTCCAGGTAACCCCATGAACCAGCGCAAGGCTGCATCCTTGAGGGTAGAAGGGAACAATTTCAACTTCTGATCGTCTTCTACATAGTCATAGGTTTGATAGAGAACAACAAATTCAAACAAGAAAGTATCAGGATCTTCGGTAATGGAAGTGAGGTAAGGTTGAAGAACTTATGTTTTTCATTTTTGTGTCCCCATTGGTCTCTTGGATAGGAAAGGTACCTTCTATTCTTTCCCCATTTCCTCTAACGTTTCTGTTTTCAGCCATGGTCTCAAGAGGAATGGTTTCTTACTCTTCTTCTGTTATAGGATCTTTGTATATCTCTGGAGGTTCACCTATAGGTTCTTCTGGATCACTGCCACCAAAAAAGAGAGAAGGGTGACTCAGTGATGTGGTGGGGGTGTTGGGTAGGAATTTTCCTGAATTATCTTTGTTCCTACAAGGCATAAAAAAAAATCTCTCCTTTTTTTTGGGTGATTTTTTTGTTTCTTTTTCTGCTTGTACCTGCAAAAATTGAAATGGATTAAACAACAATTGCAACTAACTGAAATGAATCTACTTTGCTGAAATGAAAATTGCAGAATTGGAATGAAAGCAGGAAATGCCTAATTTATGCTTGCTGAAATGAAATTGCAGAATTGAAATGAAAGCAGGGAATGCTGTTGGCATTATGGCTAAAGTGTTGTCCTTGATGGCAACTCATACAGGTGATGGATCACAGTACAACCAGTCAGTAGCAGAGATTGATGATTAGCTCACAATAATGAAGAAAATAAGAAGTATGCAGGTACACAGTACAAAAGGCGCGGACCCGCAGGAATATCATAGATAAAGTGCGTACATACCCGCAGGTACACCATGTAAAAGGTGCGGACCCTAGTTCACGCACTTTCATGCAGTGAAAAAGTATTCTCACGTGGGAATCCAGTGGTGGACCATAGTATTTATCCCGACGTATTTGATCCTATGGTTTGGTCAGTGGTATTGTTTTATATTATTATTATTATTATTGAGCCCCATGTTTTTGGGCCCCTTGTATTGGTTATCTATGGTATTAACTCATGGTTTTAGCAAGAGCTTGCCTATATAAAGCAAAGGAGATCATTTGGCTAGACACTTGTGAAAGAAGAAGATCTTAAGAGAAGCTAGATCTGAAATTCTAGTGATGGGTTTGTGAGAGATAGCTAAATCTAAATCAAGGAGAAACATGAGGGTTACAAGTCGGATCTACTAATGGGTTGATATCTCCTCGGCGAATGATCAGATCTGTAGATCTGATAGTCTGGGTTATCCTTGAAGTCTGAAAATTGTCTATACCCGCAGGACCGCAAGTGCAGCGAAAGAAAAGTGCGGAGATACACAGGCGCAGAAGCGTTGCAGGTGCGCAGATACGCAGGCGCAGAAGCGTTGCAGGTGCGCAGATACGCAGGCGCAGAAGCGCTGCAGGTGTGCGGATACGCAGGCCCAGAAGCGCTGCAGATGCAAAGGTACGCAGGAAGTCTGTGAGGCACAGTGCGTGGGTACGCAGGAAAGCAGTTGGAAACAGTGCGGATGTACGCAGGTGTTCTATGGGTGAAGCTGCAGACTTTTCATGAAATCTATTTAGCTGCCCCTGTTTATTATTGTTGTGTTCTGGGTTTTGAAGTGATGTCTGGTATTATGAATGATTATGATTAGCTTCAGTATTGATAGATGAATGGATCGGGTTCATAATGACTTATCCTTATATGATCTGGTGGACTAGATCTGGTTGATAACTCTCATTGTATATGTATTGATCTGGTGATTGGGTGATTCAGAAGGTTGTTTGATTATGAGCTTCAATGTTGTTGTTGGGTCTAGTATGAAAATTGGATGAAATGTGGCCTTTCAAATTATGTGTTGTGCTTCAGTGTATCCAGTCTGAAAATTGATGAAACGTGGTACCTGGAGGAGAGAAGATTGTAGGTCAGCACCTACGTACTAGTATCTAAGCTAGTACAAGAGCTAAAGGAAATCTTTGGAGCATTGTAGTAGGTAGCAGCCTGTGTACTAGTAAATAGATCGGCTAGTACAAGAGAAAAGGTGGTTGTAGCTCCCGTACTGGTATAAGACTGCACCAGTACAAAATATTGTAAAAGAATTTTCTTATTAAGAAGAAGATTGAGATGACTTGCAGCAGGTGGTTTTCTCCCGCATTGGGTTTCCACCTTATATCATGGTGTTCATGTGTGTGACTTATGTGTGACGGTCTGTTCTATTTTACTGCACCAGTTTACTGTTAATATGATTGATAATGTTCTAATACACTCAACTAACTGAATCATAAGAAGCTGTGGAATTAGCATATATGAATCTGATTATGGAAATGAATTTTTTTTATTAATGTGATAATACTGATTCACCCCCCCCCCCTCTCAGTATTATTTCCAACAATTGGTATCAGAGCAGGTCCTTTGGTAGAAGCTTGATCGCTTGAAGGAGATCCGTGAAATAATGGGAAAGAAGCTTAAGAAGAAAGCTCATAAGAAGAAGAAGACATCTCAGAAGAACTATGACAGTGGGAGAATCGATTGGGGATTAGGTATAAGAAGCTCTTCAGATTCAGAATCAGTTTCAGAATCATTTCAGAATGAAGATGAACTATTAGGTATGAATTTGCTATCCTCTGATGTTCCGACTATCTATCCATTTGGAAAATATGGAAGTGATAACGAAACAACTGAATGTGCTCTTATGGGTGAGGAAGAAGGATATCAAATAGAGGCATAAATTAACAGGCTGACAAACAAAATTAATGAAAAAGAAAGACTTCTGAACATAAAGAGTGGTGCCCTCAAAGAAGCTGTTACTAGAAAAAAAGCTCATCGAGAGTTATTCAAGGAAAAGTATCAAAAGTTGCAGGTTGAAGCAACATCTCTAAGAAATGAAGTCATTGAAAAGAACACAACAATCAAGGAGCTCAGAGATCGATCCAGTTATTATGAAAGTCTTGAAGCCACGATCCTCTCACTAAAGGAATATCTTGAAGAATCAAAGAAGCAGAATGAAGATCTACACCAAGCAATTGAAAAACAAGACAACGAAGTCATCAGCTTAAAATCCCATCTGGAATGTGCCTTCAGAGTTCGTCAAATGCAGCAGGATCTGAATGAAGAACAAGAAAAGGAGATACTCAAACTAAGGCAACAAATGGAAGAAGGAAGAAAAGCTGAAGAAGACATGAAGAAGCAATGTCTAGAAAAGGAAGAACAACTTCAAGTTGAGGTAAATATCTTGAAAGGTAAACTAGCATTTGCACCTGATGTTGCAAAGGAAACGCCGTAAGGCATAAAGTGTGGAAGAATAGAGACATGTGAATGGGCATTGTTGAAAGCAAGGGTGGATGATAAAGAGTTGCAATTGAAATTGTTAGTTATGTGTATGTTGAATATAGATATTTTATAAATAATAGTGTGTAGAAGAATAATGACATGTGAATGGACATTGTTGAATGCAAGGGTGGATGATATTGAGTTACACTTGAAACTATTAGTGATGTGTGTATGAATATGGGTAAGTAATAGTAGTGTGTGGAAGAATAGCAACATGCCAAATATAAGGTTAGTGCAAAAGAAACAAATTCCTGGTACACGTGAATTCACCCTCGCAAGCAATCCATTCAAACCTTCTATGCTGAGTTTTCTCCGTGCTAAATATTTATACTTTTCTGCCTTCCATAGTTCTAAGAGAACATTATGGTCAGAAAAATTGTTGCAATTAGGAAGGGACACCAACCTCCTTGTGGTACCTTATTCAATACAGATGATAGATAAACGCCTTCAGAGATAGCAAAAAACAGAGTGAAGGGTAGTATAAGCAAAATATTTTGTGTAAACGATGTCCCGTGCACTATTTGTCATAGATTATCCTTCTAATATTCTCACCAGTGAAGGAAACAAGTTTTTCCAAGCCCCAAAAGTCAATAAAAACAACATATTATCAATACAACAATGCAAAGGTTTCTATCTTCCTGTATTTTACATCACAACTTAGCATCAAGGGTTGGCACTTCCAAAGGAGCGTGATCAATTCTTCTTAAAATTCGCCACAAACAAAACAACACCATCAAGACCAGTAACAATGTAAGTAAGAAAAATAAAATATCTAACCATATATATGCTATTATTCTTCGTTGGTAATTCATAAGTGGTGACATTTCAAGAGCTGATGCGAATTCAAGCAGCAAGCTAGCCAATGTTGTCAATTTGCTGTAAAACATTTGGTAGACAAACTTTGAATCTCAAATTCACCAAACAATGAGTAGTATTAAATAGCTCTAATTATCTCCATATAGCCAAGCTCACATATCCACTGTCAAAACTGAAGTAAATTGAAAACGCTATCAAAACTTTTATCTCTTCCAAAACATAATTTAAAAACACATTGTAATATCTTGTCCATCTTTTGCTATCTAATGATAACCTAAAAATCACAAAACTTTGGTATTCTTCTTCTACAATGCCAAGATTTCAAATCATGATTCATACGTAGATAATCTACCATAAATTCCATAAATTTAAAAATGAATGCATATTTAAAACATGGTAAATGATTAGAATTTTCATTATATACTGAATATCAGTACATTATGATATGAAATAAGGCAACATTTTTCATCCCTGTGGTGGAAAATAAGATCGAGGGAAGCAGCTAAGAGCCATGGACTGTTTTATGATTGAGAATGTTGTTGTAATCAATGCTTGACTGGCTACAATGGCTGCTAAAGTGGCAACAATGAACATTAACCAATACACGGGCTGTAGTATTGCTTTGTAAAATGTAGAGCCTATGTCCCCTGGGTTTTCTATCAAATAAGTCACTTGTCTCGTATATGTGATAAGCAGAGATGGGTAAACCAACACACAGAAAGCAAGCTGCAACGAAAAACCCAAATTTCTCATTATGGTACTAAAACTTGAGGGTGAAGCACGCAGGTATGATGAAATACTAATAATTATGTCCTTGACATATAGCTTGGACCTGGATTGATTTCCTGTTGAAATGGCCCAAGTCTGCAAACATGGCCTCCGCACTGGATCCAGTCAGAACAAAGCACTGATGTTAGTGTTTCTATTTATATATTTCTATTTATATAGCTTTAACATAAATAATTGGGATGAAGTTACGAATTTTGTTTGAGAAAATCATTGGTATGGATTTATCAATTCAGTTAGAAAACAGTTCCAAGTATACTATATGATAAAATGAGACACATATCATCATGCGAATAATCAATACCTGTTATACATAAGACTAAACCTACAAGCATCACCCATCCTTATTAGTGATATTCATGAAAGTAATAGTATATATAATATGGGTTGAATGCCTTGAATGCTCTAGGATAATATTTCACAATATTATACTATCCTATCATGATGTTGGTCACGAACCAGGCAAACATTATGGGTGAGAACATGAAGCTAACTTTACTTGTACCGAGTACTTTGCTATATAATATGGGTTGAATGCCTTGAATGCTCTAGGATAATATTTCACAATATTATACTATCCTATCATGATGTTGGTCACGAACCAGGCAAACATTATGGGTGAGAACATGTAGCTAACTTTACTTGTACCGAGTACTTACACTCTAGATGAAACACAAATGTATTCAAAATTCTTCTGAGTAATCTAGGTGAAATTCATAGCACTCAGTGCCATTCATTTCGATACAAAGACAAAACATGATTTCCAACTATGAAATCTGAAAAATGAGGAACTGGTTATCAGAAATTATGTAGCTTGCCTAACATCCCATGGCATAAATATCCAACTGTGGATCCTCTTTCCAACAACTTAATTAGTCTTCTCACTTTTGGATTTGGGTGGATTTGGGTACAGCCTTGTATGGTATCTTGATTGCAGATTCCCCAAATATTTAGGGGAGCAGTTAAATATTTGACAACATTTTTTATTTCGATTACAGAATCCCCAAATATTTGGAGGCGCAGTTAAATTTTTGACTAAGTGTTTTATCTGGATTGCAAATTCCCCAAATATTTAATAATCTGGTGGACATAAAAACCGTGAAATTTTTAACCGTGCCCATATCCTTGTCCATCCAATTGCCAAATATTCAGAAAATCGGCAATCAGATAAGCTCCAGGATATGGACGTGGATGCTATTTTCCAGGCATTACATGGATACAAGAAGTCTTTACACCGGCTGGCGGGCTGAAATGAATGGCAGGTAGAGAAGATAACGTTTGATCATCTTGAAGGGGCAATGTAGAAAATATTCTGTTGACTTAGCCTGAGGATATTCACACTGATAGAGATACGTACGATTTGACATAATCTTTAAATGTTCAAATGAGTCATGAAAATAACTGAATCATTTTAAATAAGAATTATCGTTGTCTTTAATGAACTGTCCATATATATCAAAACATTTCGAGGCCTATTAGAAGTGCGCTCGAGAAATATATATGTATAGACACACTGTTTTCTTTTTAATTGGAGTGAGGTTGGGTGTATTTCCATAACAATGTCTTCCCTGACGAAGTCCATGCAATTTGTGGTTAATTTATTCACTACCCATGTAATTATATCTCTGATTATCACCTCACTTCAGCTGAATTGCAAGGCAGCACCTGCAAATGCCAGAGTGGAGTCCTTTCCAGGATATCATGGCAATATTAGTTATGAGATATATGCTGGGTACGTGCCATATCTATCCAAGGTAAAGTATATTTATTCATGAATAAAGTTCATGTTCAAATGTAATAATAATTGAAAGTAACAAATTCAAAGTGCCAGATTTTTCACTGGAAAGAATATTTATTCATTAACACAGTCATTTTCAAAAATTTTCAAAAATAGCATGCATGAATTTGCCCCTGTTTGTAAATAA
The DNA here is from genome assembly GCA_031772625.1 of Pinus tabuliformis. Lineage (NCBI taxonomy): Eukaryota > Viridiplantae > Streptophyta > Pinopsida > Pinales > Pinaceae > Pinus > Pinus tabuliformis. Next base: position 1,074,132,998 of record CM062813.1, on the reverse strand, counting down.
ACAATTAGCTGTGTACTTATGCAAAGATTAAGAACATAACCAAAGAGTTCATAGCTTGTAGAATGTTCATAGCTTGTAGAGTGCATGCTTATATGACAAAGAAAGACAGAAAAACATAAAAGATATACATATATCTAATTGTTATGCACAGACTGTGAATATGTTTGAACAGAGTTTAATTTCTATGGATACTTAATAAATTTGGTGACAATTGAAGCTAAAAAATATTAAAGTCAAAATTGTTGCATGGAGAGTTCAAAATATGTAAAAGACTAGGAGCGAAAATTGTTATATGGAGTGCTTAAAGATGTGATTCTACCACTCTTATATTCTATTGGATGAACAATTAACTGCATGAAAGTCTTTGTGTTTTCTTCATATTCATGCAGGTATGTGACAGTTAGTGAGGCCAATGGAAGAGAACTTTTATACTATTCTGTGAAGTCAGAAAGTAATCCAGCAAATGATCCACTTCTTCTTTGGCTTGAGGGAGGTCCTGGTTGCACCGGTTTCACTGATTGTCTATGAGATTGGTCAGCTATGGGAATTATTGCTCTTATTATCTATTTCAATGCTTAAAGTTGCTATTTACTGAATGAATTTTGATCTTGTACACATTAAGTTTTCAAATTGTGTAATCTGGCCATGGGAACAGCTTGTTCAAATGGCTAACTGTAAGCTCACTTTTGCCCAAGTTGTTGGAATTGGCACCCAAAACCGAGTCAACTGCTGTTCTGGAGGTATGGTGCCTGCCAAATTATTGCCCTCCAGGGATCTGCACAAGAAGGTATATACTTATGCGAGTGCATTTAAAATAATCAAAAGGGAGACATGCTAATGCATTTGTTAATAATATCCAGCGTCGGGCTCGATCAAAGTGCACCATATTGGATTTATCTTACATTATGGCAATGTTTGAAAAATTTCCAATTTCATTGGGAATGGCACCACTAAGCCAATTCAAAGCCAGATCCAAATTCTGTAGATTCTTTAGTTGACCAAGTTCTCTCGGTATGGTACCCAGTATATTGTTTGCACGAAGGTTCCTGCATAAGATACCAATTTGCTCAAGGTTGTTCATGTCAACAGTTCGACAAACATATTCATATTTCTAGACTAACTTATAACTGTACAAAAACTTGGCTCATGTGCAAGCTTCATTTGAGTAATAGGCACTTACAGGTCTGCAGCGAAGCTAGAAGGGCCAATTCTGGTGCTAGAACCCCTTTAAGAGATGAGTTTGGAAGATTTCTGCATATAAATTTTTAAAACTTATTCAAGTACTTTGAATCTCAAGTATACAATGCATCAAAAGAAAACAACTGATTCAAACAACTTGGAGAGACTCAACATCAAATGTTCTTTCAATTCTACTCATTTGAACTTAAAAATGGATCTGTGATTCAATTCATCATGGGATTCTAGGTCGCACAACACCAGGACTTGGGACATGCAAGAGACGTGGATACGAGCGTCCAACACAGGACACAGCAACATTCGAAATGTGACAAGGATATATATATATATTCAAAAATTTAGAACATTTACAAAATATTAATATTGATGCAACTAATTCCTACATCAAACATACAAGAAATTGGAGTATTCAAGAATCAACACACATAAAATAGTAGTTTAGGAGTTAGAACTACAGCTTTCTCATTGAGTCCCTTGATGTCATCGAAATCACAATGTATTACATAGACACTAATATTACAGGTAGACATGCCAATGGCAAAATACAAAGTAGAGCAGATAGCAGATATGGTGGATATGTTCTTTCTTGAGCTTGGTGTCTTGTTATAGCAAAGTGGTTTGCAATGCCGGCAGCTTCTCCTATAGCAAAGTGGTTTAGAGTGCCGACAGCTTTTCCTCGAGCAGACAGAATAGTGACAGCGGTAGATAGACTTGGAGAAGGGGATGAACACCAAAATTGACGTTCTTCCCTTTTTCCTGTGACCTTTGTGGTATAAAAGAAGAACACTAAAATTGGAGAAACAACAATTTCACCTCCTTCATTCTTCTTTACCTACGCAATCACCTACACAATATTAGAGCATTTTCCTGTGGCTGGAAGTGAAAAAAGGAGGTGAAACTGCTTTTCTAGTTCTGTTTTGGCTCCTTGCACGTCCAACACTCGAGACATGATAGGTCATGTGTCAGAATCAAGTTTTCCACGTGTCTTGTTTTTTTTAGGAAATGTGTCAAACTCATGTCCAACACATGCCTAAGTGTGTCATGTATTTGAGACATGGGATACAGACATGCAAACCCTGGGGGATGTGTCTGGCCTCTTAGGAGATACATATAACATGGCCTCACACTATACAATTCTTGGCTATTCTGAATCCATATTAACTATATTACAACCATGATAACCATTCAATTGTTGTTGATGTTGCTTTTGAAAAAAAATGTCCTATTTAAAGTAATAAAAGCACAACATAACATTACATCTGCTCTAGAATGTGCACACTATTTTTTGTGTTCTAAATTGACTCTCTATTATCAATGCAACTAGATACAATGATCATCTGATTGCCCTCATTTTTCTAGGGAAAATAAAGGTTCCCTGGAAACACAAACTGACTTTCACCAATTTAAGAGTGACATAGTGGGTGAGTTCTAGGCACCTGCCAAAACATGGTCGAAATTTTTGTGCGCTTTGCAGGTTTGACAAAAGCAAAAAAAGCATCCTGCAACTTCGGAGTGCAATAAGATTTGCAAATTCTGTAAACAAACTTTAGAGAAATGTAGTTTGAGAAGTGTTATTTTCCTGATAAATAATTGGATTGCTCAAAATTTTACAAGGTTGAAGCCAGGCATAGAAGATCCAACTATAGAGCTTCATAGGGCAAATGGTTGCATATACAAAGGCATACATTCCCAAGTTCCAAGTTCTATGTACAATTAACGCTTAGAAGCCATCCAATTAAAAGGGAACTAGGGAGGGTACATTGTCACCTATTGTATACTCCCTCTGCACTTTGGGCTAGTGCTTTTCTACCCTCAGGAGAGATCCTTATGTGATCTAAAGTGCAAAAAAAATGACTTTGACCAACAAAGACACTTGGTATCAGAAAATTAGTTTACTGTAATTCAATTGTTACACCTAAATTCTGCTGAGAAATTGATGGGACATCAAGCTAATGTTCAGATCAGCTCTTATAATCATTAATTTGCTAAAATTCTTTGTGCAAATCTGCTCTCAAACACCTCAAATCTGCAGACCCACATGTAAATCTTCAAAAGCAATGATGAGAAACTCTTAAAATTTTGTTTGTGACTGTAGTGCCTTGAATTCTGTGGGTTATGGAGACAAGTGTAGAAGAAAATTAACTGAGCAGGAGTGATTCCCAAGGCCAACCAATTCAGAAAATTCCAAGTAATAAAAAACACCGATAAAATGAGAATTAGCCTCCAAGTAACTGTCACCTTTATCCAATGCCATGCATACAAGGTTTAGAGATATTGACTTCAAATTCAAAGTGGATGTCAACAGTCAGATTACTTCAAAAGCACCTTTTCCCACCAAGTTCAATGATGCAGAAGCATCATCACCACCCCACCATGGTTGCAGCATCCCATGAACATTGAGAAGAGGTCAAGCGAGATAGCACTGTGGAAGAGACAGTGGGTAATTTTCGTCCCAGCATTCATCCTCCACCATCCAAATTCCCTTGGTTTCATCTGACAACCCACGGTTTCCCAGACCCAAGGATTCTCGTAGCCAGCTGGAACTTCTATTTCAAGAGGATTCGATCAGTATTTCTAACGTTTACATTTTGAGCAGTCCAAGCTGTTAACAACCCCATGAGAAAATGACCATTTCCGCGTTGCATCATCTCTAGTTAGTTCCTTGTAATCAGCCACACTTAATTTGAATGATGGCTTTTCTGCTGCCAAAAGATAAAAGGCTTTATAAATTTCAGGAAGCCCAAGACCTAAAAAACAGTAAGAACAGGAAGAAAAAAAATGTCTGGAACCGAACCCTCCTCCCATCACCCCCAACCCCTAAATGGATACTAAGAATAATAGATATTGAAAAAAAAGAAAAGAGTTTTCTTTCCATTTTTCCCATTACTAAGCAGTAACTTCCAGTAGGATCTTGGACTTTATAGAGTAAGCACCATGCTGTCTGCATAATGCAACTTGAAATTTCCAATAAAAAGATTAAAAACATTTCATCTTGTCTCTGAATAAAATGAAGAATGAATGAAGAAAAGTTACCAGATAGTTTCCAAAGGACCCACTGCAGTTTTAGCCTTGGCCCTGGACAAAGCTCCACTGGTAAACTCTCTAAATGATCTGCCTTTGTATAAAGTCTGCATGCATATGAAGATTAATAGGTGAGAGAAATTGGGATTCCCATATCAATATAAAGAGACAGAGCAGTCGGAGGGTCAGCATTTTCTTCAAGTAAAATTTACTGCAGTGGGTTTAGCATGAAATTCTCTCTACTCGGTTCAGTAAATAATACTTAAATCATTGGGATTGAAATTTGAAATTGAAGATCTCCAATGTTCTACTCTGGAGTCTGTACCAAGGGTAGAAAAGCATACTTACTTGGAATGCTTTGCGCAGATCAGGAGCCTGAAAAATTTCTTTGCTGGGTAGTTTATCTAACTTTACTTCCATACTTTTCATAATTGAGGGATCCATGGTGCTCAGAGCCAATAGCTCTATGACTTGAAGTTATGGGATTTTCACACCCCACCTCAATTCTTGCTCTTATTATCTATTTCAATGCTCAAAGTTGCTATTTACTGAATGAATTTTGATCTTGTACACATTAAGTTTTCAAATTGTGTAATCTGGCCATGTGAACAGCTTGTTCAAATGGCTAACTGTAAGCTCACTTTTACCCAAGTTGTTGGAATTGGCACCCAAAACCGAGTCAACTGCTGTTCTGGAGGTATGGTGTCTGCCAAATTATTGCCCTCCAGGGATCTGAACAAGAAGGTATATACTTATGCGAGTACATTTAAAATAATCAAAAGGGAGACATGCTAATGCATTTGTTAATAATATCCAGCGTCGGGCTCAATCAAAGTGCACCAGATTGGATTTATCTTACATTATGGCAATGTTTGAAAAATTTCCAATTTCATTGGGAATGGCACCACTAAGCCAATTCAAAGCCAGATCCAAATTCTGTAGATTCTTTAGTTGACCAAGTTCTCTTGGTATGGTACCCAGTATATTGTTTGCACGAAGGTTCCTGCATAAGATACCAATTTGCTCGAGGTTGTTCATGTCAACAGTTCGGCAAACATATTCATATTTCTACACTAACTTATAACTGTACAAAAACTTGGCTCATGTGCAAGCTTCATTTGAGTAATAGGCACTTACAGTGTCTGCAGCGAAGCTAGAAGGGCCAATTCTGGTGCTAGAACCCCTTTAAGAGATGAGTTTGGAAGATTTCTGCATATAAATTTTTTAAACTTATTCAAGTACTTTGAATCTCAAGTATACAATGCATCAAAAGAAAACAACTGATTCAAACAACTTGGAGAGACTCAACATCAAATGTTCTTTCAATTCTACTCATTTGAAATTAAAAATGGATCTGTGATTCAATTCATCATGGGATTCTAGGTCGCACAACACCAGGACTTGGGACATGCAAGAGACGTGGATACGAGCGTCCAACACAAGACACAGCAACATTCGAAATGTGACAAGGATATATATATATTCAAAAATTTAGAACACTTACAAAATATTAATATTGATGCAACTAATTCCTACATCAAACATACAAGAAATTGGAGTATTCAAGAATCAACACACATAAAATAGTAGTTTAGGAGTTAGAACTACAGCTTTCTCATTGAGTCCCTTGATGTCATCGAAATCACAATGTATTACATAGACACTAATATTACAGGTAGACATGCCAATGGCAAAATACAAAGTAGAGCAGATAGCAGATACGGTGGATATGTTCTTTCTTGAGCTTGGTGTCTTGTTATAGCAAAGTGGTTTGCAGTGCTGACAACTTCTCCTATAGCAAAGTGGTTTAGAGTGCCAACAGCTTTTCCTCGAGCAGACAGAATAGTGACAGCGGTAGATGGACTTGGAGAAGGGGATGAACACCAAAATTGACGTTCTATAAATTCCTTGAGAATTCACTTTTTTTTAGATCCTTTCAAAGCTCATTTTCCATAGGAGTTCACGATTTGTTGTTAACTATCCTCGGCTGCACTTGGAGATGATACAGCGCATAGCAACCTCCCGTGAAATAACAACAGAAATCTTATAAATCAGAAAGAGCAAATCAACATTGCCACGAAATACTCTGATATGCACCTTTGTGCTGCAGATTTTGCATCATATGTAAATTCTATACTGATAAATATATCGCTTTTTTCATCTGAAAAAAAAAGGTGTATGGCGTCATAGAACAGGGTTATCCTTAAACCAGTTTAAAAACAAGCAGTACTGAAAAGAATTATTATTTAGCTCAGACATTGAAAACCACAAAATGAACCTACAGAAGTTCTCTACCCTGCACGGTGTAACTTCAACAGGACATACTCTTTTTTGATAGCGGTTTGAATATTCTACTTTTCTTCTTGCTTTACTTGATGGTCTAAATATACAGATGTATGTTGACACAGGCTAGAATAAGCTGGCTGAACATCTAAGAACAAACAAAACATTACCAGAATTAGCAGAAAATTTATATGTATCCTGGTCTGGTTTAAAGCTTCATTTTGAAGTATGTTGGCTGAATTGTTCGGATTTAAAACTCTGATATGCACCTTTGTGCTGCAGATTTTGCATCATATGTAAATTCTATACTGATAAATATATCGCTTTTTTCATCTGAAAAAAAAAGGTGTATGGCGTCATAGAACAGGGGGCAATCCAGCTAGCTTACATCAGTTTTATCCTAGGATCATACCTTTGTCTCTATAATAATTCATGGCTGATACCACTGTAGATTCTCAACATATGCAGATCCTTTTACACCACAATGACATCTGCACAGATTCCCTTTTAAAAACCCCAAGCAAATGTCTAAAATCCTGCAGAGATTTAAAAACCCCAAGCAAATGTCTAAAACCCTGCAGAGATCTTTTGGTTTGAGGAGGCCTCTACGTTCAGATCAAAGCTTTCAGCAGGGCGCTTGTCATACGAAGAATAAGTCGTATTAAAATGATCAGCAGAGATCCTTTTGATGGTATCCTTAGCTGCGAATCCAGAAAAGTCTTCCCACTCAAACGAGGGTATCCAGGGCGATTTACTTTTCATAACCTTCATATCAGAGTCTTGTCGCATTGATACCTCCTCCCAGATTCCGAAGTTCCCGTGAAAGGTCTTCATATATTGAATTTTTTCCAACAGTGCAACAAATTCCTCAAAATCATCTCCAGTGCTCTTTGATGCAACAAAAAAACTCAAAATCATCTCCAGTGCTCTTTGATGCCCTGCGCTGCCTTTTGGCCTCGGCTCCATCTTTTTCAATTTGTGAGGCCTTCTGTTTACCCGCAGCACAGGATTGGAACTCGAGCAATCGTTTCGGTCCCTTCCAGGAATCTATGGACACAATATAAATTCATTCAAAGTTCAGTCATCCAAAACTGAAACCAGTATTAATTACCTGCAGAGTTCAGTGTAACGCATGATCAAACAAATAAGAGAACATAATGTGAACATAATCTCCAACGAGACAGATTCTCTATTTTTCATCTCAGAATCTGCATGTGCTGTAAGATCAATTTGGAACTGTTTCTGATGTGCAGCAGCACAACCGCCTCTTCTTCATAGGGACTCTTCACGGTCAGCAAACATCAATTGGTAAAGCCGCCTTTCTGTGTGAGTGAATCCCATTGACACCACCGTTTTAGCTTCTCTGTGCGCTCTTCATTACCCGGACCGCCTCAGTGACATTTTTGATCGACGGTTGTGGTGTTTGTAATCGTCTAACATCTCATCGTACGGAGTGAGAGGAGTACACGTAGGCAAACTGGGGGATGGATCTCAGAGGGAAACGCCTTACGGCGTAATTAGAAGAAAAGGGTAAGCTCTTACGATTTCAAGATAGTACTAAAGTCTTGGATGATATTCTTAATAGTCAAAGGTCTCCTGCTATCAAAACTGGTCTTGGCTTCCATGAAAATGTTGAAGGTGAATCGAGTTCACAAGGTGAGGCAAGGAACTCTAAAGAGAAATCTAAAGTGATCAAAGAAGAAATGAAAGATCAATCTCATCATCAACCAAGGAAAGAGATTCCTCAAAGAAAATCCTTTACTCCTCCTACGAATAATGTTGAATGTTATGTATGTCATAATCTTGGACATGTTGCAGCTAGATGTAGAAGAAGAAGGGTTCAAGACCATTATGCAGAAAGATCATCACATTCAAGGTACTTTAATGGATATTGCTTTGCTTGCAGTATGTATGGTCATAAAGCTGCTGACTGTTACAAGAAGAATATGAAACATGTAAGATGTTATGCATGTAACAAGCTTGGACATATAGCTAAGGAATGCAGGAACAAAGTGTGGGAACCATATCAAAAGGAGAAAATGTCATCATCACGTTTGAAGATATGGGGGAAAAAGGAAGTACAGTCAGAAAAGGGCGGCACATCACAACGTACAGACATACCAGAATCAGAGGGAGTTGAAAGTACAAAACTTCAGTGTCCTGAATCTCATATGCAAACTCCATAAAGGAAAGTCACGTATATACGTGAGTTGGATACTGCACAATCGCGTATATGATTGTTTGAAGAAAGGCAGTAGGGAAAGTGAAGTTGGAAGTGAATCTATGAAGTATGATCTCTCGAGCACAAGATCAGATCTGCGAATCTGACTGTCAGTGGCACAGAGGAGGACTGTTAATTGGGTTCTAGTCAGAGGTATGCAGACGATTTTCAGTGAAAGTGCAGACGCACGTAGCAGAGCGAAAGTTCCTGTGCGGAGGAACGCAGGTGATACACAGTGAAAATGCGAGGATACGCAGCGAAGGCACAGTTCCAGTGCGGAGGTACGTGGCGTGATAGAGGTTCAGGTGCGGAGGCACAGTGAAAGTACGCGGCGCTACAGAAGCCGCAGGTGTGTAGATACACGGCCCGATAACATCTAAGGGTGTGTGGCCACAGTAGTAGTACGCGGCATGATTGAAGAAACAGTGCGTGGGTACGCGCTGTAGTAGAAGGCTCTCTGCGGGAATACGCAGAAACACAGAAAGTCAAGTGCGGGGATACGCAGAGGAGCGGAAGGTGAAGTGCGGAGCCACGCAGGCCATATAATGAGAAACTGCGGATCTGTCTTAAGGCATTTATTGGCTGACTTTTCTTGTTGATAAGATCTGACAGATGGCACCAGTTTAGGGGGAGCATATGTTTTTAATGCATTGTTGGAATTATGGTTAATAGTCCTTGGTGATGAAGATTATATGGCTAAATGATATATCTTGCTATGATGTGGTTATGAGTTGTCCATCTCATATGATTCTTGGATTTACATAGTTGATTTTCAGATCAGATTTATGGTTGATTCTCTGATGCTACATATCTGGTGCTTACATGGTGATCTTCATAAGGATAAGAAGAATTATGATGCAAGATTCGTATTATTCTTGGCACATATGAGGATTGTTAGCTGGATACATGGGTGATTATTCAAAGTTGCATGATGATGATGAGCTCTTACCTAAATGATGATAGGTTGTTTCGTACATATGTTGATTGATGCAGATATTCCCAAATGATGATCATGATGGCTATGGTGTTTCTCACATAGAATGTGAAATTCTGTTGATGTGGACATACCTTTATGATTCATGCACTAATTGCTATTGACAGATACTATGAAGCAAATCATACAATGTTGTTTCTGATGTTTATCATGATCTTATTTAGGTGTCTGATCTCTGTAAAGGTCATATCAAGACTCATGATGTAATAGTGTGTCTCTATCTATTGTAGTCATTTGATGAGATCTCTTCAGGTCATGTAACGGCCTATGTTGGTTTCCCCACTATGCCTGGGATGAAGATGTAATATTTCTGATGTATCCCCACTTGGTTGGGTGGATGATCCTCACTTGGTTGGGTGATGGATATATGTATTGAGTCTTTTGGTGATAGGAAGGTCATTTATGATGTATAGAGTCATGTTCTTCTTGTAGAACATCTTTTTGCAGACCTTGCTTACTGTCAGGGGGAGCTTGAGCATGAACAACACTATATAACAGAGCAGTCATTTCAGCATGATTAGATTGGTGCACCATGGCATATACAAAGGGGGAGCTCATCTGATTTATAGTCAGGGGGAGCATAACCCTTTGCCCTTGATGTCAAAGGGGGAGAGTAATGTGGTGTTGTTGCCATCAAGTCCAAAGGGGGAGATTGTTGGCATTATGATGCATGTGTTGTGCTTGATGGCAACCCACTCATAGAAGAACATCTCACTTATATACATTCAGATGAATCTACAGAAGAGATATCAGATGTAACATAATTCAAGGATGCATGACAGTTCAAAGGAATCAAATGACAAGTTCTTAGTATGACAAGTAAGCTTTGCCATCAAGTCCAAAGGGGGAGATTGTTGGCATTATGGCTAAAGTGTTGTCCTTGATGGCAACTCATACAGGTGATGGATCACAGTACAACCAGTCAGTAGCAGAGATTGATGATTAGCTCACAATAATGAAGAAAATAAGAAGTACGCAGGTACACAGTACAAAAGGCGCGGACCCGCAGGAATATCATAGATAAAGTGCATACATACCCGCAGGTACACCATGTAAAAGGTGCGGACCCTAGTTCATGCACTTTCATGCAGTGAAAAAGTATTCTCACGTGGGAATCCAATGGTGGACCATAGTATTTAGCCCGACGTATTTGATCCTATGGTTTGGTCAGTGGTATTGTTTTATATTATTATTATTATTATTGAGCCCCATGTTTTTGGGCCCCTTGTATTGTTTATCTATGGTATTAACTCATGGTTTTAGAAAGAGCTTTCCTATATAAAGCAAAGGAGATTATTTGGCTAGACACTTGTGAAAGAAGAAGATCTTAAGAGAAGCTAGATCTGAAATTCTAGAGAAACATGAGGGTTACAAGTTGGATCTACTAATGGGTTGATATCTCCTCGGCGCATGATCATATCTGTAGATCTGATAGTCTGGGTTATCCTTGAAGTCTGAAAATTGTCTATACCCGCAGGACCGCAAGTGCAGCGAAAGAAAAGTGCAGAGATACGCAGGCGCAGAAGCGTTGCAGGTGCGCAGATACGTAGGCGCAGAAACGCTGCAGGTGCGCAGATACGCAGGCGCAGAAGCGCTGCAGGTGCACAGATACGCAGGCCCAGAAGCGCTGCAGATGCGGAGGTACGCAGGAAGTCCGTGAGGCACAGTGCGTGGGTGCGCAGGAAAGCAGTTGGAAACAGTGCGGATGTACGCAGGTGTTCTATGGGTGAAGCTGCAGACTTTTCATGAAATCTATTTAGCTGCTCCTGTTTATTATTGTTGTGTTCTGGGTTTTGAAGTGATGTTTGGTATTATGAATGATTATGATTAGCTTCAGTATTGATAGATGAATGGATCAGGTTCATAATGACTTATCCTTATATGATCTGGTGGACTAGATCTAGTTGATAACTCTCATTGTATATGTATTGATCTGGTGATTGGGTGATTCAGAAGGTTGTTTGATTATGAGCTTCAATGTTGTTGTTGGGTCCAGTATGAAAATTGGATGAAACGTGGCCTTTCAAATTATGTGTTGTGCTTCAATGTATCCAGTCTGAAAATTGATGAAACGTGGTACCTGGAGGAGAGAAGATTGTAGGTCAGCACCTACATACTAGTATCTAAGATAGTACAAGAGCTAAAGGAAATCTTTGGAGCATTGTAGCAGGTAGCAGCCTGCGTACTAGTAAATGGATAGGCTAGTACAAGAGAAAAGGGGGTTGTAGCTCCCGTACTGGTATAAGACTGCACCAGTACAAAATATTGTAAAAGAATTTTCTTATTAAGAAGAAGATTGAGATGACTTGCAGCAGGTGGTTTTCTCCCGCATTGGGTTTCCACCTTATATCATGGTGTTCATGTGTGTGACTTATGTGTGATGGTCTGTTCTATTTTACTGCACCAGTTTACTGTTAATATGATTGATAATGTTCTAATACACTCAACTAACTGAATCATAAGAAGATGTGGAATTAGCATATATGAATCTGATTATGGAAATGAAAAAGTTTTATTAATGTGATAATACTGATTCACCCCCCCCTCTCAGTATTATTTCCAACAAATGCCTAATCTACTCTTGTTGAAATGAAATTGCAGAATTAAAATGAAAGTAGGAAATGCCTAATCTACGCTTGCTGAAATGAAATTGTAGACCTGAAATGAAAGCAGGAAATGTCTAATCTACTTTTGCAGAATTGAAATGAAACAACTACTCTGCTCTTGCTGAAATAAACTACTTAGCAGAATGTTGTAGTAGAAAATAGAAGAAAGGAAGTAATCACAAAATACTCTGACGCTTCCCCGACAACGATGTCAAAAAGAGTGGTGAGCTCTAGTATTGTAGCAATAATGCTACAACTCCTGGGGCTTCCTTCTTTACTTTTATCAACTTAGTAGTTCGTAACAAACTTGGAAGCGACGATGCTGTATGCACAAGTACAAGATCTTACTGCAGGCTGTCACTTGATCAGCTGACACAATTTCGCTAGGAGCTTACGCCAACTTCTATGAGTTCTCAGAAGAAGGTTTTACTGTGATGGAAGAAAGCTAACTCTATAGAGGCTATTCTACTTGCAGAAAGAGAAGGAAAACTGAAATGAAATGCAAACCCTAACAAACCCTAGTTGTGCAAGAAAAGAGATGGAAAACATTGAAATGGGTGCCATTAACTTCTGAAAAGGTAAATTGCATTTATTCAAGCTACTTCTGAAGAGAGATGAGAAGAAATCATCTTTTTGTACTTTAAGTATTTTTATGTGGAATTATTATGCTTATGGTTTGACTGATTGTGATTGTGCAGAGGTTTGGTGGCAAAGGAAGATGGAGTTGGCTTTTTCTGAAGATAAGGAAGGTGTGGAGAGGTCCTAAGAAGTCCCTCGTACCCTTCTGGAGACTTCCATTGTGATTAGACTTTGAAAAATCCCTTGCATGAACTTCTACAGGAGGCTGCAGGGGATCTACAGGAGGTTCTACAAGAGGATCTACAGGAGGAGGCTAAAAGTGGTTTTTGGACGCTTGAAGGTGGAAAAATGGTAGGTGAAACAGAATGATGGCTGGATGAAGGTTTTGGAGGGTCTAGGACTCTGTCAATGAAGATCAGGAATGAAAGAAAGGGTTGGATTTGTTCAAAGGGGAAGAAATCAACTTTGTACAAAAACACAGAAATTAGGGCAGATTGGTGAAATGAGGCGAATGAGTGGGGAAATCTTGAGAGATGAACTGGTACAGGTTGTGCTATGGAGGAATGATAAGCTGGAGTGTTCTACAAGTGAGCTGCACACTTACTTCCCAAAACTGACCTAAGCAAGAACTAAAAAAAACAGAGTTTGTCTATTTTGACCTAAAATATGACCTAAAAACAGAGAAGTGCTGAACAGAACTTTATGAACAGAAAATTATATGAGAAAACCATGGTAAATGAGCATGAAATGATCTAAGCATGTGAATCCAAACTGCTATCTACTTTTCCAACTCAAAACATCACACTGACAATTGCATAAAGGGTAAAAACTATGTTTTTGGTGGCAGCAGTAGTGCCTTGACCTCAAATCATGGTCCCAGGGAGGGAGAAGGGAGGTCAAGACCTGCTGGTAGCCTGTTTGGATCTTTCTCTATTACTACATCAAAATACTTAAGCAACTTGAAGCAAGAATAACTATTTTAACCATCAAAGGTAACCTATTTTACCAAAGCAATATTTAACCTAAACAACAGAAATTATCCTATGAATGCAAGAAAAAACATATAAATACACAAAGGAGGTGCTGGGAAACTTGGGTTGGGCCCTAACCCAAGAGCTTCAGCCCTCTAGAAAAGATCAGTGCTGGTTCAAAACTGGATTCATCTTCATTGATAAAAAAAATAGTTGTTACATCACAAAACTGTCTTCAAAAATAGCTCGAAAATGAGCTAAGTAGAAGGTTTCACAAAAGTGCGAAAATAGACTATCAAATGGCTAACCTACTGAGGCTTGAAGCCTTCTTATTTATACAAGTGAGGACTCCCAACAGTCCTCATAAACTTAAGGAACTCGACTGCCTAAAATTGGAGATAATAGCAGCCCTACTTGACTTGCTCGACTGCCCCTTGGAATCATTGATGTGGTGGCCTTTGTACTCCGAGCTGCTGCTGGAGAACTTGAGGAAGGGGTCATTAATGAAGGAGACACCCCTCTTATAAGTCCTCAGCCCTATTTCCTGGAATTTGGCTGCCATTCTGCTCATAAATGCCTGGTCCTTGTCCAAAAATTGTCCAAAAATCTACAATAAGCACTCATTAGACTATGTGGCAAAGTGACTATCCCCATTCACTCAATTGACATAAATGCTTTCAAAAACATGCACAAAAATATGGAGAATGGTGGATTAAATGAAAATCATAGGCAAAATGAGCCCATATAGCTACCCATTTCTGGGGCTCATCAAGGATTGGGCTGAACGATTCCCAAAGGCTTTGTGGGCATACATAACCACTTGGAGAAATAGCACGGGACATACACCATATGAGATGGTATATGGCAAACAGGTTTTGTTACCAATAGAATTCCAGATCAGAACTTTCAGAGCTGCAGTTCAGTTGGGACTAGATCTCTCTGAGGTACAACAACAACGTCTTCTCCAATTAAATGAGTTAGATGAATTTCGTAGGGATGCTATTTAGCAGAACATACTAATTCAGTAGCAACAGAAAATTATATATTACGGAGCAATGGAACACATAAAATATTGCATAAATATAAACACAGAAAAAACACAAAACAAGAGAGACACAGATATACGTGGTTCACCCAGTTTGGGCTACGTCCACCCCGAACAGCCAGTCCTTCCTTTCTATTATCCAACAAAATGAAGAGACACAACCTACAACAAATCCACTGTAATATCCTCTGTTTTCTCTCACAGTCTCACCTCTCTATTTATCACTCACAGAATACACATCTATCACACAGCCTCAAATACAATACCCTCATACAAAGAGAGGGGTTTCCTTCTAGGGCAAAAAACCCTAAACTAAACATAAGTTCTACCGTCAGATCATCCGCCTAATGAACGACCTAGATTGACTAGAAATTACTATACTTTTACAAGGCAATTTTACAGCTGTTTTTAGCTTCGGGGCCGTTGCCCCTGAAACCCCCCGCCAGGGGGGGGCTCCCAAAGGTCGCAGCCGCCCTCCCCTGGAACCCCCCTGCAGCGAATATTTTACAAGCGGCGTTGCCGCCCCCATTTCGAACTGGAGTCCTATGTGGCGATACCTTTGAATATAGAAGATAATCAGGCTCCACACCTAACAACGTGAAAGGTGGGATGACAAATATATTAAGAAAAAGCAATTCCAACCAGGTGATTGGGTGCTCCTTTATGATTCTAGATTTAAAATCTTTAAAGAGAAATTCCATACACGTTGGATGGGACCTTATGAAGTGATCTGAGTATTTGAGAATGGAGCAGTAGAAGTTAAAACTATTGAAGGAAAAAATTCAGTATTATTGGTAAATGGACACAGGTTAAAGAAGTATTTTCAGCCACCTACCAGGAAAGATTTTACACAACAAGTCCAACAACAATTTTGGACGGCAGTGGTGAATGGTAATACCAACCTTTTGAAAACATGAATTCTCTTTCTTCTTAAAACAAAAAAAGTAAAGAAAAAATATTTTCCTGTAATTATGAAAATCAGTTCGCTGACATGATTGTTGAAGAATGAACCTGAAAAGAAGCTTGCTAGCAGGAAGATAAAAAATTTCTAATAAAAAGAAAATGTTGCTTGACCATTAGATATGCTAGCGACCACCAAGTAAAAGCAGGTTCAGTAGAACCAACCTTTATACAGTTGGGGTAAATAGCATGGATAATTTTACTCAAGTAACGCTTAATTTTCGCTGCAGTTACTTTTTCTTGCACCAGTGTAGGCAAACCTTCTAGAAAATTTTCTGCCTTTCTTCATATTCCACTTTTGTAATATTCCCTCAGTTTTCTTCTTCAATCCTAGAATGATTAACCTTCCCACATTCTTCGAAGAAATCCCACTTTACCCTTGAATTTTTTTTCCCTATCCCACTTCTATTTATTCCCTCTTTTGGTACTATTCCTGGAATCCATGTAACAAATTTCCTTCCCATTATGAAATTCCCCTTTTAACACTTCTTTATTTCCTCATGAATTTATTGCAAGATCTCCCGCACAAAGAGCAAAAGGATATGCTCTGAAGCATCAAGAAAGGGCAAAGAAAATTTTCAGTATAAGTTGAGGAAGTCATGTGGAAGTCCAGCGTATATTTTATTTAAATTATCTGTTTTTAGATATTATGCTTGCACTAGTGCAAGCATGTTGTCCTATATGATAAAGTAAGCATAATGGTACCAATAGAGTAACATAATTTAAGCGGTGCAAGAAGATCAGTGCAAGCATGCACCCTGTCAAAAACATAGTACAAGTTATTTTTTTCATAGCATACGGGATAGGAAAGTGGTCATTATGAAAACTTATATGAAGTCTTATCACTTAGTCAATGAGTACCTAAGTTATCATACTAACTAGGAGAAAATTATTTAAAGTACAAGGTGTTTTTAAGTTAGAAATCATGATCATTTTTTTTAATGAATGCTAAGTTCTCTTTTTGAATTATGAAGGAATGCAGAAATGTTTTAACCGTTGCTTGGACATAATTACCCCTCTCCGCCATAATCTTAAATGTCTTTCACTCATAATGATTACCTCACCTAGTCGTTAAAATTCTGCCGCAAGTACCAATCCGGCCTGACCTCAAAGTTGTCGTGCATCTACGGTGAATGAACGGGTGATAAGGTGGAAAGGATGGTGGACAGTTGGATCTCTTTATAAGAACTGATTTCCCTGGTATTGCATGTATAATTCTTAACTGTTCATAGCCATTAAGCAGCGATGTTGCCTGTTCAGAACGAACCCTCGTCTCTCAGTAAGGTAGAGCAGACTGCCGAGTATCGAAATAGTCTTGCACTATTGCGAGACTCAGGTTTTCTACAGTTCTTGCAGAAGTTTGACGGGCATGATAAAGAAGTGGATTTATAGTTGGCTAGGAGTTTCAGAAATGGCCAAGTGAAAATTGGGCCTCTCAAATTCAAAGTTGCAGAAATTTGTAGAAACAGAGATGGGCATGGAGAACACTGGTGAACAGTGGTTTAAAAATTAGAAGCTAAAAAGGAAGCGATGACAGCAGTTCGTCGTCGAAAAAAAGATAGAAGTAGACTGGAAGGTAGGAGTTTTGCGCAGTGCCCTACTGGGTCAGTGGAAAGACCTCCTTTTCATCCTACAGAAGTTTGTGACCTGCAAGGGAAGATACACCCGCACTTTGGTATATCATTTTAGAATGCTGCAACATTTTGAAGCTGACTGACATGTCCGGTGGAGGATGAATTTCCCCCATGTTCTGCTCAAGAGCTTGGAGAAAATGACTAAAAGTGTGCAGGACGGATGGGTAGACCAAGCCGACACAAGGCTATATCACCATGGCCTGATAAAAATTTTGGTCTTGAAACAACTAGAAATTAAAGGTATGGCATGGGAGGCACTGTTAAAACAGCTGCACAAAGAGACAACCACTAGAAAGGAGATAGAGGACCCTGCCAGCACAAGCAAGGGCTCGAGTAAAAATGAAAAGGGGAGTCCTTCTTGCACCAGTGCAAAAAGGAAACGATATGAAAAAGCAGAAAAGGCCCCATCTTCAAATACGAAGACAACTACCGCACCAGTTGAAGAGACCCCTTCTACGCCACTAGCAAAGATACAGATCCCCGAAAATGACAACTTGTCAGTCCTTACGGACGCAGCAAAACTTGCAGAGGTCGAAGACGATGCTTTGTTGGCAGATTTCATAAAAAATCCTCGGAAAAAGAATAAATTATTTTTTGCAGGAAAAGAACCACAGTCCCCACAGGGCGTGAAATCCCCTCCTACACCAGTGCAAGAAGAAGCACCAGTTCAACAAGAAGAACCAGAAAAAGAAGCAAAAAACAATGAAGCAGAAGAAGAAGAGATGGGATGACAAGAAGTAGACGACGAAGAAGCAGAAGAAGAAGAAGAAGGAGGAGAAGAATCTAAAGAAGAAGAGGTAGAATCCAAAAAATAAGAGGTAGAACCTGTTAGGGCCTAAATCTACCTCAGGTTGAGAAAGACAGAATTTAGGGTAACATCATACCACGCTTAACCTGGTAGCTAGCCCTACCAGGTCGAAACCTAGGAAACTAATTCATTCAGTTGCAAACTACCTTTTCATGATGAATCGACCTCTATGAGTGAAAATTTAATATATTTACATCAAAATCCATCAGGTTATATAAAATTACATCATGATTTTGACTATTAGAGATAGAAAAGTCAAAATGAGAAAAAACTAGGCGAAAAATAGAGTTTTTTGGCCAAAATGACAAAATTTCATCCTGTGCGCTGCGCTCCTGTCCCTGTGCACTACACTACTTTGGAGCTGATTTTGGAGGCCTTTCCATGCACTAAATTTTCTCCAAGTTGGTTTTTTGTAAATTTCTGCCTACCTACCTTTCATAACAAGTGGAATTTCCGAATTTGGTCTCCATTTGCTCCTCCAAAAATGAGTTCTCCCAACACTGCTTCTCGTGTGGCCAAAAAGGGGCAGAAAGGTCATTTTTGAGGTGTTTTTGACCCTTTTGGAAGCTCAAAACTTATCAAAATTTCTTGGCCATGTGAGGGCATTCATATTTTTCCATGAGGAATCCAAAATGTCGAGTTTTCCTTGAAAGGAGGTCCCTAGCAAAAGTGCGCGCCAGGTGGCGCGGTGCACCAGGCAGAAAAACTTGTTTTTTAGGCCAAAAATTCAAAATTTGCAAAACGTTTCCCAAATTTCTTGAAATTTGGGGTGAGTTTCCTTCATTAAGTGCTGTGTTGGGCTAAGGAAGCCTCAACCAAGATCTGGAGTCTATCTTGCTCTTTTCTCTTCTTCAATGCTTTCTTCAACTTGGCCTTCAAAATCCTGATTCTTGCTTTGCACACCTTGTTTCTCGTCAAGTAGTCATAGGCCATGTGCCTCGACATATTTTTCTTTCTTTTCGACTTCTCTAGCATCTTTTCCAAGTGCATATTTTCCCTCCCAAGGCAAGATTCATGATCAACTTCAATTTCTTGTTCAAGTGGTGTCAACTTGAGTTTCCTCCTCTTGGCAGCTTGCTGGTTTTCTCTTATGTTTTGGAGCTCCATGATGGTTTGCTGATCCTCTAACTGTTTGTTCCTTTACTCTAGATAGTTGATTATCCATTTGGCTCTTTCCAGGTTGAGAGACAAATCATGCATGTCATCTTGCTATTCCTGAATGATCTCCTTGAGCTTTGAGAGCCCAAATCAATGTCATCATCCTGAATGAGAATGAAATCTCTCTCTTGACCTTCTGAAGGCCCCTCATCATGCAATGTCTGCTTACCCTTGTCTTGTACTTGCTTTGCTATTGAAGGAGGCGAGACCCCTTCCACCCCGGGTGGAGATAGTACTCGTCTCACTACTGCAAACAATCTCCTAGTTCCCTTTTGGTATGTGACAAACACTGGCACACTGGTGGTTTGAATCTCATGCACCTCTTGCCGATGTGAAGGCTCTCCTACCTCATGAAAAATTGGTGGGGGTACTTGAGAGCCCATGAAGACCTCATGTGAAATGAAATCCTCCCATGAAACATTCAATAAACTAAGTTGATGCAAAACCACAATTTTGATTAGTGAAAAGTAATAGATTCTATTATACTACTGATGAGGAGGCTTCCTTTGAACCAATGTGGTCATCTTCTCAATATTCCGGCAAATGAAATAGGGGAGGTTCATCATCCTCACCCTAGTGAAATGCATTAATAATCTGATGTGGTAGGCATACAGGCGAGAAAATCTGCCTTCATAGCTGAAATATTTAATTATGAGCTTCATTAATGGAGCATATGTGTCCTAAAGGTACCTGAAAGGGAAAAATCTACTAATCTGCCTCTAAAAACTAGCCTTGATATAAGGCTCATAATGATCTCTGTCTACCAGCTGCCCCTTATTCCACTGCTCACCTACATTCGGAATACCGGTTGCTTGAGCTATAGTCTTAGGTGTCAAGGTGAATGTCACACCTGCCAAATTGACTTGGCCATTGTGAAGATGGAGTACAAACAGTCTGGCAAGCTCATGGTGGTATTTGACTCTTTCCACCATCTCACAAAATTGGTAACAAGATTGATGTTGGAAGCATGTGACAACAAGAGGACAAGCCAACAACTTAGCAAGTGAAGTAGGCTCCTCCCAGTTATGTTTTCCACTCTTATGAGGTCTCCTTGGTGCATGAATTTCTCTGGAAGAGTCACTGACTGTTTCCTCATTTCTGTCATAAGAAGAATCTGACTCCATGTTTGCCAATGCTTGATTTTACTTAGATGAGTATGAAGAGATTTTATAGTGTCAATGGGTATTTGCTGCTAAAAAAAGGGTTTGATGATAAGGACTGTGGAGGGACTGTGTATGAGGGATTGGGGATGCTGCTAGTAGGGTTTTTGGGGAATAGAAGGGTTTGGGATAAGTGAAGGTAGGGATTAGGGTTAGTAGTTTTAGGGATGTGGGGAATAGGGAATGGGTAAGTATGAATGAAAAGGGAGGGAGAAAATGAAGTGAGGGAGTGAGGGAGTGAAAATGATAGGGGTAGGATTTAGTAGCAAAAACAACAATTTGTAAACCCTAGGCAGTGTTTTTTCAACAAACAGTGCAAAGAGCTAGGGTTTAAATTTTTCCCTATTGAATCACCATGAAAACTGAAGCAAACTCATGCATTGAGCATATGGGAGTGTGAACTTACTTGTGCAATGAGGAATTTACAATTTGAGAGCCTTTGGAGGAAGATGTGAACGATTTCGGGCCTTGTAGACTAGTGCGCCGTGCCACCTCACATATGTGCCGCGCCTCTTTGGTGCATCGCACCAGTTATAAATTACAACGTGGAGTGGGATTTTTGTGCACCGCGCTGGCTCGGTGTGCTGCACCTTGACCCAGGTGCGCCCGCCTCAGAATTTCTCGTTATTTGCAGCCAACTCACTCCTTTGGCTCCCAAAACATTATTTAGCACTTGCTCTTTCTCCTTTGGCACACAAATGAGCTTCTTTGACATGAAAATACTTTATATACAAATGATTTTGATTTTTCACTTATGAAAACCCACTTTCCTAATGTTTGTATTTCACTTGCTGTTTTAAAACTCTGTTTTGGTAGTTTGAGTTGCTTTTTTGCCTTTGATGGACTAAATGCTTTGACTTTTTGATTCTTTTGTAGGGGCTGGAATGCAGGAGCTTAGCAAAGTGACCAGGGCTGCATCTTGAAATTATTACATATAGGAAAAATGAAATTACATAAAATTTTATACATAAAACATAAAAAACTCTGTTTTTCCTCAAAACAGAGTTTTGAGGAAAAATCAATCACTGAGCATGTGATTATTGAAATTTTTGTTTCTGAGACTTTATTTGACCTCCTCATGCACCTGCTGACCATTATTGATCTTTTACAAGACCTTATGGACAAACCCTAGACCTAATGAGACCTAAAACCTAAAAATGACTTTTTGCAGATGTAAAGACAAAAATGACTGTAAATGACCTGAAAATGGGCCAACAGGTAAAGATCATGAGGGAAAAATTTATAAAATGGCATTACCATTAGATGATGCATGATCCTAATGGAATGCAGATGATCGGTTGAGACACCTAAAATGCAATGCAATAAGAGAATTTTGATCACTGATGGAGGGATGAAGATACCGACACTAACATTGGCTCCAATGGGGATGGTAGCTCCTTGGAGGTGCCAAGAACTACAGATCTCTGGGAAAGTAGGAAGTTCCTTCGTCCATTGGGATATGGAGTCAATACCTTCGACAAACCAAAACCAATATCTTGAATCAATTTCAGCACTGAAATCTGACTCAAAACTAACTCAATTTCAAGACTGAAATTGACTGAAAACTGACTCAAGTAATCCAAACCAAAACTGAAATTAGACCTTCAGTTTTATAGCCTTCACTTCGGGCCCCAAACTGAATGAATGATGATAGTACACACTTGCAATGAATAAAATAAACCAGTATGTACAATGATACATATGACAACAAAAAACATTTCAGAAATAGTACCGTTTGAGCAGCCAACCATTGACCGGCCCACCTGGACAATCTTCTCCGCTCATTTCTTTCAGCAGGAAAGCATTTTGGCCCCGATATGTAGCAATTTTGAATGGACCTTTCCATAGATTCTCAAACTTTCCATGCTTACCTTTGTCTTCGTTTCGAGCATCCCATTTCAACACTATGTCTTCTATTTGAAACTTGTCCACCTTTGCCTTTCGATCATATATTTTCTTGATTCTCTCTTGCAGCTTGAAAGTATTCTGAAAAACCTCCTCTCTAGTCTGCTGTAAATGGATCATTTGATTAATTCTTCATTGCAAATGATCATCCTCGCTGCCAGCTTCCTGCAGAAGTTTAACCACCAGGACTGCGAGAGAGGTCGGGAATACCGTGTCAACACCATACACGAGCTTGAAAGGGGACATGCCTATAGATTTCTTTTGACTTACTTTATCTGCCCAAAGTGCATTAACAAGTTTTTTGTGCCAACTCTTCTTGTTTGTTTCCAACAGCTTTTTGATAATATTGACCAATGATTTATTTGAGGATTTCACCAATCCATTACCTTATGGATAATATGCAGTTGAGTGCCCCAAGGTAATTTGATATTTATTGAAAAATTCAATCATTATTTTAGATTTAAAAGCTGTTGCATTATCAGTGATCAGCTTGTTTAGACAGCCAAAACGAGATAAAATATTGTTTCCAAGAAATTGAATGATTACCAAATCAGTGGCCTACCTAGTGGGAATCGCCTCAATCCATTTAGTGAAATAGTCTATCGCTGTGAGGATCCACTTGTGCTATGCTGAATAAGTAGGATGGATCTTGCCAATAAAGTCCAAACCCCACTATTGAAATGGAGCACTTACTTCAATTGGCTTGAGTGGTAAAGGCTGTAATTTTCTCCTACCTTGAAAATCTGACATTCGTGGCAGCTTGTAACAGTTTTGTACACATCAACCAAGAGGGTTGGCCAATAACATCCCGCTCTCAAAATTTTATTGGCTGTTGTCTTCTAAAATAGATGACCTCCACAATATCCCTTGTGAAAGTCTTCCATGCCCTGTTTTGCTTCTTCTTCAACCAAACAATTGAGCAAGACACCGTCGGGATCTTTCCAATAGAGTGCATTATTCATTATACAAAACTTGGCAGCCTTTAATTTTAGGATCCTACTTTTGTTCTTAGCCATTCCAGGTGGTGGTGACAGATGTTGGAGCACATAAATGATGTCCGAATACCAAGGAGAAAGAAGAAAAATTTCTGATACTTGAACAGACCAACTTTCTTCATCTTCTTCAGACATAGCAGCAATGAGATTAATGTCCAAGGCATGCAAATTTTACACCACCATTAGCTTGGCTAGTCCCTGTCCTTTGATGAGCTTTGTCGGTTTGATCTCCACATCATATTCTAACAAGGTTGCGATCCATTTACCTCGTCTCCCTTCTGGATCTGTTTGCACTAAGACATCTTTGACGACATCGTTAGGGACATAAGCAAGGATGTGAGAATGTAGATATAAACTTGAAAATATTTCAATGCCTTTACCAAAGCAAGAGCTTGCTTTTCAATAATATTATACTTTAAAGCTGCATCCCTTATGGTTCTGCTGAAAAAAGCAATTGTTTTCTCAAGCTGGTCTCTTTTCTGCATTAAGACCACTGCCATAGTATGATCTGAAGCAAATGAAAACAAAATGAAATCTTGGGAATAATCCGAGCTGATCAAAACTAGAGCTGAAGAAAGGGCCAACTTTACCAAATTGAAAGACTTAATTTCTTCCTTGGTCCACTTCACTACACTATCTTTCTTTAACATGTTTGTGATTTCCCTCAAATGTTTGGCAAAATTGGGCACAAAACGACGTAAGAAATTCATCTTACCATTGAATGCTTGGATCTCCTTTTTACTTCGTAGAAAATCAATCTTCTGAATGGCTTCCACTTGAGCTGGATCGATGTGGATGCCCTCCTTGGATATGATATGACCGAGAAGCTTGCCTTCATCCATGGAAAACAAACTCTTCTTTGGATTGAGATATATGCCATACTTTCTACACCACTGAAATACAATCTTCAAATGATAAAGGTGCTCTTCATCTGAATTAGAAAAAACTGTCAAATCATCAATATAAACAACTAAAAATACATCTTTTTCATTAGCAAATGCAATATTCATAGCCCACTAAAAGGTCGCACCAACATTCTTTAATCCGAACGACATCTTGGCATAATGGAATGTTCCCCATGGAGTAGTGAACGCTGTTTTGTCCCTATCATCCTCATGGACCAAAATTTGGTTATAACCGGAATACCCATCAAGTAGAGACATGCAAGATGCTCCAACTACTCTTTGAAGTATGTGATCCATCTTTGGCAATGGATAGTTATCTTTCAAAGATACTTTATTCAGATTTCTGAAATCAATACATAATCGAATCTCACCTGTTTTCTTGCGCATGGGCACCAAATTAGAAATCCAATCTGAAAATCTTATGGGGATGAGTATACCAGCTTTGTACAATTGATTCACTTCCTTCTCTATTAAGGGCAGAAGCTTTGGATTTATCCTTCTTAGCTTTTGTTAGAATGGCTTTTGATTTGGCTTGATCGGAATGATGTGCTGAATTATGCTCTTATCATATGCCTTTAAATCTGAATAGTTCCATACAAATACATCAGTAAATGAGGATAATAAACTGATGTACTTTTCTTTTACCTGTGGAGGAAACGCCTTTGATAACTTCACCATTTTAGGATTTTCCACTGATCCAATGTTCACATCCTCAACTCCTTTCTCGGTTGGCAGCAAGCTCGGTTTTCGGGCTACATCATCTTGATCAAACAACTCCTCTAAAGGTATTAGACCTTTAGGAATGACATTGTCCTTCAGCTGCAAAACTTCCATCTGATTTACTTCCATATCTGTGTCTTTGAACTTGCCTTCATTTTGCAGAAATTCTTCGATCACTTTATCATCTTGAAACACCTGCTAATACCTTTGATTATCAGGGACAGCTGGGTGATGTTTCACATTAATTTCAAACCTATTGTTTGAATTCATCAGAATTTTCAAATTACTTGCTACTGTTTCAAGTGAATCTGCAATAACATTTTGTACACGAGGGACACATGTCAAAGTGTAATCTGGAAACAATCTCAAGATATCTAATACCGCATTGTGGTATGCCGCATTCGAGGATGCTTAGCTTGGTATTCCCCTTTCACTTGCTTGATAACTAACTCGGAGCCGCCATATACTGAAATTCTTTTAGCATTTAACTTTTTAAGGATTTTCAAACCAACAATTAGAGCCTCATATTCAACCTCATTATGAACAATCAAAAGCCAATTTATATGAACAAATCCTTACATTATTTGGCACTTTGTTTGGTGAGAAAATAGGGCTGCGTATATAAATGCCAATTCCAGTGCCTTCCTTTCCTACTGCACCATCAAAATCCATGCTCCACAAATGGCTTCATCCTCTTCAAAATGCTGAAATTCTGTTTGCTCTTCTACTTTTTCTTGTTGTCCATCAATATTTTGCTGCTGTCGAAAGGCTGATTGCTCAATGGTACTATCAAGCCTTTGTTTTTATTGCTTTACTACATCTTTGAAATTTTCAGTGATCTTTGGAATGTCTTCTACTTCAACTAATTGGCTATTTACATCATTAAAACTATCATAATATAGAACAAATGATTCTAAATCAGTATGTACATAGTTGATTGGATGATTTATTGGTTTATCCTTGCTAGTGATCATGTACTTCATATTTTTCTCCAGGTATAATTTTCTTAACTGACCAAACAAGAGAATAGTAGCATAGGAGAAATCAAGCTGCAATGTGCCTTTAAGTTTTGCTCCCAAGATTTGGAAAGAAGCATGCCAAATGTAGGAGGAATATCAGCCACAACCACATCCATCAAAACATTTTTCGCTGGAATCTGATCCAAATTGACAACCAAATCTTTAATAAGACCAATGCATCTCACTCTCCTAGAATCAAAGTAATAAAGGTCATGATACTTTCTAGTGATGTCCAAACCCAATTTCTCCATGATTGCCTCAGGCATGAGATTATGAGAGGCTTCTGAATCAAACATAGCATTGTGCAATACATAATCATGCAACCTAAGGCTGATGTAAAAAGGAGCTACATCACTATCCTGAGACTGACCTTCTAATGCTAGACCAAAGATCAGCTCAGGTTGGTCATCCTCCACATTTACCATATCAGATAATGGATCTAAATTCAAAATCTTTGACACATGACCTTTATAGCTGCTATTCTTCATCAACTCAGTCAAAGGTATAGACACTTTTAACTTAGCAATTTCATTTTCTAAGCTAAAAACTGAAGTTTTCTCTACCTCTTTGACTGAAGCATCCTTCTTTTCAGTTTTCTCCTTTGATACACTTGGCTGATTTGATCTTTCATTTGCTGATTGTGTTTTGCTGGTGGTAGGATCAACTGTCTCCTTTCCCTTTTTCTGCACAATGGGAGAATCATTCTTTGGCGGTGTCACCTCCTTCCTCTTCTGAATTGGATTAATGGGTACCTCTCTACTCCTGAGTGAATATTGTCACTGCTGGGCTGTCAAAGCATTCATGTATCCCCTCTGATATTCATCAGACTCTTCTTCAAGAATTGTTTTGTTTGCCAAGATGAAATCTTCATCCCTTTGTACAGCTGGGCTTTCTGAATACTCCTCATCTTCTGTGATATAAATGGGCAGATCATCAGGGGTAAAGAAATGATTCTCCTCTCCAATTATGTTCTCCTCATCATTTGATTCCGGACCATGTACAAAATTCTGCTGTAAGGGTGTCTTCACCTGCTGCTGTGTCGCTTGGTCTTGCACTCTTTGTTCTCGTTGCTTGATTCTGAATTGTGGTTGCTGCTGACCACAAAAGTTTGGATTTCTGACTTGTGTTTCAGGCTTATCAACAATTGTAAACCTATCAAACATATTCTTGATCTTGCGAAGAAAATGATCTAAGGAAGAACCTTCTTCCTTTATGGTTACCTTCTTTTCAGCCTTTGCTCTAGCTCTCTTGGCAAGCAGATTTGCTTCAACGCTGACTGCAATTTTCTGCATGTCTTCCAAAGTGGCCGGATCTATTTCTCTCAATTGATAGGCCATATTAGGATCGAAACAATTAGGAAACTTAATCAAAGCCAGCCCCATAGGTGGCTTTATATCAACGAGAATTGCATTGTAAACAAAATTGAATCTAAGACAATAATCTTGGATAGTCTCACCAACATTCCTCTTAATGTTCTCATATTCAGAAAGAATTTGAACCGGATTCTTCTTTACCTCCTAGCAATCCAAAAATTGTCTTTGAAGTGCTTCCAATGAATTGATTATTCTAGTCGGCAATGCTCTAAACCACTTTCTGACCTCACCTCCAAAAGTTTGCACAAACAATCTCATTGTTACATTCTCTGCATCGATCTCATGGAGATCAAATAAATCACCCATTCGATCAACATGTTGCTGAGCTGTGATACCTTGAGGGGTACCATCAAACAATGGAATTTTGCTTTGATAATCGGTAGGCATGGCATCCAAATTTTGTGGCAGAACGAGAGGTGCATATCTAGCAGCCATTGCTCGAGGTGGATTTATGACTAGCCTTGGGGATGTAGGAGGGGTTGGAGTAGCTGATGTGGCTGGTGTATGAGGTGTTGAAGGGGGTGAAGAAATTTTTGATGTTTTAGGTGTAGAAGGAGTGGATGGAGGTGAAAACACTGCAGATTTCTGATCAGAGATGGAAGGCTGCACAGGATGGTGGGAATAAAAGGAGTTTCAGTAGGAATTTATGAACTAGATGCAATAACAGATGAACCAAGAGTTGCAGATGTGGATTCTAAGAATTCGGGAATGTTTGTAGCCACAATGGAAGTTTGAAGATTCAAGATATAATCGTCAATTGATCTATTGGCCTTTTCAGTTTCAAGATCTTTGACAAACTCCAGATTTAGGATAGTAGAACCAACAACACTTTCGGACTTAGTTTCAAACAACGATAGATCAAAATGTTCGTCAAACTCAAGATCTTCAAGATATTCAAAAAAAACTGGGCATGAACGAGATCTAAACATAAGAATCACATAACTTTCTTGATGGAGAATTCTCGGAATAAGATTTGGGTTTTCATACACAGGAGGTGGATCAGGATCAGGATTTTCTCTAGTGTATCTTCTGGAAGCGAGTGTGTTGAATTATTCCCAAAAATAAAATGGACATCAACTTGTTCAACCTATCAAATTCTAAACTCATCATCCAAAAGTCTAGAATTATCTGATGTACTGGGGCAATTTGCAAGTCAGATGTTCTGTTTATAAGACTAGACCAGAGATTGACTGAAGCAACATTTATCTACTTATGCACTCGCAAAGCAATGTGCAGTTTGAAGGCTACCCAGAATAACTTCAGGCTCCATCTGTAGTTTATAAAACAAAGAACACTAACAAACAAATAATCTCGTCCCCAGTGGAGTCACCAATATGTTAGGGCCTAAATCTACCTCAGGCTAAGAAAGGCAGAATCTAGGGTAACATCATACCGCGCTTAACTTGGTAGCTAGCACAACTAGGTCGGGAGAGGGCTCTCTCCCTATCAATCTCAAGAAAATATAGCAAATGAGGCCTTGAGATGACTGATCTAAAGACTAATTTTAGGCCAGGTATATGCTCAGAGAAGTTTGATTGAATTTGATGATGTTTTGTTGGCTCAAAAGTGAAAGGTAGTTTTGGTCTGGGGATTTTACACAGTCTTACAGAGTTTTCTCTGGGGCAAGGTAGGAAAATGGTTTAGTACTTTAAAATAAGTGAGATGGAGAGGCTTAAGACTAGTGAGGAGTTGGAGAGGGCATGAGAGTCTCAGGGATCCTCTTCAAACAGTAGAAAACATAAATAACTAAACAAACCCTAGGTAGAGCACTGCAACTTCAATGATTTCTACCTTTATCCTTGATTCATTTAGTTTAGTTGAAAGAGAGAGAAAATGGCATACATAAACACATGTAAGACTTGAATTACAGAAGAAGAAACAATACCAAATCAACTTTCCACAGGAATCCCACAAAATGCTGCAAACCCTGGTCTATTCCTTTGCCAAACTACAGAGATGAATGTACAATGCTGCTCAAAAGCTTTCACAAGAGTCCAACCTTGACAAATGACTGAAAAAGTACTAGATATAGACAAAAAAAAACTCATGCTAGGCTTTAGGAGTCGAATTCATGAGTTTAGGAGCTTTTCCAACAAAATCTAAACTAAGAACTGAAAAGTAGGTAGTGGAACAACTTGCCTCTAAAACCTAGGAAACTGATTCATTCAGTTGCAAACTACCTTTTCATGATGAATCTACCTCTATGAGTGAAAATTTAACATATTTACATCAAAATCCATCAATTTACATCAAATTACATCATGAGTTTGACTATTAGAGAGAGAAAAGTCAAACTGAGAAAAAACTAGGCGAAAAACAGAGTTTTTTTGGCCAAAATGACAAAATTTCATCCTGTGCACCACGGTCCTATCTCTGTGAGCCGTGTTACTTTGGAGCTGATTTTGGAGGCATTTTGGTGCACCAAATTTTCTCCAAGTGGGCTTGTTGGAAAGGTCTGCCTATCTAATTTCCAGAACAAGTAGAATTTCTGAATTTGGTCTCCATTTTCTACTCCAAAAATGAGTTCTCCTAACACTGCTTCCTGTGTGGCCAAAAAGGGGCAGAAAGGTCATTTTTGAGGTGTTTTTGACCCTTTTGGAAGCTAAAAATTACCAAAATTTCTTGGCCATATGAGGGAATTAATATTTTTACATGAGGAATCCAAAAATGCTGAGTTTTCCTTGAAAGGAGGTCCCTAGCAAAAGCACGCGCCTGGTGGTGCAGCGCACCAAGCAGAAAAACCTATTTTTTAGGCCAAAAATTCAAAATTTGCAAAAAGTTTCCCAAATTTCTTGAAATTTGGGGTGAGTTTCCTTCATTAAGTGTTGTTTTGGGCTAAGGAAGCCTCAGCCAAGATCTGGATTCTATCTTGTTTTTTTCTCTTCTTCAATTCTTTCTTCAACTTGGTCTTCAAAATCCTGATTCTTGCTTTGCAACCTTGTTTCTCGCCAAGTAGTGATATGCCATGTGCCTCAACATATTTTTGTCTTTGTTGGCCTTCTCTAGCATCTTTTCCAAGTGCATATTTGCCCTCTCAAGCCAAGATTCACGATCAGCTTCAATTTCTTGTTCAAGTGGTGTCAACTTGACTTTCCTCCTCTTGGCAGCTTGCCAGTTTTCTCTTATGTTTTGGAGCTCCATGATGGTTTGTGATCCTCTAACTGTTTGTTCCTTTGCTCCAGATAGTTAATTATCCACTTGTCTCTTTCCAGGTTGAGAGACAAATCATGAATGTCATCTTGCTGCTCCTGAATGATCTCCTTGAGCTTTGAGCTTTGGGAGCCCAAATCAGTGTCATCATCCTGAATGAGAATGAAATCTCTCTCTTGACCTTCTGAAGGCCCCTCATCATGCAATGGATACTTACCCTTGTCATGTACCTTCTTTCTGTTGAAGGAAACGTGACCCCTTCCACCCTGGGTGGAGATAGTACTCGTTTCGCTGCTGCAAACAATCTCCTAGTGCCCTTTTGGTATGTGACAAACACTGGCACACTGGTGGTTTGAGTCTCATGCACCTCTTGCCGATGTGAAGGCTCTCCTGCCTCATGAAAAACTAGTGGGGGTACTTGAGAGCCTGTGAAGACCTCATGTGAAATGAAATCCTCCCATGAAACATTCAGTAAACTAAGCTGATGCAAAACCACAATTTTGATTAGTGCAAAGTGATAGATGCTGTTATACTGCTGATGAGGAGGCTTCCTTTGAACCAATGTGGTCATATTCTCAATATTTTGGAAAATGAAATAGGGGAGGTTCATCATCCTCAACTTAGTGAAATGCATTAATAATCTGATGTGGTAGGCATACAGGCGAGAAAATATGCCTTCACAGCTGAAATATTTAATTATGAGTTTCATTAATGGAGCATATGTGTCCTGAAGGTACCTGAAGGGGAAAACTCTACTAATATGCCTCTGAAAACCAGCCTTGATATAAGGCTCATAATGATCTCTATCTACTAGCTGCCCCTTATTCCACTGCTCACCTACATTCGGAATACCGGTTGCTTGAGCTATAGTCTCAGGTGTCAAGGTGAATGTCACACTTGCCAAATTGACTTGACCATTGTGAAGATGGAGTACAAACAGTATGGCAAGCTCATGGTGGTATTTGACTCTTTCCACCATCTCAAAAAATTGGTAACAAGATTGATGTTGGAAGCATGTGATAGCAAAAGGACAAGCCAACAGCTCAACAAGTGAAGTAGGCTCCTCTCGGTTATGTTTTCCACTCTTGTGAGGTCTCCTTGGTGCATGAATTTCTCTGGAAGAGTCACTGACTGTTTCCTCATTTCTGTTATAAGAAGAATCTGACTCCATGTTTGCCAATGCTTGATTTTACTTAGATGAGTATGAAGAGATTTTATAGTGTCAATGGGTATTTGCTGCTAAAAGAAAGGGTTTGATGATAAGGACTGTGGAGGGGCTGTGTATGAGGGATTGGGGATGCTGCTAGTAGGGTTTTTGGGGAATAGAAGGGTTTGGGATAAGTGAAAGTAGGGATTAGGGTTAGTAGTTTTAGGGATGTGGGGAATAGGGAATGTGTAAGTATGAACGAAAAGGGAGGGAGAAAAATGAAGTGAGGGAGTGAGGGAATGAAAATGATAGGGGTAGGATTTAGCAGCAAAAACAACAATTTGTAAACCATAGGCAGTGTTTTTTCAACAAACAGTGCAAAGAGCTAGGGTTGAAATTTTTCCTGTTGAATCACCATGAACACTGAAGCAAACTCATGCATTGAGCATATGGGAGTGTGAACTTACGTGTGCAATGAGGAATTTACAATTTGAGAGCCTTTGGAGGAAGATGTGAATGATTTTGGGCCTTGTAGACTGGTGTGCTGCGCCACCTCACAGATGTGCCACGCCTCTCTGGTGCGTCGCGCCAGTTATAAATTACAACATGGAGTGGGCTCCGTGTGCGCCGCGCTGGCTCAATGTGCCGCGCCTTGACCCAAGCGCACCTCAGAATTTCTCACTGTTTGCAGCCAACTCACTCCTTTGGCTCCCAAAACATGATTTAGCACTTGCTCTTTCTCCTTTGGCACACAATTGAGCTTATTTGACATGAAAATACTTTATATACAAATGATTTTGATTTTTCACTTATGAAAACCCACTTTCCTAATGTTTTTATTTCACTTGCTGTTTTAAAACTCTGTTTTGGTAGTTTGAGTTGATTTTTTGCCTTTGATGGACTAAATGCTTTGACTTTTTGATTCTTTTGCAGGGGCTGGAATGTAGGAGCTTGGAAAAGTGACCAGGGCTGCATCTTGAAATTATTACATATAGGAAAAATGAAATTACATAAAATTTTATACATAAAACATAAAAAACTCTGTTTTTCCTCAAAACAGAGTTTTGAGGAAAAATCAATCACTGAGCATGTGATTATTGAAATTTTTGTTGCTGAGACTTTATTTGACCTCCTCATGCACCTGCTAACCATTATTGAGCTTTTACAAGACCTTATGG
Organism: Pinus tabuliformis; assembly: GCA_031772625.1. Taxonomy (NCBI): domain Eukaryota; kingdom Viridiplantae; phylum Streptophyta; class Pinopsida; order Pinales; family Pinaceae; genus Pinus; species Pinus tabuliformis. Next base: position 1,074,099,969 of record CM062813.1, on the reverse strand, counting down.
ACAAACCCTAGACCTAATGAGACCTAAAACCTAAAAATGACTTTTTGCAGATGTAAAGACAAAAATGACTGTAAATGACCTGAAAATGGGCCAGCAGGTAAAGATCATGAGGGAAAAATTTATAAAATGCCACTACCATCAGATGATCCATGATCCTAATGGAATGTAGATGATCGGATGAGACACCTAAAATGCAATGCAACAAGAGAATTTTGATCACTGATGGAGGGATGAAGATACTGACACTAACAGAACCTACAAAAGAAGAAGTAGAAGAAGAAGAAGAAGCAGAAGAAGGAGAGGCAGGAGAAGAAGAACCAGAGGAGGAAGAATTAGAAGAAGAAGAACCAGAAGAAGAGGGACCAGAGGGATAAGAGTTTCTTGATGTAACCATGGTGGATATTGAGGTCCTTGAGGAAGACACAACCCTTGCCGAAACAAAAAAAGAAAAAGATTTGGTAACTCCTGCTGCTCGGGTAGTTGAACTAGAGCTTCAAGTGTAGAACTTAGAGTAGCTTGTAGCCAAAGCGCAAGAGGATAAAGAACAGAGTAGAGGAGAATTGATGGCGGAGATCCAAAAAAAGAAAAGAGAAGTTAAATTCTGGAAGTACCGAGCTGCGCAATGTTTCAGGCGACTTAAAAAGGTGACAAAGAAATTAAAGAACATCAAAAAGAAGAAGTCTGAAACATTGCAGGCTGATGATAGTATGCCAGAGCAGGATTGAGCTGGAATGCTCAAAGTTTTGAAGTTTTTTGCAGAGGTAAAGAGTTGTGTGAGGACACACAATAGCTTAGGGATGGGAGGATGTTAGCCCCCTAATTTTCTCTCTTTTGGCCATTTTTCCCTTCCTAAATTATAACCATTTACCGCTGTTTTACCTCTCTTATACACCCTCATCTTGCACTAGTCCAAGAACGATGACATATTTCGTATGAACTTTATATTTTATATTTTAAACTTAAATTAGCATTAATTAATTATTCATTACATGATTGTTTGCTTATAATCACTCTAGTAACTTATCGATATCTCCAATGTTTATTTGGTAGTCAAGTGCTTATCGTGACCGCTGATCCTAGTGCAGGATTGGATCTTGCACCGGTGACAACACAACGAATCCTTCCAGCAGATCTGGACCTCCTTGATCACCGCCTTGTTTTGCACAGCTTTAGCCACAACAACAGGATAGATCTGAAGGTAGGTGAGCTCTAGCCATGACAACAAGGTCAATCTAAAGGCAACCAAGATCGAAATTATGAAGAATGAACAACTGGAGATTGGCTATGGCCAGTTTTGTTGAACTTCCTAATTTTGAAGGCCGAGAAGCTAAATTATGCATATCGGTTATGTAATTGGTTAAACGATCTTTTTGCCTTAAGCCAAAGATATATATAATGAAGAATGTAAATGGGATGAGATAGTTTTTGATAGAGTTTGTATAGAACAAAGATATAGCCAGGGAGGCGGTAACATGCTTGTATTTTGTTATCGCCCGAATCTCGGCTAGACTATATATTCACACATGTATTTGCCTCAATGAATTAATAAGAAAGGGAGCTCTGCCTTATGTTTCATAAATCATATTTCTGTGTTTGAAAGCTGATGAATTGATAAAATGCTGAGCAACATTTCTATTTGAAAGGGAAATGCACTGGTTGGCTAGGGCCCAGCCAACCCAACACGTTTACCCTATTTTCTGTTCTTGTAATTTATGCTTATATTTTCATGTGTGATTTAATTTCTAGCACATGTATTCATGTTTGAGTGAAAGTGGATCCACTGTGTGAAGTAGTTAAATTTCATTTTCTTGCACTTGATTTCGGATTGGTTTTCCCGCATGGTCCAAGCAGGAGAAATAAACTTGCACTAGTGCACGTTGGTGTGCTATTCATTTTCCTGCACTTGATTTCAGATTGGTTTTCCCCGTCTGGTCCGAGCGGGAGAAATAAACCTGCACCAGTGCACGTTGGTGTGCTGTTCATTTTTTGTAGTTCTGTTTGATTGGTTTTCCCACTTGTTCCAAGCAGGAGAAATAAACCTACTCCAGTGCACGTTGGTGTGCTATTCATTTTCTGCAGGTTTTTTTATTGGTTTTCCCCATCTGGTCCAAGCAGGAGAAATGAACCTACACCAGTGCACGTTGGTGTCATGTAGCAAGCCTTTTTAGTTTACTTCCAACAATTTTCTTGCTTTCATCAAATACTTCATGACAAGATAAATTATATGGATTGTTTCTCTATTTCTGCACTCTGTTAAAATAAAAAAAATCATTTTTATGTGTGCAATTTGATTTCACAGTATAATACACTTGCAGTGACCAAGCACTTATTTCAAGAATTAAATGCTAAGTGAAAGAAGCTCTGATCTGGTGCAAGAATTAGTTTCTTGTCATGGGATTTGAGTGCTCTGAACCTGAAAAAGTTCAAGCCCTTGAAAAAAGTAAAACGCTTTTAGTAAAGACACCATTTATACCCTTTGCATAAAGCTATGTTCCTGCACTAGTGCAAGCAAAATGCGATAGTGCATGACAGATTAGTGCAAGAAGGAAATCCTTATATAAGCAGGTTTGAAGGGCCCATCTGATGAGACTACTAAGAGTCAACACTTCGGTCAAGATATCTTGGATCAATACCATGGGTCAAAATACCAGGGACCAAATACCACAGACCAAAACCAAGTTTTCCAAAATGTACGTGCTTTTCCTTGCGTGAAAGTGCATGTATATGCATGCGTTCCTTCTGGACTTCTAACCCGCGTCTATACGAGGCTTGGTAAAGTGGAAACTCTGTATATCTCTTTTCCTTCATTCTGAGAGCTTGAACTGTGATCTGTCATTTGAGTGAGTTGCCATCAAGGACAACACCTATGTCATAGCGCCAAACCTGTGTCGTAATGCCAACAATCTCCCCCTTTGGACTTGATGGCAACCCCAAGTCAATCAAAGTCATTCTCCCCCTTTGTCATCAACGACAAAGGGTTATGCTCCCCCTAAGTACATGCTGAAATCTCTGCTCTGCTGTGCTGTCCATGCTCCCCCGACTGTAGGCAAGGTCTGCAGGAAGATGTTCTACAAGAACATGACTCTATACATCATAAATGACCTTCCTATCACGAAAGACTCATACATACATCCATCTCCCAACCAAGTGGGGATATACCAAAATTGACTCATCCACCCAACCACGTGGGTATATACCAAAAATTTATACATGATAAAACAAGAATATTACATCATCCATCCCAAGCATAGTGGGAAATAAAATAGGTTGTTAGATGACCTTGATAATAAAAGAAATACATGACATGGAGACCAAATATCTGAGACAAGACTATGATAGTCATCAACAACTATCATCAGCAACATATATCAATCACCATCCAGACCAGCAACCATGATCTCCCTCTGCACCTGTTCCATCTGAATAAAAAACAATTGTGAAATTGTACCAAGATCTTCGAAGGTAATGCCAACAATGCACTATTAGAAGTATATGCTCTGCCTGAACTTGTGCCAGATGATCAGACCCAGATCAGACTCTTTTCATCCTAAGTTTGGCCCATTGATATTCTTCAAACCAACATATACGTGACTGTATCCACAGAAACCAGCGTATGTACACGGATACGCTTCATGAAACTCGCGTACACCCACTGTTCCCTGAAACATATTATGGTTGACCTTATGCTTTTGGGTGACATTCAAACATCTTATGAACACCATATCATTGACAAAATTGATGAATCGGTGATGTCATAAGGCCTACCTCTTGAATTGATGGCGTTCACCGAAATTTGGAGTGCTTTGGCAACGTGTTTCGGCCCCTGGACTGTGCGCGTCGCACGAAAATCCCAGTGCGCCGCATGCTGGGTATGTGCCGTGCCTATGTAAATCTTCAACTTTGGCTAGCTGCGTGTGCACTGTGCCCGCTGAGTGCGCCGAGCTCCTGGGTATGTGCGTCGCGCCCTTTAAAACTTTCTCCCACTCACTTCCCACGCTCCAATCTCACACTCACGCCTTTGCAATGTCTTCTGCAAGTCTTGTAGCAGCACAACACCTTTGATTTGGGTCAAAACATGTATTTATAGCCTTGGAGGAGATGGGTTTTAATTTTTTCTTCTTTGAAAACCCATTTTTCTAATGTTGTGTTTTGCACTTTTTCACTCATTTTTAAACACACTGATTTTCACTTTCCCTTTGACATTTTGGCTCAAATGATGAAATATTCGGCACATCTTTGTAGGGACTGTATGACAGGGAATTTCGCCACGGAAACTATGACCATATCTAAAAAAGTCAACTAGCGATTTTTGGAAATTTTTTCATTAATGACCTTGTTTGACTTTTCTTCAAAACAGAGTTTTGAAGAAGAGTTGAAGTCTATGCACGTGACGATGAAGCTCTCTGAACCATAGCTGTATAAGGGCCTCCCTCTGGCCTGCATGGATTTACTGGACATGTTTCAAAGACCAAATTGATGAATTCCTAGACCCAAACATAGAAAATGACTTTGTCCTGTAAAGGACCAGACCGTGAATGTCATGGACTTTGGTGATTGTTGACAAAAGACCTGAGCCAGCATGAGCCAGACATGAGGGAAAATTATTAGCAGGACTTTCTCCATCAGATCATGGCATGCCCCTAGAGAAATGTAGCTGAGTGAATGGAGCGGGATACCTAAAATTGAAATGCACAAAGAGTTTTGATCTCTGACGGAGGGCTGACCAGACTGACTCTGACATTGGCTCCAATGGGGGATGGTAGCTCCTTGGAGGTGCCAAGAATAACAGATATCTGGAGGAGCTAGATAGTGCCCTTTTTCCATTGGGCTTTGGAGTCATCATTTCGATAAACATCACAGGACTCTGACTTATTTATGGAACCGAAATGACCAAGAAATTGGCTCTACTTGACATTGAAATAAATCAAAAACTAACTTTACAGACTGAAACCAAAATGAAATAAAAATGGTATTTACAATGACAGTGGAAGCAACATTAATAGATCAGCAGTGATACCATTTGAGCAGCCGACCATTGATCGGCCCTCCAGGACAATCTTCCCCGTTCATTTCCTTCAGAAGAAAGGCATTCTGACCCCTATATGCTGCAATTTTGAAAGGACCTTTCCAAATATTTTCGAACTTTTTGTGCTTGCCTTTCTCTTCATTCCTTGCATCCCACTTCAGCACCACATCATCCAACTGAAATTTATCTGCTTTTGCTTTTCTGTCATAGATTTTCTTTATCTTCTCATGCAACTTGGATGTGTTCTTGAAAACTTCTTCTCTTGTTTGCTGCAAGTGGATCATTTGATTCAACCTTCTCTGCATGGGATCTTCTTCACTGCCGGCCTCCTGAAGAAGTCTGACCACCGGGGCAGCAAGAGAGGTGGGGAATACTGTTTCAACTCCATAAACAATCTCAAACGGTGACATACCAATAGACTTTTTCTGACTGATCCGATCTGCCCAAAGTGCATGGACCAACCTCTTATTCCAGCTCTTTTTATTTATTTCCAGCAGCTTCTTGATGATGTTGACCAAGGATTTATTCGAAGATTCTGCCAATCCATTGCCTTGCGGATGATAGGTAGTTGAACGACCCAAGATTATGTGATATTTATGACAAAATTATACCATCCTTTTCGATTTGAAAGCTGCTGCATTATCAGTGATTAATTTGTTTTGACAACCAAAGTGAGACAAGATGTTATTTTCGAGAAATGAAATGATTACCATGTCTATGGCTTGTCTGGTAGGGGCTGCCTCAATCCATTTTGTGAAATAGTCCGTCGCTGTAAGGATCCATCTATGCTGTCCGGAAGAGACAGGATGAATTTCCCCAATGAAATCCAACCCCCACTACTGGAAGGGAGTGCTCACCTCAATAGGCTTAAGTGGAAAAGGCTTTAATTTCTGTTTCCCTTCGAAAATATGACATTTATGACAACACTTGACCATCTTATACACATCAGCAAACAAAGTAGGCCAGTAGTAGCCTGCTCTCAAAATTTTGTTCGTGTTGACTTCCAAAAAAGATGACCACCACACTCTCCTCCGTGGAAATCCTCCATGACTTTCTTTGCCTCCTCTTCCACCAAACAATTTAACAAAATGCCACCAGGATCTTTCCAATATAGTGCAGAATTCAAAATACAAAACTTGGCAGCCTTCAATTTGAGTGTTCTCGCTTTGTTTCTAGTCATGATGGGCGGTGGTGACAGATTCTTCAGCACATATATTATATCTGAATACCATGGGAACAAAGAAAAAATTTCGGATACCTGAATTGACATTCCTTCCTCATTCTCGTCGGACATGGCAGCGATCAGATTTATGTCCAAGGCATGCAAGTTTGATTTGGCCATTAGCTTCGCCAACCCCTGTCCTTTGACCAGCTTTGTGGGCTTTATTTCCACATCATATTCCAACAAGGCTGTAATCCATTTGCCTCTTCTCCCTTCCGGATCGGTCTGCACTAAAACATCTTTTACAACAATATTAGGGACATAGGCCAGAATGTGAGAATGTAGAATATATACCCGGAAATCCTTCAATGCCTTCACCAATGCCAGGGCTTGCTTCTTAATGATGTTGTACTTTAAAGCTGCATCCCTTTTAGCCCTACTGAAGAATGCAATGGGTCTTTCATGATCATCTCTCTTCTATAATAATATCGATGCCATAGTGTGCTCAGAAGAAAATGAAAACAATATGAAATCCTGAGTGTAGTCTGGGCTGACTAGAACTAGAGCTGAAGAAAGGGCCAATTTGACCAAGTTGAAAGATTTTACAGCCTCCTCTATCCATTTCACCTGGCAGTCCTTCTTAAGCATGTTGGTCATTTCTCTTAAATGTTCTGCAAGATTAGGCAAAAAGCGACGGAGAAAATTCATCTTACCATTGAATGATTGTATCTCTTTTTTGTTCCTAGGCAGATCGATTTGTTGAATTGCTTACACACGTGATGGGTCTATACGAATGCCATCCTTTGAAATGATGTGTCCAAGTAATTTTCCATCCTCCATGGCGAACAAGTCTTCTTAGGATTCAACGATAGACCATATTTCATGCACTTTTGAAAGACAATTTTTAGGTGATGCATGTGCTCTTCATCAGATTTGGAAAATACCGTCAAATCATCCAAGTACACCACCAAAAACACATCCTTCTCATTTGCAAAAGCCAAGTCCATTGCCCACTGAAATGTGGCACCTGCATTCTTTAAATCGAAGGGCATTTTGGCGTAGTGAAAGGTTCCCCATGGAGTGGTGAATGCAGTCTTGTCTCTATCATCTTCATGGACAGAAATTTGGTTATATTCAGAATAACCATCAAGTAGTGACATACGAGATTCCCCCACTACTCGCTGAAGTATATGGTCCATCTTGGGCAGTGGATAGTTTTCCTTCAATGAGACTTTATTTAGATTTCTGAAATCAATGCATAGGCGGATCTCACCGGTCTTCTTGCGTACAGGCACTAAGTTAGATATCCAATTTGAAAATCTGATGGGCACAATGATACCTGACTTGTACAACCTGTTTACCTCCTTTTCGATATATGGCAGCAACTTTGGATTTATCCTTCTCAGCTTCTGTCTAAATGGTTTTTGATTGGGCTTGATGGGTATTGTGTGCTAAATAATATTTGTATCATAGGTCTTTAAATCAGAATAGTCCCAAGCAAACACATCTGCAAATGAAGCCATCAAACTGATGTATTTGTCCTTGATCTTTGGCGGTAATGCTTTGGACAATTTTACCAACTTTGGATTGGCAGCTATACCGGTGTTGACTTCTTCTACACCCTTCTCCGTTGGCTGCAATGTTGGCTTGCGGGCTACATCATCCTGATCAAAAGTTCCTCTAGAGGTATCAAGCCTTTAGGAATGATGTTATTCTTCAGCTACAATACGTCCATTTGATTGATTTGCACTTCATCTGTACCATTCCCTTTGCCTCATCGTTTTCTACATCAATTGAGGTTTCTTTGAACTTGCCTTTGTTTAGCAGAAAATCCTTAATCTCTTCATCATCTTGAAACACTTTCCAATATCGCTGATTGTCTAGAATGGTTGGATGATGCTTGACATGGATTTCAAATTTATTGCTGGAGTTCATGGGGACCTTCAAGCTTCTCGCTGCCTTGGAAAGAGCATCATCAATACTATTTTGTATACGAGGCACACATGTCAAGGTGTATTATGAAAATAACTTCAAGATGTCTAAAACTGCATTACGATAGGCCCGCATCCTAGGATGTTTTGCTTGATACTCACCTTTGAACTGTTTTATTACCAACTCAGAGTCGCCATATACCGAAATCCTTTTTGCATTCAACTTTCTAAGAATATTCAGGCTAGCAATCAGAGCTTCATACTCAGCTTCATTGTTTGAACATTCAAAGGCCAGCTTGTAAGAGCAAACCCTCACGCTGCTAGGCACTTTGTTTGGGGCAGAGAAAGGACTGCGTACCCAAATTCCAATTCCAGCGCCATCATTTCCTACTGCTCCATCGAAATCCATGGTCCACAGGCCTTCTTCCTCCTCTTGTAAGTGCTGGAAATCTGCTTGCCGTGCCTTGTCTGCTTGCTGTCCATTACTTTCAGCTGATTGCCCAACATTTTCCTGCTTTTCTTGTCTTTCTTTCTTCAAAATTTCTTTGAAATTTTCTGTTATTTCTGGAATGTCATCTACTTCTACTATCTGACTATCTATCTCATTTAAACTATCTGAAAACAAAACAAAAGACTCTAAATCTGTATGTACATAGTTAATAGGATGATTTATAGGTTTCTCCTTTCTTGTGATCATATATTTCATTTTTTGTTCCCGATATAACTTCCTCATTTTTCCAAACATCGGGATTGTTGCGTAGGAGAAATCTAGATGTAGTGTCCCTTTCAATTTCGCTACCCAAGACCTAGAAAGAATCATGCCAAACCTTTGAGGAATATCTGCTACCAACACATCCATCAATACATTTTTCATAGGAAGCTGATCCAAACTCACAACTAAGTCTTTGATGAGTCCTATACACCTTACTCTGCTGGAATCGAATGAATAGAGATCATGATATTTCCGGGTGATGTCCAGACCAAGCTTATCCATGATAGCCTTGGGCATGAGATTGTGAGAAGCTCCAGAATCGAACATGGCTTTGTGTAACACAAAATCATGCAACTGTAAACTGATATAGAAGGGTGGCACATCGCTATCAGGAGACTCACCATTCAATGCTGGTCCAAAAATCATTTCAGGCTGATCATCTTCTACATTTACCATGTCGGACATTGGGTCCAAATTCAACATTTTAGAAATCTGTCCTCTATAACTGCTGTTCTTCATTATTTTAGTCAAGTGGATGGATACCTTTAACTTAGAAATCTCATTCTCTAAGCTAAAAGCGAGAGTCTTTTCTACCTCTTTGACTGGGATCTCTTTCCTTTCCTTTTCTTTTGATGTGGCTGGTTGCTGTGATTATTCTGCTGATTTTGATTTGCTGCTCTCTGGACCAACCGCCTCCTTTCCTTTTCTTTGTGTAGCTGATGAATCATTTTTTGTTGTTTCAACCTCCTTCTTTTTCTGAATTGGTTTGGCCGGCACATATCTATTTCTAAGTGAATATCGCTGTTGTTGTGCAGACAAAGCATTCATATATCCCCTTTGATATTCTTCTGATTCTTCTTCCAACACAGTGTCGCTAGCTAGAATAAAATCAGTGTCTTGGTGTGTAGCTGAATTCACTGCACATTCTTCCTCTTCGGTAATGTAAGTAGGTAGCTCATTTGGAGTAAAGAGATGGTTTTCTTCGCCTATTACATTCCCGTCCTCATCTTACTCTGGTCCATGCACAAAATTCTGCTGCAAAGGTGTTTGTACTGGCTATTGTGCTATTTGCTCTTGAGTTCGCTGATCTCTCTGTCTTATTCTATATTGTGGCTGCTGCTGGCCACGAAAGTTAGGATTCCTAACTTGTGGCTCTGGCTTGTCAAGTTTTACCCTTTCAAGCATTTGCTCTACCTTTTTGAGAAGTTGATCCATTGAAGAAGATTCTTCTTTCACAGTGGTTTTCTTCTCTGCTTTCGCTCTAGCTCTTTTGGACAGCAAATTTGCCTCAACGCTGACCACAATTTTCTGCATGTCTTCCATTGTGGCCGGTTCTCTTTCTCTTAATTGGTACGCCATGTCAGCATCAAAACCATCTGGAAACTTCATCATTTCTAGTCCCACAGGCGGCTTTAGATGATCTGGAATTTCGTTATAGACTGCATTAAATCTAACACAATAGTCTTGGACCGACTCACTAACGTTCCGTTTGATTTGTTCATATTCGGCCAGAATTTGAAGGGGATTCTTTTTCACTTCCCACCGGTTCAAAAATTGTCTTTGTAGTTCAGCCAAAGTAGTGATACTTGCTGCCTGCAAACCTCTGAACCATTTCCTCACATCACCTGCAAATGTCTGTACAAAGAGCCTCATTGCCACGTTCTCTGCATCAATCTCATGAAGTTCATAGAAGTCTGCCATTTTGTCTACATGCTGCTGAGCAGTAATGATGTTAGGAGTGCCATCAAAAAATGCGATTTTACTTTGATAATCCATTGGCATATCATCTAGAACTTGGGGTAGAACAAGGGGTGCAAAACGGGCAGCCATCATTCTCGGTGGATTTGGCCTTGGAGGTGTTGGAGGAGTGTGCACAGTTTGCAAGGGGATTGCAATTGGAGTTTGGGGCTGTGTTGCAATGTAATTATCAATTAATCTATTAGCTCTTTCTGTTTCGAGGTCTACAAGAAATTTCGGATTGGGGATGGTATAATCAATAGCCATTTCGGATTTAGACTCAAACAATGATATCTCAAACTGTTTGTCAAACTCAAGCTCTTCAAGATACTCAAAAATGTCGGGACATGAATGGGATTTGAACACGGGAGTTATGGTGCTTTCTTGACGAAGGAGTCTTGGGATCAAATTGGGGTTTTCGTAAATATGAGGAGGATCTGGGTCTGGATTGGCTCTGGTATATCGTCTTGAAGCCAACGTGCTATTGAGAAAAATCACAGGACACAACCAACTTACTCAGCCTTTCCAATCCTAAGCTCATCATCCGGAAGCTTAGAATTATTATGAAACAAGGGAATTTGATTTCAACTTAGTTCCCTAGTGTGGTCGCCACTATGTTAGCACCTAAATCTACCTTAGGCTAAAGGAAGGCAAAAATTAGGGTAACCACAAACCACACTCAGTCTGGTAGCTAGCCCTACCAGAGCAGGAGAGGGCTCTCTCCGAGTCATGCTCAGTGAATAGATAATCGAAAACGGTCTGAGATGACTTACAATGCAATATTTACCTTAGGCTAGTAAGTGAATAGGGATTCTGGAAACAATTTTCATGAATGACCGAGCTTCTGGGATGTTATGGGACCAGCGCTCAGCAAAGAACAGAGAATTTAATACAAAGGCACAGATTATTCCATGAGGCAAGGTAGGCAGAAAATGTAACAATTTAGTTTGAGGTATCATGGCATGAATAGATTGCTGAAGAAAGTGAAAAGGGCATAGTGACATGAATCCTTTTCAACAGAAGAATAACACTGAACATGAAATTTTTCCACAGGCAGAGCAATAAAATTGAATTCTACCTAATCTCACTCAGAAAATTTCACTGGAAATGAACATGAATTGAATTATGAAACATAACGAAATACATATGAAAACATAAGAGACACATTTGCTACACTCACAACCACAAGAATCTCATGAAACAGAGCCGCTGCCTTTCATTAATTCTCTGTCAAAAATACACAGTGAAGAAACAAAGTTTCTTTCCCACAGTCTCCCAGAAGTTACAAGCCAGCCAACCCTTTGCAAATAACTTGCATACAATATATAAAATGTGTGAGGAAGAGATAGAACGCCTAAGGGTTGGGGAGTTACTCGAATCATTACAAAATGGAGATGGAGAGCCAGCCATCAGCTACAGGTGCAGCCCTGCAAATATGACATTTGGCTTGGGGTGACCGTTTGCCTTCCTTCGCCACTTGGATAGAAGCCAATTTGGAGAAAAAACTCTTTAAATGCTGCCTTTGGTGCCAAAAAACCGAAGTGTAGATGATCGGCCCACTTGGAGAAGTCGTGAACCAAAATTTCGCGAAACGGAAGCAAATTGGCAATTTTTTCCTCTGTGCGCCACACCATTTTTTTTGTGCGTCGGGCTACTTTGGGACCTGTTTTGGGGCACTTGCAGGTGTCAAAAATGTGCCCAAGTGGGCTTGATAGAAATTTTGTCTTGTCTACTTCCTAACCCAACTAGAATTTTCAAATTTTGTGCTCATTTTCCCCTCCAAATCTCCATCCTCCCAAGACTACTTTCTGTGTATCAAAAAGGTGGCAGAGAGGCCATTTTTGGGTGTTTTTTGACCTTTAGGAGACCTAGATTTTGCCCAAATCTCTTGCCCGGACACCAGTAGTCATAATTTTCCATGCTGAATCCAAATCTGCAAGCCATTTCTCAATTGGAGCCCTAGAATTTTAGCGTCGCGCCAGTGGCACGGCGCACAGGGAGAAAATCCCTGTTTTTTACCCAAAAAATTACCAAGTGACCAAAATTTCCCCAAATTTTTTGAAATTTGGGCTGGAGGATCTCTATGGGGTGCTATGATGGGCCAAGGAAGCCTCAGCCAAGATTCAAATCCGATCTTGCTCTTTTTCCCTCTTTGCCCTTCTTGTTGCTTTCCTCAATTTTGCCTTCAAGTTCCTTATCCGAGCCTGTGCACTCATGTTTCGCACCCTGTAACGGAAAGCCATATGTCTCAATAGAGCAAGGTCCTGGTCAGCTTTGTCCAGCAGCCTCTCCAAATGCATGTTGACCCTCTCAAGGTTGGCCTCCCGATCCTCATTGATTGCTTTCTCCAAAGATGTGAGCGCAACCTTTCTTCTTTGAGTAGCTTGGCGATGCTCACGAATATTTTGCAGCTCCATGATCGTTTGTTGGTCCTCAAGCTGTTTGTTTCTCTGCTCCAAGTATTTCATGTTCCACTTGGCCCTCTCCAAGTCAAGGGACAAGGACTCAATCACTGACTATTGCTCCTGGATAATCTCTGTAAGCTCCTCATTGGTTGGTTCTGCATCTGTCTCATCATCCTAGAGGAGAACAAACTCGGTCTCTCGCTCACCTGATGGACCTTCCTCCTGCACTGGCTCCTTACCCTTACCCTGCTCCTGTGATGCTGATGTCAGAAGCGAGGCCCCTTCCACCCCGGGTGGAGATAACACTCGCTTTGCTGCTGCAAATAAGGGTCTACTGCCTTTCTGATAGGTGATGTATACTGGCATAGTGGCAGTCTCATGTCGCTCATGCTCTACCTCTGAAACCACTTGTGGAGCACTGAAGAAGTCATGGGAGATGAAGTCCTCGCAAGCAATACCCTGCAATCCCAACTGATGGTCCACCAAAATCTGGATAAGGGCAAAGTGATACACACTGTTGAGCTACTGTCGAGGGGTCTTGTGCTGCATGAAATTTCTCATCCTCTCTATGTTCCCGCAGATGAAAAATGGGAGGTTCATCATCCGAACCCTGGTAAAGTGCATGAGCAACCTGATGTGGTATGCATAAAGGTGAGAAAACCTCCCCTCGCAACTGAAGTACTTCATGATCAATTTCATGAGAGGGGCATACTCATCTTTCAAAAATCTGAATGGAAAAAATCTCGTGAGGTGGCTCAAACAACTGTCTTTGATGTAAGGCTCATAATGATGCCTCTCTATCTTCTTTTTTTATGCCACTTCTCTCCAATGTTTGGTATGCCGGTTGCCACTGATATGGTCTTGTGTGTCAATGTGAAAGTGACCCCAGCCAAGATAGACTATCCCCCATGTAGGTGAAGTGCAAAAAGACGGGCCAACTCATGATGAACTCTGACATTTGCCACCCTTTGACAAAATTCGAAACATGCTAAGTGCTGGAAACAAGACATAGCAAGAGGGCATGCCTGCAACTTGGTGAGGGTGTTTGGCTCATCTCTAAGATGTCTGCCACTCCGGTGATGTCTCCTTTGGGCCCTTTCTCCCGAAGCTGTGTCACTGTGGGTCTCCTCCTCATACTTTGATGAAACTTCGGATGCCATTATTGTTGTTTGTACCCTGAGTTTTATGCTGCCCTTGAATTCCAATGAAGCTGGCAGTTGCTCTGAAAATCTGCCACCAAGGGGACAATAAAACAGGGAGTATTAGGAGGGGAATGATGAAAGGGGAATAGGGGTTTAAAGGGAGAGATTTGTTAGGGATTTGGGAGTAGTTTGGGTATAGTGTTGATGGGGTAGGGTTTGAAACACCTTGGCAACACTGTTACTGTAGCACAAACCCTAGGATTATGTTTTCTTTGTGTCTTCTTTTGTTGGATTTATAAAAATGTTTGCATTTGATTCATATCCCTACAACCATGCTATTCCTTTCAGGTTTGATGCAATAGTGGAGGTAGGTGGCCTACCTTTCAAATTTGGTGAGAATCCAAAATTTTTTAAGGCAAATTGAATAGTTTATGGGCTTTATATCTATGTGCGCCGTGCGCAATGCACAGTGCGCCGCACACTCTGAGTGCGCCGCGCCAGTGGCGGATTTACACAGTGGACGGGCTCTGTGTGCGTCGTGCCCAATGAGTGCGCCGCACTCCTTGGTGTGTGTGCCACGCGCCCTGAAATCACCCTAAGTCACTCCTAATCTTTTGACTCTTCGACTCTTCGACCATGCACCCCTCTCCCACAGCTTGGCTTGCACAATGAGCTGGTCTTGTGGTGACTTTGAGTTGACCAAATAGTGGAGGAATAGGGAGAGGGTTATGATAGTGATTTAGGGTGGGGTTTTAGGAAAAATGATCAAGGGGAGATGGGAAAAATGAGAGGTGAGATGAAAAAGGTGAGTGGAGTGAAACCTTGGCACTAACAACACAATTTTGCAACCCTAGCCATCATTTTCTTGATGATTTTTTTTTTTTTTTTTTTTTATGGTTGACCTTATGCTTTTGGGTGACATTCAAACATCTTATGAAAACCATATCATTGACTAAATTGATGAACCGGTGATGTCATAAGGCCTACCTCTTGAATTGATGGCATTTACCAAAATTTGGAGTGCTTGGAAACGTGTTTCGGCCCCTGGACTGTGCACGTCGCGCGCAAATCCCAGTGCGCCGCACGCTGGGTATGCGCCGCGCCTATGTAAATTTTCAATTGCGGTCTAGCTGCGTGTGCGCTGCTCCTGGGTATGTGCGCCACGCCCTCTAAAACCTGCTCCCACTCACTTCCAGCGCTCCAATCTCACACTCACGCCTTTTCAATGTCTTCTCCAAGTCTTGTAGTAGCACAACGCCTTTGATTTGGGTCAAAACATGTATTTATAGCCTTGGAGGAGATGGGTTTTAATTTTTTCTTCCTTGAAAACCCATTTTTCTAATGTTGTGTTTTGCACTTTTTCACTGATTTTTAAACACATTGATTTTCACTTTCCCTTTGACATTTTGGCTCAAATGATGAAATTTTCAGCACATCTTTGCAGGGATGTATGACAGGGAATTTGGCCATGGAAACCATGACCATATCTGAAAAATTCAACTGGCGATTTTTGGAAAATCTTGTCATAAATGACCTTGTTTGACTTTTCTTCAAAACAGGGTTTTGAAGAAGAGTTGAAGTCTATCCACGTGACGATGAACTCTATGAACCATAGCTGTATAAGGGCCTCCCTCTGGCCTGTATGGCTTTACTGGACATGTTTCAAAGACCAAATTGATGAATTCCTAGACCCAAACATAGAAAATGACTTTGTCCTGTAAAGGACCAGACCTTGACCGTCATGGACTTTGGTGATTGTTGACAAAAGACCTGAGCTAGCATGACTAGACATGAGGGAAAATGATTAGCAGGACTTTCTCCGTCAGATCATGGCATGCCCCTAGCGAAATGCAGCTGAGTGAATGGAGCGGGACACCTAAAATTGAAATGCACAAAGAGTTTTGATCTCTGACGGAGGGCTGACCAGACCGACTCTAATAAATTCCTCAATTAATAGAGAAACTGTTGCATGTCCTCACATAGACTTCATGTTTCATTTTTCACAACTAATTAACTCATGGAGAATTAATTAATTTATTTTCAAATAGCTATTAAGTTCAAATAAGAATTTTACTTCCTACTTCTAGTCCACGAACTGACTGAATCCATACTGAACTACTAAAAATAGAATGCTATTTTGAGCACTTCCATTTTTCATTCCATGCTGCCCAATCCAACACTGGTACCCAAACTACTATTTATAGCAGTTCTATTTTTAACACTTCTATTTTTAGCATTTCTTGTTGCCATTTTCAACACTCCCTCTCAACAAGAAAGGCATTCAACTTGAACTCGATCGTATACCTTTGGAATCTTCTGCATTCAACACTTTTACCAAGTGTGGTTGCTCCAACAATTCTAGAAACAAAAAAAAAAGTACTCACTGACCTCTTTGTTGGGCTAGATACATACTCTGATGCTGAAGCTCTACCTGCTGCTGACAAGTGCTCCCTCTCTGACCTCTGAGCTACTGCAACACTCCATGCATCTTGCATCGTTGCACACCTCTCTGTGCCATCTTGCACTGGTGCAACACTCCTGTGCCTTTTGCATTATTGCAGCCTTCTATCTCTACACAGTCCTGGGACTCCTGCACTATAGCTCTCTCTGTTGCTCCATCCGCATCTGTCTCTATCCAATCAGCCAGTCCTGCTACTCCTCGTCAGGGTTCCTGTAGTAAATTTGAATCAAAGAGGTTGGGTACCTCAAGGATTCTACCCCTATTCCAGCCTTCTTGGGATGATCACTCCACATTGCCCCACCTCCTACCTGGAGGTATGGATGCATGTGATTCCTTTGCCGACCTGGCTCGAAATTTCTCCCTACTGGAGGTATCTACATGAGTGGATGCCTCTAGTTTGTCTCCTCTCGGCTTCCCCAGTTGTGGCTGCTCCACAACCTCCTGAAGCTGCTTCACCAATCGTGGCTCCTCCACAATTGTTTGAGACTTCGTTTGGCGCCGTATGTTGAGAGGTAATTTACTCTCCCTATCAACGAACAAGTATCTAACTTTTTCCTTGCTCCTCAAGGCTTTGAATGCATCTTATGCCTCAAGTGCATACAGGTTCTTTGCTAGCACACCAATCTGTTTCATATTTCCCGCCGTCACAAAATTTTCTGGAAAAAAAGCTGATTTTAAATCAGCGATATCTCCCTCATCTGAACTCCGATTCAGACGCTTTTTTTTTTGAATTTGGGTCTTTTCCCACAAGGAATCCAAATATTCTATTTGTTTCTAAAAATTTTGTACATAAATTTTCAGATATGCTCTGAAAACTCTCGACCCAAAACTCAAAACTTTGAAATCTCCTCTCAGTATACTGTTCTCTCCTTTGATCACCTTTTCTCTAATACCATGTAGAAATTTTTCTACAAAAAATCGCTTTGATACCATGTAGAAATTACCAATTGTAGATCACCTAGTAATGCAATGTACTAAATCAAAACACTTGATCTACTTCTACAAACAATTTAGCAGAAGCTTAATCGAATATGAGCAACATCAATAAGAACACATATAATTGATAAGAAGGAATCAATCACACATAACGCAGAAGAAATAAAAAGGGGAAAGCACTAGCCTAAAACCCCATCTCTGTATTATTATACAAGTGGAAATATATCCAGTATTACAAAAAGAATCAACTCAAAAGCTATCCTACTCTCTCTGCAATACCTCTGCTACTCATAGACAGTCAAAGGCCTCTATCTAACCTTTGGTCTGCCCTCCAAACCTCCTATTTCTTTGCACAATTCTGATTGGGGTCCAGTGCAACCACTTGTGTGAATTGGCCTCTTCACACACTCACTTACCTCTGATCGAACCGCGCAGTCTTGAAGGAGATAAATCCTCATCATGGATGAGCTTCCTTTATAGGAAAAATATTCATCCAAATGATAGTACACTGTCCCTTCTCTGATCTCAACTGGGTCTCTGTCTGAACTGACATGAATTAGTTATTCATGAGAGAATGTTCAATTATCTAAAGTGCAATCGTTATATGCAAGCATGCATTAACTAACTGAACTCACATTAATTTAAACAAACTGTTTAAATCAATCTAACTGGACTTGACTTAGTTGATTGAGCCAACTAATTACAACTTAAATTAGAACTCATCCTTATCTCTTTAACTGATGGATAAATTCCTCAATTAATAGAGAAACTGTTGCATGTCCTCACATAGACTTCATGTTTGATTTTTCACAACTAATTAACTCATGGAGAATTAATTAATTTATTTTCAAACGGTTGTTAAGTTCAAATTCGAATTTTACTTCCTATTTCTAGTCTAGGGGCTGACTAAAATAGGAATCCATATTGAGCTACTAAAAATAGAATGCTATTTTTAGCACTTCCATTTTTCATTCCCTGTTGCCCAATCCAGCGCTGGTACCCAAACTGCTATTTATAGCAGTTCTATTTTTAGCATTTCTTGTTGCCATTTTCAACATGGTAGTACATGGCACTATATTAGATGAAGATGTGTCTATTAACATCATGTCTTCTACTACTTAGAAAGCTTTGGGTTCCCCATAGCTTGTACTTGTCACCTAGAATATGTTGGCTTTCAACAGAGGAACCAATCAACCCTTAGGGATCTTTCCAAAGTTCCCTATTACTTTGGGAGGAAAGACCATCTATATAGATGTGATGGTAGTCCAAGGTCCCTTAGATTTCAATATTCTCCTTGGACATGACTATGTTTATGTCATGGGATCTCTTGTTTCTTTGCTTTTTCATGTGGTTTGTTTTCCACATGAAGGGATAATAGTGACCATTGATCAATTGTCATTCATTGGTCATCAAGTTCCTCCTATGCAACCATCGTCCCCTATTGGTTCTTGTATGCATGCAATGCCTTCCCCTCCATAGGTCAATTATGTGGCTACCCATTCTGTATCCACATCTGTTGATGATCACATAGGTGGTATAGTACATTATGTATTGGGAGAATTGGAACTCGTTCTATCTTTGGTACCAGTTGACATGTATCCCTCCCAAAGTGTGGTGCTCTTGTCTAGTGAGGACCTCTTGGGAGTCATGTTCTCGTACGGTCCATGAACATATTTGTGCACATAGTTCCTTGTCTTGTATCAAGCTCATTAAAAAATGAAAGAAGGAATGTAAGCATAGTTCCTTATCTTGTGTCAAGCTCATTAAAAAATGAAACAAGGAATGTGAGCATAGTTCCTCGTCTTGTGTCAAGCTCGTTAAAAAATGAATCAAGGAGAGTGAGGATAGTTTGTTCCTATATCAACCTCGTTAAAAAATTAAACAAATGTCATGAGGATATTTCTTGGTCTTGTGTCAACCTCGTTAAAAAACGAAATAAAGCGTCAGAGCATGGTTCCTAGTCTTGTGTCAAGCTCCTTAAAAAATGAAACAAGGAGTCTTGATGATGGTTCTTTTACTGTGTCGACCTTGTTAAAAAATGAAACAACTCCCTTTTCCAAACTGAGTCTTTGATTAAGATCTTGTCCAGTCGAGTCTTTCCTGGATATTGAAAGTGAACCTTCATTCCATCCACATAGCTGAATGAAATGAAGCTTGGGGGGCATGTACCTCGAATTGTCATTATGATGTGGGCATGCCAACTTAACTCAAACATAGTTTGTATTTGTTTCAAGCTTGTGTAAAAATGAAACCAAACTCAAGCATAGTTTTTTGTTTCAAGCTTGTGTAAACATGAAACCAAATTCAAGGAGATTTTCCCATGGTTCAAGCTTATGTAAAAATGAACCCATGCCCACTTTACATCTCGTGATTGTCGTTTTTATCAGTCGATTTTTTCCAGATAAACCTTGGTTTTTTCATTCTATTGTCACCATCCCTTTGGCCGATCATACACTTTCACTTTGTTGTTTTACCCTTTCTCGAGGATCCGCAACAATGAGTGGTTTTGCTAGCTAGCCTCATGACCTTTTAGTGTTTTGAGCAGCTCCCCCTTAACCAGAACCTGTTGCTACCCTTTATACCACTCTTTTCTCCACGAGGAGTCACCTTTAAGCTCTTTTCCAACTCGTAAAAAATTGAAAAGATTGTCGAGTATTTTTTTCCCTTTTAGACTCGTTAAAGTAAATAAAAGCAGGGAGTCATCTTTGAGCTCTTTTCTAACTCTAAAAATATGAAAATATTGCCAAGCTCTTATCAAGTAAATGAAACGTCATTTACCCAGTATATGTTTACCCCTTTTTAGGCTGGGATAAACTATTTACGAAAAAGGTACTCCTTGGCTGACATGGTCAAGAGGTTCTTTCGAGTATTGTTTTCTACCTTTTCGGGCTCGAGAGACAACTTTACGAAAAGGGACCTTTTGGAGTTTTTTTTCCCATGCCTTTTTAAAACTCTCTAATAAATGAAAAAGATGTCGAGTTTCACCTTTGTCAGACTCGTTAAAAGATTAAACGACATAGGACTTGTCATTATGATGATATTGAGCTACTCCTTCCTAGGGATCGTAAAACTTGCTAGGATGGATCCATATGAAGGATGGACTTATATTACAAGCATATGTTATCCCCTTTAATCTTGTGTAAAAATAACTAGGGTACTTGCTAGAAATGGTGGGGGAAAATTGGAAGTATTTCATTAGTTGTATTGTTCACTTGAGGCAGTATGTCACTCTTGAACATTGACACTCATCTACTATTCGTGTTGGGTTTTGGGACATCCTCACTCTGTCACTTGCCTCCCTGGGTTTTGGGTTATCCATTTTAAACCTCTCATATGATCTCTACCATGTCACCATGATCTTTGATCCTATGATGTCAAATGCTGCCAAAATCTGGAGTTGTGTCATCCACATGTTCAAGAGAAGTCTTCCTACCTGTACATTGTTTTATCATCTGTCACATTATTGGATTACTCTCATTCATTGTGTTTCCTGTTTCGTACCGATGATGAAGGATCCATTATGACATTCCTTCGACGGATCGCTTCGTATCGACTTCAACTCATTATCCAAGAAGTTGATCTAGAAACTCCTTTTCAGTACCTTAGAGCTTGCATACCTCAATGGCAAGTTCTTCACACTCAACGACAGGTTCTCATCATTGGCCAGTAATCAAGTGATTTTATATCATTTTCGACTTCAGCACGTCTATTCACATGTTAGAATTTGTACTTTGATCAGGCTGTGTTGGAGTGCAAGACACTGGGCTTAGATCACAAAAGTCCAGGTTGTGAGGAGTAATGAGTCATTCATGATTATATACATGATTCTTTAGACGGATGGCTATGACCATGCCATGGGTATCATTTTGATCCTGCTCATTCGAATGACTGCGACCATACCATGGGTCTTTTCATTTTGATCCTCTCTATGCAGATGGCTGTGCCCATGCCATGGATCTCTTTCATACGATCCCTTCAGTTGGATGACTGCGTCCATGTCGAGGATCCATGCACATGATCCTTTTCTTGATGGATAGCTATGCCTATACCATGGATTCATGTATTGTTATATGCCTCTCATGTTTATCAGGCATGACTATCAGATTTTAGATATGTACATGTATGTTTGAGTTGCAAGTCTTCTGATGCTGGTATTCCAAGTCCTCGCTCCGTCTTAAAGCATTTCAACCATCACTCTCAGCTCTAACTTCATGCTTTAGGGGGAATCTGTTACACAGTAATTTTTCACTCTCTGGTCACTCCCCATTCCTGATCCCGGAGAACCCTAGTAGTGACTATTGTGCTATACTTTCACCATGAAACCTATGCTCTTACATCCCTTGAAGTTCGAAGAAAGTAGTTCCCACTCCCTTCAGAACATTTCCAGAGAATCCTTCTTAAAACCCAGTTTTTAAGATCAACGCTCTTTCCTAGTGTCTCACCCATGCTGATTTTCATAGTTTTACACTGTGACCCGCACTGATCAACGCTACTGTTAGCCTAATACCCGTGCCGGTCTACTTCTGGAAATTTCTTATAAAAGGAAATGATGTTTCATGTCTAGAAACTTCTAGTGGCGATGTACTAGATGTTTGTTTGGTTGGATAAGGGCCGAGAATTCCATATAAGGTTCTTTCCCCCTTAAAGTGGACCTTCCCAACGAGATAAGAACTTCTTCCCCCTTGAGTGGATCTCATTCTTATCCTCCTCTCCCTATATAAACCACTTCCTCTTACCCTTTTTGGTTACAATACACACAATGCAACACATAGTGAAGTTGCAAAATTCTGAAATCTTTAGCTTTTAATAGAAGAAGATTAGTCTTAGATGAAAAAAGACTAGTCTTTGGTAGCTAAAGCATGAGGAGATAGAGTTAGAGCTTGGAAGCCATTTCATGTCAAGCTAGGGAAGGAAAAGAGTGTTGAAAAGGCATGTAGCAGGACTTGGACACCGCAAAGGAGATCTCCAACATCAAGGCTTCAGTTGTATTTCCCTTTGAAGTTTCTTTTAATACAACTAATGGTTTATTTCCTATATTGGGTTTAATATTACATTTGGTGGATTATAACTCCTTGACCATTTAAGTAGATTGAATTTGATTTTATGCTATCACGTTTACTATTGTTTCTTGCATGTTTGTTTTAGTTACTTGAACAGAGGAACAAAAGGAAGCTAGAGCAAGGAAGCAAGATCACCATCAAGTGGATTAGCGTTATAAGAGGTAGGCCCTCTTATTCGATTATAATCCAAGGAAATTTACATTAGATTGTCTTGTTTGTGGCTAGACCCACTCTCTTGGGCTAGAGGGATTGTCTCTATCCACAGAGGGGATTTTCCTACACCACAAGCCTACACCTTGTGTTCAATGTGGACCGTTTGTGACCATACTTTCCCCCATTGTTGGTAACCTCCGACATTGCTGAGAAATTGAAGCCAACAGAGATGAACCCAAGCTACATCGAACATGAAAAAATTGATAGGATCATGGACACATGGATCAATAACACTCGCCAGCAAAGGATCCAACTATATTGAGTTGTCAAAGTAAGTCAGCGCCTTCACCAGGGACCAGGTTCAACAAAATTTTCTTCACCTCATGGAGGCTCCAAACGCAATGGGGACCATTCCTTCCTAAGGGGGGAGGAATGATCCAGGTGGATAATGGGTGAGACCCTCCTATTCCACCTAGACTTCCAGTTTGTTTAATCAGTTTCCTTGATTATATAAACATTTATTATTTTTAGTAGTTTTTTAGTTCTTGAACTTCTGGAGCTATTTTTACCCCTAAACGACATTTTTTTGAGGTCAGTAGTAGAACCATTGCCTTATAGGAAGGGGTATGTGGAAAATATTTTAGTACTCGAAGAGATATTTCGAACGAGGTATCATACGTGCCAAACAAGGATCATATAACCAAGTTACGACCCCATGAAGTTGGATTCCCAACTAACCCCAATGGGACCCACAAACTCTTGGAATCCCATCTCATGGGGTTATCTTTTTGGTTATTTAGGGTTTTCCGTTGTTGTTTAATAATAAAAAGGCCCATGAGCCTCATTGTAACACAATTCAGAGGGTGTAGCCACCACATGTCTTCTCAGAGATAAGCTACAATCGCCTGAGAAAGTTTATTTCCATTTTTATGTAAGCATATTTTAGTTCTTTGATATTAATGAAATGAAGTTTTATTTCTATTGCATCTTTGTGTTTGTGTTTGTATCTATATTTTTTTGCGTTCCTGTATAAGTTTGGATTAAAAAATCGAGAGATCCAACACTTTATCTTCTTCTTCAAACGTGTTTCCCATTTCTTGAAGTTGAAAATGTCCACCGGTGATAAGTGTGGGAGGATTGACATCCATGGGAGGCAATAAGACTTCTACTTCTTTCTATGCTAGATTCTTCAATCTGTCTTCCTCTACTTTATTTTTGGCCAATTCTTTCACAATCATATATTCTTCAAGTTTTTTTGCAGGTTCTACTTTTCACCTTGTCTCTTCCTCTTGTTTCTAGTTCACTTCTTCTTCTTCCTCTTGCCTTTTATTTTCTTCTTCCTCCTTTCTTGCTACTTCTTGTTTTATTTTTTACTTTTCTTCTGCCTACTTTTTAACTTTCCATTCAGCTTTATGTTTCTTTAAATTTTCTTTCATCGCAGCTTGTTTCTCACTTTCTCTTTTCAGAGCCACTTTCTTCTCCCTAGTGCCCATGTTTTCACGAGATTATTCTTTCGAGGGCTCAAGATTATTCATAGGTCAGAAGTATCGATCCATTGGTTTTCCTCCACAAATTTGGTGGCATTGAAGAAGTTCTTTACTTTTTATTCATCTTCATCAATGATTGGTGTATATGGCCAACCATACATTATGACTTTGCAATGTTTTGTGGTAATACCTCTCGAGTCATATTTATGAAAACTAATTGTACCAAACATGAATTGTTTTAGGTCCTTGGCTTCAACCTCTATCTCTAAGAAACTTCTCATACAATAAGCCCCTATATTACATAGTGGAAATGTGGGCCATGGAGCTTTCTTTTCTTTCACTAGTGAGCCAATAACCTCCATTCTAATATGATAAAAAACCTCTTGTAGGAATATTTTATTTGTAACAGATAATGGCAACTAATGAGGTGGTTTATAAGCTCCAAACACTCTTATATATGTTGAATCTCTGGGAGTAAGAAAATTAGTAACATCTTGCAATGGAATTCTTTCCCTATTTGACATACAAGGTGATTATGTGTCAAAAATTTTGTGATATACATATGAAATAAAGTACTCAACAATATGAGGGTACATTCCTATGTAGCTAGTATCACATAATATTTTATAGTAGATATGCACATGTGGTATACTTGTGGTGAAGTTACACTTCAATATATTAGTGTCGGTATCTTCATCCCTTCGTCAGTAATCAAATTCTCTTGTTGCATTGCATGTTAGGTGTCTCACCTGATTATCTGCATTCCATTAGGGTCATGGATCATCTGACGATAGTGGCTTATTATAAATTTTCCCTCGTGCTGGCCCATTTTCATTCATCTAGATCATCTGCAGTCAATTTTTGTCTTTAAATCTGCAAAAGTCATTTTTAGGGTTTTAGGTCCATAGGTCTAGGGTTTCGTCAATAAGGTCTTCAAAATGCTCAATAATGGTCAGTAGGCGCATGAGGAGGTCAAATAAAGTTTCAACAACAATAATTTCCATAATCACATGCTCAGTGATTGATTTTTCATCAAAACAGAAAAACAGAGTTTTTTTTTTTATGTTTTCATGTATAAATTTGATGTGATTTCAGTTTTTTCATATGTAATAACTTCAGTGGCAACCCTGGTCACCTTTCCAAGCATCAGCAACTCCATCACCTGCAAGGAAAACAAAAAGTCAAAGCATTCAGTTCATTAAAGGCAAAAAAAAGCAAACTGCCCAAAAATAGAGTTTTAAAAGCAAGTCAAAGGCAAACATTACAAAGTGGGTTTTGATAAGTGAAAAATTAAAATCTTATGTATATAAGCCATTTGTCATGTTTAAAAATTTCATTTGCACCTAAAGGAGAAAGAGTGAACAAGAGAAAGGTCGTGTTGAAGAGAGGGAGGAAAAAAATCGCAGCAAGTTTGAAGTTTCAGTGGCGCGGCGCATTGGGTCGTGGGCATGGTGCATCCATCTAGTGCGGCGCATTGGGCCGCACCTTGTAGTGTAAAATTAACACAGACACGACGCATTGATTGGGCGCAGTGCACTAGGTTTGTGGCGTGGCCCACAGGGTTTCAAGCTAATTTCACTCACAAAACTCTCTCAAAATTGCCAGATTTGCTCAATCTTCTTGTGTTCAAGTAAGTCAAACATTCCTCCATGACCAAATGATTGAGTTTCTCTTGATGTTTATGGTGATTTAATGCGTATAACTTGAAACCCTACCTCCTTGCAATTTTGGTCAAAACAATTGCTTAAGGTTTACAAATTGTGTTTTTTTTGTTGCCAATCCCACTCCTAGCTATCTCTCACTCCCTCACTCTTCATTCCTTCATTTTCTCCCTCTCATTACATTTTAATCTACTCAAACCCCTAAATCCAACTATCCCAAACCCTAGCTAAAAATTCCCAAACCCTAATTGTTGTCCAAAAACTCTAAATACTATTCCTAAACCTTTCTATTCCCTAGAAACTTGACAACAATATTCCTAAAACCCCTCATACACATTTCCTCCACAGTCCCTCATACATTCTCATCCTTGAAAACAAAAATCTAAAGACACCATAAATCTCTTCATACTAATCAAGAAAACTCAAATATTGGAAAACATGGAGTCAGATCCTTCCTATGATCGAGATGAGGAGACACTCAATGATTCTTCTAGAGAAATTCATGCACCAAGGATACCTCACAAGGGTGGTAAACATGTACGAGAAGAGCCTACTTCACTTGCCAAGTTGCTGGCCTGTCCTCTTGCTGTCACATGCTTTCAACACCAATCTTGTTATCAGTTCTGTGAGATGAAAGAGAGATTCCAGTACCATCATGAGTTGGCCAGATTGTTTGTGCTCCATCTTCATAATGGTCAAGTCACTTTGGCAGGTGTGACATTCACCTTGACACCTGAGACTATTTCTCAAGCAATTGGCATTCCAAATGTTGGTGAGCAATGGAATAGAAGGCATCAGATTGATAGAGAGCATTATGAGCCTTAAATCAAGGCTGGTTATCAAAGGCATCTCAGTAGAGTTTTTCCCTTCAGATATCTGAAGGACACATATGCTCCCTTGATGAAACTTATAATTAAATATTTTAGCTGTGAGGGCCGGTTTTCTCGCTTATATGCCTATCACATCAGATTGTTGATGCACTTCACTAGGGTGAGAATGATTAATATCCCCTATTTTATTTGCTGAAACATTGAGAAGATGACCACCTTAGTGCAAAGGAAGCCTCCTCAACAGCATTAAACAATATATATCATTTTGCACTAATCAAAATTGTGGTCTTGCATCAACTTGGTTTACAGAACATCTCATGGGAGGATTTCATCTCACATGAGGTATTCACAGGTCCTCAAGTACCCCTAGCAATTTTTCATGAGACAGGAGGACCTTCATATCAGTAGGAGATTCATGAGACACAAACCACTAGTGTGCCAGTGTTTGTCACCTATCAAAAGGGCACTAGAAAGTTGTTTGCAGTGGCAAAACGAGTATTATCTCCACCACGGGTGGAAGGGGTCTCGTTTCCTCCATCAACAGAGAGGGTACAGGAAAAAGGCAAGCAGCCATTACGTGATGAGGGGCCTTCAGGAGGGCAGGAGACTGATTTCATTCTTATTCAGGATGACGACACCGATTTGGGCTCACAAAGCTCAAAGCTTAGAGAGATCATTCAGGAGCAACAAGATGACATTCAACATTTGTCTCTCAACCTAGAAAGAGCCAAGTGGATAATCAAATATCTGGAGCAAAGAAACAAATAGCCAGAGGATCAACAAACCAATATGGAGCTACAAAACATACGGGAAAACCAGCAAGCTGCCAAAAGGAGGAAAGTCAAGCTCACATCACTTGAACAAGAAATCAATGCTGATCATGAATCTTGGCTTGAGAGGGAAAATATCCACTTGGAAAAGATGCTAGAGAATGCCAACAAAGAGAAAACTATGTTGAGGCACATGGCCTACCACTACTTGGTGATAAATAAAGTGTGCAAGGCAAGAATCAGGAACTTGAAGGCCAAGTTAAAGAAAGCATCGAGGAAGCGAAAAGAGCAAGATAGACTTTAGATCTTGGCTGAGGCTTCCTTGGCCCAACATAGCACTTGATGAAGGACACTCAACCCAAATTTCAAGAAATTTGGGACACTTTTTGCAATTTTGGAATTTTTGGCTTAAAAACAGGTTTTCCTGCCTGATGCGCCGCGCCACTTGGCGCACGCTTTTGATGGGGATCTCCTTTTGAGTAAAACTAAGAATTTTTGGATTTTTCATGGAAAAATATGCATGGCCACAAATGACCAAGAAATTTTGACAGGTTTTGAGATTCCAAAAAAGGTCAAAAACACCTCAAAAATGACCTTTCTGCCCCTTTTTGGACACACAGGAAGCAGTGTTGGGAGAACTTAGTTTTGGAGGGGCAAATGGAGGCCAAATTCAAAAATTCCATTTTTTTTTTCTGGAAATTAGATAGGTAGACCTTTCCAAAAAGCCCACTTGGAGAAAATTTGGACACCGGGAAGGCCTCCAAAATAAGCTGCAAAAAAGCACTACGCATAGCGAAATCAGCGCAGCACATTGGAGGAATTTTGCTCATTTTGGCCAAAAAACTCTGTTTTTCGCCTAGTTTCTTCAAAGTTTGACTTTTATCCTTCTAGTTGTCAAACGCATGATGTAATTTAACGTGACATGATGGATTTTTCTGAAATTATGCTAAAATTTTCACTCATAGAGGTAGATTCATCCATGAAAAGGTAGTTTGCAACTGAATGAATCAGTTCCCTAGTTTTTAGAGGCAAGTTGTTCCACTGCCTGCTTTTAGTTCTTAGTTTAGACTTTTTTGGAACAATCCTAAACTTATGAGCTCGACCCCTAGAGGATAGGATTAGTTGTTGGTTGCCTATATCTTGTAATTTTTCAGTCATTAGCTTGGTTGGACTTTTGGGAAAGCTTGGAGCTTCATTGTATATTCATTTCAGCAGTTTGGCAAGGGAATAGACCAGGGTTTGCAGCACTTTATGGGATTCCTATGGCATCTTGCTTTGGTATTGTGTTTCCTTTTGTAATTGTAAGTTTACATGTGATATATGTATGCCATTATCTCTCTTTGCTTCATCTTAACTAAATCAAACAAGGATAAAGGTAGAATACATTGAAAGTGTAGTGCTTTACCTAGGGTTTGTTTAGTTATCTATGTTTTCAGCTATTTGAAGAGGATCACTGAGACTTTCATGCCCTCTTCAACTCCTCACCAGTCTAAAATCTCTCCATCTCACTCAATTTGAAGTACCAAACCATTTTCCTACCTTGCCCCATAGAGATCTCTACAAAACTGAGCCTCATTCCCTGGACCAAAATCTACCTTTCACATTTGAGCCAAAAAAACATCATTAAATTCAATCAAACATCTCTGTACACATACCTAGCCTAAAATCAATCATTACATTAGTCATCTCAAGCTTTATTGGCCATCCTTTCTTGAGATTGACAAGGAGAGAGCCCTCTCTCGACCTAGTAGGGCTAGCTACCAGGTTAAGCGTGGTTTGATGTTACCCTAGATCCTACCTTTCTCATACTGAGGTAGATTTAGGCCCTAACACAATCCTAATGACTCAAATTCACATCTTTCACATATGAAATCCAATAAGTATGATGCCATGTATAACTCAGGTTGTTCTCCTTCAGATACCTCCTCGGCATGCTTTACATTAGCCCTGAAAGAAGATGCTAAAATATCTACCCAACTAAATATAGTTCCTTCCTTGTCACATGTATGCATCACCTTACCATTTCTCTTCAAAGAATTCCACATCTTGTATTCCATATATCCTACAACTCACTTCTTCCAACATATAGTATGTTTTCCTCAACATCTTAGTTTTGTAAAATATATTTTCTCAACTTCAAAACTTGCCACCACATCTTAAGGATATCTTCACTTTCTATAGGGAAATTACCATAACATGTAGTAGTAAGGGCCAATTGGTGGTTTGGAATCTTATAATACTCTAAAACATTGGAATATGTGTATGTTTCTTTTTATATACCATAAGTATTTGTGACAAGAATTTCCTTTACATCAATGCATTGGATGATCAATTTAATAATTTTGGGGCAAGGTAGAATGATTAGATGTGTTGTTACCTTATGAAACCACGATCTCTTGAAATTGATGTATACTTCACAATATTCTTCATCATCAGGCGCTTCATGTCTTGAAAATGCTTGGTATATTCCTTTCCAAGTCATGGGTGATGATTTGTCCACATAGTAGGCGGTATCAATGTATATGGGAATTTCAACAACTCCCTTTATGTTTATATCTTCCATTTATTTTTCAAGCCTTTTCTGTAATATTCCTAGTAAAAATTTTACAATGATAACAAAGACATGTACAAATAAATAACACAAAAAATTTCAGAAATGCATACACAAACCAGAAAGTTATGCAAATCCCTAAACTGGCCAAATTTGATTAATAATATCCATTTTGGTATAAATTAGTTGGATAAATTACATCCGGGATTGCACAAGGCAAGCTATAAGCACCAGGTGATGAGTACGAGAAAGCCAAATGGCTGCAATAATCAACACCTCCAGAAAACTTTGCTGCTGCTCCAAAACTACACTATTACCCGACTTTTCTCCCTAATTTTCCCACTCTAGAATGCCTAGAAAATTCTATAAAATTAAGAGAGTGCTCGTTGCCCAAAACCTAGAAAAACCCAAAAAGGGTTTCCCTTAGTTCGAACTTTCGAAATTTGACCCTTCACACCTTGGCCCTCCACCAAATTCGAATTCTATTACTGTGGCTACTCCTATCAATATCTTCTCTCCAAACTATAGAAATCCTCCTGAAATTTCCCTCCCAATTATTTCCCAGCACCCCAACTCCAAACTCCCCCGGATGATGCTACCCCAAAAGAGTCTCACTCCAATGACTGCGCATTTATGGAGGAGATGATGCAGCCCTGTGTATGATAAAGTGAGATTTGTGTGTTGGTTGGTCCTCTTGGTTGTATCTTCCCTCCACACTCATGAAAATGAACACTTTTGTAGCTTCTTTTGTCAATTCCCCAACAACCCAACTCCACAAACAACTAATGAATCCTCCCTCTATGCAGTGGTGGCTCCTAGACTGCGTGCTCTACTCCAAAAATGCTTGGTACCTATAGCTGATGCCTCTTCCAATCTCAATGATGAAGGAAACCTTCCTAAGGTGGCACTCGAATTCCACCGAAGAAATTTTGAGCTTCTCTCCTTGGGAAGCTCTTGTGCTAAACAACATAATATTGGCTCAGCTAAATAACTAAGGCAAATTTGATTTTCAAATAGAAAAAAGACCCCTATTGCTCCCTCATTCCTTCCTTTTGTAATTGTTGGCCATGCATTCCTTGTGGTCCCTCCACCAAATTGATTTGCCTAAAGGAATTCAAATTCTTTCTTCCCCAAGTGTGTACTTTATGTGGGCCCCATATCCCACTATCGATTTAATCTTTCATTTTATCTAATGTTGGTGGCCTCCATCTCTCCAAAAATTAAGTGGGGACTCCCTCAGCCCACTTTTCCTAAGTTTACATGCCAAAATATTTCCCAACACCCAATTTCAAAATAGAAATTAATCTTAGAAAAATTAATTTACTTGGGGAAATTACATTTTCCTGGTTAGTGGGGCCATGTATGTCATTGATGAGGATATGATAAAGAGATATAGATCAATAATTACTGGCATTTCAAAGATATTCATAATAACAAAGAATGTTAGGAAAGTGAGAAAATAAACATGTTTAGTATGTTTTGCAGATTGCCTCAAGAGAGTGTGATATGATGTTGCACAAGTTTCTTAGACAGGTTGTGATAAGGGGGAAGCAACACAATAGGGGATAATATATCATGGAAATAATGTGTAAGCACTTATGAGGAGTTGTGCTATCGCATAGAATGATGTTAGGGTGTGATGAAGCAATGGATAAATATTTAATGACAGTGGGAGAAAGATCAACAAATAAAATTGGGTTTATAGTGTGATTTCTCAAAGCATAAGGAAAATGATACTGAAAAACATTTCCTTGGAAGGGTATGGATTTTCCAGGGGTGAGACTAGATGAGGAAAGAGCGTTGTAGCACAGGGCGAGAGTCAAATACAAAAGCGATTAAGGAGAGATGTAGGGAAGGGCTGAAAGGGGAGAGATAAAAGAGAAAATATAAGGTGAAGAGGCACCATATATAATGGATTGATGGTAGGTACACAAATATAAGTTAGAATACAAATCAATGGAGGATATGAAATGCCAAGAATCAAAACAAATAAATAAGGCATAATGACTTACTAGAACTTTGGCGAATGTTGGCTTCCCAGTGGTAGTGTAGCTTCGAGTAGCAAATCACAACATTTTTTTCCTTTTTGTGTCGAGTTACTGAGGAGTCAAAGAAAAAGAGCAGAGTAAAATGATATGGGGGGGGGGGGCACACTCTTACATATTTTTTCCACACATGTGATGGAATTTGGTGCATTAAATTCACTTTCGTGAAGGATTTTGCGGTAATGCATAAGGAAGTGTGATGATGTCTAAGAGTCATGCCTTCACAAAGTAGAATGTGATATCAAATATTTATTTGTGAGAGGTCGTGCTTGGAACAATGATTTTGCGAAACTAATGTATATCGTTTGTGATGTGCTAAGTCTAATTGTGATGTGATGAAGTAGAGAAACCTATGACAATGATTAATTTGAAAAAGCATCCAGGGGAAGCATCCAACATAGAAAGGTCATCAAGAATTATCACATGGAGAAATATGGGGGACTCCAAATTTTAGAGTATGTCAAAAATTTTGGGTTGTTATAGTGTTTACAATCGAACCATGGGATGCACCACTAATATTGTTGTTGAACTATACTTCCTTAAAAGAGGCCTATTTTATGACAACCAACTCTCATAATCCAAACTAATTATCGAAGGGGACTCCCAACTTGTCATCAATAAAATGAAACATCTCCTCAATGGAGGGAATGCTAAAAAAATATTGTCAATTGGTGGTTGGAAAGCATCCTAGTGCACATCGATTATATCATCCCCTATCCTATCACTCTTCCCTCACATGTAAGAAGATAAACTGATATTTTAGCCAACAAAGGATGCCCTGAGTATTCTTCCATGATTATAGAGCCACGTCTCCCTCCCCTAGATCATCAATGGTTTCCATAATGTTAAATTATTCTTCAACAAGAGTGCAACACCCTAATGGATGTGATTTATGCTTATACACAATGCATTAACACGAAATTCCACAATTAAAATGTGTGAATTAACAAAGATACTCATGCTAAGAACCATGCAGTGGGACATCAATCAACTAAGGTTTTTTAAATGATCCTTGGTGATAACAATTATGGAGTGCAAGACTCCAGCATTGATTTCACTCACATCACACAAATTCTTGAGAAACCATTCCATTCTAAGCATTTACGCAATGTAATTGAGAATGGAGTAAGTAATTTAATGTGATAATATCTCTAGTTCATCACTTGGAAAGTCCAATACCTATATAGAAACTTTGCCTTTGGTGGGAAACAATGATTTGTTTAGCTAGTGAGTTCAAAAACCTGGAGGGAAAAAGTTGTGTAAAGGGAAATTTGATTTCACATAAATCAGAAGAATCAGACCCTTCTAGCCTAGTCCCTTGGCTATTTAAGGTTTTTATTAAGAATTTATGATGGTATTTTCATTCTCAGCTCAATGACTAGATTCTTATTGGGGTACACTTTCCAGGATGATGATTCTTCCCATCACCTTCACTTGGATACACTCAAGTATTTGATCACAATTTCATTTGGTTTCTCCATCGCTGTGCTCTCGGGGTCTTTTTCTAGTGATATTACTAGTATTTTACTGGTGGTATCCTTTTCTCGAGTCCTTTTATTGTTTGCTACCCTTGATCCTACTCTATCATTATGTTGTCCATTTGAATATGTATTTGTGGTGGTTTTGCTTCATTTGTTTCAAACTCTATTTTATTAGTAATTCCCAAAGAAAGGGCATGCTCAAGGAGAAGTGAGGGGAACATGAGCCAACAAGTTACTCATTAGTGAGAGCCTAGGCGCAAGCCTTTGCAAATGGATATAGAGACCATACTCCTTTAGTGACACAAAAATATTTATATGATATGGAGTAGGAATTGGTCAATGAGAGACACAAAATGTTTGATTCTAACATTTTTGCAGAAGTTGAGACTTGGGTGCCAAATATTGGTACCCCAAGAGCTTGCATAAACCAATATCTACATATAATTTATTTATACTCACATATTAAGAACTTGTTGGAGAAGGTGCCATTTCACCAAAGGAAAACCAGAGATGAGATCCTCCTTCAAAAGGACGAGCTCCACCTGTTGTACCATATTATGGATGAGAGGCTGTGGTGAATGGAAGAGGTAATGTTGCTAGAAAAAACATATCCCCTTGGAGATTCCTGCGCATTTGGCTCCACCTAGATAATTGCATGGAATCCAAGTGGCATAAATCCACCATTAGAAACATCATTGGTTCATGAATGTTTTTGTTGATTTCAAGTTTTAAGAGTTTATTTTTGGCATGTATGGCTACTAAATCCTCATTTTGAAACCATGTTATTCTCAAGTGTGGAATCATCTAGCTCAATCAATGTATTTTGATAAACTCACGTTCATCTCTTGATTAGCTTTCGTAGTCTAACTTTTGTTGTGACAAACTAGATTTGATGAGGGTATCTCTCTATAATATACTCTGTAAATACTTGAGAGCATAATCAAATTTTTATGAGCTTACCAGTAAAACAAAGTTAATCTTGAATAAATACCTTAGTGTATTTGAATGTAGGCTTTTGTGAGTAGAATTATTTAGAAAAATGTGTTCAGTGTCCATCACGTGAAGGTATTATTTATTGATGTGTTTTGCACCAACTAATTTTGTTCATCATCAGGAAGATAAGATGGAGAAAATCTGATCAATCAAGTGTATCCCCTTGATTGATAGAATTTTCTTAATATTATCTTCCTGATGATGAACCACATTAGTTGGTTCAAAACGCATCAACAAATAACACGTTCATGTGATGGGTCCTGAAGACTTTTTTCTAAATACCTTACTGGTTAGATTAACATATACATGAAGCCAATATATAATCAAAAGACAAATGCTAAAAGGAGATATAGGATCATTCCATTTGTCTTTATTTTGTAAATTTGTGATTGTTCATTATTTTATTTTGAAGAAATTCCCTTTTCATTACCCCCAATATTTGATCATCCAATTTATAATTTGTCTTATATATCTATAAAGTTGATCCTTGACTGCAATTTCTCTTTTTATTCTAGGTAACCTCTTATTAATTGTTCCATTGGAGCCCAATCATAGTCCATTTAGGACAAATGCATTTAATTTTATGTTTAAGTATCAACATTTTTTAATGTACTTCAGGCACTTACTGTATTCAAACTTAAAACCTGTAATATTATTTTTGGCTCTCACAAAGAGTTATTTTTGGAATTGCATGACAATTGTGGGTTTTAGACTTTTTAATGAGCATAATAATCTTGTGAATGTTCTCCTCTAACTCTTTATGATCTTTAAATGAATGGAATCATTTTAGCACTCTCTGAAAATCTAGACCATTTCTTTACTTTTTATCTATGAATTTAAATTGCTTCAAATTTGTTTCCCTCACAACATATGAATGTATGTGTTTCATGGAATGAATAGCTAGATAATATTTATTTATAAATATATTATTATTATTTTATTTATTTTAATCACCTGGTCCATTCATAGATGAATGTGCTAAATGATTATATTTGTATGCTTTGAGTTATTTTGAATATTTGAGTGAATAAAAGAGGAGAATCACCTCTATAAAAATGCATAGGGAAATTTTATAGGTCCCTAGAAGGTTGAATATTTCCCTTGACCATGAAAAATGTCAACAAGTTCCAAGTCTAATTTCCCAACTACAGGTATGCACCAACAAAAAATCACACCCAATGTGGGAATAGGCAAACAAAACCAACGCAGGAGAAGATATAAGAGTAGAAGAAAGGGCTATTGAAATGTTGGGGATGTTAAGGAGAAGACTTGTTAATATATTTTGTTCTTGGAAAACATGATAATAGGATGGTCTACAATGTTAAGGAGGCCACTACTATAAATTATGTAGCTAGGATTGTACCTTAGATGTATGCAACAATTAAGAATTAGTAGGTGGACTACCAGACATTAGTCATGGAAATGGAAGATGTAATTTTCAGCCAAGATATTTCAATTTTGATTGACTTATAACCTCAATTATATTGCACCACAAGTTGTTGACGCACATGTTTTATAGAAAAATAAGCACAAGAAATTGTGGTTGGTTTAACAAGCTATAAGAACTAAGAGGAAAGTGACAAAAGTCATAGAAGTATGTCAGTTTGAAATGAGTCGGTTGCACACAAAATAAAATTTGACTACACTTCTCTTGGGGTCATATGATATGCTTATTGGCATGGATTGGTTGGTAGCACATAAGGCCAGGTTGGAATATTTTAATATAACTTTGGAATGTGATGATGAAGAAGGAAATCGAAGTTCATATAGGACATCTTAAAACCTACATTAGTGAGGTGGATTTTATACTTACAATTAAAGAAAATATTATAGAAAAGGATGTGTATTGTATGGTATACACGTACCAAAATTAAGAACAAGGTAAAGAGCTAAAATGTAAGAATTACTTAGTGCAACTACAAGAGTATTTAGATGCGTTTCCAAATTAAATATTGGGGTTTCTTCCTAAATGAGAAATTTACTTCTCAATAGAGTTTGTGTGAGACGTAGTGTCTATGTCTAAGGTACCTTACAGAATGAGCATAACTAAGTTGGTGGAGATTAAAATAGTTTTGAAGGAAATGTTGGACAAAGGGTACATCACACCTAGTGTGTCCCTATTAGTAGTGCCAACATTTTTCTTGAATAAAAAATATGGCACCCTTAGCTTATGCATTGACTATATGTATCCACTACCTAGGATCAATGACCACTTTGATTAGTTGAGAGGGGAATTTATGTTTTCAAAGATAAAAATAAATTCAAGCATATAAAAAAACCTCCAACCACCTTAAGATTGACTCTCAACACAAGTCCTTATTAAGATTGGTAATTTGTGGTAATTTTATGATTTTTTGAACATAATTTTAATATGCTCTTTTGTTCTCACTAGAATAACAATTTGAGTCTATTATTCACACAATTTTCATGGCACAAGCTTCATTATACACTACAAATGGTATGCTAATAGTTTGAGTTATTAAGAGGTGAAGGATCTAAACATAAGAAAAGCGCATATGGTAGAGCTATTTATTGAACCTAACATTGAGCTAATACTTATTAATTGAGTAGCATATATTTATATTGATTAGTAGATAGACCATCATATTATTGAAGCTAAATGTATCATTGGTATGATTTTTTATCCTTCTCCATATGGTAATAGGGGAATTCCATTTTAGTTTTTAAGGAAAGTATATGTAGCCTTTCATATGCATGGCCTCTAAACTATTTTTATGTGTTATATATTTAGGGTTTTTTCCAGGAAGACCACTAGATAGATGACATGCAATGTCTAATCCTAATTATAGATAGATGACCTACAATGTCTAATCCTAATCATTAACATCTTTTAAGAAATAAGTCTATTAATCTTTATGTTAAAATTTCGCCTACTTGCACTATGTTATGGTAAATTTAATATACATTTCTTTAGATGTTGTAGATATTAGCCAAATATTCTTCCTTTAATTAGAGTATTTGTGGGTTTCTAGGGAGATTCCTTAGGCATTGGGTAGGATAAGGCTTTTGGACATAGATTATTTCTACATCCATGTATGGCCTATTTCTAGACCTACTAAAAGCCTTTATTTGATGTCATGCCTAATAGATACCTTGAATTGATAAGTGTATTTACTTGTATAATGTTGTTTGGTATATTTAACTGTTAAATATATTTTATTCATATTGAATTTTTAAAAATATTTTTAACAATTTTTTTATGTTCACATGATATGTGTGAATAATTCAACTTCATAGAGAAAACCCCTTGTGTTAGGGATTTAAATGCAAATGTGGATTTTTGAATGTATTTTGAGGATGCTATCCACATACATAATTGATCTAGACCAGCGTTCTATATGTTATGAATAATATATATATATATATATATATATATATATATATATATATATATATATATATATATATATATATATATATATATATATATATATAGATATATATCAATAATAAAAATAAAAATAGACATAAACAATGATTAATTAACTAATAATTAGTATTGAATATGCATGTCTTTGAAGACATGACCGTTCGTGAAAGGGTACTTACTTGGTTATATATATAGAACCCTCACGTTCATTCCTATCATCATTCTCATTCAGACATTTTAATATGTATTCTTGTATCTTCAATGGAGATATTTATATTACAAGTCTTCTCGAATATTTGAATTAAGTACAAACTTTGTTCGTAACATTGGTATCAGAGTTGTTCAATCCTCTGATCGCTCAACTACTGCATAGAGCCAATCCGATTTGGCCTTTGGCCATCAACCTTGCCTCAACGTTGTTGTGAAATTGAAGCATTTTGCTACATCCAATTTGTAGTTTCTCTGTCATATAATTAAAAAAATAAAAAATAAAAAAATTCAAAGATATTTATTTAAAAAAAAGGAATAAAAAAAGAAATCTATAAAACAAGGTATAAAAAAAATCAATATGTATATTGAGTGAAAATAAAATTGGAATAGAACATAATTCTCCACGGGAATTGCGAGGAGACTAAGACAACGGAGGAAAATACACAGAGCTAGGGTTTGGAGCAGGAGATCGATGTTGGGCACCATGGAGGGGCGAGAGGGGGGGAGTTCCACTCCCTCCTACAGTCATGCAA
Source organism: Pinus tabuliformis (assembly GCA_031772625.1). NCBI lineage: Eukaryota > Viridiplantae > Streptophyta > Pinopsida > Pinales > Pinaceae > Pinus > Pinus tabuliformis. Next base: position 1,074,061,292 of record CM062813.1, on the reverse strand, counting down.
TCACCAATCGCTTCAAGAATCCAATGGAAGTTGAAAACGAAAGTTTAGGAAAAGGAAGAAAGGAAAACAGTAGAACACAGGGGTATGAAGATACGCAGGAAGAAGTTAGAAGAGAGAAGTGGATAGGAGGAGACATTCTAAAGGATGACCCCAAAAATAAGACCGGACCATGTAAACCTAAGGCGACCATCACACCTCAAGTGGTGTTAAGTGACCCAGTGTTATAGACATATTTGGGCACATCAACCCCAAAATTATATGTCGATGTATTAGGGTTCATTCAACCCCTAAAATAGTTGTTTCATACCCTAAAAAGAACATAGTCATCTGAATACATCATTCCCCAAAAGTTCCATTTGAGAAACCATCTGGAAATTGCCTAAATTGAACCATACTGACTGCACCACTAGCAAAGTGTGATGCATACTGACTGCTCCACTGCAAGGTGTGATGCATACTGTTTAGGCCTTCTATAGGGCGCGATGGGTGAGGATGGACAAATGTCCAGGACATTTTTCTAAGTGGATGCTCATGCAATCTTCTAGACACTTCTCCTGTGCCACTTGCCTCTTTGAATTCACCCAAGGATGAATAAGGGATCTTAAACCTTCAGTTATCCCTTCTCTTGTGGAACCAATTGTAACAAGCGGAATGACACTAATCAAACCCCATGGATGTCTCACACTTGTGCAAACATCTATAAATGGATCCCTCATCTAAGAGATCTAGAGGCTGGAATGTTGTAAATTGTAAGTAAGTGCTGATAGTTTGTATTTGAGGAAATAACATTGTATTGTTGGAGTGATATTTCTATTTCATGAGGTGAAGAAGGATTGAAGCTGGGAGGATGATGCTGGATCAGACAACTGGGTTGTACTTCTCCCTTCTATCAATAAAGTTCTTCAATTTTTCTTCCATATGATTGTGCAATTGTGAATGTTATCATTTGTGAATGCTATCATTTGTTCATTATATATTTCATTCTGTAATGTTTATGTTGTAATAGATCACGATGCTTTGATATTTCTTTGTTGCTGTACATGTGCAGGTACTCTCCAAGCGTGTTAAGTACAGGGAGGAGTTGCGGGATCTGTGAAAGGGGAGAGAGAGCAAGCAAGGAATCAAGCGGAAGTTCTAGGTTAGTTCCATTATCTTTCTCTTATCTGTTACACATAGAAGAAATCATTGAATAGCTCTAAACTGTTGTTTCTAGGGTAGCTGCCAAACCTAGGGGGCTAACATTCTTTAGGAATACTAGTTTTCCCAGAAACACCTAGCGCTATAGGCACATAGGGAGCACATGGCGACTTATGCAGTGATATGAAAATTCATGGGGTTATGGCCAATGGAAAAGGCCTTATATGCATGGATAAAGAATCATTGAAGACCCAAGCGAGAAATAGATCTGCACCTTGGATCCAAGGGTTTCTTCACAATAGTGTTTACAAACTTAGAGGATAAAGACAGGGTGTTTGAAGGAGGACCTTACTTTTATGCCGCGGCAGGCCTCTATATGCAGCCATGGGTGATAAATTTCATCCCGAAATGAGTGACATTCACTTCGGTGCCAGTATAGATAAGACTATATTCCCTACCTCTAGATTATTGGCTGCCAGAATCATTAAAAGCCATAGGCAATAAACTAGGATAGTTTTTAAAAATTTCAGAGGACACAATGCGAGGAAAATATACCTCCTTTTCCCGAATATGCATTGAAAGGGACTTTATGGCACTCTATCAGATGAAATAATTCTAGAAGTATATGATGAAGAATGGGTGTAGGCGGTGGACTATGAGCATGTCCCTTTCAAATGTTGCAAATTCCATAAACACGGGCACCTCTTCAGAGACTGCCCTTTAAACAAGATGGAGAGCAACATTAAAGCAACCTCAGGGAAAGAAACTGAAAGCTTTAACAAAGTAGGAGGTAGAGGTAAAGGAGGGAGGAAAAACTAGAAGAAAATCAACGAGGAAAAGCAACTTATTCAAAATAGGTTCAAGATATTAGAAGAAGAAGATGGGGATGATAAAGAGAACTAGGTATAGGAGAACAATCCTATAGAGAAGGAAAAATATATCAGCATGGAGGATAGACCTGAAAACAACCAATAAAAGGAGGATCTGGCAAGCACTATAGAACTTGACAAGGACCAAGAGATGACCCCAAGCGAAGTGGGAATGGAAGATCATGAATTGTAGGATATCCTTGAAAGGGAGCATCTCGATCTGGAAAAGTTCTTGGAACAAGGAACTACCAAAGGAGTGGATTCACTACCTCAAGAGGAGTTTAACAGAGTACAACATCTCTTCCTATGGATAACTTAGGAAAAAGGTGCTAGGGTCAAAATAAACCATGATAGTCAGGATAGCGGAGGGGTTAAAATGATGGATGCAACATTGGGACAAGCTCTCAAGAACCCAGGTAGGAAAAGAGGAAGAAAAAGATAGAATGAGTTGCTGATAGAGTGTGGGAAACTCATGATCAACTAAGGTAAGATGAAATACCTAACTAGTTACTCATTTACAAATCTTTCTTAATGAAGCTTACAACATGGAATATTATGGGTCTAGGAAGCAAAAGGAAACAAAGAAATCTCAACAATAGAATGAAAGAGGAAAAACCAGATATGATATTTATCCAGGAAACAAAATGTTCAATAGAAAAAATAAGAGAAATACATAGCAAATGGTTGATTAAATATGAATATCTAGAAGTTAAAGCAGACAAAACAACAGGAGGAATTCTCACACTTTGGAACCCTCAGAAACTAGGAATCCTAGATGTTGAAGCATCTAGGAACTATCTATCAGTGGTCATTCAACCTTTGGGGGACAAGGAAGTTTATTTGATCACAAATGTTTATCGTCCACAAAAGCCTGAAGACAAACTTAGGCTTCTTACCTCACTGGAGGAATTAAGAGAAAGACATTTGGGTATCCCATGGATTCTGGGAGGGGAATTTAACATGATTAGGTCCCTATCGGAAAAAAAAGGTGGAACCAAATCACTAGGCAGAGATTCCATAGCATTTTAGAATTTCATAAACAACATAAGGCTAGTAGATACAAAGACAAGTAATGGTATCTTCACCTGGAATATTAAAAGGGGAGGAGAGTCTCAAGTGGCCTCAAAACTAGACAGATTTATTATCTCAGAGGACCTCATCCTTACAGGACTTGACTTGTCAGCTATGATACTCCCTTTTAGTGGCTCGGATCACTGGCCTATTCAACTTGAAGCATCCTTTATAGGAACTCCAAGAAACAAACCTTTCAGGTTTGAAAACATTTGGCTTACCCATCCTGACTTCATCAACAATATTGAAAAATGGTGGACAGAGGATATGCAAGTTCAAGACACTAAAAGGTTCCTTCTGCATCAGAGATTGAAACACATCAAACTTAGGCTTAAATATTGGAATAAGAATGAGTTTGTCAACATCTTTGAAGCCAAAAAAGTATTTGAATGGAAGCTACAAGGAATTAACTATATCCTCATCACAGATGGCTTCAAAGAGGAGAGAAAGCTGTAGGTTTTAACCCCGTACAGAAATTACCTGCATACGAATTCTAAAATGCAGAAAATAAAAAATGCGAGAGCATAACACATAAAACACATATACACAGAGATTTTCCCCTGGATCCCAAAACCGAGATTACCAACTTGATTTTTTATTATGTTCCTTTCAATGTTTTAATACATATTTATACATGCCAAAGCATCCAATACCATGGACTGAAAACCATTGCGTCCAATACCATGGACCGAAAACCATCGCGTCCAAAACACGTGTGAAAATCATGCACAAAACCATAGGTGGGTCCGCCCACCCTAACATAGGGTCCAAAACCAAAAATTTTTGGGGCGATGCCCCGGACCCCATAAAGTGGGGTTACAGGTACACCTCAAACCCCCTGTGAGCCCCCTGCTACACAATCGGCGCAATGAAAGGGGGCTCCACCCCCCCTCTAACCCCCCAGTTAACTTCGTGGGCTAGTCGTGGAAAGAATATAACACAACCCAACATTCTCCCACTTGTTGTTTTCTTTCCACAAGGTGTCACAAGAGAGCTTAGTCATTTTTCCAGCCCGAAATGCCCATTGTCTCTCTACACGAAGAGAACTTCTCGAAGCTCAAAAAGTGATACTGAACATCAATGTGCTTTGTCTTTGAATGATATGCGGGGTTCTTTGCCAAGAAAATTACACTTTGGCTATCACAGTCAATCCTTATAGATCCCTGTACTAAACCCATACTTGAACACAATCTTTGCAACCAAATTGCTTCCTTTCTTGCATGAGTGGCTGCCATGTATTCTGCCTTTGTAGCTGATAGTGCCATTACAGATTATTTCTTACTCATCCAACTGACTGCACCTCCAAATAGGTTAAACACATACCCACTTGTAGATCTTCTTTGATCCAGATCTCCAGCCCAGTTTGCATCAACAAAGCCACGAATATCCAACATTCTGTCCAATCCTAATCTTCCTTGGTAGCACAAACCATAATCACTAGTGCCACGCAAATACCTGAAAACCTGCTTCACTATTTTCTAGTGCTCCTTCCTTGGTTTTGACATAAACCTTCTCAATACTACCATTGCATGTGCAATGTCTGGTCTAGTACAGACCATTGCATACATCAAGCTACCAACTGCACTTGCATATGGAACACGGGACATGTCCTCTTCCTCTTCTTGTGTCTTCGGACATTTTTCAACAGATAACCTCACACCTACAGGAATAGGAACCTTCACCGGTTTACTATCCTACATTTTAAACCTCTGCAATATTGTCTCGACATACTTCCTCTGGTTTAACCAGAGTTTCCTATTTGCATGATCTCTTTTAATTTCATGCCCAAAATATAGTTTGCAGCACAAAGATCTTTCATGTCGAATTTGGAGGACAATTGGGTCTTCAAATCCTAGATAATTTCTGTCATTTCCAACCGGCAACATATCATCCACATACAAGGCCAGATAAATAACACGGTCACCAATTAATTTAAAATACACACAATGATCTTCTTTGCTTCTGGTGAAGCCAAGTCCCTGTATAAATGTATCAAATTTATGATACCACATCCTCGGTGACTGTTTTAACCCATACAAAGACTTCTTTAACTTGCATACCAGTGCTTTCTTACCCTTCACAACAAAGCCTTTAGGTTGCTTCATGTAGATTTCCTCTTCCAGATCCCCATGAAGAAATGTTGTCTTTACATCCATATGTTCTACCTCAAAATCAAAAGTAGCAACAACAGATAAAAGTAATCTAATAGAAGTTACCTTGGCAACAGGAGAAAAAATATCACCAAAATCAATTCCCGGCACCTAGGAATAACCTTTTTCTACCAACCGAGATTTGTATTTCTCCACTTTTCCTTCTGCATTTGTCTTCTTTTTGAACACCCATTTGCTGCCAATGGGTTTCCTTCCAGCCGACAACTCCACCAGATCCCAAGCCTCATTTTTGTGCAAAGATGCCATTTCATCAACCATGGCCTCTTTCCAGAGTTTTCCATCCTCTGAATCCACTGCTTCCCTCATATTTCTGGGATCATCATCAGTAAAAGACAAAGAAAAATTTGAACAGAAAGTAGATGGACTATACCTTTCTGGCTGCCTTCTTTCTCGAAACGATCTTCTCAAAGACGGAGTTTGTGGCTCTTCATCTTCTAATTCCTCCTCTGCTGTAGAGTCTGATTCTTCCTCCTTTAGCTCAAACTCTATCTTCTCAGGTTCCTTTGGTTGGACTTCATGTTTAATAACATCTTTCACCTCTTTGAACACCACATCTCAGTTGTACACAACCTTCCTTGTTACTGGGTTCCAAAGCTTATAACCCTTTAAACCATCCTTATACCCAATAAATATGCACTTTTCAGATTTACTATCCAACTTGGTTCTTTTCTCCTTTGGAACATGTACATATGCATCACATCCAAATACCCTTAGATGTGAAAGAGAGGGTTTCTTACCAGTCCATACCTCTTGTGGAGTCTTATCCTCCAATGCTGATGAAGGTGACCTGTTGACCAGGTAACATGTAGTATCCACCGCCTCTGCCCAAAATTCCTGTCCTAACCTAGCACCACTGAGCATGCTTCTTGCCCTTTCCATCAACATCTTGTTCATTCTTTCTACAACTCCATTTTGCTAAGGTGTATATGGAGTATTCTTCTGCCGTGATATACCACACTTCTTACAGAATTCTTCAAATTCCTTGCTGCAAAACTCTCCACCATTATCTGTCCTCAACACCTTTATCTTCTTCTCTGTCTCGTTTTCCACCAGAGCCTTAAATTCTTTAAACCTGTCAAAGACTTCAGATTTATTTTTAAGGAAATATATCCATGTATTCCTTGAGAAGTCATCTATAAATGATACATAGTACACAGACTTACCCAGTGATGGAACCTTCACAGGTCCAAACACATCACTGTGCACAAGCTCTAATATCTGTTTCACCCTCTTACCACTAGAGGGGAAACTCACCCGATTCTGCTTCCCGTATACACAATTTTCAAAAAAATCAAAATCTAGAGAGCTATTACTCATACATTCTACCATACCTTTACCATGAAGTATTCAAAGGCTCTTCTCTCCAATATGTCCAAGCCTTTGATGCCACAACATGGTCTTCTCTCCAGAGACCATTAGATTTTCTGCTCCACTTTCAAGAACCATAGAACTATTGCACCCATCAATAATAGTGCTACCTTGCATCTTGTATAGAGTTCCAATCCGAACTCCCCACATCAATACCAATGCTCCCTGAACCATTTTGTAGGTATCCTTCTCAAACATTGTTTTTACACCTACATCATCCAGCGTGCTTACAGAAATCAAATTTTTGGCTAATGCAAGAATATATAGAACACTTGGAACCATTCTAACCCTTTCACCTTGCAACTTCAATTTTACTTTTCCGCGACCAATAATTCTAGCCTTCTTGTCATCCCCCAAGAAGACATCACCACCATCATATTTCTCATACTCACAGAACAACTGTCTATGGGGAGTGAAGTGAAAGGATGCACCTGAGTCAATCAACCATGCCTCATGATCTACATGTGTACTTGAAGAAGCCAAATACACATCCCCACCTTCATCTGAGGTGGTTTTCGCCTCTGCAGAAGGAGCCTCATCATATCCCTTTCCTTTGTCAGGAGCTTTAGATTTACAGTCCCTTTTGAAGTGGCCTTCCTTTCCGCATTTCTAGCACACCAACTTTACAGGTTTTCCTGGAGATTTAGATCTCCCTCTAGATTTAGATCTCCCACTCGATGACTTATTTTTGTTTCTGTTCTGGGACCGTCCTCGTACAGACAAGGCGTCACCATTCTGGCTCTCCATATTTTTCTATCTCATCTCCTCCGTCAGCAAGGCTGAAACTATTTCATCAAACTGCAAGGCAGTTGCATTGCTACCTATTGCAATAACCAGACTATCCCACGAATCTGGTAGAGAACACAACAAACTGATGCACTTATCTTCATCTAAAATTTTAATATCAATAGATGCTAACTGACTTACCACAGTATTAAATGCATTCAGATGCTTTGTCACCGAGTCTCCATCTTTCATCCTTAGGTTATACAACTTTTTCTGCATGAACAATTTATTCACCAGAGACTTAGATTAGTACAAAGTCCCTAACTTGTCCCACAAAGCCTTCACCGTAGCTTCCCCTGATACATTCAAAAATACTAAATCTGAGACACACAATTGTATTGTGCTCTTTGCCTTCCGATCCAACTTCTTCCATTCTTCATCGGACCTTCCCGTTAGTTTAGTACCTGGATCTGCTGTGATCCACTGATCTTTATCCACCAACAGATCCTCCATCTTGAGTTTCCACAACTCAAAACTCTAACCATTAAATTTCTCGATCTCTATCTTTCCACTGCTTGCCATCTTCTTTCACCACCAGAATCAATCTCGCAGATCTCCCACTAAACAACGTTTACCATAGGCCCGAGCAAAACCCCTCAGCAACAAAGGCATCCCCTTGAAGCCAAAACAACTCTAATACCAAATGTAGGTTTTAACCCCATACAAAAATTACCTGCATACGAATTCTAAAACATAGAAAATAAACAATGCAAGAGCATAACACATAAAACACATATACACAGAGATTTTCCCCTAGATCCCAAAACTGGGACTACCAGCTTGATTTTTCATTATGTTCCTTTCAATGTTATAATACATATTTATACATGCCTAAGCATCCAATACCATGGACTGAGAACCATTGCGTCCAGTAACATGGATCGAAAACCATCGCGTCCAAAAAACATGTGCGAAAATCATGCACAAAACCATAGGTGGGTCCGCCCACCCTAACATAGGGTCCAAAACCAAAATTTTATGGGGCGCTGCCCTAGACCCCATAAAGTGGGGTTACAGGTATGCCTCAAACCCCCTGTGACCCCCCCGGTACATAATCGACACAATGAAAGGGGGCTCCGTCCCCCCTCTAACTCCCCAGTTAACTACATGGGCTAGTCATGGAAAGAATATAACACAACCCAACAAAAGCAATAAGATGACTATCATCAACAGGAATGGGAAGGATTATGCAAGCAAGAGGAGATATTCTAGAAACAGAAATTGAGGGTACAATGGTTAAAAGAAGGAGAAAGGAATACAAGGTTTTTTCACAAATCTACCATGGATCATAGGTCTCATAATAGGATTTCAAAAATCAAATATTCTCAAGGAAATCAACTCAATACCCACAATGAAATAGAAGCTGATCTGGTTCAACATTTCCAAGGCATAGTAGAGGAACCTCTCATAGACAAATCACAATTCATCAATGACTTTACAAAGCACATTCCTAAGCTTGTGACAAGAGAAGACAATTATAATCTAAACAGACCAGTGAATGAAGAGGAGGTCAAGAGATGCACAATGGGAAAGCGCCATGTCCTGATGGTTTCAATGTTGAATTCTTTAAAGCATGTTGGGAAATAGTCAAGCACGATATCCTCGATGTGGTGGAGGACTCAAGGAAAAGGAAAACAGTTTTGAAGACGCTTAATACCTCTTTCATATCCTTGATTCCAAAACAGGATAATGCTATGACACTAGACAGATTTAGACCAATAACATTATGCAGTGTGGTGTCCAAAATTATATCCAAAATAATTGCAAACAGGCTTAAGCCCCTTCTTCCAATTCTCGTGTTTGAGGAGAAAATTGGATATGTGGAAGGCAGGAAAATTCTCAACAACATCATTAAAGCTCATGAGGTGGTTCACTCTCTTAAGAGCAATAGGTAGGTAGGAATGATTATACAACTTGACCTAGAGAAGGCTTATGATAAGCTAAGCTGGGCATACATTAGGGAAGTACTAATAGCATATGGCTTTGACCATAACTGGATAAGATGGGTAATGGCCCTTGCAACCACCTCCTGTTTTTCAATCCTATTAAATGGTTCACCATCCAAAACCTTTAAACCTTCGAGAGGACTCAGACAAGGAGATCCACTCTCTCCCTTCCTCTTTATTCTCATGATGGAAGGGCTAGGCAATGGTATCAAATTTGCCAAAGCAGAAGGCAAAATCCAGGGTCTCAAACTCACCTTGAATGGAGATGCTTTGACCCATCAACAATTTGTGGATGACACCATGTTGCAGGGTATGTCCACGGTCAAGGAAGATCTATCCTACAAACAAAACCTGAATGAATTTGCAATGGATGCAGGTACAAAGGTAAGCCTTACCAAATCAAAGATTTTCTTTTTTAATACTGACATTGCTGTTCAGAGAAATATATCTAGAATTCTAGGCTTTCAAAGAGATATGCTACCCTCCAAAGATTTGGGAGTACCTATAATAGACAAAATTTGAGCAAGGCAGTTTGGGAGCCTGTTACTAATAAACTTCAGGACAAAATCTGGAAATGGACAAACAGGTCTTTGAATTTAGCAGGATGACTAGTGCTCACAAAAGCTATCCCACAAACTGTCCCCATCTTTATGTTTTCAGCCCTTCAAGCTACTAAAGGAGTTATGCAACAATTCATAAATATCGAAAGATATTTTCTTTGGGGCAAAGGGGAAGAGAAAAAAAAAATACCTTTGGTAGCTTGGGAAAAGATCGTTAAACCTAAGACACATGGAGGTTTCGGACTTGATGACCCTGAAACAGTAAACAAAGTTTTGGAGGCAAAACTATGGTGGAGATTTCTAAAAGAATTGGCTTCCCCTTGGGCCAAAATTTGGAAACAGAAATCTGCAAACAATTAGTAAGAAAGGGATCATATTAGAATGTTTGGGCTCATCAAAGGCTCCCACATTTGGAACAAATCTTGGGAGAATAGAGCCATTGTTCAGAAACGCAGTTTCTAGGAAATCAAAGATGGAAACCTTGCTTGGTTTTGGGAAGATAATTGGCAATAGGAACCTAAACTGTTAAGAGAAGAATTTTCCAATCTCAAGAACGATACTGACAACAAAGGGTTACTCAGGGTAAATGACTTCTAGGATCAGGATAGAAGCAAGGGAAAATGGAGAATATGGAAGAACCTAGTATACAGTGATGACTCCCCGTTGAAGGCACAAGCAGAAGCTTTAACAACCATCTTGGAACAAAGAAATATTCTGACATCAGCATCTTTAGACCAACTAAGATGGGGCAAAAAAAATGAAGGCAAATTTAATGTTATGAAACTAGCTCAAAAAAAAGATAGAAAAGATAGATCAATGCCTTAGAATTCAGCCTCTTTGAGGGGGCAACCTCCTTTACATTACATAAATGAACAATTCTTGGATGATTCAAATGAAAAAACCTCCTTTCTATATATAGGAGTATAAGGAGTCACAATATAACCGAGCCGACTTAACAATAATAATATAAAGCCACAAAAATAACAATAGAGGGATTCTATGGGGCACAATAGTAACAATATGGGGACAATAGGGGCACAACAATATTAATAAGGGATACAACTACAATAGTAATGGGGTAATCACTAGTATTATAGAGACCTAACATGCCCCTTTCCTTCAAAAAAGTGTTTTCCTCAACGCTTGAGTAGTTCTAGATGCTTCTGTATAAAATTTTCATCCTCCCACGTGGAATCTTTAGCAGATAAGTTCTTCCACTTGATAAGATACTCCGAAATTTGATCGATTTCATAGCTATCGAGTTATTGTTTCTGTGACTGCTTCCGGTTCTAATATAATTTTTCCTTCCTCGTCAAGTTTTGGAAATATTGTTTGAATTGGGATCTTGTCGCCTATAACCTTCTTTAAACATGAAACATGGAAAACTGGGTGCAATCGAGAAGTTGTAGGAAGCTCCAATTTGTATGCCATAGTACCAATCTTTTGCAACACCTTGTACGGACCATAATACTTTGGTGATAATTTATTATCCTTCTTAGCTTACTTAAGGGACATTTGCTTATATGGTTGTAGCTGTAGGAATACCCAATCACCTACATCAAAACTTCTTTCGCTGCGATGTTGATCTGCGTGTTGTTTCATTCTATTCTATGCCAACACGAGGTTATTCTTTAAGAGTTGGAGGACTTGTTGTTGATGTTCGATGTGATGTTCCAATGCTTGAACCTTAGAATTTTCTCTTAAATATGATGTGATGGATGGTGGCTGATATCCATAAAGTGCCATAAATGGGGTCATTTTTGTTGCTGTATGGAAGGAAGTGTTATACCACCATTCAGCCAGAGGCAACCACTTGACCCATTGTGTCTGTTTATCAGATGCAAAGCAACGAAGATATCCTTCCAAACATTTGTTTACTATCTCAATTTTCCTATCAGATTGAGGATGATAAGATGAGCTATGAGATAACTAAGTACCAAGACAAGAAAATAATTCTGTCCAAAAATTTCCAGTGAAAATGGGATCTCTGTCACTTACAATAATCTTTGGGTTTCCATGTAGCTTTTGAATTGTTTCCATAAATGCATTAGAAACTGTACTGGCTTTAAATGGATGTGATAATGCACAAAAGTGTGCATACTTGGTAAGTCTGTCAAGTACCATCATGATGAAACTCTTTCCCTCAGATTTGGGTAAACCTGTGATAAAATCCATTGAAACCTCCTCCCAACATTGGCTTGGAATGGATAAAGGTTGTAATAGACCCGGTGTCTTAATTGTTTCAACTTTATTTTGTTGGCAAACCAAACATTCTACCACAAACTTTTGAATATCTAATTTAAGGCCATCCCAAAAAAATTCCTTCTTAACCCTGTGGTAAGTTTTTAAAAATCCTGAGTGCCCTCCTAAGGGAGAAGTGTGCAATTCCATAAGAATCTTTTGTTTTAGTTGGGGATTCTTACAAAGGTATAAGCGATCTTTGTACCATAACGAATCATTTTGCCAGCTAAATGTATCAGATGTACTGGAATCTTGTTGTAACTTTCGAATAAGTGCCCACACTTCTTCATCATTCTTCCATTCCTCCCTTGCTTCGTTTATCCAATCTGGTTGGATAATAGAAATGGCGTATAACAATGCTTCCACATCCTCATCCTTTCTTGAGAGTGCATCTGCCACCACATTTTGCTTCCCTTTTTTGTAGATGATTTCAAAGTCATAACCCAACATCTTTGTGACCCACTTTTGTTGCTCTTTAGAGGATAATCTTTGTTCTAAAAAGTGTTTAAGGCTATCATGATCCATTTTTACCTTGAAGTGTCTTCCCATTAGGTAGGCTTGCCATTTCTTAAGTGCATGGAGTATTGCCAACATTTCCTTCTCATAAATAGCTTTGTGTAAAAATGTTCCCTTGATTGGACGACTTTCAAAAGCAATGGGTCTTTCATCTTGCATTAAAACAACACCAATTCCATTTCCTGAAGCATCACATTCTGCAATAAAGGTTTTTTTGAAGTCTGGTGTAGCTAAGACTGGTGCTTGGCACATTGCCTCTTTAAGATGTTCGAAGGCCTTTGTTGCTTCTGGAGTCCATGAAAATGCATCTTTCTTCAATAATGTTGTTAGAGGTGCTGCTATTCTCCCATAATTCTTAACAAACTTCTCACAATACCCTGTCAACCCGAGAAATCCTCATAAATGCTTTATGGATATGGGGATTGTCCATTCCTTAATGGATTTAATTTTTCTAGGGTCTATCTTAACTCCTTCATGAGATACAATATGACCCAGATATTCCACCTCTTGTACTCCAAAGAAGCATTTGGAGCTTTTTGCATATAATTGTTTCTCCTCCAATATTTAAAGCACCTTGTCAACATGTTCAACATGATCCTTCCAAGACTTGCTGTAGATTAGTATATCATCAAAAAATACTAACATAAATTTTCGAAGGAAGGGTTTAAAAATGGAATTCATCAAACCTTCAAATGTAGAAGGTGCATTGGTAAGGCCAAAAGGTATGACCAAAAATTCATAATGACCCTCATGAGTTCTAAATGTTGTTTTCAAAATGTCTCCAGTCTTCATTCTGATTTGATGATATCCTGAATGAAGATCCAACTTGGTGAAGTAAATTGATCCATGCAATTGATCCAGTAATTCATCAATGACAGGAATGTGAAACTTATCTTTAATAGTGAGCTTGTTGAGCTCCCTATAATCCAGACACATGCACCATGATGCATCCTTCTTGTGCACCAATACTACTGGAGCAGAGAAAGAACTTTGACTAGGTTGAATTATACTAACCTCTAGCATTTTTGCAACCATACGTTCAATTTGACTCTTTTGGGCATAGGGATATCTGTACGGCCTGATGTTTGGAGGAACACTTCCTGGAATTAGATGAATAGCATGATCATGATCACAAATAGGTGGGAGACCTTTGGGAGTCTCAAATACCTTGGAATGATTGTCCAAGACTTTTTGGAGATCTAGAGAAATAGATGATTCCAATGTGGAAACATCTAGTGAACATAATTGTGCAATTACACCTATTTGTTCCCTTTTTATAAGCTTTATCATACCTTTAGAGCTGATTATCTTTCCCGGTTTCCCTGCAATACCACTTAATTCAACTTCCTTTCCTTCCACAGAAAATTTCATGAAAATTTCTTGAAAATTAAAAGCTATTGTGCCCAAGGATTATAGCCATTGGACTCCTAGTACAACATCAACACCTCCCATTGGAATGGAAAGCATTGGGCTAGTCAATACATATTCTCCCATGGATAGCTTGATATTATGGCACTTTGCAGAGCAATTTATCGTTCCTCCATTTGCAACCATCACTTGACACTCTAGTGCTGGATATAGGAAGAAATTCAATTCTTTTGCTATCTTACAATGAATAAAATTGTGGGTACTTCTTGAATCAATTGAAACTATTACCTTTTTCTTCTTGATTTGTCCTTCTATCTTGATGGTTTGAGGAGTGGTAATTCCAGCCAATGCATTACAAGATATGGTAGGATTCATTTCTTCTTTATCTAGGCTTTGTTCCTGCAGTATATCCTCTTCTTTTGACCTTTCTTGCTCCTTTTCTTCTTCCTCTTCACAATCTATGTAGAATAATTCCTTCTCAACACACTTATGACCTTTATTGTATTTTCTATCACAACTGTAACTAAGCCCTTTTGCTCTTTTTTCTTCCAATTGTTGTGGTGTCAAACTTATAGGTTGTGGAAGACTAGGGTCAATAACACTTACATCTTTATAGTTGTGAGTGGTATGCTTCCTGGTTGCCATAATTTTGCTTTCCATTTTTCTTGCTAACTTGAATGCCTTCTTTAATGAATTAGGTTCCCAAAGGCGAACATCATGTTGGATATTATCTTTTAAAGTCCCTATGAACACATCAATCCTATGCTCCTTTGGAATATTTTTTACCCTTATGTTCAATTTTTGGAACTCCTCAATGTGCTTCATTATTGAACCCTTTTGTTTGAGACTTATCAATTGGCTAAAAAAAGTTTTGCTTTTTGTATCCTCATAATGTGCTATCAATTCTTTTGTAAAAATTTCCCAAGTGATAATTTTTTTATGAGAGTAAAGCCATTGATACCATACAAACTGATTTGATTCCAAATATAAAGGTGCAATACATACCTTTTGTGTGTTTTGCACATTATTGAGATCGAAAAATTGCTCCATTTGTAATATCCATGTTGCGGGATCCTTGCCATCAAACTTCCTCATATCAATTTTTGGAATATGGTGGGTCTTCTGTCCAACATTAGAGTCTATGAAATCATGATTAACATTTCTTTTGTTTTCATCATGAATTTCCTTTACTACCCTTTCACCATTAGTAAGCATTTCTTGTAAAAACTTTGTCAAATCTGTCTTCAAATCTTCCATGATTGTCTTCAAATCTATCTTCAAATCATCCATCTTAGCTTCCATGCCATTCATCTTAGTTTCCACACCCTTTATCTTAGATTCCATGCCATTTATCTTAGATTCCACGCCATTTATCTTAGCTTCTGTTAGCTTTTGTGAGAGTGACATTTGCTGCACTTGGTCTTGTAATTTTGATATATCATGTAGCATTTCTTCCTCTTCTTCATGAGTCATGCTAGAGATTTCAGGTTGCTTACTAGGTGTTTGCATTTTCTTTCCTCGGGCAACAATTACCGATAATAATGCTCTACTATGCCCTTTGAATTCTTCAAAATAATTTTTCAAACCAAGCTTAAGAAAAAATTTAAAAAATCTACACACCTTTTTTCACTTTGTAGGAGCTCGATATTGCCTCTGATGTATCTTTGTAATTTTGGATCATCCAATTCTGAAATTGCAACCTGCAGTTGCCTCTGTGTCCTCTTTCCAAAGCCACTAGTCTGATCCAAATTGGATTCTCCAAGGAAGAGTTATGCCAAATCTCCCACAATGACCAGATTATAGACTATTTCAGTAGAGTGGATTTGTATGATGTGCCACGAGTCACTGTTTCAACCTTTTTATCTAAAAATATATATAAAAGAAACTACAGTCTGCCCTCTTTCTGTACCTTCTTATGAAATTTCAATCCGATGCTCAGAGAGAAAGTTATGACAATTTTCCCTAGGTCACTTGTTTGGAATGTAATTCAGGAGTCTGCAAAAATACCAATTTCCTCAGATCATATCTCCGAAAATATAGTGCGCAAAGTTCTAAAATTTAGACCCGAGGTTCAGTGTGATTTCTTCTCAAATGGGTTTTTTTTTTTAGCTTCTAAAACGTCGCAGAAAAAAAGTTATAGCGAAACTACCACGATCGCCTATTTGGAGCAGCGAAACCCTAGAATCCAAAGCTCTGATATCAAATGTTATGAAACCAGCTCAAAAAAAGATAGAAAAGATAGATCAATGCCTTAGAATTCAACCTTGTTGAGGGGGAAACCTCCTTTACATTACATAAATGAACAATTCTTGGATGATTCAAATGACAAAACCTCCTTTCTATATATAGGAGTCTAAGGAGTCACAATATAACTGAGCCGACCTAACAATAATAATATAAAGCCACAAAAATAACAATAGAGGGATTCTATGGGGCACAATAATAACAATATGGGGATAATAGGGGCACAACAATATTAATAAGGGATACAATTACAATAGTAATGGGGTAATCACTAGTATTATAGGGACCTTACATTTAACCTCAAAGAGGCCAAGCGAATAGCCCTTGGGCTTAACTTTCCAAACCCTGATAGGGTATGGAAGGACCTATGGTAGAACCAAAGTTGGATGAAAATAAAACTATTCATGTGGTTAGTGCAACATAAATTTTTTTTGACTTGGGAAAACCTTAGGAAAAGAGGGGTATCCGGTCCATCTAGATGCCATCTATGTGAATTACAAGAAGAAACTATGGATCACCTACTCAACCTTTGCCCATTCACACCCACCTTCTAGAATTGGGTAGCTTCAGAATTCAGAAAAACAGACAGAGACATGGGCAACATCACCAGTACTTTGAAGAACTGGAGGAAAAATTTCAGTGATAATGAAATAATCAACAAGGCTTGGGCTTTAGTTCCAGGATTTCTAATCTAGGATGTTTGGAAAGAGCGCAACAACAAAATATTCAAGAAAAGGAAAGGTTCTTCCCAGAGTATCATGGCTCATATTATAAGACATCTCAATTAGACGGTAGGAACCCTCATAAAAAACCCCCCTGAGAACCAACCTAAAGATCCATATGTGTAGATACTACTACATTTGGGTCTACAGGGGCTTTCCCCTAGGGAAAAAACAAGAATGTAAGTCATATAATAGCTGATAAGGATTTATAGCAACCTCCCCCTCACGGTTTTATGAAATGAAATATAGATGGGGCCTCAAAAGGAAACCCTGGCATGGTTGGTTATGGAGGAGTCATAAGAGATGAAAATGGTTTCATAAAAACCATCTTTCATAGTCATTTGGGGAAAGCCACTAATAATATGGCAGAGCTCATGGCCCTTGAGCAATGCTTAGAAATCTTGAGGGACTCAAATCTACATAATACCATAATTGAAGTTGATTTCAAATTGATTATTAATTCGGTCAAGAAAATTTTCTTTGGCTCAGCACCAAACAAAGTATCGAGACATTGGCAGCTACTGCTCGTCTATCAGCGTATTCAATCCCACCTGTAGAACATGAGAACCCTTAGTTTTATTCATGTGCACCGAACAACCAACAAATTAGCAGATATCTTGGCTAATGAAGGTGTACTCTGTTCTAAGAGCAATAAAAAATATGACTGGATAGATACCCCCCAAGGAAGATTGAGGGACGAATGTCTCAGAGAGGTGACCTCAGATAGGGAGTTCTATCATAGTAGGGGAAACAAGCATGATGAAGACTAATGGAAACAGAGGAATTTTGGTCTACAACGTGAATCAGTTCATGGAAATATGCAAACAGGATGTCAAGTACCCAACATATATCTATCTTTGGTCTTCGGGCGGGAAAAGGTACCCAGAACTCTACAAACCTATGGTTCTCGGGTGGGATACAATATGTAGGACAAGTCTTCATATGAAACTGAAATACACTAAATATTGTCTTTTAATTAGATATGCCGGGAGCTTAGTTAACGTGTTGGCAAGACGAAGAAATAGATGAAATCCTATGAATTCAACGTGGCAAACAACAAGGCGGTTAACATGCCAAAAGAACCCGAAATTTACTTAAGCGTTGGATTTATTAGGCTTTGGGTCCGAAAGTGTTGATAAATCCTATGCTAGTTACTCAACATGGTTGGGATCGCGCACATTCGATGGATTTCGGGTAGATAACATTCTCGAGGGTTATCCCCCTAGGCAGACCCGAAATCTATTATATCGCTGACTCAATATGCTTATTGGGTCCGATTTAAAGATTAAAGGGTATGCAAGAAGGCTTTCCGATATAGCTTCTCGACCGTTAGATCTCTGGAGGCAAATCACACGGTATCGGAAAAAGCTTGCTTTACGGAGGTCACGATGTAATGTTTTGTGAGCCCTCAGCCTAGATTGTGGGCCTTTGGCTTGATAACCAAGGCCTTGTCTGGCTCGATAAGTTTATGGACCACAACTCTTTTGGGTATAATGTACATTATGTAATTTGTTTTTATGATATAGTTGAATAGAAGGACTTACTCTCACTTCATCAAAAAAAGAAAATAAAATTGGAATAAAAGAGATACTAAGAAAAAAAGTAAATAATAAAAAAATCTGCTACCATACATATAGTGAGCGTCGGCCAGACTTCCACACCATACAGCCGCAACCACCTTCACACGCTGCTGAACAGACCGATCAATCTTTTGATGTCATTGCAACCCAGTAACAAGCCGTCGACGGTTCCATTGCTGTAGTCGCCATCGTTGTTTTCTGTTCAACCATAATAGGCTGCCAACCAAAGTGCCAACTGATACGTAGACTGCACAACCATCAAAGCTCAACAAAAGTAATCACAACAACCTGCAATAAAAGGCCACAGTTGTTGTTTCCACCCTGCAACTCCGCTAGACCACCGAACACCTCACAACAAGCAATGTCTCGAGCCCATGAAAATAGTAGTTGCCACCACTGGCGAAGCCGTGACACGTCATTCACTGCCTGTACAAACCCGTCGTTGATTTTTTGTTTTTCTGTCTCCATCGAGTAGCTCTGACATTGTCGCTGCTTCCACTATCTGCCATCGCCACTAATCCCTTGCTCGAGCCGCAATTCTTTTTTTTAGTTGTACGATGCCTCCATCGCTACAACATTGCTAACACATCTTCGCACATTGCTCAATAATAATTGTTTGTTTGATTAATTAAAGTCCATACTATTATGAAGTATTTGCACCATAAAAGTCACAAATTATATAGATGATTTGTATGATTGCACCAGAAAAGAAACAACCATTTGAAAGGGTTAAACTAGTTAATTACACATGAAAAATCATAACTATGGGATATAATTAAGAGGTCAGATTCTAAGGATATAATTAAAGAGTTAAATTATTTATAAAAACAAAGTTTAAAGGAAAAGAGAAAGGATATAAACTTAATATATAGCTATTCTTAAAATTAAAATAAATAATATTATTAAAAAAATCAAGTTATTGAAAGTTCAAGTTCTAATTAAAAAAAAAGGAAGAAAGAGATAAATATAAAATAAATTGTAAGCTAAAAATTATTGAAAGTTCAAATTTTGAATTACAAAAGGGGTTATTTGAAGTTATCTAATAGTTGAAGGGTATTAATATTGAAGGAAGGGTGAATTTGAAGGAATTTTATCTCGACAAGTGAAATGATGTCTAATTCAGAAATGAAGGAAGGAAGATTTCTAGAAACTTCATATAACTATGCCTCAATGCTATTTAGAATTAAAGGGTTTATTCCTCGAAAAGAGGTTACTATCGCTATCTCTCTAGCACTTGGCGGGAAAAACTTCCCTAAGGTAAGGGTTGACAATCTCAATAGATCAAAGGAAAATATTCAAAAAGAAGCATGTGTTCAAACAAGTAAACTATATAAACTACCAAAGTTGGGTTTGTGAGGAGTACCCATAAGTCTGTAGGAATTTACAGGGTAAGTTCCACAGAAAGAATACCAAAAGGACACCACTCACAACCAGATCTCAAATTAATACACCAGTATTTTTGACGTGGTTAAAACCCTCAGAGTGCAAGGAGGGAAACAGTCCACGACCTGTCCCAATGTGGGTACTACAGGCAATTTATTAATCAAAGAATGAAAATTTACATAAGCTTCTCTCATGCACAGATTACCTGAACAATGACCCTCCATGCGCTTTAAATAGAACTCATGGACCAATCGGGTGTCAAGCCACGGATCAAGTGTCGGTAATACCGAGGTGAGAGTGAACTGTCGGATCACTACATATCGTGACCGTCGGATCACTACATATCGTGACCGTCGGATTGTAAGTTACAAAATGTACAACGGTAAAGAAACACACTTTACCTAACTCTAACCTAACTCTATACTAGACCAAGTTGAACTTAACTATATCCTATGTGTCGGAATATCCTAACATCCCCCCTTAAGAACAACTTGGGATAGGATTGAAGGATTTACAAATATGACACAATAGGAGAAGGAAGGAGGCACTAGAGCCTATCCACCCTTAGTGACAACTTCCTGAACTCCAAGCATATATCGAAGTTTAGTGAACTTCGCCTCTGTGAGAGCCTTTGTGAAGATGTCTGCAACCTGATCATCTGTTGGACAATATTGCACTTCAAGAACATGGTCATGAATGAGATTTCTGATGAAGTGCATGTGTAGTTCAATGTGTTTGCTGCGCTGATGCTGGACTGGATCTTTACATAGCTGAATGGCACTTTGATTATCACACCAAAGTGTGGTTGGATGTTGCTGCTCAAAGCCAAACTCTGATAGGATCTGACGAAGCCACAAGGCTTCCTTACTAGCTTCCACGGCACCACGATACTCTGCTTCTGCTGACGAAAGAGAAATGGCAGCCTGTTTCTTACAAGCCCATGTAATAGGTCCTGAACCAAGAGTGAAGACATAACTGGCAGTAGACTTCCGATCATCAGGGTCACCAGCCCAATCAGAATCAGTGAAACCAACTAACAGAGGAGCTGCTTTGGCACTGTAATGAATCCCAAACTGTACTGTACCTCGAACATAATGAAGTATTCTTTTAGCTGCTTTCCAATGACTTTCACGGGGGTTTTGCGTAAAATGAGCAACAAGGCCAACAGCAAAGGAAAGATTAGGACGAGTATGGGTTAAATACAAGAGTTTTCCGACAAGTTGACGGTATAAGGTAGCATCAACTTCAGGAGAAGTACAAGAGACTGAAAGTTTGACTCCAGACTGAAAGGGAGAAGGTGCTGGCTTACAGTCTTCCATGTGAAAATGACGAAGAATATCACAAGCATACTTGGACTGGGAAAGGAAAATACCCTCTTGGGATTGCAAGACTTGAAGACCGAGAAAATAGTGTAAATGTCCTAAGTCTGTCATTTCAAATTTCTTTTTAAGGCTGGACTTCACATGGTTTATAAGGTTGGGATCACTACCAGTAAGAATAAAATCATCAACATAAAGAACAAGGATGATAAGAGAGTTTCCCACTTTCTTGGTGTAGACAGTATTGTCAGAATGACACCTAGAAAAGCCAGATTCTAAAAGAAAGCTATCCATTTTGGCATACCAAGCCTGAGGAGCTTGCTTGAGGCCATAAAGGGATTTCTTAAGTCGACAAACAAGGTTGGAGTCTGTTTGTATGAAGCCAATGGGTTGTTCCATATAGATTTCTTCCTGCAAGTCCCCATGCAAGAAGGCAGATTTAACATCCATCTGATGGACTTCCCATTTTAAAGAGGCAGCAAGGGAAAGAACAAGGCGGATAGAGTTCATTTTGGCAACAGGGGAGAAGGTTTCAGTGTAGTCAATGCCTTCAACCTGTGAAAAGCCCTTAGCAACGAGACGAGCTTTATGTTTATCAACTTTCCCATCTGGTCCATACTTGGTTCTGTAAACCCATTTACATCTAACAAGTTTGCGTCCCTTTGGTAGAGGAACAAGATCCCATGTATCATTTGTCATTAATGAATGATATTCTTCATTCATAGCTGCTTCCCAATGTGGATGGCCTGAAGCTTCTGCAAAAGTGTCAGGATCATGATTTACTGGAGCTTGAGCCAGTAAAGAAGAGGCTCTTTCAAACTGAGAACGTGTACGTCGCTGATCTGTAGGATCACCGGCAAGATCACCTGCTGCATCCCGAGTAGCACGGACCCATCTTGGAAGTTGAGGATCCTGAGAAGGTGGGGGAGGATTATCATCCTCGCTTTCATCATCTGAAGAAGAAAGGTTTTCAAAAGTAGAAGAGATAGGAAGAGGTGGCACATCCGCCGGACTAGGCTCGCAGGCCGATTTATTTTCATCAAATTTTACATCTCTTCTAATGATAACATTTTTGGACTTAAATGGAATAAGTCTATAACCTTTTACATCTTCAGAATATCCAACAAAAGTACATTTCTCACTCTTAGGTTCTAAAGCTTTATGCTTTTCATCTGGAATATGGGCCCATGCTTCACTTCCAAACACACGAAAGTGACTTACATCTGGTTTAATGGAACTCCAAGCTTCTTCTGGAGTGATATTCTCTAGAACCTTAGTAGGAGTGCGATTGATTATATAATTTGCACAATTAATTGCTTCGGCCCAAAAACTAAGACTGAGTCCTTTAGATTGCAGCATACAATTAGCCATTTTCTTTAAGGTGCGATTTTTCCTTTCAGCTACACCATTTTGTTGTGGAGTGTATGGAACAGTATGTTGCATTTGAATTCCATTTTCGGTGCAAAAGTTGATGAATGTGTTTTTAACATATTCTCCACCATTATCAGTTCTTAGCTTAAGAATTTGATGTCCAGATTGTTTTTCAACAAAGGCTTTGAAGGCCAAAAAAGTGTTAAATACTTCGCTCTTGAGTTTTAAGAAGTATACCCAAGTGCGTCTGGAGAAATCATCAATGAAAGTTAAGAAGTACTTGCAGCCAGAGAATGAAGCAACAGGAAGAGGACCACATAAATCACTGTGCACAAGCTGTAAAGGGGCTGAGGCGTGCCAAGAGGCACGTTTGTCAAAACTGTCCCGATGATGTTTTCCGAGTACACATCCGGAACAAACACCATCTCTGCAAGATACCATAGGAAGACCTGTCACCATATTTTCTTTACATAGATGCTGAAGGGAGCGATAGTTTAAGTGACCAAATCGCTCATGCCAAAGTTTGCTCACTTCATCATTATGAGCAACAAATACTGAGGGAAGATTGGATGACCCAAAGTTGTGAAACTTATACAACCTTTTGGAATCATCAGCAAGACCAGTAGCTAGAATCTGTTTAGGATCTTTTAGATCCTTGATTACAACATCATGAGGTGAAAATTCAACAATTTTACCTTCACCTGAGTGAGTTATCTGATAGACAGATAGAAGGTTGCAGGATAAGGTTGGAACACATAATACATCATTAAACTGACCATTGTCTAGATGAACAGTTCCAGTCCCTACAACATTAAGAGATCTATCATCACCAATATATATATTTTTGGTGTTACAATCATTTAAAGAAGAAAACATGGCTTGGTTTTTGGCCATGTGACAAGAGGCTCCAGAATCAATGAGCCACTCATGAGAATGAGAAGAAGAAGAAGATACATTTAATGCATAACCAGACTGAGATGATTGACAATGACATGCAGAAAGTGCCATTCTGGAAGTTGAAGTTGAAGTAGGCTCCACATGGATGTTATGTTTCTTCATTGCGGCTTCCAAGTCTTCCATCTTCTTAAAGCATTTAGATTCTAAGTGGCCATCTCGATTACAAAAGTTACAATGTCTATCAGTCTTCTTCCATTTGTTTTTATTGGTCTTATCATTTTGCTGAAATGATCTTTCATTTTGAGGCTGAGATGGTTTAGGACCATTCTTTTGAGGATATGACTTCTTAGGATTCTTTGAATTTGGTTGCTGCTGGGCGGCTAACGCTTTCGTGGAAGAGTTTCCAAGATTAAGAAGACCAAGGTGTAAGAGTTTTTCTTGTTCTCTTATTAAGGAATCACAAAAGGAGTCAAAGGAAGGGGCCTTGTAGTCTTGCCCTTGACAAATGAAAGCTTCCCTTGTAGAATGGAAAGTGGAAACAAATACAGAGTAGGCTGGTCCCAACTTAGTAAGGATGGAATAAATAAGGTTACCATCTTCTTTCTTAACTTTAACACCTCCAAGAGATATCTAAGGGTCTTGAATTTGGACAAGAAATATTCAATGCAAGAAAAATTATTAGGATCCAAAGTAAGCAGCTCATTTTCAAGTTGATGGGCTCTAATTTCATTTTTAATCCCAAAAACTTTAGCAAGTTTTTCTAATGCTTTATGAGGAGTCTCAAGTCCTACAATGTGGAATCTAAGATTAGGAGAAATAGACATCCCTATCAAACCACGTGCTTGATCTTATCTATTTTCCCATTTTTCCGCCTTGTCTTCATCTTTTGGTTTCTTCTCTTGGTTTGTGGCTATTCTGAAGAGACCTTTACTTCTAAGTAAATCTTCCATGTATTCTACCCATTGGAAGTAGTTAGTGTTGTCAAGAATGACTTGGCATGGACTTTCCATTTTAAAAAAACTGAAGCTGAAGATGTTGAAAATAAGTGTTCCAACGGATAGATCTCGAAAAAATAGGTGGTTTTAAAAAAAACGGCTCTGAAAAAGGCTTCCGGATGAAGAAGTTATGGCTTTTTGAAAAACAATTGTTGACGTTGTCGGCAAAGTGCGCGAATGTGCGGGAATGAAAAAATCCGCCCCCACAAAATGGAGACTTGAACCCAAGACCTCTACTCTCTTAAAATAGCTTTGAACCAATTGATCTATACAAAAAATTTGAGAGAGAGAGAGAGAGAGAGGGGGGGGGGGCCTTGGTTTGCGTGCTTGCCTTGAGAAAGCTCTTTTTCCCTACAAAACACAAAACACAAAACCCAACACGAATATGCAAAGAAAAACGAACCTTGCGGATCGAAGTTAGCTTTAGCCAAAAAAAACTAGAAATTAAAAAAAAAAAATCTCAAAGTTAGCTTTAGCCGAAAAACTAAATATTTTTCTCAATGTTTCTGATTTTCCGAGATCACACTAAGGTGCAGGGAAAAGAGCATACGCATGAGAAAAATCCTTCCTTTCTGTTTCTGATTTGCCCAGATCGCACAGAGTCGCAGGGCAAAGAGCATACGCAAAAATGAAAGGTATAGATCCGGTTAAAAAAAAGGCTAAATAAACTGAGACCGAAATAAGCAAAGAGAAAATAACAGTAAACTGCAAAAGAAACACTGTATACCTCCCGATCTGAAAAATGACGCAGCTAGGGCTACCGAAAACCTTTTCACGTGAAAAGAAAGGGGTTCCTCACTGGAACAGATGCTCCGAACACAACAGAGAAGTCCTCTCGGCCCGAAAGCAGTCAGAAACATCAGATCTAGGAAACGAAAGCCGCATGCAGTTCTACCAGCTTCAGATTTGGATCACCAACGGACGCGGCCCTCAAATAGCTCTGATACCATGTAGGAATTTACAGGGTAAGTTCCACAGAAAGAATACCAAAAGGACACCGCTCACAACCAGATCTCAAATCAATACACCAATATTTTTGACGTGGTTAAAACCCTTAGAGTGCAAGGAGGGAAACAGTCCACGGTCTGTCCCAACGTGGGTACTACAAGAAATTTATTAATCAAAGAATGAAAATTTACATAAGCTTCTCTCATGCACAGATTACCCGAACAATGACCCTCCATGCGCTTTAAATAGAACTCATGGACCAATCGGGTGTCAAGCCACGGATCAAGTGTCGGTAATACCGAGGTGAGAGTGAACCGTCGGATCACTACATATCGTGACCGTCGGATTGTAAGTTACAAAATGTACAACGGTAAAGAAACACACTTTACCTAACTCTATACTAGACCAAGTTGAACTTAACTATATCCTATGTGTCGGAATATCCTAACAAAGTCCTATGTTTGATGTCGATCACATAGGGTCCAAAACCTCTTCTTCCTCCCAAGCGAGAAGACTTGTAACACAGTTCAGAGAAGAATATACATATCAAGTAGTTCAAAGTGCATGAATAATAAACATGTTAGATCGTCAAGCATAAACATATAAAGAATCATAAAAAATATGAGATCATAACATATCAGAAATGGGACAAAGCTTATTTATTGATATCAACAAAAAGTAGTGGAAAGATACAATCTGATCCAACCACGACACCAACAAGACCTTCCTCCAGATCTGTCTAGCCCAAGCCTCGAACATCACCTCTCAAGCATGTGCAAAAGGATGTCATATAATTAAGGATGACCATCTATCTAAGAAAACAAGGGTTTCCTATGACTGAGAGTGTAGGAGGCACGGGGAGAATCACACTTGATCTGGGGACTGTAAAGACTATAATGTCGATATCCTATTTTTTGGTAATTTAATTGATGTTAAATTACTTACATAAATTTATCAACCAAGGCTAGTAAATTGATGAAATGTGTATGCACTGTATTTGATAGAAGTCTTTGTCACTTATTAAATGCCTAAATCAATTTGAGTTATCAATATGAACATGTTTCTCTATGGCTATATAAGTAAATGAATTGCTTATATCAAGTGAGATTAATTTTGCATAACAATTCATCCTACTTAAAAGAAACTTCAAACTTGCTTCATAAGATCACACTCACACTTATTTGAATTAAAATCACTCTCACACTTGCTTAAAGTAAAATCACACCTACTGTAATGAAAATCAAACACACTTTCTCAAATGAAATTCACTTTTGAAAATTACATTTAAATGGAAATCATACTTGCTTGAATAAGAATCATAACACACACTTGTACTTAAATAAAATCACTCTTCAAATCGTACTCATGAAAATTGTGATTAAAAACTACTGCAATATAAAACATAAATTCCTACTTCTATTTTGAATTAAGCTCAATACATTTGATTAGTAAAATCATGAAATGGAAAATTTGCATCTCGCTCGCTTGATTGCGCCTTCAACATCGTTTGACTTATTCATCGGTCCATCTTCTGCAAATAGGAATGAATTCTTGTCCTCATTATTTTCTAGCTACCCATGTGCCTTGTTTCTCAAATGGAGCTTTGCAACCTATCAAGCCTTGGATCTAGCTATAAAAGCTTTTATTACCTGCAGAATCACTATAATTCGATAGCTTAGGTAGATATTAAGTCAAATAATAAAAACAAATGACACTTATGAAATATATGATGATTATATACCTATTATTCTGTAACCTTGTAAATTGATACCTAGATTGTAACTTATGAATGCCAAAAAGGAAGGATTAAGGTGGAAAAAGGAGTGTAAAAAAGAAGCAATTCTGGGTTTCAACATTCCCCCACACAGAAGACATTGCATGTCCTCATGCAAAATTTCAAAATTTGTAAGTGCTCCTTGTTACTTCACTGCCTCAAATACTTGGGCAAGGACATCCAAATTACTTCTCCTTGATTCCTTAGTAGTGATTTCCATCTTTGGCTTCTTCATTAGATTATTTTATTTTTATATATATATATATATATATATATATATATCTATATATATATATATATATATATATATATATATATATATATATATATGTATATATATATATATATATATATCTATATGTATATATATATATATATATATATATATATATATATATATATATATATATATCTATATTTTTTTTTTTTTCCACTGGAAAAATCCGTAATTTTTCATTAATATTGGAAAAATTACATATTGTAGATGCTTTACGCATATGCGATTCCCACTGTGTGTATATCAGTGTTCCATATTTACATAAGTATATCGAGCAGAGAACTGTATAGCTCTCCGAGAGATAGTTCTGTCATATAAAACTGTTTACATTTTGCCATAAAGGCACAAAATTATGCAGTTTTCTGATCATCATAGATAGACATTGTCTGCATGACAAAAAACAAAAATCCTTTCAGTAATTAAGATTCTGGTGCATGCTGGTATTCTTGGTCTATGTATGGCCGGTGAAAATATCTGTATTCATTTCGTCCCTTCACCTCTGCGATCTCCCATATGCCTCTGTCCATCAACGTGGCCTCCTTGGATAGTTTGTCAGCATGTCCGTTATGTTCCTTGTAGATATGGGAACATGAGATGTTGTTAAAAGCTGCCTTGAAAACTAAAACTTCGTTTAGGATGATGCTGAGTGTGTGAATGTGACAGTCTGATATGCCATTGAACCAATTTATTACAGTTTTTGAATCCCCAAAAATATTAATGCTGGTGCAGTGGTGATGTAGAGAAAAATGGAGAAGATGTCTCAAGGTTATGAGCTCAGCAAAATTATTTGATCCTGTGCCCAGGCCCGATTTGACAGTGTAATGATGATGTTCATTTACATGTCATATGAAACCTCCCCCACAACTTTGATGATTTGCAGCCCCATCAAAGAAGGCCCAAGGGATGTTTTTATCAATGCAGGGCGGCGGATGTGGATGGCGATCTTTTGGGGGCAGAGGGTCAGGGAGTTCCTTATAGGTAGCCATGATAGCAGCTTCGATCAGTGGCCAAATGATGGGTCTGTTCTCAAAAATAGAAAGATTTCGAGCCTTCCAGATCTGCCAGCTAACAAGAATCGGGAGAAGTACACATTTCGATCCTTTTTGTTTTTGAGCCCAATTTTCCCAGGCCTCGATCAGGCCCGTTCCTTCCCAGTTGCCAATGTGGGAGATATGATTTTTGAGAGATCACCATAATTCTAGTGTAGCAGTGCAGCTCAGAAATAGATGCTCAGTGGATTCCGATGCGTCTTTGCATAAAACGCACCAAGAAGGCCCGTGTAATGCTCTGTGCTTAAGGTATTCTCCTGTAGGAACCTTATTCCGCAATACGCACCAGAAAAAAAGTTTTGATCTAGGCGGAGTAGGTAATTTCCAAATACTTTGCCACCAGGTCGGGATATGGTCTGGTTTTTTGTGACTGCTGAGTGTGATATATCCGGCTTTTGGAGAATATTTTCCATTCTCTGCCTGGCTCCAAACTAATTCATCTGGACCTTCTCTGATTCTTATGTGAGATTCAATTAGTGCAGATCTGTAATCTTGCCATTCCTGATGCCATCTGAGTGGCAGATTTATTTGATGCGCCGTCTTCCATGCTTGATGAAAGATCCCTGTGTTTCCGCGATCGGCAACATGTGAAATTACATTTATATCTCGGGAGTGTAGGTACTGAATCAGATCTCGTGATAGGGTATGCCTACCCCCGCTGCCAATCCATGGGTCCATGCCTATTCTAGCCAGAGATCCGTCGTTTATTCTCCAGACCAGGTGGTCCCTGATTAGGGGCAATGAGAATAGTAAGGCTTTCCAAACAGTTGAAATGCCTGTCCTATTCCAACTAGGGAGCCTTACCCACTCCAGAATGTCTAGTGGCCAGATATATTTATGGTATGATAAACGAGACCATAGGTTCTGGCTAGTTAGCAGCGACCAACTCACTTTTGCAGCCAAAGCTTTAGCAAATAATGGAAGGTCCTTAAGGCCCCAACCTCCCCACCTTTTTGGGAGTGCAATCTTCTGCCATCCAATCCAAGCAAATAAGCGTTTGTCCTGACTTCCAGCCCAGAGGTATTTGTTACAGAGTTGTTGGAGACGGGCGAGAATATTTCTGGGAATCCAGGCAAGTGCCATCCAAAAGATTGGGGTTGCTTCCAGCACTGATTTAATGAGAACGAGGCACCCAGATTTGGATAGATATCTGTGGCTCCAACAATTTAGCCTTTTCTCCAATTTGTTGACCAACCAGATCCAGTCTGCAATTCTTTGACTCGCAGGTTTGAGCCAGAATCCCAGATATTTTAGGCCCCTATCTAATGGGTGTATGGTGTAGGGGAAAGCTTGATGAGCAATTTGAGCTTCGTTTACCGAGGATCTGGCAAATGAGATCGTGTATTTTTACTGATTAACCATCATGCCAGTGGCTTTCATGAAGAGTTGGAGGATGCGGGAGAAGGTTAGAGAGTCTCTGATGCTACCATCCAGTAGAATGAGAACATCATCCACAAAGAGTAGATGTGTAAGATAGCATTCATCAGAGATCTTGAGGCCGCAGAGGGATCCCTCTCTTTTAGCAGATATGATTAGGCGGCTCAGGCCCTCCATGACCATGAGAAATAATAGAGGGGAGAGAGGACATCCTTGACGGAGTCCCCTCTCTGAGTGGAAAAAGTGGGAGGCCGATCCATTGATGAGCACACTATAAGATGGGGTCATGATGCAGGCCATGATCCAGTTGATAAGAGATATTGGGAAACCCAGATGAATGAGAAGCATTTTAATGTAAAGCCAGCTAACCCAATCAAAAGCTTTTGACAGATCAATCTTGAGGAGAATGCATTTTAAGTGTCTAGACCATATGGAATGCAGGGCCTCTTGGGCAGAGCCGATGGCTTCATGGATTTGTCTATCCTCCAGGAAAGCAAATTGCTGAGGGGCAATGTGTTTGGAGAGGATGGGTCTAAGACGATTTGCAATAATCTTTGAGATGATTTTGTATAGACAGTTACATAGGGAGATGGGACGGTAGTCATCGAAGGAGGAAGGGGAGTCGGTCTTGGGAATGAGGGCTATGAAAGTTGAGTTGATAGCATGATATAAACAACCCGATGCTATGCTTTCCTCCACCACCCTCATCAGATCTTGACCCAGGATTTCAACGAAAGTCAGGTAAAACTCAATGGACCATCCATCCAGTCCAGGGCTTTTATCTTTCTTGAACCATTTTAAAGTGCTCTCTAGTTCTTCCATGGTGACTGGAGCCGTTAGATCTTCAACATCTTCTTCATTTACATATCTAGGGAAATGATTTGCCACATCTATAATTTCAGCCAGATTTGTACCTAGTGGGGATTTGTAAATGCTTCTGAAGTGATTTGTACCGAGCTGAGAGAGCTTATTGAAAGAGTCTGCAAGACCCCCCTCTGGTAAAGGCAGATTCCATATAGTGTTTGAGACTTTCCTTCCTTTTGCATAGTTCTGAAAGAACTTTGTGTTTTCATCTCCTGCTTTCAACCATATAGCTCTGCTTCTCAACCTGTTGGATTCCTCCCTTAGCTTGAGGATGCTTGCTTTTTGGTTTTCTAGCTCAATCAGTCGAGATTTTTCCTCCCCCGAGATGAATCCCAAATTCCGGTCATCCTGAAGAGCAGAAAGCTCAGCTTCAATGTTGGTGATCTGTTCGGATTCCTTTCGGTTCTTTTCCTTTGCCCACTCGATGGTTTGATGCTTTAGCAAGGTGAGATTATTACAGAATCCTTTTGCCAGGGAGGCC
The DNA here is from genome assembly GCA_031772625.1 of Pinus tabuliformis. Lineage (NCBI taxonomy): Eukaryota > Viridiplantae > Streptophyta > Pinopsida > Pinales > Pinaceae > Pinus > Pinus tabuliformis. The sequence continues at coordinate 1,074,029,978 of CM062813.1, read as the reverse complement.
TCTCTGTCAATGGGGTGTGCCTTCCAGAAGTCATTGACCAATTTGATGAAACCCTGATCTTGTATCCAAGAGTGATTGAATTTAAAAGGGGCTTTTGGTTTCGGGTGAGGCCCAAATATCTCAAGATATATGGGGGAGTGATCAAATATACCTCCTGAACCCACCCATTGCTTATAATGGTGGAATTTCTGAAGCAGAGGGCCCTTCATCAAGAATCTATCTAGTCTGCACCCTAATGCTGCCGAGCCCACCCTTCTGTTCCTCCAAGTGGGCTGAGGCTTCTGCATGGGAACGTCGATAAAGTTTTTCTGATCCAGAATGTTTCTCATGAATTCCGTGATGGCATCCACCTGTGCCGAGGACCCCCATGATTCACTGAACCCTAAGGAAAAATTTAGATCCCCCCCCACGATGGTGTGATCATGGCCCAGTAGAGAAAGATTAAGGAGATGCCTCCAAAAAGTCTCCCTCTGATGACAGGGGCCATAAACATTTAAGATTCTGAGGGAATTTCCAAGCTCCGATGAAAAAATATCAATACCCAAAAACCCCAATCCACCCCATGCTGCATCAATTCTGATGGTTCTGGGATTGTAGCCGATAGCAAGACCCCCTGATCTTCCAATAGCATCAGATGCCATGAATTTCCATTTTGGGTCTAGGGCTTGTAAGGAGAGGGTAACGATCTCAGCCGGACCAAGAGTCTCCTGAAGTAGAATAATGTCAGACTGTTCTACCTCAAAGAGCCTCTGAAGGGCTAGTTTTTTGGGGGAACTAGCCAAACCCCTACAATTGAAAGATAAGCATTTCATGGGGAAACACTGCTCGGGGTTGAAATTTCTCTAAGGACCCCTTCAAGTGTAGATTGACGGCCTGATACTACCTCTTCCCCAGCCCGTTTGATAGCTTTAGAGAGTTCGGTTTTCCTGCCTCTGGTGGTCATAGGTCCCGTCCCAGATTGTATGATTCCCAACCCTACCTGACTACCAGGTAGATTAGCTTTGGGCGCACGGGATCGAAGTGCATAGGGATGGGAGATCGATTTACGGGAAGTTGACAATGATGAACAGGAGGAAGAGGGAGGCAAGGAAGGCTCGACCAAAGAAAAAGTCGGGGGAGGGGATGATATGATGCAGTGTGCAGTTGATACATGAGCTTTTGTTGTAACCAAAGTCGAAGAAGTATCAAGAGAACAGGGAGATAGGGATAGAGAGGTACCCGAGACCTGAGCAGCCCCTGCTGCTGCCCGAGCCCTGGTCATCGGCGGGGAGGACGATCCGAAGCCCGTCTTTCCTGATGTCGGCGCCGTAGCTTGAGTAGAGACCTGAGAGACAGGAGAGGGCCCCTGTGGCTGTCGTGTTTTAACAGGGGAGGCGCCTCTGGATGGAATTGGCGATATCTTTGGTGATTCCTCCAACTTTTTGTTGTGCGGACAATCCTTGAACAGGTGCCCAACCTGATGGCATCGGTTGCAGCGGAACGGGACGCCTTCGTAATCCAGGATCTGAATTCTGCTATATTTGCCCCAATGCAGAGTGATTTTTTCTTCCAGCCCTTCTCGAGTGTCCAGGTGCACTAGCACATGAGCAAGTGTACGCTTCTTTGATTCTACGAACGTGCGATCATGGTCTAGGTATGTGCCAAGCGCATTGCCAATCTTTATGAGTACATCCTCGTTCCAGTATTGTAGCAGTAAACCTGGCAATCGAACCCACAGGGGTCTCGCCCCAATCTGTTCACGCTCAGGGTCAAAAAGGGGACTCCACTTCTTGAGCAGGACTGGTGCCATTTCGATGTGCCAGTACTTTGCCAAAACCAGGTCCGTATATACTTCTTTTGCAAAATGAAGAGAGAACCATCCACGGGGGAGAACTCGGACATCCAACAATTCTTTTAGCATTCCACCCCAGATCTCTTTTACCCATAGCATCAGTGTTTTTGCAGAGTATGCTCACCCTCGCACATGTCCTACCAGAACGGTGCGAGCCATAACCGCTACTTCCCCAATGGCTGAAGAATCTCCAAACCTAATGTTTATATCTTTTGACGTTACCTTGATGCACCTGGATTTCCGCTTCTTGGTGCGAGGAGCCGAGGGATGATCTACAAAGGGGTTTTGAGTGCCCTCAGGAGAATAGGATTTTGTGGCTTTTACTTGAACCGCCGGGGTTTCGAAACAGCCGGATGGCCGAAACCCAGATACAGGGGGAGCTGGTGATCCGGAAACGGGGGCTGCCACCGAAGGAGTAGGGAGAACAGTGGATAGGGGCGGGTGCGGATCAAAGGTAAGCTGGTGAGGCGTGTAGGTAGAGAGGATATGGAGAGTACCAGGGGATAGGGGAGGTGCTTCCAGACCCGGCGAGAAATCAGAAAACCATACAGAGGTCGATGAGTCCGGTATAAATTCGGGCAGAGAGACCACGGGCGAGGTGTCCTGTGGAAAGGAGTCCGAAACTCCCGGGAAACGTGAAACCGACACCGAGAAGTTAGGGTTTTCGAAAATGACCTGGTCTTTGAGCGGATCAGCGGAGTAGTCGACGAGGTCGGTCTCCATGTGACCTTCCATCTTTGCTAGCGGCGAGAGGAAATGGACAACAACGATGTGGACGACTGAGAAAAAGACGCGGGCGCAAAACAGTGTAATGACGAGAGAGAAACGATGAGTCAGGGTAATCCACTTACGCCTGCGGCATCCACAGATGCCCTAAACCTTGTTACCCGAGACCGGCGCGCTCCATCCTCACCCTATATATATATTATTTTTATTTATTTATTTATTTATTATTATTTTTTTTTTTTAGGCCCATAATCTTCCTCTTAAGAAATTTGATTTGAGCATTTAATTTCTTGTTTTTCTTGTGACACATACCAAGGTGTAATAGTATATTGTCATTCTAGGTTCTATGAGTTTCATTATATTCCTTCACTACTTCATTTTCCTGTTTTAAATGTCGATTCAATACTTCTAACTCATAAATTTCTTGTTTGAGGGTTTCTTCACCCTGAAGGTCCCTTGAAATAATTGAATTGAGTACTTCATTTTCACCTTGAGTTGAATATGATGCAATGAATTTTCCTGTAGCTTTCCTTTCCAAGGACTCTATATAGTCGTAGATTTCCTACTCTACTGGATCAATTTATGGAAATTTCCTTACCGCATTAGAAATTGGTGATGGAACTATAGTTTCCATTTCTAAATCAACAAATTCTAGGGACTTTCAAGGTTGTTCATGCATTTATTTATTGAGCCTTTCTCTCCTCCTTACAGAAGATGATGGATTAGTAGTAAGGGACTACTCCTTAACCTTTCTCTGCGTTGTTTTCTCTTTAAATGATTTTTCTTCCTGAGCATTGGCTTCTATTATTTCAACATTTTTCTTCTTAAGATTTACTAAGCATATCTGCAAGAGGAGTTTCATCTTCTGAGTTTTGTTCCTGTGATTTCTCTTTTATGGTTATCTTCCTTCTACTTTTCTTTGTTTTATCACCGAGCTCTTTTGTTTTTGCTTCCTTGAAATGATTCCTAACTAAGAAATCTTCCCAATTGTCTCCAGTGGTTCTTAGGTGCACTTCAATCAATATTTTCACTAAACCATGGTGATATAAAGCATTGTCTATAGATTGAATTTTCCTTTGAATGCTTTTAGCCATTTTTCTTAAACTCTGAAGCAAAAAATATGCTAAGTTAATTTCATTTCCATTTAGAAAATTCATTGTTAATATTGAATGATAAAAGAACATATTGCCAAATCTTCCTTCACAAGTTATAAACTTTTAAATGATCAAGAACAAGTTTCTCCATTTATTTTTCAAAGCCATAATTGGAATTCCCTTTTTAAATTCAAAAATTTCCGTACGTCGATTTTTTAGAAAGACCCTCCATTCTCTTTCTTCAATTATTCTGTTCTTAAACCAACTTTCTCCAACTCTTGGAAATTTTGTGGCTTCTTCTATGAAGGATTCTATAAATACCAACTGTATGTCCAATATTTCTGCTTCAATGCCATCATATGCCCTAGCAAAAGATTTTGTTACCTCCTTTTTATGGTTGTCGAATTTCTCCACAAATTTCAATCATCGAGCTTGCTGCAAAATTTGTTTGACCTATGGGTAACCCTCTAGAAACCTAATTCCATTCGAAATTGACATCACAATGACTCCATGGTAGAGGAATTTTAACCCACAATCGCTCTTTTTGACAAGTTCAGGGAATGGGAAGAAATTTGAGTAAGAGAAGAATCAGGAATTTTTTTTTTTAGGTGAAATTAGTCTGGGCACTAGAACATGGTTAAATGAGATAGAGGTGTTCAACATGTAGAGGATTGATGGTGGAGAAGTGAGGTAATTTTTGAATGATATCAGGATTTAAAGTCCGCCTGATTCAACCAGACATTGATATTTTCATTAAAATCAAAGTCGTGTCGAATCAATTAATGGTAATCATTACTCGGCATGGCAGTACCAACCGTTATTAATAATTTAATTTCATAATTAAAATGTTTTTCCTTTATTATATAACTCAATATTTACATACCCTTGCTCCCTTGTCTTATTTCTTTTGACTTATATTCAGCAGGTTGTCAAGTTGCTTCAGTTGCAATCTTCATTGAAATTTTGCTTTTACCATAATTTCCATTTGCTTTGTCATAATTTGTTAGTTCAATTGTAGAATTTTGTTAGAGCTACATATTTTTGACAATTACATTGCGATATTATTTCAAAACTAAAAAGGATGAATAAAAAGAAAATGGGGCTAGAATAGGGAAAAGAAAATCTAAGCTGCCAAGAATTCTTGGTTTTCAACTTGGATTTTCTGTATAAACATGCCAACAATGATGGTTTTCATGTTTGTTTATATATATATATATAGATATATCTAATTATTTAAAAAAAAAAGAGTCTAAGTTGGAGAGGAAGAAGAGTCTTCCTTAACCAGCTATAAATCAAAAATTTCCTTGCACATCCTTTATGAATTCCTCCTTTGTTAATGGTTTATGATATACTCGTAATCTATGACCATTTAAAAGGAAGTTCATGTTCTCTTCATCAATAGTTCTTATTCTAACTTCTCCATTATCAAAGACAATTTCAATCTCAAATGGACCAAGAAAATGAGTTTGAAAATTTCCTTGAAAATACTTAAATTTTGAATCAAAAAGCAATGCCCAATCACCAGGCTAAAATTTCCTTTCTTTGATAAACTTATCATGCCACCTAGATCTTTGCTGGTGGACTATACTATTTCTTTGAATAGAATTTTGTTGCATCTCATCAAGTTCATTCAATTATTCTATTCTTTGTGTTTGGGCTTTTGATAAATCAAGACCTAATTTGGCTATTGTTTTAAAATTCTTTATCTAGAACTCAATAGGAAATATGACTTGTTTTCCATAAACAAGTTCATAAGGAGTGTGGCTAGTTGTATTTATCCATGTCGTACGATATGCCCTTAAAGCTTCTGGAAGCTTTTCTGCCCAATCCCTTCTATGCAAATGCATAGTTTCAGTAAGAATTTCTTCAATTTTTTGTTGGTAGATTCAAATTGTCCATTGGCTTGTGGATGGTATGGATTTGACCTTCTATGTTTGATTTTTTATTCCTCCATTATCTTTTCTACCATCTTAGATGTAAATTGACTGCCTTGATCAATTTCCCTTGGGACACCAAAACGAGTGAAAATATCCTAAAAAAGAAATGAAACTACAACATTTTTAGTAGCAGAAGAAAGTGCTTTATCTTCTACCCATTTTGTGACATAATCTGTGCAAACAAGAATACACCTTTTTTGCCTTGATAGTAGATCTATTGGACCAATAAAATATAAAGCCCATTTTTCAAAGGGTTTAATAAGTACCCGAGGCTGTAAAGTTATTTCATCTGAAGGAACATGTTTTCCCATTCTCTGACAACTGTCACATATCTTCACATATTCCTTAGCATCCTTAAAAAGGGAAGGCCAATAATATCATAATAGGATGAATTTATAAGCAGTTCTTTTGTCAGCGAAATGTCCTCCAGATGGCTCACCATGACAAGCCTTCAATATATCTAGTGCTTCATCTTCTCTAATACATCTTTGAATGATTAAATCAGGTCATGTTTTGTACAATTCTTCATTTATCCATGAATAGGATGCACTAGTTTGAATAACCATTCTTGTCTCTTGAGGAGACAAATATGGTAGTAACTTCCTTGTAGCCAAGTAATTAGAAATATCTACAAACCAAGGAGATTTAATAGATACTACAAAAATATATTCATCAGGAAAATTATCTTCTACCGGAACATCGTTATTATCATTTTGAATCCTATATAGAAAATCAACAATTGCATTTTATTTTCCAAGTCTATCCAAAATAGTAATATTGAATTCTTGTAACAACAATAACCATCTTATAATTCAACCATTAGTGATTGGTTTATTCATTAAATATATAATTGAAGAATGATCTGTGTGTATGAAGGCTTCATAACCAATAATGTAATGTTTGAATTTATTGATGGCATGGACAACAACTAAAAAAACATTTTTTTGTTACAGTGTAATTTAACTCTACAGGAGTCAAATTTTCACTGGTGTAGTAAATAACATAAGGAGTTAAATCCTTTTGTCCTAATACAACTCCTAAAGTTGTATAAGAGGCATCATTCGAAATGTGAAAAGGTAGTTTCCAATTTGGTCCTCTTAAAATGGGTGCTTCAAAAATATTTTCTTTCAATGTTTCAAAATATTTTTGGCAATCATAATTCCAAATGAATTCATAATATTTTGTCAGTAATTTGAAAAGCGGAGAGGATATTTTTGTAAACTTTTCTATGAATCTTCTGTAATATCCAGTAAAACCAAGAAAACTCCTAACATCTCTTTGACAAGTTGAAATTGATAATTTAGAAATAACTTCTACTTTAGATGTATTCACTGTAATTCCATTTCCTGAAATATGGTTTCCTAAAACAATTCCCTCAGTAAACATCATAAAACATTTTTCATACTTATGAGATATTTTCTTCTTTACATCAAATGAGAACTTTTTCCAAATTTTTAAGAGCTTCTCGAAAATAATTTCCATAGATAGTAAAATCATCTATATAAACTTCTACAAAATCATGAATTAGATCAGATAAAATGCCAAAAACTTCCCTTTAGAATGTTACATGTGCATTACATAACCCAAGAGGAAGTACTTAGTAGGCATAGGTTCCCCATGGACAGGTAAAAGTGGTTGAATCTTGATCTTTTGGAGCTACTTAGATCTGGTTATATCCACTAAAACCATAAAAGAATGAAAAATAATTCTTTCCTTCCAATGCATCTAAAACTTGATCTATAAAAGGAAGTGGGAAATGATATTTCAAAGTAGATTTATTCAATTCCCTATAGTCAATGCATACTCTCCATTTTCCATTATTTTTAGGAACAATTACCAATGGTGAAACCCACTAGCTATCTGATATTGGATAAATGAAATTCACATTTAACAATTTTTGTAGTTTCTCTTTAACAATCTCTCTTAAATTTGGTTTCATTCTTCTCTGATGTTGTCAGATTGGTTTGGAATTCTCTTCAATATATATATGATGTATACAAGTAATGGGATCAATTCCTTTCATGTCAGTGTATTCCCATGCATAAGCAAAGGAATGTTTTTGTAACATCTTTATTAATTCTTTCTTTTGAAATTCTTCCACATTATTATTGATGTTCAAAGTTTTTTTTTGGAAATATTTCTATTAAATAATTGCCAAAATTTTCCATAGAATGTAAAGACAATTGACGAGATGATAGATATTCAATATTACATTGTTCTTGAAAACTTTGATTAGGTTCACAATATGAGGAAGATTCATCAGTTTCTATTAAATTCAAAATCTGTTCTTCTTCATCTATTTGTGAAGTAACAGAGATTGGTCATATATCAATATCATCAACTATCCATTCTTCACTTTCTACCTCTATTGTTGTTTCTACAGGAGGACTTGTTTCTGTAGGAGGTTGAGTTGGTTGAACAGGCCAAGGAAAATATTGTGGTGGAAAAACAAGAAAGGGTTGTTGATATTGAGGATAATGAGGGTACTTGCCATAAGGATTTTTCCATCCTTGTGCCCAGGGTTGAGGCCAATATTTCCAAGGCATGGGTGTAGTCTAATTTCTTTGTGATGGTTGTGCAAATGTTTGAGTGTTAAAACCTTGGGTCATATTGGGTTGTGAAGTTTTCCATGGTCTCTTAGCAATAAAATGGAGGGGTTCTACTTGATTTGGTATTACTTCCTCTTGATAGAAAACTTTAATACCTAGTATTGAAGTACATTCCTTTATATCATGATTTTCTACACATACAACATAGGTTTCTAGACTTTTTAAGTCAAGAGGGAATTCTCTTAAAGCATGATTCTTTCCACATTTCAAACAAAAGATAGATAATGCATCATTTTCAGCCTTTTTCTTGTTTTTTACTTTAAGGGTATCTGTTTGTTCACTAAGAATCCCCAAAATATATGTTTTAAAATTGTCAAGAAAATTGCCTAATTCAAGCCTCTTTATTGTCCCAACTACAGATTAATTAATTCTAGACATGACATGGTCTCTTGGATTTTTCCTAGTTCTTTCTTTACTTCTTGAAATGTGTATGCATAACTCACAAATATCTCCAAATGTTAACTAATAAATATCTCCCTTACCCATCAAATTGAGAAGATCAATCTACTCATCTTTTATGGATTTTAATAAGAGAGTTTTCAAAGTTTCTTCATCTAGATTATGTGTTTTATCCCATTTAACATTATAAGCAAATCTTTCAATGAAATATTCAAGATTTTCATCTTCTTTTTGCATCATTTTAAAGATTTCATCCTTAAGATTATGGTGCTTACAATAATCCTTATATTTATCTAAGAATATAGTTTTCATTTGTTCCCATGTTCTTATAGAATGTGCTTCTAATCCCATGAACCATTTTAATGTTGTATCCTTAAGATTTGTTCGAAACAATTTCAACTTTTGAGTGTCAGGAAAGTAGTCATAAGATCTACACAAGACTTCAAATTCAAAGGGAAATGTTGCAGGATCTTCACTCCTTAATCCATGAAAATTTGGAAGGATGGAGGGTGAGATATTTTTCACTGTGGCTATGGTATCTTCATTGAGAATGGGAAATTCAAAAAGTTATGGATCTACTTTACCACCTCCTCTTCCTCTTCCTCTACCGCTTCCACCTCTTCTATTTCCTCCTTTTCCACATCCAATCCTAGGTTGTTCCCCATTCACATTATGTACTTCTCCTTCCCCTTCTCCAACCATTGTAGATTATTTACAACTGATATAAGGTTCCAAAATTGGATTTTCTAATTCCTCTTCTAGTTCTTCTGGTTCTTCTATCAATGGAAGGCTAAAATAAGTTTCTTCATCTTCTTCTTCACTAGGCATTTCTAGTTCTTTTCCTACAAGTTGCTCTCTAGTTGAGGATAGAAAAATTACTCCTATTGGGGATGTAGGATCCTCTTCTTCTATTACAACTTCAATTGATGAAGTTGATGAATATCTACGTTGGATTTCAGATCTAAGTACCTCAGGAACTTTGTGTTTTCCTGCAGTAGATCGAACATGAGTTTGGGTGGATGGTGTGGCACTACAAGGTCGTGGTGGGCTTAGTGATGATCTTGGAATCAAAATTCTACCTCTACCTAAAAATATACCTCTAGAATCTATTTATCTACACATATAATTTTTGTTTCTTTTTCTTTTATTTAAAAAGGAAAGAAAAAGACTCCTATAGACACTTCCCCAACAATGACACCAAAATGTTTGGTAATTTAATTGATGTTAAATTACTTACATAAATTTATCAACCAGGGCTAGTAAACTAATGCGTATATGCACTGTATGTGCTAGAATTCTTTGTCACTTATTAAATGCCAAAATCAATTTGAGTTATCAAGATGCGCATGTTTCTCTATGGCTATATAAGTAAACAAATTTCTTATATCAAATGAGATTAATTGTGCATAACAATTTCATCCTACATAAAAGAAACTTCAAACTTTCTTCATAAAATCACACTCACACTTGTTTGAATTAAAATCACTCTCACACTTGCTTAAAGTAAAATCACACCTATTGTAATGAAAATAAAACACACTTTCTTGAATGAAATTCACTTTTGAAAACTACATTCAAATGGAAATCATAGTTGCTTGAATAAGAATCATAACCCACACTTGTACTTGAATAAAATCACTATTCAAATTGTACTCATAAATCTATTTATATGAAAACTATGATTAAAAACTATTCCAATATAAAACTTAAATTCCTACTGCTATTTTGAATCAATATTTATCCATTTTCATCTGAGATCTCTTCTTTCCTTATTAATAAAATGATTAGTAAAACAATTTCAAATCTATATCCAAAAATCAAAACCTGAATACTTGAATGATTCGACAAAATCCAAAGTAAATTTGTGTGGAAATACTGACTATAAATAAACAAAATCCTTACTATCTCGAGGGGGCCCTCCTACAAGAAGCAGACAACGTTATAAAGCTTTCAAGAAACAATTATTCATGCATTGGAACACACAACAAACAATGGAGTTGAAACAAAGTTTTTATATCAAAACAAAGTACTTCACAAATACAATTGTCGTCTTGTTTAGCTATGCTGAGAGGGATATTTATAAAACCCTTACACAATAAATGTTTTCATATCTTTATGCCTATGTTAATCAACATCAGCTATAATTATCCTAAGAGATAAGATATTGTAATCTTATTCATGATTTGCTAACAACTTCGCAAATCATGAAACTGAAAATTTGCATCTCGTTCACTTGATCCTCGCCTTCAACATTGTTTAACTTATCCTTTGACTAGACTGATAAGGTGACTTTTTCATCGATACAACTTCTGCAAATAGGAATGAATCATTTTCCTCATTATTTTCCAGCCACCCATGTGCCTTTTTTCTCGGATGGAGCTCCACAACCTATCGAACCTTGGATCTAGATACAAAAACTTTTATCAGCTATAGAATCACTTTAATTTGGTCGCTTAGGTAGATATTAAGTCAAATAATAAAGCAAAATGACACTTATAAAATATATGATGATTATATACCTATTTTTATTTAACCTTGTAAATTGATACCTATATTGTAACTTATGAATGTCAAAAAGGAAGGATTAGGGTGGAAAAAGGACTGTAAAAAAGAAGTAATTTCGGGGTTCAACACCTATTCCCTTAACGTATTAGGATTTCCTATGAGGTTTATAATTACAAATAGAAGCCAGGTGATTCAGTTAGGCCACGAGCTCTAGTAGGTGGGCTTTTGGTGAAACTCGTAAACCCCACCCAAAAAATAGGATATTATTTTATTTTTTCATATTTAAAATAATATACGCGGGTTCTGAATTATAACACCCATGTGTGTACGTGATTTTTAAAGGGTAGAGTCATGTATGAAATTTAAAATATTCTTTTTTAAAATATTGTTTTTTAATAAATAATCAACTCTGTATGGGAAAGGGTTGCCCAAGGCCGTACCAGAGCATCAGAACTGCAAGAGTCTTGAATGATGCTATAACATATGCCCCCTAATATATGAGGTATGAAGGGGTACATGATGGTCGAAACGTATTAAGTACAAAAAGAGATCATTTGAGAACCTGAGAGGAGATCACCATATACCAGCCCACTGAATACCTATGGAAGGAGTCAGAAAGAAGACTCATGTCTAAGGCGGGCATACTCATGCTCAGAAATAGTAAAGCATGTTCGCTACTCAAGTATAGAGTGGATCCAACATGTATACATAATTGTACAAAGAAGACTGAAGAATACATAGTGGATCATATGATCATAGCCGCAAAGGAACACAACAGAGTTATGTCTCAATATCACATATAGAATAAAATCTTATCAATGATGCTCGAAGAATGTTTGATCAGTGATGCTGCATAACTAATCCTCATAATAGTACCAAATCATATAGGGTGAATAGTGGTACTACATAAACTCAGGTGTCAACATACACGATGCTGCTATGATGAAATGAAACATATAAGGGTGACTGATAACACTGGAAGAAAACTGAAGGAGCTGACCAGTGAACCAAGATGCTGACATAACCCGAGGTCTTCACCAACAACAAATGGTACATTTCTACACTATGGGAATAAATGAGCTGAAGCGACCATGTGAGAAATCATTTGATTACCGATCATTGATGTATACCATTAACAAACATGAGACAACTCACCAATAATGATGATGAGAGCCAAGGTGCCCCAATAGAATCTAACAAGTGCGAATAAACGTGTTGAAATTGAACACTTGAGAGAATCTATCAATAAGGATACATTGATGCATTCTCACTGTTGATAGTGAAGGAGTCTAACACTGATGACTGCAAACCCTAAGCTACTAAAAAAATAACTCTAGATATTGTTCCCATAGAAATGAGTTGGATTCGATGGGAAAAGATCTGCTAGAAGGAAGGAATTAAGGCATCCCACATCCACCAACGTGAGTGTAACCTGCAGGCCAAAATTGTGGAGAACTTGGACAAAAAGAGATGAAGTAACCATTTTGAAGTATGTTTCTAGCGTACACAAGATGTGGCTAGCATACAACAGAAACCATCTCAACCAATCAATAATGAGAGATGACACGAAGGTGAGGAATCCACTAATAAGGTCAAATGGAAACAAAGGTTTTGAATGAATCCTGATGTATGATAATGTAAGGTGATTTCAAACACAAGGGAAACCACTCAGTTAAAGACCCATGATACCGATCAATGTTGAGCACAAGGTCACCTATCAATGATGTAAATAGCTCTAGGGTGCGGCTATAGGCTTACTCTCAGAGAAATTTGTCGGATTCGATAAGATCATACCTGCCATCAAGAAATCAATGGAGACCTTATTAACTAGCCCGAGCGAAGGACCAAATAACTAATGTGATACTGAAGATAAGTTGATAGACTGGGTATGGTTGATTGAAAATGAGTCAAGAGACACAGCAGAATAGTTGACACAGGTTTACTTTCCTTGAACAAAAGCATGACTCAAATGTGACTCTATGGCAACATAAAATAACTTTGTATAAGTTTACAATATAGGAGGCATTAAAAAGCTCTCCATATGATTGGAAGAGATAACTAACCAGAGGAGGGTTGACTCAAGAACAAGGTTATGGCTCTCTCAAAGTCAAACTAAGTCTCATCCCAATGGAGGAAAGACTTGTTTTGAGTGCTTTGTTCAAGGGCAACACCACTAACTCTTGCTACCATCAAATACAAAAGTAAATGTTTCGTTCTTGCTCTTTTTTGGAATATATAATTTTTTATATTTTTCATATTTAAAGCCTGAAAAGGAATAAAAGAATGCCTATAGTATAATGGAAAGAATGAGTGTTAAGGGAATATGCACTAGTTCCTGGGACTGTAAGATTCCTATGCTCAATGCAAGGTGGTGAATAATGGTCGTCAAGACTCAAAGCAATGTTTTTTCCACGGATAAAAGGTGTCAAGTCACAGAGGCTAATGAATGCATGGTTTGAACTTGCAAAAATTTCATGGTCAAAAGTGGCCTATACACAAGTCCAAATGAAGTTGGCTTAAGGCCAAAAGGGTGCAAGTAGTCAATATGCAATGCAATAGTACAACTTAACACATGGGAACCTCTATGGTATAAAGCCAAAATAATAACGACGAAGAAGAGGAATGAGGCTTCATCGCAAAGTCATGGCGGGACTAAAGAGGACTCCCGAGCCTAAACAATTCTTGCAGCACGGGAAACATATGCTAGCGAGGATCTAACTAGGAAGCACGTGGAAGGAGTGGCTCTACCACTATGGAAAAATATCGCAGTATGAGGTTAAGATGCATAATGCAATGGAAAAAATGATATGTTCTAACCTATATGTCAGTGATGAAAATGATACCTGCCACAATAGGTATGCGATCGTGGAGTCGAGGTGGTGAAAAAATGTCATAAAGTCTTCATTTACCCTGGAAAACAACCTCCCCCAACACTTCAAGGAAAAAGTAAAAAATTTAATGAAATAATAAAGTTAAAAATTATGAAATTTATAAAAGTGGGTTTCAAAATTTTAATATAAAAGGACATTTTGACTCACCAAAATTTGATTTGAATTTTGCAAGCGTTGAGAGCTTGGAAAAAAACTTGTGCAACTTCTTTTCACCAATTTCCTCAACATCAACTAAAGCTTTGAGGTAATTCTAAATTCAGAATCTCATCCATTTGATTGCATTTTAAATGAATTCATTCGATTTTTAACTGTAGGATTTTGTTTTAAAAATTTCCTCTACGTGTACACATGTTTCCTATTTGGAAATCGCATATAAAAATCCCCACACGCATTTTTCCAAAGGAAAAGCCATGTGTATATGCACATGTGTCTTAAGAAAGTTGTGTATGCGTGGAGAAGAATACAAAATCTAATTTCTAATGGATGAATTCCCTCAAATTTGCAGGATGGAAATCATTTGGAAGGAGAGGGAGCACATTGATGTTGACAATGAGGTTTTAAATGATCCATTGGCATTGGATGCATTGAGAAGATGCAGATTGCTTAAGTTTCTTATGATATAAAATATGAAAACCCAAACTCGATTGTTAGAGATGCTTATTCATTACTAGGATCCAGAAAAATAGCTCTTTATGATTGATTAGATGCCCTTACAGATTGAGGTGGAAGATATTCACTTCATTACAGAAATTTCCCGAAGAGGGGAAGCAGCCAATCTAAAAGAGAGGGCCTGGGGAGGCTTGAATGTTTCAAATTACATATATATCTACTGTACACAAGAGACAAACAAGGTCGGGTCACAAATTCCAATAAAAAATGTAGGGAGCCTACTAGTTAAAATTATCCTCTTTACGTTGTCAAGGTAGCAGGCTCATCATCACTACGCCAAGCCTCTCGACCTGCCATGTTATTGGCAGTAGAGTGCCTTCATATAATAATATTTGATTGGTGCACAATACTCTTGGTTTGCATGAAGAAGCAATTATATTTCGTGAGACGAGGAAAAACGAAGCATTTTGTCTATGGAAACATATTTTGTTCATTTTTGTTTGAGAGAGTCCCAGCACTTCGACCCAAAGTGTCTACAACCATTATCAGTCCCAAGGATTCAAGGATGGATAGATGGGAAAACTTGATCAAGCAACTTGGCAGAGGTGAAGTCACTCGGGCAGCATTTGATGACGATTTCTTCCTCTGGTGGGAGAAATAAGCCGTAGCTATAGAAGACTAGCCTTATGCAAGCATAAATTATCGAGAGGACCTAGATCTGGCACTTCCTGAGGGTTCTGAATGGGGCAATATTGGTACAATTTTTATATTTTTATGTTAGTTTATTTTTTTTGGATTTTAAATACAATCTTAAGAAGTCTTTTTTTCATGAAGCAAAAATCTTACAAGATTATCTGATCATGGTGCAGATGTTGGACCAGTAAGACTTGAGGGTCTACCTAGGCACAAGCATTACGACAGAGATGCGGAGAGAGTGAAAATAAAGTCTAAGAGAGTCCTTCATGTAGTCGAGAGGAACCTGGAGAGTTTGACTTGCCAAGTTCCCATGGTAGCCCTAGAGGACCCCCCTAAGGCCATTCAAAGATGAGTGGTAGGAGTAACACAAGAGTGGGTATGAATATTACGATGGGAAGCGAATGCCATCATCATTTTATGTGATGCTAATCCATGGTAGGGACCAAAGACTTAGATTATATGACTGATCTTCTTATGGACATGATCGGGCCTAAGCCCTAATTTTGTAGGACATTTGTCCACATTTTCTAACATTTTGGACATACTATTCCTATCTATATACAGATGGTTTTGTGATGATTTGATCACATATATAGGTGATTTTATGATATTTTTGGTTTTTACGTGATGAATTATTAATGTGCCAATCTAATGCTTGATTAGCTATAGAATCAATAAGTGAATTTTCTGATCGTGGAATATGAATAAAAGTAATAAAATTAAATGATCTTTGTAATAATCTCACTCTCATAAATTGGTGATGTAATAAAGGATCTCTCACAAAATATACGTTATTTATTTGAGACACCACTAGTTGCAAATCCAAATAAAGCACTAATGATTCAATACCAAAATATATTGCTTCGGATAGTAAATTAATGACAACACCATATTCAACCATATTGTTGGAAGAAGGACCAATACATATGCTTGTTAAGACTAACAACTGACTAGATGGATAATATATTACCCAAGCAGCGGAAGCTAAGTTCTGAGTATGTCTACTAGCCTCATCAATGAATCCTATATACACCAAATCAACCATCAAAGCCTGCCAAAGAAGATAAAAAATACCAATATCACCACAAGACCCATAGACAGAAACAAACAACTATGTACAATATTTACAAAACAAAGAAAATTCTAGGAAATAACCTAGGCATAATACTTCTTAAGATAGAGCCCATTTATGGTCTCCAACAACATTTTTCCACTAAAGTCAACCAACTCATATGCACCTTTCTTCAAGACCTTGTTGATGATAAAAGGATCGTACCACATGGGTTTGAAATTTCCTGCCCCCAAGGTGTCCTTATCTTGGTCATAGACCAACACAAGGTCACCTTCAGAGAAAACCCTAAGACACACAATCTTGTCATAATGGGCTTTTACTCTCTTTTTATGAGCTCCATTCATTGTGGTTTCATCTCGACGATTCTCATTGAGATGTTACAAATGAATAAGGTGTTCTTCAAGACTGAAGGTGTTTGGAAGAATTTGAACTGCTAATTTAAGAGATGGGATCTCACATTCCATAAGGAAGATTGATTCTAAACCATAAACCAATTGAAAAGAAGTATAACCCATGGCAGTCCTGATAGACATCTGGTATGCCCAAAGTGCAGGATATAGCATGATGTTCCAGTTGGATTTAGATTTATTGATTATCATTTGCATGATAGTTTTGAGGGATTTGTTTATAGCTTCAACCTGTCCATTAACTTGAGGGTAGTACGGAGATGAATGCTCCTGCCAAAATCCCAACTTTAAAGCCAACTCAGACATCATTTTATTCTAAAAATGACTTCCATGATTAGTGACAATCTTCCGTGGAATATCGAAACATGAAATGATTTGGTTTAATAGGAAAAGAGTTGATGTCTCACCATCGTTATTGAAATTAGGCATAGCTTCAACCCACTTCGTAAAGTAGTCTACTACTACAATAATGTACTTGTGAGCCTTATCTGAAGCTGGGTTACAAGTTGTATAGTCAATACCCCACTTAGTGAAAGGGCTGACAGTGATGATAGGGAAAAGTGGAGTTGGGTGAGCGTGCATTTTCCAAGTGTATACCTAACAAGGATGGCACTTGTTGATCGCTTCAATGCAATATTTTAAAATCGAGGGCCAAAAATACCATGCACACAATATTTTTTGGGTTGTGGCAAGCTCAAATAGATGACCTCTATAAGCTCCATTGTGGAATTAATTTATAACAGACTCAACTTATTATAGGGTTAAAAAACTCCTAAGGATTGAGTCAATCCCACAATGATACAAAGTGTCACTGATAATAATATAATTTTTAGCTAGGTGACGCAATTTTCTATGTTCATCCTTCGAAAAAGTCTGAGGGAACTTCAAATTCTAGAGATATACTATGATGTCTCCATACCAAGGATCCTATGAAGAGATTAAGAAGAGATGTTCATCAGGAAATTACTCTTCATAAACAACATCCTCTTCACAAGGCAACTCTGAAATCAATTCCATGAATACTAAAGATTTTTTAGACTTGGATGACACAAATTCTAGATTGAATTCCTATAAGATGAAAATCCATTTATTATACTTCCCCCCAATCAATCGCCTACTGACGAAAAACTGAAATGGGTTGACATGTCCAATAAAAAAGTTAACTTTTTCTAAGTAGAATATAATGACAGATCCATTGGACAATGTGAACTGCTGCCAAAGCCAATTTCTCTATATGAGAATACCTAAGTTCAAGATTTACTAAGCCTCATCTCATATAATAAATCACATTCTCTATAAGATAATCATCTTCTTATACCAAAACCATACCAATGTTTGATTCTGTCGCAAAAGATACAAGAGGATATAGTTGCTATAATCAGGTAGACTCAAAAAAGGAGCAAAGGTCAATGCCTTTTTCTAAGCATCGAAGGAGCGTTGCGAGAAATCGTCCCAAAAAAATAGAACTCCTTTCTTCAGTAACTGCATAAATACTTTCGTAATCTCGACATAATTTATGATAAATCTCCTTAAGAAATTGACTTTTCCTTGGAGACTCTAGAGCTAACGAATAGTTGACGGGGGAGGAAACTGAAGTATTGCGTCAATCTTGAAGGGATCAACACGAATCCCTTCATTGGACATAATGAATCCTAATAACTAACCGGATGTGACTAAAAAAATGTATTTATTAGGGTTCAATCGGATCTTATAGTAACGACATCTTTCAAAAACCAAACGAAGCTGTTTTGGATGATCCATTCTAATTCGAGAAAAAACAGCTAGGACATCCAAATATGCCTCTATTATGTGCTTGATGTCGTGGAAATCATAAGACATGGCCCACTGAAAAGTAGCTCTAACATTTTTTAGGCCAAAAGTCATCTTCTTGTATGAAAGATACCCCAGGGGCAAATAAATGTTGTCTTGTGTTGATCTTCAAGATGGTTAGTTATTTGATTATATTTTGAGAAACTATCCATGAAGGAAAATATCTCATTTTTAGCACACTCATCAATGATCTGATCGATAAATGGAGTGGGGAAATTATCTTTAGGACAAGCCTTATTCAAATCCCTAAAGTCGATGCATACCCAGATCATTCCTTTATTTTTATCAACATGGATTGGATTCATGACTCATTCAGTTAGAGGATCAGGGTATATGAAACCCATCTTCAGAAAATTTTCAACCTCAACTTTAATAACTACAACTTTCCTAGGATTTACCGGTCGAATATTTTGCCATACTGGCTTAGCGTTTTCACATATCTTCATCTCATGTTGAACTATTGATGGATTGATTCCAGGAATTTCTTTATAAGACCAAGCAAACACATCTCGAAACTCCTTAAATAGGTTAGTATAAATCTTGATTTCTTCAGGGGAACATTTAGCTTCGATGAAGAGATTATTGATGATATTGGGATTCCTGGAAATGTTCACTTGAATGGTTTTGAAGATATTAGACATATTACCTTCAACAAAAATCTATGATGGGGCCAAGAATTTTGAATTTTATGAACACTTCCAGTTGAAGAAGGATCAAACAACTTTGATTTAACTTCATGAAAATTAGGGAGAAAATATGACTGATGATGAAAATCATCCCATGGTAATTCTGCACCAGACATTGCTTTTAAAATTGCCTCTTTAGATGCTAAGACAATTTCAATGCAATCCATAGCTGAAGTAGAGTCAATAGTCCAGACTATAACCACATCACCATCTAAATCCTCTAATGGAATGGGGTCATAATCTACAAAGTTCAAAATAGATTGGTATGCAATTTATACTACAGATATAGGATATGCCATTCCACCTAATTTCCCCTCTTCTAATGCGTGAGTTGGGGGGGGGTGGGGTAAGGGCCAAGGATTAGAAAAATAATGAGTTATGAACAAGCCTTTTTGAGGAGAAATCCAGGAGGAAAAACTGGCATTAATATGAGCGATTAAAGGAGGAAGATCAAAAGTACCCATTAACGAGGAATGCATTCCAACTCCCAAATTCTTGACAGACTGCTTGGTATTCTTCACTAAGGGGACATAGAGTTAGAGGAATAATTGGGATCGTTAGGAGAGCAAGCCATTTGATCAATTGCAACAATTTTACTTTCATGAGGGAAGCATAGGATGTAAAACAATGATAAAACAATGGCTTCCCTTGCGTAAACCCAATTTCGACCCAATAAAATATTATATACAAGGTTGGCATCAAATATCTCTATTGAGATGACTAATATAACTACTGATCTTAGGCTAGGTATATGTGCAAATTGTTTGATTGAATAAAATGATGTTTTTGTTGTCTTAGATGAAAAGGTAGATTTTGGGTGCGGGGATTGAGGCTCAGTCTTACAGAGATATCAATGGGGCAAGGTAGGTAATTGTTTTTGGCACTTAAAATTGAATGAGATGGAAGGATTAGATAGGTGAAGAGTTGAAGAGGGTAAGAAAGCTCATGGATCCTCTCCAAACAGCTGAAAACATCAAAGACTAAAGCAAACCTCAAGTAGAGCACTACAATTTCAATGGATTCTACTTACACTCTTGTTTGATTTAACTGAGAAGAAATAAGAGAGATAATGGCATACAATCACATAAATAAATTCACAATTACAAAGGAAAGAACTGTACTAAGACAAATTTCCACATGGATCCCAAAGAGTGCTGCAAATCTCGATCTCAATTCCTTAGCCAAAATGCTGATACGAGTGTACAATGAAGCTCAAGGCTTTCTCAAAAGTCCAATCATGCTAATGACTGAAAAAACATAAGATATAGGCAAAAAGCAACTCATCCTAGCCTCTAGGGGTCGATCTCATGAGTTTAGGAGCTGTTCTAACGAATTCTAAACTGAGAACTACAAATTAGGCAGTGGAACAACTTGCCTCTATAAACTAGGGAACTGATTCATTTAGTTGCAAACTACCTTTTCATGGATGAATCTACCTCCATAAGTGAAAATTTGACATATTTACCTCATGATCCATCAATTACATTAAATTACATCACAAATTTGACATTAAGAAGGTGAAAAATTCAAACTGGCAAAAGCTAGGCGAACAATAGAGTATACTTGGTCAAACTGGCAAAATTTTCCCTATGCGCCGCGCCTGATTTCTCTATGCATAGTGCTTGTTTAGAGCCACTTTTGAAGGCCTTCCCGGTGTCCAAATTGGGCATGGGATAGCTTGTTGGAAATATTATTGAGTCTACTTTTCAACGCAACTGGAATGTTTCAATTTTGAGTTCATTTTCCCTGTCAAAAATCAAATCTCCCAAGACTGGTCAAAATGTGCCAAATGAGGATGCCTCAAGGCAGAGTGTTGTTGCAGTCAACTTTTGAAGGTCTTCCGCAACTCAAAATGAGCTCATGATAGCTCATTGGAAATATCTTTGTGTATAGGTATCATTTGACTCATCAAGAAAGTCATTTGGCCAACCAAGCTAGGACAAAACTTGATTTTCCCAAGGTCACTTCAAAGGTACATCAATTCTCCTGAGGAAACTGTATTTTTGACATTTCTCTAAAACCATGACACCTGTGTAAAAAGTGAAGGAGGTTTTTCTTACTTGGCATATTATGGACAAAAAAATCATTTTTCCCAAATTTATCTTTTATTTCTTAGAAACATCATTGGAGTAAAACCTATCCCAATGTGTGGAATAGGGGATTTGTTGAAATGAAGTGAAATGAAGGGGATAAGGGGTTTCTAAATTCTTGAGAAAATTTTGGAAAATAGGGAGGGATGTTAGGAAGTATGGGAAAGTGGAATTTCAAAGATTGAGTGAGGGGAAGGGGTCCAAAAGGGAAAAACACATAACTAGCCTAGAAAATTGTCAAGTTGTAGCAAGAAACTAGGGTTTGTGTGAAAATGAGGAATCTGAGGGACATCAGTGGTGGGAAGTGTTTAATAAGGTACATTAAGGATAGGGGAAGGTGTATGAACATCAGGATACAAGTTTTGCTGATGATTTGACCATCCAAGAAAAATTACCTTCAAAACCCTAGGAGAGGGAAATGAACCTTACCTAGGCACAACTGAAGCATGAACAAGGTATAAAATGACCCAGTGGAACTTGAAATGATGATGAAAACTCTCTAAATGATGGTACACTCAGCTGAATGGTGACATGGATTGACATTTGGACAACTTTGAAAGGAGTGAAAGCAAACCCTAGACCTAATACCTAGTGACCAAATTTTACTTGAAGACTCACTGAAATGACAAAATTTGACCTTGACACCTTAGAATCACTTTGTAAGAGCATGTTTGATCACTAGAGGAAGACTGCGAAGACTGAAACTAACATTGGCTCCAATGGGGATGGTAGCACCTTAGAGGTGCCAAGAAGGACAGATCTTTGGAAAGCAGACAGTGCCTTCATCCATTGGGCAATGGAGTCAATAACTTGAGCTGAAATGCATGACTAAAAACTGATGACTTGACAATACAAATTGACTCTCACTCAACTAAAAACTAACTCGATACTTAAACACAACCGACAAACTAGAAAATATGCTCAAAGTAAAGCTTATTCATCAAAATCTACTCTAACAGTTTCATTCATCACCTGATAAAGTGAAATGAAACAACCAATGCAACCAAGTAAGTATTCCAGCTGCTGTTTGAATTCTCCACAAGTGCTTGCTTATGAACAACAAGAGAGAACTACTGAAAGGAAACTCCCATGAAAACTTGTGAATAGATCCGTTGAATACTATAGATTCTCTATCTGCCTCCAAAAACACTGCATAAGGATCTCGAAATTCATGCACACTGGGACTTAGCTCATCCAATGGATTACTTCTCTTCTCCTCATACCATGAATACAAACTTTGTTTTGAGCTTTGTGACGAGACTCCTGCTAAAAATGACAAAGAAACCAGCTGCCGGATCAAATTTATATCAACACACGTTTCAAGCTCACATGTAGTCAATGGAGAAGGACTTGGACTGCAAACATCATCCAACACATCAACTATTGGATCATGAAAAACTCGAAAAGACTGCTACAACCCATTTTCTATTGGTTCCGATGAGATTCCAAGATTTCCTACAGGCTGTTCATTTGAAGATATACTATGCAATTTACCCTTCAAAAACTGAAACGATTCAAAACAAAATGGTACAAAATCATCTTGTATTATTTGATCATATGTGCCAACTTCCATGTCTTCATCTGCAACTTGAAAATCAATGGAATTCGGGAGCTGCAAATCTAGATATGAAAAGTCTTGAACAAGGTTTTCATTGTCCTCAAGATGGTCCAGATCAAGACTTGTCGACAGTTGATTTCTGATTGTATGAATGTTGTCTCTGATGAACTGAAATGAAGCAAAAAATCCTTCACTTACTTCAAAATTTTCTGCACTTTCCTCGTTGTTTCCATAGCTGATATGTGATGGATGAACATTGTATTTGAGATGCTGAAAGTGAACTTCTTCCTCCCACAAACTAGCTGCTGATTTGTTTACAAGATTAGCTTCTATTTGGAGAACATAATCATCATCATATTGATCAAACTGAGGCAAATCATTAGTATAAAAGACATCATCAAGCATACATGTCATATCAATAGATCTCTCTTCTCCAAGATGATCTATAAAACAATCATTATCAGATCTATGACAACTGGGATAAGAAAGAAAATGTTTTGGAGCAACCATTTGTTCTTCTCCAATCAGCGAGCCATGGGCTTGAAAATCATACTCATTCCTTGTGATGGTCCTTTGCATCATCTCTTCCACTGCACTTACCAAAATGTCAAGCTTTACCTCTAGAGATGTCGATTCCTCCAGATCTATGTTTTCCATCTCTTTTTCCTTCAACTTTGCCGTTCGGATCAAAAATGAGCCTCTACATCTACTGCACTTTTCTGCATCTCTTCAAGTGTTGTTGTTAGGCCCCTATACTACTAGTGTAACCCCTTATTGTTATTAGTACAACCCACTTATTATATTGATGTACCCATGTAGTGTCCATATTGTTACTATTGTGCCCCATAGAAGCCCACTATTGTTATTATTGTGCCCTTACATTATTATTGTTATGTCGGCTCTAATTATGTTATGACCCCTTAGACTCCTATATATAGAAAGGATGTCTTTTCATTTGTATCATCCAAGAATTGTTCATTTGTGTAATGTAAAGGAGGTTGCCCCCTCAAAGAGGCTGAATTCTAAGGTGTTGATCTCTCTTTTCTATCTTTTCTTGAGCTGGTTTCATAACATTTGGTATCAGAGCTTTGGATTCTAGGGTTTCGCTGCTCCAAACAGGTCATCATGGAATTTTCTCAATAACTTCTTTTCTGCGATGTTTCAGATGCTTAAAAAAAACCCATTTGAGAAGAAATTTCGCTGAATCGCGGGTCCATATTTCAGAGCTTTTCGAACTATATTTGTGGAGATATGATTTGAGGAATTTGGTCTTTTTGCAGACTCCTAAATTACATTCCAAACAGGTGACCTAGGGAAAATCGTCATAATTTTCTCTCTGAGCATCATATTGAAATTTAGTAAGAAGCTACAGAAATAGGACGAACTGTAGTTTCTTGTATATCTTTTTTAGATCCAAAGGTAAACAGTGACACGTGGCACTTCATACAAGTTCGCTCTTCTCGAAAGGTCTATAATCAGGTCATCTTGGGAGATTGTACGTAACTCTTTCTTGGAGAATCCACAGGTCGCAATTTCAGAACTTAAAAATCTGAAAGTATAGAGTTACAGTCATTTCAAGATCGAGCTCCTAAAATCAAGAAAAAGCAAGATGAGGAAGT
Organism: Pinus tabuliformis; assembly: GCA_031772625.1. NCBI lineage: Eukaryota > Viridiplantae > Streptophyta > Pinopsida > Pinales > Pinaceae > Pinus > Pinus tabuliformis. Next base: position 1,074,005,419 of record CM062813.1, on the reverse strand, counting down.
TTGATGGCAAGGATTCGGTAAATTGGATACTTCAGATGGAGCAATATTTTGATCTACATGGTGTACCACTGTTACAAAAGGTATGTATTGCATCTTCATATTTAGAACCAGATCAATTTTTATGGTATGAAGGGCTTTGTTCTCATAAACAACTTGTTACGTGGTCAATTTTCACGGAGGAAATGATAGCACATTATGAGGATACAAAGAGCAACACCTTCTTTAGAGCAACACCACAACAATTGGAAAGAGTAAAATGGCTTTGTGACATAGTGGAAAGAAAAATTATGGAAACTAGGAAGCATACCCCTCACAACTATAAATATGGAAGTGTTGTTTCTCCTAGCCTTCCACAACCTACAAGGGTTACACCACAACAATTGGAAGAAAAAAGAGAAAAAGGGCTTTGTTACAATTGTGATAGAAAATGCACTAAAGGTCATAAATGTGCTGAGAAGAAATTATTTTACATAGAATATAAAGAGGGGGAAGAAAATGACCAAGAAACATCAAAAGAAGAAGATATACGCCAGGACCCCACCCCAGAGAAAGAAGAAATGAATCAGACCATATCTTGTAAAGCATTGGCAAGAATTACCACTCCTCAAACTCTAAAGATAGAAGGACATATCAAGAAGAAAAAGGTGCAAGAAGTGAAAGATCACATCGAGAAAGAAGAAATGAATCCAACCAAATCTTGTAATTCATTGGTCGAAATTACCACTCCTCAAACTATCAAGATAAAAGGACATATCAAGAAGAAAAATGTTCAAGAAGTGAAAGATCACATCGAGCATCAAGAAATGAATCCGACCATATCTTGTAAAGGATTGGAAGAAATTACCACTCCTCAAACTCTAGAGATAGAAGGACATATCAAGAAGAAAAAGGTTCAAGCAGTGAAAGATCACATCGAGCATCAACACCAAGTTCTCCAAATTTTAAAGGATAGCGCCGCTTCGGTGCAAAATCAAACGAAACAACAGGTAGATCAACATCGTAGTGAAAAATGTTTTGATGTAGGTGATTGGGTATTTTTACTGCTACATCTCAAGCAAGCTATTTATGAGAAGGAAATGTTGGCAATACTACATGCACTTAAAAAATGACGACCTTACCGAATGGGAAGACTCTTCAAGGATGAGGATGTGGAAGCATTGTTTTGTGCTATTTCTATTATCCAACCAGATTGGATAAACGAAGCAAGGGATGAATGGAAAAAGGACGAAGAAGTATGGCCACTTATTCAAAAGTTGCAAAAGATCCCAATTCAAACAATATTGCCAGAAATTGAAGAGGAAGGAAAAATCATATTGGAACCTAGGGCAGTCACAGAAACAAGAACCCGACAGCTACGAAATCGATCAATTTCAGAGTATCTCATCAAGTGGAAGAACTTACCCGCTGAAGATTCCACATGGGAGGACAAGAATTTTATACAGAAGCATCAAGAACTACTCAAGCGTTGAGGACAATGTTTTTTTAAGGAGAGGGGCATGTTAGGCCCCTATACTACTAGTGTAACCGCTTATTGTTATTAGTACAACCCACTTATTATATTGATGTACCCATGTAGTGCCCATATTGTTACTATTGTGCCCCATAGAATCCCACTATTGTTATTATTGTGCCCTTACATTATTATTGTTATGTCGGATCTAATTATGTTATGACCCCTTAGACTCATATATATAGAAAGTATGTCTTTTCATTTGTATCATCCAAGAATTGTTCATTTGTGTAATGTAAAGGAGGTTTCCCCCTCGAAGAGGCTGAATTCTAAGGCGTTGATCTCTCTTTTCTATCTTTTCTTGAGCTGGTTTCATAACAGTTGCAAGATTCCTTTCTCTCAGCTAAAACTCCATTTCTGGATCAAAGGCACCTGGGTAGTGCAAGAGAGCGGATCTAGGAGGAGGTCTTATATTAACCAGCATCGAAAAATAGACTTTGTTAAACTTGGAAGAAAACTGTTGTACTGTCTCCCTGACAATCTTTTCAGCTGGTTATACTCTTCTATAATCAAGAAAGGGTTTTGTTTTACCACCCACCTGTCAAGGAAAACTTTGAAAAACTGCTGGAAATCTGAGATGCTTGCATCAGGCAGGGTTTTGAACCAACTCTTGACTTTGCCTTTTAAAGAAAGAGCAAAAAGCCTAATATTGACATCTTCTTCCTCAACTTCAAAAAGGTCAAGAAAGGACTCAAAATTCAATACATGTCTCTCAGCAGTGATATTGTCACGTTCACCATCAAATCTTGGTAGATATAGATCATGATTTTTAGGGAAAGCATGGGATATAGGAGGTAAAATTAGAGGTTTGTATCGATCTAGAATTTTACAAGGTGTAGGAGTATGTACATAAGGTGTATAATCAGTCTTGGTCTCTTGAGGCTCATCAATTTGAAGATGGTCATCACAAGATTCGGGAAAAGGGTCTTGATCAAGCTCAAAGGCATGCAAATCTTTAATATTCACAATCTTCAAAAGGAAGGAATCAAATGCTGGCTGAGGATCTTTTCTCAAATACAATATACTTTGCAAAGCCTTCTTGACATTCTCGGGAAAAGAGAAGAAATAATTTATGACAAAGAACAAAATGTCTTGGATGAAATTCCAACTTGAATACCGGATCTATCCATATTGCCCTTTCATGTTTCTGTTGGTCAGGTTCATCCTCCAATGGAGTCTTTGGATTTGATCTCAAAAATGATTTGGAATCGCCAGGTGAATGATTTCAGCCTTTCTGGTGTCTGATCGTTGTCCACCATCAACAATCAGATCTGAACTTGATACATGTTACTGGGGAAATTTGCAAGTCAGATGTTCAGCTTATAAGACTAGACTGGAGATTGACTGAAGCAACTTTTATCTACTTATGCACTCGCAAAGCAATGTGCAGTTTGAAGGCTTCCTGGCATAACTTCAGGCTCTGTCTGTAGTTTATAAAGCAAGAACACTAACAAACAAATAAACTTTTCTTCCCCAGTATAGTCGCCACTATGTTAGAGCCTAAATCTACCTCAGGCTGAGAAGGGTAGGATCCACGGCCAACATCAAACCATGCTTAACCTGGTAGCTAGCCCTACCAGGTCAGGAGAGGGCTCTCTCTTGGTCAATCTCAGCAAAATATGATCACTAAAGGCTTGAGATGACTGATATAACTACTGATCTTAGGCTAGGTATATGTGCAAATGGTTTGATTGAATAAAATGATGTTTTTGTTGGCTCAGATGAAAAGGTAGATTTGGGTGTGGGAATGAGGCTCAGTCTTACAGAGATATCAATGGCGCAAGGTAGGAAATTGTTTTTGGTACTTAAAATTGAGTGAGATGGAAGGATTAGATAGGTGAGGAGTTGAAGAGGGAAAGAAAGCTCATGGATCCTCTCCAAATAGCTGAAAACATCAAAGACTAAAGCAAACCTCAAGTAGAGCACTACAATTTCAATGGATTCTACTTACACTCTTGTTTGATTTAGCTGAGAAGAAATAAGAGAGATAATGGCATACAATCACATAAATAAATTCACAATTACAAAGGAAAGCACTGTACCAAGACAAATTGCCACATGGATCCCAAAGAGTGCTGCAAATCCTGATCTCAATTCCTTAGCCAAAATGCTGATATGAGTGTACAATGAAGCTCAAGGCTTTCTCAAAAGTCCAACCATGCTAATGACTAAAAAAACATAAGATATAGGCAAAAAACAACTCATCCTAGCCTCTAGGGGTCGAGCTCATGAGTTTAGGAGCTGTTCCAACTAATTCTAAACTGAGAACTACAAATTAGGCAGTGGAACAACTTGCCTCTATAAACTAGGGAACTGATTCATTCAGTTGCAAACTACCTTTTCATGGATGAATCTACCTCCATAAGTGAAAATTTGACATATTTACCTCATGATCCATCAATGTACATTAAATTACATCACAAATTTGACATTAAGAAGGTGAAAAAGTCAAACTAGCAAAAGCTAGGCGAAAAATAGAGTATACTTGGTCAAACTGGCAAAATTTTCCCTATGCGCCGCGCCTAACTTCTCTATGCGTAGCGCCTGTTTGGAGCCACTTTTTAAGGACTTCCCGGTGTCCAAATTGGGCACGAGATAGCTCGTTGGAAATATTATTGAGTCTAATTTTCAACCCAACTGGAATGTTTCAATTTGGAGTTCATTTTCCCTATCAAAAATCAAATCTCCCAAGACTGGTCAAAATGTGCAAAATGAGGCTGCCTCAAGGCAGAGTGCTGTTGCAGTCAACTTTTTAAAGTCTTCCTCAACTCCAAATTGAGCTCATGATAGCTCACTAGAAATATATTTATGTATAGTTATCATTTGACTCATTAAGAAAGTCTTTTGGCCAGCCAAGATAGGAGAAAACTTGATTTTCCCAAGGTCACTTTAGAGGTACATCAATTCTCCCAAGGCAACTGTATTTTTGACATTTCTCTAAAACCATGACACCTATGTAAAAAGTGAAGGAGGGTTTTCTTCCTTGGCCTATTATGGACAAAAAATTCTCCCAGTTTTCCCAAATTCATCTTTTATTTCTCAAAACATCATTGGAGTAAAACCTATCCCAATGTGTGGAATAGGGGATTTGTCGAAATGAAGTGAAATGAATGGGATAAGGGGCTTCTAAATTCTTGAGAAAAAATTTTGAAAATAGGGTGGGATGTTAGGAAGTAGGGGAAAGTGGAATTTCAAAGATTGAGTGAGGGGAAGGGGTCCAAAAGGGCAAAACACATGCCTAGCCTAGAAAATTGTCAAGTTGTAGCAAGAAACTAGGGTTTGTGCGAAAATGAGGAATTTGAGGGACATCAGTGGTGGGAAGTGTTTAATAAGGTACATTAAGGATAGGGGAAGGTGTATGACCATCAATATATAAGTTTTGTTGATGATTTGACCATCCAAGAAAAATTACCTTCGAAACCCTAGGAGAGGGAAATGAACCTTACCTAGGAACAACTGAAGCATGAACAACGTATAAAATGACCCAGTGGAACTTGACATGATGATGAAAACCCTCTAAATGATGGTACACTCAACTGAATGGTGACATGGAATGACATTTGGACAACTTTGAAAGGAGTGAAAGTAAACCCTATACCTAATACCTAGTGACCAAATTTTACTTGAAGACTCACTGAAATGACAAAATTTGGCCTCGACACCTTAAAATCACTTTGTAAGAGCATGTTTGATCACTGGAGGAAGACTGCAAAGACTGACACTAACACCCCCAACACAAACGGGAAATGACTAGAAGAATTCCATGAAGCCTATGAGAATGAGCATCAAATGCAGTAAGGAGAATAGGGGAAGGAATAACTTCTAGGGACTTGATAGTCTTCCAACATGACACACGTGGAAGCTCCTTCATCAAATACAGTTTGAAAGAGAGTATTCTTTTGATATGTAGATTTAATCTGGAAATCCATGTGATGAGGGAGTCTCTTCTTAACACTTGACATATCAAATGTAATAATAAGGGAGTTCTTCAAATCTACTTATCTGATCGTAGTGAGAATTACACTCATTTGTGTAGGACACGATTATATTACCTCTAATTCGGACATAACATAAGGGATCTGAGCCAGATCTTCGACAATAGAATAGTTATGACCAACCCTAGCATTGGTATTGACAGAAATGTTTTTTTTAGAGCCTTTCAGCATATGAGGTATAGAATCAACTGTGAGCCTCTCGATATGGAGTGGCTTTGGGGTATTAGAAGTAGCCTTAGCCTTAGAAGGTTTAGAATCACCATAATCATGTGATCTTGTAGCATTTTCAACATGAGATATCACCATATATACATTCGATGTGGGTTCCCCATCCTGGTTTCCCCCTGTGGGGGTTCCAATACTAGCATTAGTGCTAGCAAGCATTTTCTACCCTTGGGGAAAAGGGTTAGTCAACACAGCTTGGGAACTTGAAGAACCTTGCTGGGCTAACAAGCAATTAGCATCCTAAATCTTAGGGAAAAGATGGGTAATATGATCCCCATTGCATAAGTTGCATGGGAATTTTACTTTCTTTTTTTATTCCTTTTTTTCCTCTCCAGTATCATTACTGGGATTGTTCACATGTCCCTTCCCAACCTTATCTTTCTTCTTACCACGTCCCTTCTTATTCCCTTCAGATTGTTCGTTTCCTTTGGGATTTGAAGATTGGACAACATTAACTGCTAAAGGTTGGGAAGGAATAGACACTGAAGACATAACCTGTGCTGGAGAAGAAGATTGTAAAGACAACTGCTGCAATTGATTCAACAGGTTAGTCGTACTACTATCGATTGACCCTACAATACCATTAGCATGGGGTCTTAGATTAGGTTTGGTTAGATCGATCTTCAATCGAGGAGAATCAATCATAATCTTGTAAAGGAATCCAGACTAAGAATTTATGAGTTCTAATTGATGGGATCTAAATATGGTTTGTTCTTCAGAGAACACTCCAGAGAGTGAGACATCCTTAGAAATCTCCAGTTGCAAAGATTTCAAAAACCATTACATAAGAAACTCATCAGGGATATATGCCTTAATTAGCCTCTTCTTTCTATGCCACTCTTGGATGTGGTCAGAAATGTGAGTTGCTTTGTTTTGTTCAAAAATGGCTAAGAGCTCAGTTTGAGCATCATATCAGATAGGCAACTGAAAATGATTTAGAAACATAGTAGCCAATTCACCAAATGTAGAAAAGGTACCCCCTCTAAGCTCAATATACCACTTTGCAATGTTTCCAGTTAGGGTGCATTGAAATTATCTCAACCCGATTGAATCATCAATCAAGGAAATAGATGAGCACCACAAATGGAATGTGGTTATATGATCAGCCAGATCCTCTCCAAACTTCCCTTCAAATTTTAGAATATCAGATGGAATTTTGGTGGGGATCGGAGGCCAAGCTGTATTATATCGGATCATATTTCTTGTCAATTTCGAAAGATATGGCAAGTTCAAATTTTCTAGAAATGGTAGGTGTGAAGGAACATGAGAATTCCACCCTCTAAGAGTAGAATTTCTAACATTAGAAAAATATTATCCTCGATTTGGAGAGGCACCAGGTTGGCTCGGGTTACTTGTAGAAGGACCTGAACCATAAGGAAATACTTGTGGCCCAGAATTATTCAGAGGGTATCCACCTGCTACCACCGGGTAACCATACATAGGGTAGTTTCCTCCTAGCAGAACATTGAAAGAAGGGGAAATACCTTGATAAGGATTCATTGCACTAGCTAGTGGATGAAAGACTTGTGAGGTCTTGGTAGAAGGGAAGGGCATACTCACCTATTTCCCAAATAGATGGGATAAGTTCCCAGTTCCTAAACGACTAACTAAAGGATTTTCCCATCCTTTAATTCCTTGGAAAAGATTATCATTTTGAGCCTGTCTAGAGAAAGGTACAGATCCTAACTTCAAAGATGGATTGGAAGGAGGAATATGACCACTTCCAAAAGAAAAACCCTTGAAAATATGTTGAACCACTTGACATAAAAGTCATGGATGTGGAAACAACAAATGGGAAGGTTGAAGGAACTGAAGGAATCCCACTAGATGACATCCCAAAAGGATAGGCACCAGTGAAAGGGGCGGAAGGTTGGGTGCCCCCACTTGAACCCGGAATGGAGGTAGAGCCAACAATTATTGTATTAGGCATAACAATAGAGATAGAAATACTACCCCCTCTTGCAATCGAAGGAGGGGTTGCACACCAGAAGTATTAGTAGCCATACTTACGCCACTAACATTAGCCATCGAGAAAAAAAGGAGAGTAAACAAGGCTTTCCAGCTTTTGAGTCGGGGTACCCACATAATCGACAAGGTAAGGAAGATTGGAAGAAAGATGTCTTGAAGGAGTCATGGGGGACTCAAGTACGTCTTCAATATCAGCCTCATCATCCAATTGGAAGAGCACCCTAGTAAGGATCAGAGCGTTTATGTCCAAATTAGGAATTGAACTAGGTTCACCTTGGGAAATGAGAGCCCCTGGAGAAGGGTTAATCTTTGATGCGTCAGCTTCTACTAGTTTAAAATCACCAAAAAAAAATCTCCTACACCTTCTAGATGAAGGCTCGACGCTCCTAGACCGATGAATTGGTAGAAAAACCACTTTTAAATATTAAGAGAACATTTTAAAGACTCAAAAATAAAAGCTTATGGCAATATATGAGCAAAGAGGACTCACTAAAAGTACCTAAAGATACAACCAAACAAGAAACTTCAAGTATTTCAGCTTCGGGTGATTAGGACCGGACACCAAAATACAAGAAAGCAAAGATAAGGACCTTCCGAAGATAGTTTGGTATAATTACAGACCAAGTCTACCAGCGAAGGTATCAGAAACATATACACGAACCTCCAGAAAATATCTTTTTCTAGTGCAATTACCCGAGATTCGCAAGGGAGCCCTCTAGAAGTACTATGTAAGTGATGCACCATCTATCTCAGGTACCACAAGAATTCCCCCCCGCAGTCACTTTTACGGTCTCGAGGATATGAAACTAAGGTCACCAGTTTGTAATCAAAAGCTGGGCGAAACAGTTGTGGGCACATGATCCAACAAGTAGGAGAAGGGGTATCTTTCTTTCCTTATCTTCAGACGTCCTTGTGCTTAACTCATGTGTTCGAAGAGTTTTCCTGGACAAACTAGCGAAACTATATTTGCACTCTTTAATCAACTTCTATGTTTCAGTTTAGAGTAGCCTTGGAGAGTTTTCTCTCCACACACCTATTTCAAGGCCCTAAATTCCCTAGACTAATTGATGTATCTATGACAAAAACAAAAATTTAGTTAATTTTAAATTAAGCGCTTGATTTAATTGGTTTTTATTTAGGTCACGAGTAGTGGAAGTGTAACTCGTGATGTTCTGACGCAAAAATAAACCAATAGAAAACTAGGCTACATGCAAATGAAACTTCTTTTTCTTCAATGAAAAGTGATCCCTACAAGGTTCTACGAGAAATATATGAAAGTAAAAACTCTTTTCTTTTTCCTTTAAACACATTCACACATTCAACATCTATCAAAAGAGACTAAAATGCATGCTAAAATGCCTAAAAGCGAGATTCTATAGAATGCTCTAAACAAACAAATGTGTTCTTTCAAAGATCAAAAGATAAAATTTCACAAACAAAGAGAAACAAATATCCAAGAAAAGATATCCCAAACAAAGTAAATTTGAACCTCAAGTAAAGATTTGAACACATGTTGAAAAGCAAAAATACCCAAAAACCAAAAGCCAAAGAAAAGAAAAGAAAAAACAAATGTTTTTTCTCTTTTTCTTTTGAAGGACTTGCGACAAAAGTTTCAAGAGGGAAAAGCAATCAATCACTTTAAGACCAAAATCAAGTGAAAAGACTCAAAACTTCACAAGCCATAAACAATCACTAATATTCTAAGACTAAAGTGAATAAGAGACAAAAACACTTAAACAAATTGACTTGAAAGATACCTAAAAGATTCAGAAAGACAGAAATCTTTCAAAGAACCAAAATCCTTCACTGAACCAAAATTGCAAAGACCCTTCTCAAGTAATAAAAAAGAAACCAATTGAGTCAACTTCAAGAATGGAAAGCGAAGTAATTAAATGATTGGATTATAAGAAAGTTGAGAACCAACTCACTACCCCAAAAGCATAGAACATTCAAACACTTCACAAAGAAGGTTTGAAACCCAAACTTCAAATGCAAACACTTCGAAAAAAATGCAAACCCTAGGTTGACAAAATATTTTTGTAAAAGGAGATAAAGAAACTGATATCAGCAACAAACAAGACCATTCCAGATAGTAGCTGACTTCAAGAAAGCAAAAAAACAAGACTACACCCTTGGTTGAAGGCAAAACTTGAAAAAATTCAAATTTTTCTAAATATACATGACTGTGTAATAACAGACCCACGTATACACACGACTATTTCTGAATAAAGTAGTGCATACGACGGTTTCTTTGGCAGAAATCACATATGTATGCTTTTGTATACAACAAAAAGAGAGTATTTAAGAAAAGTAGGAAAAAATAAAAAGATAGACCTGATCTAGAAGATCAATCTGATTGCCCAGACTAAAAATGAGTCAACAATACTGGAAAAATCAAGAAACAAGAAATAAAAGCTCAGATCAAGGGAAAAACAACCCTTCTAGGAAATACGTGACTGTATTCCCTAATGGATTCGCCAGTTCTGTTGGCGGGAAAAACTTCGCTAAGGTAAGGGTTGAAAACCTCAACAGATCGAAGGTAGATAATAAAAAAGAAGCATGCATTCAAACAAGAAAACTATATAAACTACACAAGTTGGGTTTGTGAGGAGTACTTGTAGGTCCTACATTTGACGTCGATCCCGTAGGGTCAAAATCCTCTACTTCCTCCAAGCGAGCAGATCTACAACACAGTTCAAAGAAGCATATACATAACAATTAGTTCAAAGTGCATGCATAATAAACATGTTAGATCATCAAGAAGAAACATATAAATCATGACATATTACACATGAATCATAAAAAACATGAAATCATAACATATCGAAAACGAGACATAGCTTCGTTATTGATATCAACAAAGAGTAGTGGATAGATACAACCTGATCCAACTACATCACCAAAAAAATCTTTCTCCAGATTCGTCCATCCCAAGCCTCAAAGATCACCTCTCAAGCATGTGTGAAAGGGTGCCATATAATAAAGGATGAGCATCTATGCAAGGAAACAAGGGTTTCTTATGACTGGGAGTGCAAGAGGCACAAGGAAAATTAGACTTGATCTAGGGACCAAAAAGAATATAATGTCAATATCCTATCTCCTTGATGTATTATGCCTTCCCATGAGTTGTATAAATACCACCATAAATCAATTGATTTAGTTAGCCCTTGGGCTCTTGTAGGTGGGATTTCGGTGAAATCCATAAACCCCACCCCAAAATTAGGATACTATTTTATTTTTTCATATTTAAAATAATATATGCATGCTCTGTATTACGGTACCCGCGTGTGTACATGCATTTTAAAGGGCAAAGTTGCATATGGAATTCAAAATATTATTATTTAACAAATGATCAAGTCTGTATGGGAAAGGGCTGCCCAAGGCCATACCAGAGCATCAAAACTACAGGAGTGTTGAATGATGCTATAACACCATATAAAGATAAAAATTAGATAAAACCTAAAATCACAAACCAATTAGTGCTTACTAATTCCAATATAATTGAAAAAATTGACTGTTATAACAACAAAAAATATGAAATAACCAATTTACAATTAAACATTCATATCACAATTGTTAGTTCAAAACCTATGGAGGGATCAAGGTGACATTATTTTAGGTTCACCCTACATGGAAACCCTCGGTTTCTTCACTGTGAATACAAAGAAGAAGTTTTTGACATTTTCTTAAAAAAAGGAAAAAAAATAACGCTACAAGATCTTACAGTGAAGACGAATTCAGTAATATTAGAAGACATACTAGATATCTCAAAAGTCAATTTTCAAGAAGGTAAAAAAGTACTACAAAATATGCAAAGAAAAGTTGACAAGATCACTGCTGAAAAAAAATGAAGAAATTTCATGACTTAAAGACCATAGTGAAAGACTACTAACACAAATTAAGAAGCTTAAAAAGGACAAGAATTCATTGGAAAACAAGGTACAATAACTTATCGAGAAGGAACCATCAAATGTAGAAGTCCAAGATGAAGAGAAAGGCATACATACTGATCCAGTGAATATCTTAATTCAAGAAGAAGGAAAATCGGTTGAAGAAAAGACACACTTAGATGTTGCAGTTTAGATGATAAACATTCCAAGTGGATTTTTGTAACCAACTCAACAACATCATCACCTGAAGTAAATTATACTATCGCCACACACATGATAGGGGAAAGACAAACCAAAAAAACCCTTTATCTACATATGAATTATAGGAACATACATCCCAATCAATCTATGAATCCATATCACTCTGAACATAAACAACAAACTTATGTTCTGAAGACTACTAATGTCAGTACAATTGAGTCTTGTGATAACAATTCACACGAAGTATATAGTATCCACAAGATTCCATAGAATATTAATTTAGGATGGTTAGATCTATTCTCAGTGCGACAATTTTGTTGATCGTTTAGAGGATCATATCGTCTTGTTTCGATGAAGATGATAGTTCCGAGACAAGAAGACATCCGAAACAGAAAAATAAGATCAAGATTTTCGTGAGTAAGATTTGAGGACACAGCTTTTTTAGGAGGAAACAAATGTTATGAATAATATATATATAAAAATAGTAAAAATAATATAAATAATAATATACATAAACAATGATTAATTAACTAATAATTAGTAGTAAAGAGGCATGTCTCTGCAGACACAGCCGTTAGTGAAATGGTCCTTACCTAGCTATATATATAGGACCCTCACTTTCATTTTTATCATCATTACTATTCATACATTTTAATATATATTCTTGTATCTTCAATGGAGATATTCCAAGTCTTTTGGAATATTTGACTTAAGTACGAACTTTGTTCGTAACACTATACATTTGGGTAATTATAGAGTGATTTAGTTTAGACACTTTTAGATAAATTTTGGGCATTTTCCAACAATTCTCCCACCTCCCTCGAAAAACCTTTATATGTAGAATTCTAACCCCCTCTTCAGGTTTCTCTCTTCACTAAAAGGTTTGTAAAAAGATACCATTTACCAGATTTTGATTTGGAAAAACAAGTTATGGTCTTTGATAGGGGACCTTTACATTTCCCCCAACGCACTTGACTTAAAACCTTATTGCATCTAACATCTTAATTGTCATGTATTCATTTTTTGTATTTTTTTATAAAAATATATATTAGTTTAGGAGTCTCTATTCTCATATTGTTTTTTTTAAAACAATGTAACAAATTACTCAAAACAAATAATTTATGATGTATGACAATGGAATACATCTCTACTCATTCATAAACTTATCTCATAAACATATTACAATGTTCACCATTTCATTTTTTTCATGTAATTTTGTTTAAATTTTAAATTTTAATTATTTAATTCAACACTTACATAATTTTAATATATATATTTTTTATAAAAATGTTTTAATCAATTCATTTTAAAATAATATTTAATTTGATTTATTTTAAAATCCCTAATATATTTAAAAGCATTGTAGATAATACACTAAATCTTTGAGTCACATATTTCCCTGTATACCTTAAATTCCCAATTACATTTGTTGGATCGATTCACATATATTTAATTGTGTTATAAATTCCCTTAAACCATTTAGAAACATTGAAAGTGGTCATATCGATTCCTTATTTCTTTTATTAGCACATATTGCAGTGCCAACATAATTTCTTAAAGAAATTAAGACAATCCTCAACAAAGGAATGGGACTTGAAAATTAATTTATATATATATTCCTTATAAAAATGTTTTAATCAATTCATTTTAAAATAATATTTATTTTGATTTATTTTAAAATCCCTAATATATTTAAAAGCGTTGTAGATAATACACTAAATCTTTGATTCACATATTTCTCTGTATAATTTAAATTCCCCATTCCATTTGTTCCATCGATTCACATATATTTAAATGTATTATGTATTTAAATGATCCATTTACAAACTTTGGAAGTGGTCATATCGAGTCCTTATTTTTTTATTGACACTTATTGCAGTGCCAACATAATTTCTTAAAGAAAATAAGACAATCCTCAACAAAGGAATGGGACGTGAAAATTAACAAGGGGAGTGGTAGGGCAGCAAGTCTCTGCTTTTAGCAGGCCTTGGCCAAAAAATTGAGAATGATAATTTATCGAAAAAACGATAATGATAATTTGTTTTTAAATCACTGCGCTGGATTATATTCGACTGAATCAAAACTTTATACTGTCGACGAATCACAGAGGAAACCATGCCAAGCATTTATGTGTGATTCTCTCGATAACTCGATTTGTTATCGATGCAGCTTAATGTAAATGAGACTTATCACTGTAAATTAACCTGAACATTAGTGATAAGAAATAGAAGTTATATCTAGATTGAAATCTCATAATGATTATTCTCTCTATCCTACTATTCATAGGTAAATATATGTAGGAAATAATACAATATCTAGTAATTTGGATTGTTTGAGGGAATATGTCAACTTGTGTATGTAGGAAATAATACAATATCTAGTAATTTGGATTGTTTGAGGGAATATGTCAACTTGTGTAGTAGATTTGGAAAATGAAATCTATGTCTGTGTTATAAATTATCTAACCAAATTCCTTTTACTACAATAACATAAAATTAAAAAATGCTCATGAAAAAAGTTCGAACCTCAATGGAGTTGTTGTTATTGTAATCAAAATAATTGAAACTTGAAAGAGTGAAAGCATGGGTTTGGGTCTTCCGGCATGCATGAATTGCAACTAATGACACTAAAACAAAACATTGAACATTGTTGAAATATTGAAAATTCATTTTCAATAACTGACAATTTGTTCAAGTGGCCAGCTATGAGTTTAAAGTCTCAGTTGCTTTTGCCTACCGACCAAATTTACTTAAGCAACTGAATTGGAAAAATGACAGATGCATTTTATTTATTAGTGGGGGAATCCATGCATCTAGAATAAGAGTGGAGGAATCAACTAAGGAAGCAAAGCTGAACTTAAAACTAGAGAATTATAGAGTTGAACGTGAAACCGAAGAATTACATATTTGTAAGATGTAGCCTGAGATGAAAGGTCTCAACGGAAGGGTGTTGGAGTTGTGCCATGTAGAATATGTTGCAACTTTCTGGGCAAAGCACAAGCTAGAGAAGTTTAATGATGTCAAGCTTGAGAAGTTTAAGAAACATCAAGCGAGAGAATTATAACAAACATTAAATATTAGTGAACTAATGCTAGCATTACTTCACTTGAAAATAATGTCATGCTCATATCCTAATGCCAATTCCAATGTGCGCCTAAATACATGCTTATATATTAATGTCAATGTGAGCCTCTTCCGCTTAGGGAAGAGACCAAATAAAATAGTGAATCTTGTTTGAACTAAAACTCTAGTTATCAATAAAATGTGGTAAATGTAAACTTTGGTTAAAAGTAAAATATCATTGAAACTTCAGCGTAAAACAAAGTTTTGGTCATTTATTTTTGTGCAGAGACTAATGGAAAAGCTCTCACTGATTACTATAGTCCAATGGGCAAGGACTAATAAGACGATGGAGAAAATGCAAGAATTTATTCTTTCTCTTAGAAGTTATATAATCCTGGATAATTCAAGATCTATGAATAATGAAATCAATAATAAAGAAGTGTTATTACAGTCATAATGTTGTTATTGATTTTGATTATATTAAAACAAGAAAACAAATCTCATACATCAATTTAATGTTTAACTTAACATGACTCTAAAATTATTAAATAATTATTATTATTAACAAATTTAATTATAAACATGTAAAAAAAATAAAAAATAAAAAACAAATAATAATATAGTTTTTTTTGTTGGTCTAATCCAAGGTGATTCAAACTTTGAATCTCATATTTTACATATTACATTATAACAAGGTGATCACCAATTAAGCTACACCCCATGGGCAAACAATAATATAGTTATTTATTATTATTTTGGATAATTAAAATTAAGAAATATTAATTACTTCATTGTTAAGTCTACTAGCCTATCTTAATTGCGAATCTATGAAACTCTTAGAGAAATCAAATCTCTTTTCACTCTAAAAGAAATTTGCATCTCAAGAAATCTCATCCCTCTCTAATCTTGGTAGATGGAAAACTAAGATAAATCTAAACTAATTTAATTATTAATTTTATGTTTTATGTTTTATTTAATTTTGACAGATTCAACAACCTTTTTTTTTGTTGGAATTCAACAAATTTTCTTTTTTTGTTGGAATTCAACAATTTTTCTTCTTTTTTTCGTTGGAAAAATCTGGCCAGATCAACCCCGAAGGGAATCTTTTAAAGCTCGTCGGCCAGACTAGCAGGGCCTAACCCCAAGGGTGTCGAAGAGGAGAATTGAACCTGTGCCCTGTAGAAATTTTGAATAATATGACACTTATTCACACAAATTATCCCGATTATACACTATTGTGGAATACATGCATAATACATAACCTCCTCTACGTTGATCATCAATTTAGCAGCATTAAAACAATGAAACATCAATCGCATGCGCACATTAACACAGTATGTAACCCAGGGAAAGCATACAGCTGAAAACCCCACACTATCTGTATATTATAATGATTGAGAACATGTAACAATACATAGTACAATACTCCTCGCAAGTACTCAGTACTATCTCCACCTGTTACACACAAAACTAGCTTAGATCCGAACAAGTCACAGGTTCAAATCTCCTCTGCTACTTTGCTTGCCTCCACTGCACAATCCCGCAAGAGAATCATGTGAGCACAAGCTACAATTTCCTTGATATTGGCCCACACTATGCAAACCTCATTGACATTACTCAATCCATGCATGTGCAAATCTCATGCACAACTGATAGTCACAACTCACCCTTTCACTTACCTCTAACACCTGTCTCTGTTGAACTGTCCATGCACTGAGTTAACTGATGTATTCTTTAGTTGCTTTATTAGTTAATAATTAGTGAATTAATTAATAATTAATTCACACAACTCATTACTAGTGTATTATTTAGTTAGACTAAATACAACTAGTTCAACTAAGTCAAACTGAACACAACTCCATCAAATCCACATCCAACTCCACAGAACTCACATGCATGAGTTCTAACTGAAGTCCTCCATGCAATAGCTCAACTAACACATAAGAAACCACGTGATTCCTTCTGTCAGCTGCATGTGCCACATCCGTAGCTCGAACTGAAGTGCTCCAAGAGAATAAGATAATGTTTAGATTCCAAATATTATTAAGAGCTAATAATATTCGATTGTTTCTATTTTTAGCTTGGCAGTCTAAAAATAGACTCTGATCACTCCGTTGTGAACCAAAAATAGAAGTCCATCTATTTTTCCCAACATGACCAATCATCCATAAACAACATCCTGCAACTCATATACCATGATCCATATGTCTAAAAATTGACATAGTCTAAAAATAGACTTTGCGCCAAAAATAGCCTGCGGGACCACTTAGTGAAGGCGACTCCTTTCCACTAAGCTCCATCATCTTGTTGCATTTTCAACACTCCCTCTCAACAAGATATGGATTATCTGCAACCCCTATCCTACCTCTGTAATGTTCTGCATGCAACACATTTGCTCGGTCCACTTGCTCCAACAACACTTAGAACAAAACCACTCCCAACTGACCACTCTATTGGGCTAGGAACATACTCTGATGCTGAAGCTCTACCTGCTGCTGACAAGTGCTCCCTCTCTGACATCTGCGCTACTGCAACATCTGCATGCATCTCGCACCATTGCATACTCTCTGTGCCACCTAGCACTGTGCAAAACACTTGTGCCTCTCGCATTGCTGCAGCCTGCTAGCTATGCGTTGTCCTGGGATTCCCTGCACTGTCGCTCTCTTTGCCGCTCCATCTACATCTGTCTCTACCCAATCAGTGAGTTCCTGCTACTCTACATCGGGGCTCTTGTAGCAAGGTCTCATCTAAGAGGTTGGGTACCTTAAGGATCCTGCCCCTCCACCTTGGGACGATCAATCCACATCACCCCACTTCCTACCTAGAGGTATGGCTACAGGCGATCCCTCAGCCCACCTGGCTCGAAGTTTCCCCCTACTGGAAGTCTATGCATGAGTAGATGTCTCTACTCGATCTCCTCTCAGCTTCCCTTGTTGTCGTTGCTCCACAACCTCCTGAAGCTTCTACACCAATCGTGGCTCCTCCACAATCGTCTGAGACTTCTTCTGGCTCTGCATGTTGAGAGGTAATATACGCTCCCTCTCAACCACCAAGTCTCCATCAGTTGCCTCGCTGCTCAAGGCTTTGCATGCATCTTGAACCTCAAGAGCATATAGGTTCTTGACTTGTGAACCAATCTACTTCACCTGTCTAGTGATGATGTGTCTAAGGAAAACCTTTCCCTTACTGAAGACTACATCATAGCCTCTGTCTTCCAGCATCACGATCGACACCAAGTTTCTCTTTAGTCCTGGTACATACTTGACATCGGTCAAGGTAAGGCGAGCTCCATGCTCCCTCTGAAAAATAACCATCCCTACACCTGAGACACTATACTTCTCATCATTACCCATCCCTATGAGTATCTGGAGATCTTTTTCCTCCAAAGTACTGAACAAACTTTTGTCACCGGTCATGTGGAAAGAAGCTCCACTATCAAAAAACCAACCACTTCCCACCATAGATGAAACCATGCATGCGAAGAGTGTGAAATCCAACGCAAACTGTGAAGCAAGTGCCTCACCTTCAGATCCTTCCCAGGATCCCTTCTTGGACTTCTTCTTTGGGCAATTAATAGCATAATGGCCCAACTCATGACAACGAAAGCATCTCACCTTCGACTTGTCAACCTTCTTCCCATCATTGGAAGAACCGGATTCGAAAAGAGAACCCTTCTCCTTCCCCTTTTTCACCTCACTCGCTAAGGCACAGTTCTCCTCATCATGCATGCATGAAGAACTGTCTCTGGTGCTCCGTCTGATCTCCTCTTGCACAAGATCCGACCAAAGTCTCTCCCATCCTGGAAATTTCTCCCGACCATTGATAGAGTCCTGATAGGAATGCCAACTCTTCGGAAGACCAAGGAGAGCCAAGCTCACCAAGTCCTCATCATCGACAGTCACCCCCATACTTCCCAGCTCATCCCGGCATTGGGTGAACTTCGTGAGATACCTGTGCATACTGTCTCCATTTTCACACTTAATGTTTCTGAGTTTATCCTTGAGCGCGAACTTCCTCTGGTCGCTCTTGCTTTGGAATAGATCTGTCAATGCTTTCCACATCAATTATGGAGAAGCCTTTCCATGCAGGCTAGACACAATGTGATCCTTCACGCCCTCCAATAGAATCCTTCGACACTTTGTTGTCTTCTTTTGCCAAGCATCAAATTGCGCAGTATCAGTAGGCTTTGGGACCTCAGCCTTTATGAACTCCTTCAGCCCATTATCATCTAACACCGCCTCCATCCCGTCCTTCCATGCAATATAGTTCGAGCTGCCCTCAAGAGCATACTCCAATCGCAATTCGTTGAAAGGCATTGCAACGTTGACACCAAGAAAACACTGCTGCAAAGTCGAATTCCACCAACTCAAAACTCAACCGCCTTTGATCTAAAATTCGTGAGAACAATGTATTTCTCGTACAGAGATTGATTGTATGGGCTTTTACTAGATATCTCACCTTCCAAAAGAAGGATGAATCCAGAGGCTACCTGGCCCAATTACAGACTTTGCCTGAAGAAATAAAATGTAAAAACTTTCTGAATAATAGATCTGATGATCAACAGCTCCGATACCATGTAGAAATTTTGAATAATATGACATTTATTCACAGAGATTATCCCGATTATACACTATTGCGGAATACATGCATAATAAATAACCTCCTCTACGTTGATCATCAATTTAGCAGCATTAAAACAATGAAACATCAATCGCATGCGCACATTAACACAGTATGTAACCCAGGGAAAGCATACAACTGAAAACCCCACACTATCTGTATATTATAATGATTGAGAACATGTAACAATACTCCTCGCAAGTACTCAGTACTATCTCCACCTGTTACACACAAAACTAACTCAGATCCGAACAAGTCACAGGTTCAAATCTCCTCCGCTGCTTTTCCTGCCTCCACTGCACAATTCTGCAAGAGAATCACGTGAGCACAAGCTACAATTGCCTTGATATTGGCCCACACTACGCAAACCTCATTGGCATTACTCAATCCATGCATGTGCAAATCTCATGCACAACTGATAGTCACAACTCACCCTTTCACTTACCTCGAACACCTGTCTTTGTTGAATTGTCCATGCACTGAGTTAACTGATGTATTCTTTAGTTGCTTTATGAGTTAATAATTAGTGAATTAATTAATAATTAATTCACACAACTCATCACTAGTGTATTCTTTAGTTAGACTAAATACAACTAGTTCAACTAAGTCAAACTGAACACAACTCCATCAACCCCACATCCAACTCCACAGAACTCACATGCATGAGTTCTAACTAAAGTCCTCCATGCAATAGCTCAACTAACACATAAGAAACCACGTGATTCCTTCTATCAGCTGCATGTGCCACATCCGTAACTTGAACTGAAGTGCTTCAAGAGAATAAGATAATGTTCAGAGTCCAAATATTATTAAGAGCTAATAATATTCGACTGTTTCTATTTTTAGCTTGGCAGTCTAAAAATAGAATCGGATCGCTCCGCTGTGAACCAAAAATAGAAGTCCATCTATTTTTCCCAACATGACCAATCATCCATAAACAGCATCCTGCAACTCATAGACCATGATCCATATGTCTAAAAATAGACTTTGCGCCAAAAAATAGCCTGTGGGACCACTTAGTGAAGGCGACTCTTTTCCACTAAGTTCCATCATCTTGTTGCATTTTCAACATGCCCTCTGGATCGGCGAGATACTTAACAACAAGGACTCAGCCAATTGAGATAACCCTTAAGGCTACAGATTCAACAACCTATTACTACATTTTTATCATTTATATTTTTTATTTTATTATAATTTTAATTTTATTGTGACTAAATCAAAATATTAATATCTTTTGAAATAATTACTAATGATAATAATTATTTAAATTAAAATTATATTTTAATTAGTATTTATGATAATTTTATATAATAATATAAAAATACAAATGAAATACATTATGCATTTTGATTATGTATTTTGATGTTTATCATGAATTAATATCTATCCAAAATTTACTAACAATTTCATTTACTAACCATTTAAAAAAATATTAAAAAAAAGTTCACTGTCATGGATGCTGCAAGATTTATACATTGCATTAATGGGTTGGCAGCTAAGTGGAAATAAATCCTGTAATATGGGCAGAAGACATAGAAATAAAAAAAAAGTGTGAAGAAATTATTGCAATACACTTAGACGGTAGAATTCATGAGGAAGTCCATGTGAAATAATTTAAAGATGGAGAGAAAGTGAAATATGGTGGTGATACAAGAAATTAAATATATGTATTGGTTGGTGCGTGGTCATCAACACGAAATTCGATGGTCTTCAGCCACGAGAAAATGACGTAAGGATTCTCCCACTTGTAGAAAACGTGTGTGAAAAGGGAAATTAACTGGAAAATTCAAACACAATTAAAAATTTCCGTATGAAGTGCAGCACAGAGATGAAATTTTTTGATATACACCAAAACACTGTAAATGTCATGTTAATGTGAAATAATTGAAAGATTACAGAGAAATTGAAATAAGCAGGAAAATTGAAAGACTAAAAAATGGCCGTGTGAAGTGCGGCACAGAGATTAATAGAGTGTGAGCAGCTTTTTCGTTGTACTCGAACACTGTAAATTTGATGAGAAGCCAGCCTGAAATAATTGAAAGATTATATAGAAAGGGATATAATTGGGTACAATTACGAAGGAAGTGTTGGAAAATTCTTGGGTTTGATGTAGTAATTCAATAAAAAAAAATATGGAAAAGAGAGATGAGTTGATTGGATGTTGATAAGATATTTATTAGTTTTCATTGATAGAAAAGTTGTTTACAGAATTACTCAAACACTGGAGTGTTAGAATTTTTTTTTTTTTATGGTGAAAATGGATTCAACACCATAAAAAAAAATTCAAAAATACCCAAAATCTTGAAGCTGGACAACAATATTTAGATTTCCAGAAAAGTTTGGGGGATTTTACCAAAATCTAGCCAGAAAATCTATTGTTTTCAGCTATTCTCATGTGTGAAAAGATCATGTCATGAGGAAATATGGTGCTATTCTCATGTGCGAAAAGATCATGTCATAAGAAAATGCAGTGTTTAGTTATTCTTCCATGTGAAGAAATCATGTCATGAGAAAATTAGTGTGTATAGCTAGTTATTCTTCCATGTGAAGAAATCATGGCATGAGAAAACGTTGTGTATAGCTATTCTCCCATGTGAAGAAATCATGAGATGTACCGAGGGTGTGTAGCGATTCTCCCTGAAGAAACCATGAGATGTACCCAGGATATATAGCGATTCTCTTGTGTGAAAAAATCCTGACATGTACCACGGGGAATCAACAAGAATTGATGAATTGAAAGAAAGTAGGGAGAATTTATACACAAGAAGAAGATTGATATGATGGGTACTCATGAGTCATAATGTGAACATAGATTCAACCCTAGAAAGGAAGTATCATAATTGATACCATGGACGGTCCTTTACAAATTCAAATTTCTATCAACTGGGTTTAGCATTGTATGAATCTTCACAAAAAAAAATCGACCCTACCAACTTCCAACTTGTGGTACTCTAAACCAATATTCATAAGCTGACAATCCTCTTGAATGAGTGGTTTTTTCTGACTACTTTTAAGCCAATCCCTGTACACCACCAACTAAGAAAGTGTTGTTAAAGAATGAAAACATTTTAATACAAATACTCCATTACATAACTCCATATAGTTACACAAGTGCCTAAATGGTAAAACTAAATTTACTGAGGTAATTACATTATTAACATTAATTGTTGCCATTCTTTAACAATCTCAACTTTGACAGTAGTTTTCCTAATCCATTGCCCATGCTCATTCATTATATTTTCTACAAGCTAAGAGAAGCCAAATACCATCACATCTTCTCTACCAATATTGGCTTCGTGAACATGTCTACACAATTCTCCTATGTATGGACCTTCTTGAGAGCTACTTTGTCACCATCGATCACATGTCTTACAAAATAATACTTTACATCAATGTGCTTAGCCTTGCTGTGATAAGTTGGATTTGTAGCCAAATGAATAACACTTTGACTGTCACAGAATACATTCACTTTCTCCTATGTCCTTCCACACTCATCAAGTATAGCTTTCAACCAAATTGCCTTTTTACAAGTATTAGAAGAAGCTATATATTTTACTTCATTAATGGACAAAGCAACTATTTCTTGAAGCTTTGACATCCATCTAATTTCTCCACTTGCAAGAGTAAAGACATATCTTGTAGTAGATCTCTTTTCATCCAAATCATTGACATAATCAATGTCCACATATCCGCAAACTTAATCTCCATAACCATTAAAGATGATACAATGGTCACTTGTGCCTCTCAAATACCGAAGCACCCATTTCACTACTCGCCAATGTTCTTCTCTTAGATTTTCCATGAAACTGCTCACAACTCTAACTGCATGTGAAATTTCAGGTCTTGTAGATATCATCACATACATTAAATTGCCTATTGCATTTGCATATGGTACACGAAACATATACCTTTTTTCTTCATCAGTTCTAGGACTCAAGCTCGAAGAAATCTTAAAATGGGAAGCTAAAGGAACATAAACAGGTTCTACATTGTCCATACCGAACTTTGCAAGTACTTTCTCCGCATATTTTTGCTATGATAACTAGAGCTTTCCCTTTTTCCTATCTATGTGTATTTCCATGCCCAAGATATGTTTTTCTGCTCCAAGATCCTTCATATCAAATGTCCTAGAAAGTTGAGCATTTAACCTGTTGATTTCTTCCATGTGTTTTCTTACAATAAACATATCGTCAACATACAAAACCAAGATAATGAATATCCCATTGAAACTCTTAAGATACACACAATGATCATACTCACTTCTATTAAATTTCTGGCTCACCATGAAGGAGTCAAACTTCTTGTACCACCGCTTGGGAGACTACCTCAGGCCATACAATGCTTTCCTGAGCTTGCAAACTAATCTTCTGTTGCGACCTTGTACAAAACCTTCAGGTTGTTCCATATAGGTCACTTAATCCAAATCTCCATGAAGAAAGGTTGTTTTAACATCTAATTTTTCTAACTCAAGATCAAGTAATGCAGTTAGTGCTAACATGGTACGAATAGAAACAAGTTTTACAACTAGTGAAAAAATCTCATGAAATTCAATACCTTCTACCCGAGAATACCCTTTTTCTACCAGCCTCGCCTTATATCTTTCAATATTTACATCAACATTTTGTTTCAATTTGAAGACCCATTTGCATTTGAAAACACTTCTCCCTTTAGGAAGTTCTACTAGATCCCACGTATTGTTCTTGGCTAAGGAACCTATTTCCTTATCCATAGCCTTCTTCTATTTTTCACTATCCACATTATCCATTGCTTCTTGATAACAAGAAGGCTCCCTATCTTCAATAATCAATGCAATAGATGAAGAAGAATCTTCATACCTTTTGGGTGTTTTTCTTTCCCTTGTGGACCTCCTTAGAGTGATTCGTTGCTGAACTGGTTGCCGAGTTTCCTTTACATCTTCTTCACCTTTTTCTTCAAATGTCTCTTCTTCCTTCTGACTTTTCGAAAAGTTCGAGCCTCCCACTAAATTTATTGATTTGGTGATACTTGTTCATGTTCAACTTTTCCAACATCGAATTTTAGAAGAGAAAATTCATCAAATGTTACATCTCTACTAATGACTATCTTACATGAAAAAGGATCCCACAACTTGTATTCTTTCCTTATATTGTCATATCCAATAAACACATAACATTTTGCTTTTGGGCCTAACTTTGTTGATTCTTTGGAATAAGAGCATAGGCATCACAACAAAAAATTATTAAATGTGAATAATCACAAGATGAACTTGACCAAAGTTCTTCAGGAATTTTACAATTAATGGAAACTGAAGGTTATCTATTTACCAAATAACAAGTAGTGGATACTACTTCTTCCCACAACTCCTTCTACAGATTGGCATTGTTGATCATGCTTTTAGCTCTCTCATTAAGAGTCTGGTTCTTACATTAAACAATGCTATTTTGTTGAGGAGTATAGACAACAATTTTATGTCGAACAATCCCTTCATCCTTACAATATTGTTCAAATTCTAAGGAAGTAAATTCACCGCCATTGTCAATTCTTAAATATTTAATTAATTTTCATGTTTTATTTTCAACCATAGCTTTAAACTGTTTAAAGACATTAAATACATCAACTTTTCTTTTTAACCAATAGATCCAAATTTCCTGGAGTAATCATCAATAAATTTTATGAAGCAAGACACACCCCCATAAGGCACTGTAGGAGATGGTCCCCAAAGATTAGAACGAATATATTCCAAAATTCCTTTATTATTATGACTTCCGGTTTTAAAGTTTTATTTACATTGTTTTCCATATACACAATGTTTGCAAAAATCCAAATTCAATGATTTGAAATTAGGAAGTAATTTGTGATTCATCAATACCTGAAGGTCATTTTCACTCATGTGGCCTAGTCACTGATGCCATAAGTGAGTATCTTCTTCTGCCTTCTCAGATACAGTCCCTGCCTGACTGACTTGAGTCTGCAAAGGTTTCCGATCTTCTCTGCCTTCATAAAAATCAGAGCGCCCTTTGAAACTTTCAACACTCCACCTTGACCTGTAAACTTGTAACCTTCCGAGTCCAATACTCCCAAAGAAATAAAATTATTTCTCAACTCAGATACATGTGTAACATTATTCAATTTTCTGACTGTATCATTATATATTTTAATTCTGACATTTCCCATCCCAACAATTTGAAAAGATACATTATTACCCATAAACACAAAACTACCATTCACAACTTGATATGAAGTGAACCAATTTCTGTGTGGACTCGTGTGATGAGAAGCACCAGAATCTAACAACCAATTTTCATAATGTTAAGAAACATTGCAAACAGGTAAAACTTCATCTACCATACCTAATTCATCAAATAAAACTTCTTTAATCATACTTGACTCAACTTGATTTGCTTCCTTCTTTGGGTTTTCAACGAACTCCTTTCTTTTCTAGTAGTCTTTCTAGAGATGCCATGTTTTGTTGTAATTCCATCATTTGAATTTACACTTCTTTCCTTTTGATTTTGATCTAGAATAACTTCTTTCTTTCTCCCCTCTTTCCTTAGACCGTCCTTTGAATACCATGGCTTCTAGCATGGAAGTTTCAATGCCAGACTTCCTCCTCCGTACTTATTTAGATAACAAAGCTCCCACAACGGAATCAAATTCCAAAAATTCGGTTGTGCTCAAACTGATACAAGTCACAAAATGATCCCAAGACTCAGACAAGGAACACAACAAAGTAATAGATTTATGTTCTTCTTCAAAGTTAACATCCATATTTGACAACTGACAAATAAGTGTATTAAATATATTTAAGTGTTCTGCAATTTTAGTATCCTCCTTCATCGAGAGACTATGAAATTGTTTCTTCAAATATATTCTATTGGTTAAATATTTGGTCATATACAATCCCCACGAACCTGCTGCTGAGGTTTCTTCAACAATGTTGAAGAGAACTTCATTTGACAAGCACAACCTAATGGTATTGAGAGCTCGGGCATCCAAGTCCTCGCAATCCAAATATGTCATACTAGCAGGTTTCTTTCGAACCCCATCTGATGCTTTGTGCAATCCTTGTTGCACCAACAAATCATGTACCTTCAGTTTCAACAATGCAAAATTGTTCTTACCGGTGAACTTCTCCACCTCAAACTTAGCATTAGCCACTTTAGCCATTTCTTCCTACACGGATTTGTGCCATTTTAGCCATTTCTTCTTATGATGAATGAACAACTTTACAAAACAAATGAATTTATATGTGATTTTGAAGTTTTTGATACTCTTTTCATTAAAACATTTTTTTTTTGGAAATTTTTGTAAATATTTAATTTTTAAATAATTTTGAAATTTGTAAATTGTTTTTTAAAATCTATGTTTCATTACTGAGAAATATATATATTTTAATTTTATTCTCATATATAATAATAATAATAATAATAAGTTAATATTAAAATTACATTTCTTTTGAATTTAATAAATTGAAACTAATAAACATATTAACGATTATACAAAAACAATTGTCGTTTCGAGAATCCTATCAATTGCTAAGGAAGTACATCATAAGCAAAAAATTGTTTTCCTAGACTTATTACTTCTACCTATTATATATATATATATATATATATATATATATATATATATATATATATATATATATATATATATATATATATATATATATATCCAAAGAAATATATTGAGAATATGAAAAATTGAAAAAATAAAAACTAAAACAAAAATAAGACAAAAAAAATAAATAATAAGAAGTAAATAAAAATATATATTTGAACATAACAAAATAAAAAAATACGACAAAAAAAATACAATATGGAAAAAAAATCAAACATAAAAAATGTAAAAAAAAAAACAAACAAACAAAACAAAATTAGCTTATAAAATATAAAATTACAAAAAAAAGACATAAAAAAATAAATAAAATAAATAATAATTTAAGAAAAGAATTTAAAAGATAGACAGAAAAAACATTTAAAATAAATAAATATTATTGATGAGATAAATTAAGGTAAAAAAATCAAACACGAAAGCCATTAAAATAAAATAAAAATACATAAAAAAATACACAATAAAAAAATTTACAAGAAATAATTAAAAAAAATTTATTAATAAAACTAAACTTAAAAAAAGAAAAAAAACATTAAAAAATTTAAATTGGAAAAAAATATATATAAAAATTATTAAAAAAACATTAAAAAATTAAAAATAACAATTAAAAATACTCAAAATAATAATTAAAACATTAAAACCATTTATTTTAAATAACAAAAAAAACCAATTTTGAAAAAAAATAAAAATAAAAAATTCATTTAAAAAAAAACATTAAAAAAAGTCAAAATTTATGTATTTAGGTTTCTATGATCCATAATGAATTAAGAAAAGTCTTTCGATAGAAATCACATAAGAAAAAGTTTTGGCCAATGCGTTTCTAACCAACAAGTGTGGTTCATCATCAGGACTACACTTGTTGATTCGAAACGCGTTAACCAAAAATTTCTCTTATATGATTTCTACCGAAAGACTTTTCTTAAGTCAAAATTTATTAAAGAAAAAAAATTTAAAATTAAAATTTAAAAAATTTAGAAATTTTAAAAAATTAAAAAAATTTAAATTAAAAAAATTTAAAAATTTTCAAAATTAGCGTTCCCGCCCCGCAGCCACCTTACGGTCGATTCCATTTCCTTAAGGTCCCCAAGGAAGTTGAATCCCTTATAGTAGTCTCTCTCGTCACATGTTTACCCCGACTGGTCGGTTGCTTAAATGGACCTGGGAGGAGGGCGTGTTACATGTTCTATAGTCTATTATGGTGGAAAATTATGTTCTATATTATTACATTAAAATGAATAAAATATTGCCTACAGTAAAAAATATTAAAAATTGTTAATAAAGGAAAAAAGAATTCCAATATCAAACGTAAATACTAATACCAAAAAAAGATTTTGTGAATATTAGCCATAAATAAAATACTTTATGCCACCACAAATAACATAAATTTAAATACAATTTGTATATATTGAGATAAATTTGCATCATATATATATAATCAAGTATTATATATATATATATATATATATATATATATATATATATATAAGACTTAGTTACTGGAGAATCCACAGTAAAACCATTTTCCGTCAATGTTTCAAATCCCAACTGGGATCCATCATCAGGACTTTCTTGAATGCTGATAGTAGAAGAGCTTAATTGAGGGATTTAAATAGTTATGAGGAGAGTAGATTTTAGGATGAGATGAATGTCGACTTTGTTTAAGAATATTAATTGTAGATTTTGAATAATTTTTTATTAATTACTGATGAGTTAATTTATTAATTTAAATTATTATTATAATCCTTAATCTTAATATCACTAAACCTTAATAATAAACTTAATAATTAATATTAATAATTTTAATAATTAATATAATTTTGTCTATAAGTACTTTTTAATATAAGGGAGGTGTAATTCCACTATTAAAGATGGAGTTTATAACTGATATTTAAAATAATATTGGTATTACAGTGCACTATGAAGGAGATGTGAAACTCTTTCTATGCTTATAGAGTTGATATTTAGTATTTAAAAAAGAAATATTAATGATAAAAAAAAACGTTGCAACCATAAATAAAGCATTTCAATTTCCATATGAAGTAACAACTTTATATCCAAGAGAAGAAGCTCTGCAAAACCCTAGTCGAGATTCTAAAAACCCTAATTGTGGCATCTAATATTTTCCTTTTCTAATGCTCTTCTTATGGAAAATTCCAACAGAGGGAGTAGTAGTCCTTCTTATAAAAAGCTTTTTTCCAGAGATCAATCTCTGAACCAATGTCCAAATTCCTACCTTGATTCTTTAGGTCGAAAACTAGATGGAGAACAACAAAATAAATGGCAACTTAGAGCTCAACTTAGAAAAGAACAGCTAAGAAATTTGTTACACAAAATTTCCATAGACCCAAAATATGATATTTGCTTGAATTGAAACAGATAATATTTACACTATATGTGGGATCACATGCTTATTGGAAAGTTTCGTGGCACCTGACCAGAGAAAAATCCCTCACCACTTGGGTTAACAACAAATGGAAACTCAAAGGCCATATCATGCTCAATTTTTTTCACTTTCATCTTCATTAGTTTAGCGGATTATAACGGAGTCCTCAAGAATGAACTATACTTTTTCAATTCAACTAGATTTTACCCTGTGTGCATATAATGAAGATGGATTTTGTATATTCACAACTTTTTTATATGAAAACCTTTCTCTATATGTACAAATTCTATATAGAAAGTTGTGCATATACAATATTTGTGAATATACAAAATCCATCTTCCATATATGCATGCTTCAATATGTATGTGCATATAAAGAAGCCATCACTTACATATATATGTGCATATATATAAGGTTTGCATATATAGAAGATACATTTTATATATGTGTAGCTTCTATATATGCATGTGTTTATGGAAGTGTGCATATACATAAATCACAAATATGGAGAAATGCAAGTACATTTATGAAAGTTGACTTCTATATATGTATTTTCATATCTATATGCATATACAATGGTCCACACAAGGAATAAAGTTTATATACATAAATGGAAGCCATATTTCGCATATGTACATGTACAAAAGTTGGGCATATATAGAAGCCATTGCTTCCATATATGTGTGCATATACAGAAGATGACCTCTATATATGCGCAACATCTATATATGAGCGTATATATGGAAGCACATATATACAAAAGATGGATTTTGTATATGCACATTTTTCATATATTTACATAGATATGGAAGCATACATATATGGAAGATGGCTTTTATATATGTACATAGATATGAAAGTGTGCATATATGAAAATCACACATATGGAGAAATGAAAGTTCATTTATGAAAGTCGGCTTCTATATATGTATATGTATATCTATAAGCATATACAAAGGTCTACTCATGGAATATGGTTTCAATATAGATATGGAAGTCATCTTTCATGTATGCGCATATATAAAAACTGCACATATACAAAATTTATCGCTTACATATACGTGTGCATATACAAAAAATGGCTTTTGTATATGCACAATTTCTGTGTATGCACATATATATAGAAGCATGAATATACGAAATATGGCTTACATATATGTGTAACTTATATATATGCACATTTTCAATATTTTCACATAGATATGGAAGCGTACATCTATAGAAAATGGATTACGTATATGTGCAAGTTTTGTATATGCACATAGATATGGAAACGTGCATATACGAAAATCAAATATATGTAGAAATACAATTGTATTTATGTAAGTCGACTTTATATATGTATTTTCATGCCTATATCCATATACAAAGGTGCACACATGGAATATGGTTTCTATATGTATATTGAAGGCATCTTTCATATAAGAACACTTCCTTATATATGTGCATATATAGAAGTTATGCATATACAGAAGATGGGTTTTGTATGTGCATATTTTGTATGCACATATACATGGAAGCATGCATATATGGAAAATGGCTTCCATATATGTGCAACTTCCATATATGAACATATATATATGGAACTCATCTTCCATATATGTGAAACTTATATATATGCACATACATACGGAAGTCATCTTCTGTATATGCACACTTCCTTATCTATGTGAATGTACAAAAGTTGTGCATATATAGAAGTTATCACTTCCATATACATGTGCATATACAAAAGATGGCTTATGTATATGTGCAACTTCTGTATATGCACGTATATGTGGAAGCGTTCATATGCACGTATATGTGGAAGCGTTCATATGTGCAACTTCTATATATGCACACATATATGGAAACGTGCATATACATAAATCACAATATGCATAAATGTAAGTGCATTTATGAAAGACGACTTCTATATATGTACTTTCATATCTTTATGCATATATAAAAGTCCACACACTAGTACAAATAGGGAAAATTTTTGACGGCTATTAGTCGTATATGCGACTTATTGGCATTGCCTATCCGACACATTGGTTCTTATCAAATCGTCACCAAAATTCTGTCGAATAATCAATAGTTTAGTTAACATTGGTTGTGCGATGGTATATATATTGATTATTTGACGCATTAAAAGATTGAAACAGTCATTAAAAAACTGACATTTATTAGTTAGTTTTGTAATGCTAAAAATTGTTAGATGTCTGATGGATAGAATGTCGAATATCCATCAGGTTGTGCACCAGTATGCAGTCAGGTATTCAGCACATAGGTCATTTTTCTGACGGAGTAAACCAATGTTGAGGTGTTAGGTAATCAACAAATAAGTCATTTTTCTGATGGAGTAAACCAATGTTGAGGTGTTAGGTAATCACCAACATAAGTAAATTGTACAATAGAAGTGTTGTCTCTCCGACGCTTTCAAGCCAATGGTGAAGCATCAAATATATGACATACGGGAGTTCTATCTGGCGGGAGTGTTAAGGTACCGATCCTTACATCTTTCGATTCTATCGTCGAGTATCCAACGAGTACTCCAACTGATAGTTATCGAATATTCGTTGGAGTCCTATTTTTTTTAAAAAGACTAGTTCGTTAAACATTTGACGGATATATGCATTTCATATATATATATATATATATATATATATAGATATATATATATATATATATATATATATATATATATATATATATATATATATCTATTACATAGTATTATTTTCAAGACTATATGAAGTGACATCAATCTGTGGTTGTCTTCCATTTCGTCTCAACTTCATTGTCTTTGTCTTTTTGTACGTGGAGATTGAGGAAGAAATGAAGCGTAAACTCAAAGATATTATGTAGAAAACAAGCATAGGTGTAAGGATCGATCCCTGATGTGTATGTACTGTATCATCTTAAGTTTAGCCCACTTGATTGGTTTATCTAGAGGATTGTAGGGTTCTATCACCGATGAAAATTCAACAGGTTATGGGTTTTTATTCACAATTATGGGTGTTAGATATGGAAGCATGCATATACGGAAGATGACTTCTATATATATGTGCATATACAGAAGTTCCATATATACAGAAGCCATATTCCGTATATGCACACTTTCATACAAAGGTCCACACATGGAATATGGTTTCTATATGGACATTGAGTCCATCTTTTGTATATGCATATTTCCTTATATATGTGCATATATAGAAGTTGCACATATACAAAAGTCGGGTTCTGTATATATATATATATATATATATATATATATATATATATATATATATATATATATATATATATATATATATATATATATATATATATATATATATATATATATATATATATATATATATACAGAACCCGACTTTTGTATATGTGCAACTTCTATATATGCACATATATAAGGAAATATGCATATACAAAAGATGGACTCAATGTCCATATAGAAACCATATTCCATGTGTGGACCTTTGTATATGGATATAGATATGTAAGTACATATACAAAAGTCAACTTTCAAAAATATACTTGTATTTATACATATGTTGAATTTTCGTATATGCATACTTTCATATCTATGTGTGTATATGGAAAATGTGCATATATATAAGTTACGCATATACATAAGCCATCTTTCGTATATGTATTCTTCCATATATATGTGCATATACAGAAAATGTGCATATACATAAGCCCTTTTCTATATATGCACACATATATGGAAGCGATAACTTCTATATATGTGCAGCTTTTGTATATGCAAATATATTAAAAATGACTTCCATATCTATATAGAAACCATATTCCATGTTTAGATTTTTGTATATGCATATAGATATGCAAGTACATATATAGAAGTTAGTGTTCATAAATGCACTTGCATTTCTCCATATGTGTGATTTCTGTATATGCACGCTTCCATATCTATGTGCATATACATAAGTTGTGCATATACGAAAGAAATCTTCCAAATATGTATGCTTTCATATCTATGTGCATATATGGAAAATGTGAATATACAAAAGTTACGTAAATATGAAAGTCATCTTCTGTATATGTGCACTTCCATATATACACTCATATATAGATGTTGCGCATATATATAAGTCATATTCAGTATATGCACACATATATATGGAAGCAATGACTTTTGTATATTCCAACTTTTGTATATGCATATATACGAAAGATGAATTCCATTTATATATAAAAACTTAATTCCATGTGTGGACCTCTGTATATGCATATAGATATGAAAATACATATATAAAAGTCAAATTTCATAAATGTACTTGAATTTCTCCATGTGTGATTCATGTATATGCACACTTCCATATCTTTGTGCATATACAAAAGTTGAAAATATATGGAAGCCATCTTCCATATATGTATGCTTCTATATATATGTGCATATATTGAAAATGTGCATATACAAAAGTTATACATATGAAAAATAAATTTTTCGTTTATGTACACTTCCATATACACATGCATATATAGAAGCTACACATATATAAAATCAATATTCTATATATGCACATATATATGTAAGCGATGACTTCTTTATATGCACAACTTTTGTATATGCACATACATATGTTAGCGTGCATATACAGAAGATGGATTCTGTATATTCAAAAAAATTGTATATGCATACCTTTCTATAGAAGTTGTACATATATAGAAAGTTGTGCATATACAAAAGTTGTGAATATATAGAATCCATCTTCTATATGTGCTTGCGGGGTAAAATCTAGTTGAATTGAAAAAGTATAGTTCATTCTCAAGGACTCTATTACAATCCACTAAACTAACGAAGGTGATAGTGAAAAAATCCAAGCATGATATGGCCTTTGATTTTCCATTTGTTGTTAACTCAAGTGGTGATGGATTTTTTGATGGCATGATGCCACAAACCTTTCTAATAAGCATGTTATCCCACATATAGTGTAAATATTCTCTAATTTGATTCGAGAAAATCTCATATTTTAGGTTTATGGAAATTTTGTGTAACAAAGTTCTTAGCTATTTTTTCTAATCTGAGCTCTAAGTTTCCATTTATTTTGTTGTTCTCCATCTACTTTTGGACCTAAAGAATGAATTTTGGAATTTGGAGATTGATTCAGAGTTTGATCTCTGGAAACAATCTTGCTATAAGAGGGAGTACTGCTCCCTCCGCTGGCATTTTCCATTAGGAAGAGCATTAGAAAAGGAAAATATTAAGTGCCACAATTAGGGTTTTTAGAATCTCGGCTAGGGTTTTGCAAATATTGCTTCTTCTCTTTGATATATTTGTTACTTAACATGGAAATGGAAATACTTTATTTATGGTTGCAACTGTTATTTTTTTTGTTATCAATATTTCTTTTTTAAATACCAAATATCAACTCTATGAGCATGGTAATAATTTCATGTCTCCATCATAGTGCATTGTAATACTAATAATATTTTAAATATCACTTGTAAAATCCATGTTTAATAGTGAAGGAATTACACCTCCCTTATATTAAAAAGTAAAAAGTATATATATATATATATATATATATATATATATATATATAATCAATCACTTTCTCTCTCTTTATATAAATTTGATGCAAATTTACCTTTCTATATACAATTTTGATGTAAATTTATGTTATTTAGGGTGGCATAAAGTATTTTATTTATGACTAATATTGACAAAAAAATATCTTATTAGTATTTATGTTTGATATTGGATTTTTTTTATTAACATTTTTTAATGTAGGTAATATTTTATTTATTTTAATTTAATGTTACAGAACATCATATCCACTATAATGGACTATAGAACACCTCTCAGGGAAATTAAAGCTTTAGATAATTTGATTTATATCAAAACATGTGTTTTAAGCATAACAAAGAATATAAATAATTGTATATTTATTCTAACAACTTTTCTATGTTAGAAAATAACTTATATTTTTCTTAAAATGAAATTAAAATATCATCCAACATATTTATAAAATAAATTATGTTTTAAGACCTTTTAATTCTTGCTATAGTTAAAATGTTTTTCCCCTATTTATTTTATTCATTCCACTCAATTAAAACTAGTACACAACAATTCAATCTAGATATTAATGGATACCACGCATACTAACTTTTCACTTCCTCTCTGTTATTTGATTAAGGGTTTCTAAATCTCATCAATATATAGATTTCTGAAATGTAGATTTTCAAGATTCATAGTTATCTTAGAACATTTTCTACATAAAACTGTGTAAATTTTTGATGAAACAAACTTAGAGTACTTGGTATAATGTGGTGTTAATTCTATTCATTTGTGTTCAAACTCTAACAGTGATAATAGCAATATTGTGTATGCTGGTAAACTTGCCTCACAACTTTATAAGGCATTGGGGTAGTTTCATTATAAAATTTCAAGGAGATTGAGGGCTTCAAGAAAGATAATAGATGCCTGCCAACAGAAGTAAACACAAAGTGAATATGGGCACAAGGAAAAGGGCTGGCCAACAATGGTTACAGAACAAGTTGCAGAGTCTATAAACCCAAATTAAGAGCCATGATCAGAGCTAGTTGAATCCATAATAATTTATAATTATTGACAAAGGAAAATGAAGGGAAATTGAAGAGGTAAAGCAGGGAAGCCCTTGACAAAAGGAAAATATTACAATCACTTTGTTGATATGCATTCAATTTTTTCTCAGAAAGATGACGGCATCTTGGGAAGAGGATGGACCCTATATTAGGTGGGCAGACCTACTTATGATTTTGTGCATGGATTTCATACATGGTTTTGGGCACGATGGTTTTTGGTCCATGCTATTTTGTAGATCTGGTCAAGGGAGCGACGATTATGTTCTAATATAGGGTTAATGGATTGGGGTTTATGGATGCTTTGGCATGTATATATATGTATTGTAACATTGAAAGGAATATAATGAAAAATCAATATGGTAGTCGTGGTTTTGGGATCTAGGAAAAAAACTCTGTGTATATCTGGTTTATGTTTTATACTCTCGCCATTGTTTATTTTCTATTTTTAGAATTTGTATGCAGGTAATTTCTATATGGGGATAAAACCTACAATTTTAGGGGTTCACTGGTTGTGGTTCAGGGTTTGTTTTTCATGGCTTGTCTCTCAATGGTTGTGGTGCACCAATGCTTGGTACAATTGTATGTTTTTTAACCTCTACTAGATTTTAGTCAATTAAACTATGGACATGGAGGTTTCGTGCTCCAGTGGTTTTTTATGAGGGTAACTTCTCTTGTGAGTGATTTTTTCATTTATTTTCACTTGGGTTAATGGTTTTTTTCGCAGTTTTTTGAAACTTTTGTGATTTCTGTTGTAGGTAAGTTTGGTTGGGTTTCCAGGTGAGGTATTGTGAGGTGGTGAGGTATTTAACACTTATTCAATGGGGTTTGTGCAACTCGGTGGCTTCATCATTGGTTGTTCGGTAGGATTTTCAATCCTACTAGCAACTAACTCTGTGTTTGTAAACACATTCAAACCATGGGAAGTATGTGCTCTTCAGTGTTTTTATACTTACGGTTCAATGTAAATTTTTCTTAGGGTTCACTGTAAATTTTTCTTGGGGTTCACTATAAATTTTTCTTACGGTTCACTATAAATTTGTCTTGGGGATCATTGTAAATTTTTCTTGGGGTTCACTATAATTTTTTTTTGGGGTTCACTGTAAGTTTTTCTTAGGGTTTTCTATAAACCAATAAATCATTGAGCTTGCACTCCTACCTGCTCATCCTGAGTCACATGAGCGTAAGATACTATAGGCTCCAAACTTAAACCTATTGCATTTTTCTGAGAAAGACTTGGATTTTTTGTTTTTTGATCTGTTAAGATGTCTGCTTTACATACTTGCAATATAATGGATTCTTTTTCTTCGTTTTTTTGGTCTTCTATGTAAAGAGAGTATTTTATCGCCAAAAGCATATGGATCTTCAATATGTTGGTTTGTAGTGCTTGGATGGGATTAGTTATGGTGTCTTTTTATTCTTCAATGATTTATTTCATTTTGGTTATTATATGTTCAAGTATATTTCATGGTTTCCCATGAAAACTTGTGCATAATTTCATGGATAATGAGTTTGTTCATTTCAACCATTTATAGTATAAACTCATTTCCAGTATTGGTATCCATGAGTTTATACAAGTTGTCTTGAAAACAAAAACAAAAAACAAACAAAAAAACCATTAAGGTGCACTGTCATGATAGTAAGGTGCTTATATAGGTTGTTTCTACACACCTATTATTCATGACATGAATTGGTATTTCTTATGGCAGTGAGACTTGTTCTACATGGACTCACTTTGGATCTATTTTCCTTCACATTATATATGTATTTTACCGCGCACGCATATATGGAAGATGGATTCTGTATATTCACAACTTTTGTATATGAGAAACATTCGATATATAATACAACTTCTATATAAAAAGTTGTGCATATACAAAATTTGTGAGTATAGAGAGTTGTGCATATACACAAGTCGTGAATATACAAAATCCATATTCTGTATATGCACACTTCCATATATATGTGCATATACATAAGTTGTGCATATAAAGAAGCAATCAATTACATATATATGTGCATATACAGAAGATGGATTTTATATATGCGTAGCTTTTGTATATGCACATTTTCCATACATGCACATATATATGCAAGCGTACATATATGGAAGATGGCTTCCTTATATGCACAAATTTTGTATGTGCACAAAGATATGGAAATGCACATATACATAAATCACACATATGCAGAAATGCAAGTGCATTTATGAAAGTCGACTTCTATATATGTATTTGTATATCTATATGCATATTTTTTCCAAAGGAAAACTTGTAATCTTTCCTTATGTAGAAAAATTACATATAGTAGATACCCAAGGCATATGCATAGTTGTTGACCCATGGCCATTTCTAAATATATATCAGTAAATAAGTTTGGCGAAAGCCAATTCCTGTACATAAATTCCTTTTAGAGGTATTCATTCTATTGAGCCATATGCGCATATATATTTTCAAAAAATAGACACACTATTTTTATGAAATATCCAAAAATAACAGTAATTTAGGGCCTTTCCACCCTATGATATTCATGATCTATATAGGGGTGGTGATGGTATTGGTACATTTCAACACCCTTCTATTCCGTCATCATCAACAAGCCTCGAGGTAGTAGCGTGGCCTCCTTGGAAAGCCTGTTAGCACTTTCATTATATTCCCCGAGGTACGTGTAGCTTTAGTTGTTTCCCTAGCTCAAGTCAACGACAGGGATGGAGGTCGCGAGGAGCTGCCAGGAGGTTGTTGAGCCTGTTGTTGGCATAGTTTTCTTGGGGGTGATTGAGGTGGTCTTGCCCATCCCACCCTCTTTTTCCAATGGCGTTTCGGGGATTTTTTGCACTAGGGAGCATTCTTTGTAGAGATTCCCAACTTTGTGACAATGATGACATTTGAATAGCATTCCCTCATAATCTAGGATTTGAATCCTTGTAAAATTTTGCCATTGTAGAGTAATCTTCTCCTCCAAGCCCTCCCGAGTATCTAGGTGCACTAGGATGCAAGCTAGAGTGTGATTTTTGGACTGGATGATAGATTTATCGTAGTCCAGAAATGTGCCCAGAGTGTTTCCAATTCGCACCAATACCTCTTCTGACTAGTACTGAAGGGGAAAGCCAGGTAAACGCACCCAAAGGGGTCCAACTCCGATTTGTTCTCTTTCTGGATCAAAGGGCTCCATCGTTTTAGCAGGACCGGGGCCATTTTCATGTGCCAATACCAGGCGAGCACCATGTTCGTATATTCTTTCAGAGCGAAGTGGAGCATGAACCATCCTCGTGGTAGGATCTATGCCTCGGGTAGCTGTATGAAGATTTTCCCCCAAATTTCTTTCACCTGTAACCCCAGATGTTCCACCGAATAGGTTCTTCCATGAACCCTTCCCACCAGGACTTTGCCTGTCATGTTTGCTACTTCTCCCATGGTGAGTCCTTCCCCAAATTTGATGGTGAAGTCCTTCCATGAGGCCTTGACACACTTAGCTTTCCTTTTCCTTGTTCTCGGTGTTGTTGGGTGTTCCAACAGTGGATTCGAAGGACTCAGGGTTTCTTGCTAAGTTTGTTGAGCTGCGGTCCTTACCCTCCTTACAGGGGTTTCAAAACATCCTGATGGAGGGGCCGTAGAGTGTGCCACTGCAGAGCTACTAGTAGTGGTGTAGCTGAATGCCTGAGTCATTTGTACCACAGGAATTTCAAGGCTCGAGGAGGAGGAAGGGTTGGTGGGGAAGAGGTGATACACATGGGGCGAGGGATCAAAGGATGGAGATGAGTAGGTGGCCAAGAGGTTTAGGGTTCCGGGAGAGATCGAGGGGAAGTCAAGGGCTAGGGAGTCAATGGAGAGAGTAGCGATGTGGACGGGGAAGTAGATAGCCCGGGGAGGGAGACAACTAGCATCGAGTTCGAGCACGATGGAGCTGCGGAGGAAGCGAGTGCTGACTTAGGGTTAGGGCGGTAGAAAATGGATTGTTTCAGGAATGGGTCAGGTGAGTAATCAACCGGTTCCAAGTCCATATCCTCCATGCTGAGCCTAGGAACGGAGACTGTAACTATCGGTTTGAGGGAGCAGGTGCAGGCGGGGGCAGTTGGTAGTAGAGGGAGCCAGGGGGATTACGGAGCCTACAGTTAACCTTAATCAAATTCATGGCTAGGGTAAGAAGCTCGGTGGAGTGCCATACTGAAATATTGACCAGGTCGCGATCTATATCTATATGCATATAAAAGGTCCACACATGGAATAAAGTTTCTATATAGAAATGGAAGCCATCTTTTGTATATGTGCATATACAAAATATGACTTCTATATATGTGCGACATTTATATATGAGTGTATATATTGAAGATGGTTTTCGTATATTCGTAACTTATATATATATGCATATTTCCATATATGGAAGTGTGCACATACGAAAATCAAACCTATGCAAAAATGCAAGTGTATTTATGAAAGTTAGATTTTATATACGTAATTGCATATATATATCCATATACAAAGATCCGCACATGGAATATAGTTTCTATATGGATATTGAAGTCATATTTCATATATGCACATTTCCTTATATATGTGTATATATAAAATTTACACATCTACATAATATGGCTTATGTATATGTGCATGTTTTGTATGCACATATATATGGAAATGTGCATATCTAGATGGTTTCTGTATATGTGCAACTTCTATATATGCACATATATATGTATCTCATCTTCCATATATGTGCAGCTTTTGTATATGCACATATATATGAAATTCATATTCCGTATATGTGTGCTTCCATATCTATGTGCATGTATAGAAGTTGCACATATACATAAATCATCAGTCCATATATATGTACATATTCATAAGTTTTGCATATACAAAAATGGCTTCCATATATGCCTAAATTTTGTATATGCCCAACTATTGTATAGGTACATATATATTGAAGTGCGCATATACAAAAATTACACATATGCAGAAATATATGTGCATTTATGGAAGAAGACTTCTATATATGTACTTGCATATCTATATGCTTATATAGAAGTCCACACATGGAATATGGTTTCTACATAGATATGGAAGCCATATTTCATATATGCATGCTTCCATACATAAGTGCATATACAAAAGATGGATTCTGTATATGTGCATATATATATGGAAGTGTGCATATACAGAAGACAACTTTCATATATGAGCAACTTCTGTATGTGCACACACACACACACACACACACACACACACACACACACACACACACATATATGGAACTCATCTTCCGTATATTCGTAGCTTCTATATATAT
This sequence comes from Pinus tabuliformis, assembly GCA_031772625.1. Lineage (NCBI taxonomy): Eukaryota > Viridiplantae > Streptophyta > Pinopsida > Pinales > Pinaceae > Pinus > Pinus tabuliformis. The sequence continues at coordinate 1,073,964,116 of CM062813.1, read as the reverse complement.
ATACATCTATACATAATCCTTATTTCATATATGCACGTTTTCGTATATATGTGTATACATACTAGTAATGAGGCTTTTGCAAGAACATGAAGTAGAACCTAATGACATTCAAAGAAGAATCAATCAACTCATTGAAGTTCAGGAGTTGAGATAAAAAGTCTATGACCAAGCACAACTATTCTAGAAAAAAAAATGAAGAAAGTATTCAATAATAAAGTGAAACAAGATAATTTTCAGGTCCATGATTTGGTACTCAAGTGGGAAGCTAGAATTGAAGACAAAGGAAAGAACAAAAAGTTTGACCACCCCTAGAATGACCCATATAAGATAGTTTCATTCCATGGTAAGAATACATTTATTCTTGATGATCTAAAATGTGAATTTATCAATGGAGGCCCTGTAAATGGGCATTTTCTGAAACCTTACCTATCTTGAAAAAACATACTTTCATTTTTCATCTGTACATATCCATTTTTATTTGAGAGAAATTGCAGGTTTGGAAAACACTTGGAAGGATTTGAAGCCAAAATTGAAGGCCCTAAGATTCAACTACTTGCAACTTGCAACCTACAAGGATAAATGTTTTACAATTCAATGTTGTGTGTGGATTTCATGGTTTTCTGTTATTGTTTGTGCATGAGGAAACCTGCAACATGAAAGGATAAACATTTTGTACAATTCAATGTTTTGAGTGCATTTCGTGGTTTCCTGTGATAGTTTGTGCATGAGTTCATGGATAATGAGTTTGTGAATTTTAATCATTTCCAATATAAACTCATTTATGGTATTGATATCCATGATTTTATACAGGTTGTCTTAGAAGAAAAAACCAGTAAGGTGCACTATCATGACAGTAAGGTGCTTATATAGGTTATTTATATACACTTATCATTCATGACATGAATTGGTAGTTCTTATGTTGGTAAGACTCTATCTATAGGGAATCACTTTGGATCTATTTGGTTTCGCACTAGATATGGATCTATGCCTTGGTCTCAATCCAGGAACACCTAGGAAAGAATTATTTGATATGCTGCCCTGATCGAGGGAGTGTTAAGTCTCTATGGCCTAGTTGTTTCATATTAAGTAGTTCATGAGAAGGAAATCCATTTATATACCAATTTCAAATGCATGTTGAATAACTCATCAATGGTTTCGGTTTTCCATTTTAAATTGTATGCCTTTGCCTTTCTCAGAAATGATTGGGATGCGTTAGTGGACATTGGTACACTTGACCTTATGCAAAACTATTGAACTGTCAAACTTCTGTTTTGAGTCAAAATCAACTTGACCTTGTCCTCCATAATTTCTAAAATGGTTTTGAACAAGAACTTCAGACGCTGATGATTATCACAACCTTTTCTGTGCTATATTACCAAAAATGATGTGGATTAAGCCCTTTCTATAACTCTGATAAACAAATTGATTCAGAACAAATCCCTCCTTCAAGCTCAATGCTAGATGGAATGTCAAATTTAGTTTGTGTCATAAGTTTTATTGATAACCAATATACCTTGAAAATACACAACCCATTTTTCACTTTCACAAGCCTTTCTAATCTCACCAGCACAAAGGAAGGGTTGTCTTGCTCCAAATTGAAGATGTTAGGGTTGAGGTGAAATCCTCCCTAATACCTTATGTAATATTGGATAACTGAAGGAGTTCAATGATTTAATTTTCTGGTTAAGGATGTTCATTCCATGTTTTAGGGTTGTTTTAACCAAGAAAGAAGATTATCTATGGTATTTTATCACTCTCTTAGGATGTCAAAAAAAATGCGAAGATATTATGTATTGTTGGTTGTTCATTCTATACAATGATTGTCCTATACTTTTCCTATTTCATATTGGATTTCATATTGTGGTTATTTATTTAATTGTTCATATAGTTTCACATTATTACTGGGTTGTAATTTCATGGTTGTAATCATTCATCTTGTACAAGAGATCTCACTTGTCCTTGCATCACTTGAAAATTTTGTTTTCAAGTAATTATGGCATAATTATGTCCTCTCCATTATATTCAAACCCTTTTGTTCCTAGATGTTGAGTCCATAGCTAATTGGCTTAGGCATTGGTCTTGGAAAGTTCCATTGCCCTTTTATTTCTAAAGGATATCATAAATGATGTTTTCTAGGGTTTCCCTCCCTTGTTCTAGAAAGGAACTAGGAATAAGGTGGGAGGAAGAGCTATTGTGGTGGCATTGCACAACCTTCCTAAGTGCCTCTATTCTTTTCCTTCTTTGAGCTACTTGAATTTCTTTGAGTGAAGGTTTGAGATAAAAATAACCATTGGATCTAAGGTCTAATCCTAATAGTCAAATTGGGTCAAAATTCAAGGTGTCATTATAGATTCACCACTCTCATTAAACAATATAGTTTAACATAATCACATGAAGAAAAAAAATTTGCAAATGGTATTGATCAATATGAACTGCAATGATATTGGCCAGAAAGATATCAATAATAGTGTGATATAATGTTAACAGTTTGTTGAGGTTTGAAATTAAGTGAAATTTTTGATTCGGTTGTTGATAATAGTCATTCGTTTGTTTATAGTAGTCATAGGAGATCAATGTTGGTTGTTTTCTTTGGATACTTTATAACACTTGTTACTCGATTTAAATTCAATGAATAGTAAGAATAATAACTAAAGTAGGAGTAAATGACGTAGAACAAAGATCGATTAGTATGTAATTTGAAATAAATATTGGTAAGCTTCAATAAGTTTGGATAAAGATCCAACATTATGATAAACTAAAAACAAATCTGTAATTAAATTATGAAAAAACTGAAACAAATAACCTAAATATACAGTAATGGTATGTCTTTGTGGTTGGTGAATAGTTTGAATGTTAAAAATGCTACTTCAACAAGGGTTGAACTTATTTTATAGTTTTTTGCACTTGAATTTGATTGGTAATAAGGATTGGCATGCATTGCAATATCTCAATTTTGAATCTATGATCTGGATTGATTTGGATGTGATCCAATGGATGGGAATTTGTTATGGTTGATCCATGTGCTTTGATATGTTTTAATTGGTTGGGAGTTATTTATTCAATTTAATGTGTTGGGTGTCATTTATTGAACATAGCGGGTTGAATTGTTGAATAACACAACAATTATGGTTGACATACATAAACTTTCTATATGTGTAGGTATGAACTGTAAGGACTCTAGACACCACATATCTCCACAATGGTATGATATTGTCCACTTTGGGCCTAAGCCCTCATGGATTTTCTCTTGGGATTTACCCCAAAAGGCCTCATACCAATGGAGATATTTGTCCATCCTTATATACCCATGATCCTCTCCACTTCTAGTCAATGTGGGACTTTGGTCGTATACCCAACAATCCTCCCCTCGAACAAAGGACCATCGAGCCTCCCCTCAAACGATTATCCATCCGTCCACTCTCTACTAACCAGGATTCTCCACTCCAATGCGTTGGAAGCACACGCCTTACATGGAGCACCACCTGCCTCGAGAGCTTGCTCTATCCTAGGTCAACTCCTCTTCACCGTGTTGGGATCAGGACACGTCCATGAAGAATCCGGAGCACACCGCCTGTCTAACCGAGTTCATCCACGGATCCCATCGTGATATTACCGGGGCCCACCACCTTCATTCGATATTCCGAGGATTCATCCACTTGGCTAACTTCGAACTTTGGCTCTGATACCACTTATAAGGACTCTAGACACCACATATCTCCACAATGGTATGATATTGTCCATTTTGAGCTAAGCCCTCATGGATTTGCTCTTGGGCTTTACCCCAAAAGGCCTCATACCAATGGAGATATTTGTCCATCCTTATATACCCACGATCCTCTCCACTTCTATTCAATGTGGGACTTTGTTCGTATACCCAACATGAACATGCATTTGGGATACATAAGTCCAATTCAATTTAGTGGGGGTTGAAGTGATGGATACCTTGTACTCATGGAATAGACCATTTTGGGAGGATTTATAGTTTTATTTGTTTCTAGTTGGGGACAAAATGTATTCTACTCTTGATATTTAAAAGACTATTTATGGACAGTTGTGGGCAGAGTCAATATTTTGGGAAATTTTGGACATAAATTAAAAGATATTTGCACTTAATGTTATATAGTTTTGTTCAAATATTAGTTACACATCTCTCAATTTTTGGTGGCTTGGTGGGACTGGTACTATAACAACTATTATCCTCTGCAAAACATTAGACATCTCTCCCCTAGACTTGGATAAAATGAGCGTCACAAATTTCACTATGAATCTCTATGTAAGACACTTGAATGCCAAATCCCTTCGTGAAAGACACATACAAAAAGGCTTGTGCCCAACGTCTTTTCCAGTTTCAACACAACATGTGCATAAGCATCACTCTTGGCGACTTGAGTTTCAACAAAACAAAATAAAATGTATATTTAAACCACAAAGACGTGTCATTTAAAATAATAATAATTAAAGTTAGGCAAGCGATATTGAAATTAATTCATTCTCAAATAAAATCCAACATAATTTCAATTTAAACATAAAACCTTCAAATAAAAGAAGAATAACCCTTTGAAATCAACTAAGGTTTAGCGTAACAATTTGATTGTTGTTATATATATTTGTTGCAAGTCAACATTATTTTATAATTAATATAATATAAATGAAATGGTGAGTCAGTGTCAGACATTAATTTACAATAGATATTAAAAAATACATCTCACATTTTATATATATAAAAGAAACAATAAGCCATAAAAATTGAATAAGTTGAATGAGCCTAATTTATATGAGTTTTTTTAATTAAATTAAAATATTGAAAAAAAATATAATTGTATTTAAAATTAAATCTAAATTTTTTTATGATTAAAAAAAAAAAAAAAATTGTTTTTGAAATTATATCTCAACTCTTTATCCTGAAAAAAACGAAAAATATAAAAATATTAAACATAAATTAAATTTTTTATTAATCCACATACTTCTCCATCTAAATATTCCAAATCAAATATAACTCCCTATTATCTTTATTACAACAAATTGATATAACTCCCTATTACCTTTATCACAACAAAGTGTTCCATAAATACAAATATCGAAATCATATTTTAAGTAGTGTAACTTTATTACTGAAACTAAACCGAATATGATACTTATAGTCATTTAAAATAATAATTTAATAAAACATTATAAAAGACTTAAAGTAACATTTTAATGCATTTTTAAAACACAATTTACAAAACAAATAATCACATATGTCAATGGTAACACTTGTTCTTCGGAAGCTCACCCTACATAGAAGGCTTCTATTCAAAACTCCACTGCGTCTGTCTTAAGAAAACCACCACCAACCGTTAAGGGGGAACAATGCATTATATGAACGCATATTTTTATAAAAATGGTAATGCAACGACGTCGACATGTTGTGAAGGAATCTTAATGATGTCGACCTTAGCTCTGTTCACATATAACAATCTTAAAGTGACGAATATGCAAGCAATGAGACTGAAATCCCATGAAATGTGTCGGGATTTTAGAAAGAATTTAGTTGTAGATTCTAAGGGTGATGAAATGAGTACAGAGAGAAGGGGCGGGGAAGGTGGGGTTTCTGTTCTGGGGGATTCAAATAGAGTGAGGTTTTAGTGCAAGAGAAAAAGCTTGGAGATTATATTTTCTACAAATTCGAGTATGGCAATTAAGTCTTCTCAATTTCGAATGTGCATGGATTAAAATACTTTTCGGTGGCATAATTTCTTATGAAGCTTGGCTTAATGGAAATTTAGGACATCGATATTCTTATTAACCTTTAAATGTAGAAAAAATTACAGAATCTAGACACTAATATGTTCTCTCAAATAATGAATGCTGAATTTATCACTCTAAGAGGAAGACCTCGATGTTACTGTGCCTCGGCTGCTAAATGCATAGAGAAGATGAATGTATCTTATACAGGTAAGAAGGTATGGAAATAGGGAAGGAGCTTTATAAGATTCACACATGTTGATGAAGTTGGTAAGTGGCCAAGAGCTTCTTCGGAGACATCTTCAGGAGCAACACTTCAAATATAGATTGGAGGTTCCAAGTATCTGAAACTAAGTAATGGTCCTTGAGAACACTTAGTAACGAATTTGAAAAAAATTATTGCTGCTCCAAATTGAATTCCTTAATAGCCTGCCACAACATCTGTATTATAGGATGATCATCACTATAACCTCCAAAATAATGAACATTTGAGTGCAACTCATTAACATTCATACCCTTACCCTCCTTTGTTGAGCCTGATATAAGAAGTTGGAGCTCATGTTCATTAAACATGTCTACCCAATCAGATTGTATCAACTGTCTAAATCATCGCAAAAAAGAATACCTTCGATTATCTATTTGATCATTAAGACAATTGTTTGCCAAAAGATAAATAAATTTGATAACATCATTTCCACCAGGTAGCATTTCTTCCTCCTTTTGTTAACCATACTCATTAATTTGACTTACAAAATAGATGCCACTTGGGAAACATCACCAACATTTCCTCCTTTTGTTCACCATACTCATTAATTTGATTTACAAAATAGGTCCCGAGTTGGGAAACATCACCATCATACTTCTCTACGAACAAAATATTCTGGTATAGTATAGTTTAGGACACAAAGAAGGAAAATCTTGCAAATAGTTATGCATTTTCTTTTAGCTAGCTCAGAAAGAATGTGACAAATGGGATGTCAACTAAAATCCCATCAAACATAGCCTTTCCAAGGATTTTTCCAAGAAACTCAAAATATTGGAGATGTTCAGAATATATTTTGGCAGATGTAGGATTTGAATAGAGAAAATGATCAACAATTTCCTTGAAAATCCCATACTATATATCAAATGTTGTTTTTGGTATGTTCTCCATAAAATATTTGAAATACCACCCCCATCAATTCTAGCCTCTTCAACTCCAAATTCATTCACAAATGTTACGTGAATTATTCCCCTAAGTTGGTCTCTTGTCAATCCATTTAATTCCATGAATGCATCCTCAACAACTCGGTCTCACCTTATCCTACTTTGGTATCACTCAAAAGACTCTATGTGAGAGCTTCTGTTTTTTTCTCTAGTTGAGGCTAACAGTGGAGTATAAATCTGAACCCTTTTTGTAAATGGCACAAACAATGGTGCTCATTTCAGTAGGTCATGAGCAATTGGATTTTTATTTCTAGCCTTATTGTAGAAGAATATTCCCTCAACTACATCACGAGCATGAAATTCATCTAATGATGTAAATTCTTTCCTACAATTCCAACCCTGCAACTATGCCAAGAGTTCAACTGCTAACATGCATATCTCTCTCCTTGTAACTAAAATCCTTTTTGAGTTGATATATATTGAACAAACTTCTCAAGATGTTTAGGAAACCTAGAGGGGATCACCCATAGCAGTGGCCAGAATGCCTCTTTCAAAATGTTAACTATCTCCTTGACATCTTGCAATGAAAGTGGCTTCTGTTGTTCATGGAACTCCTCATTATTAGTTATTTTCAACATGTGCCTACAAAATGGATAGAAAACAAACCAAAAAACCTCAAAATTTATAATGAAGATTTAAGTTTGAGAAACAAGTGTGTGCTTTGAAGAAAAATAGTCAGAATCACTAGAACATGTAACACTTTGCTAGGGGTGTGAATAAGATCTAAACATCATGGTACCATAGCTACAAGCATGCAATGGAGCATTTAGAATATGCATCTATGCAACAAACAAAATTCCCACTTCACTGACTGATACAACTGCAATAATTCAATCACTGCTGCAAGACAATGTAGTTGGATAACTCTCTTAGTAGAACAACAAAACACTTGGCAAGTCAAATCCTGATTTAAATGAATTTTTCATCAACCTCTACATAAGCTTCATAAGCATTGAGTAGCATGAGGAAGCAACATCCTGCTAAAGAAAATAAGCAAAGAAACCAGAAAATGAAGCCTCTCATGTTGTTTTAAAAATGCAAATGTTTTTTATAAGATAAAAAAGAGAATGGAATATTTTATTTCTTCCACATCCTTAAGGAGAAATACAAATTAACAAAAAAAAGGGATTTCAAGGACAATAAATATAACTACCATTCGAATAGTGTTGTTACTTGTAAGAAAAAAATCCAAGAACTGATTTTTTTTTCTTTCAAAGTACCTATAAAATACTAACATCTCAGGGTCCATTTCTTTCGTTACCATATTTTTTTCATGAATGGTAATAATGGCAAGATTCATGCTTACATTTTCCTTCTTGAAAATCACTGCAATCATTACAATAGTTTTTAACTAACTACCATCATAATGATCATGAATATAGGGAGGGATCAACTACTTGATAAATGACAAAGATGAGATGCAATAGATCAAGTCGTTGATACAATGACTCATACCTTTACAAAACAACAAACATACGAAGTCCAACCACACAAACCCCGATTATAGGGGAATGTAGTGTTCCATGGGGTTGAGCCCCCTTACCTGGGAATTGTGATTCTTCATTCCCTCATGCTCCAAGGACTTAGGGTCATCTGGGGGTTGATTCCCCATGCTCCAAAAACATGGTATTCATTGAAACTTTGAAGGGGGATGTTTCCTCAAATTTGGGGTGGTTTCCCAGGCAAAAGGGGTCGTTTCCTTAGAGAAAATCTCAATTTTTTTAATAAAACATTAAAATTTTAATTGTTATGAAGCACGGAAAGGTTTCATTGTTATGAAGTGGTGGATTGTTAAAATTTTCATTAAGTCTTGAGAGTCGTGGAAGTCGTCGAACCACTGCAAGAAATCGTCATCGCCCTCGTTGAAGTTGTGGAAGCCACCGTTGTTGCTTCTCTTCCACATTCTCTCAAATTTTCATTTATTTTCTTTAGTTTTATGATGCAGGAACCCCCGCTTTACCCATAATATGCATATAGACTATGCATAAACCATTTTCTGCCCAGGAATTTATATGACCATCAGGTCAAAGATAAATTATAACTAAACAATGGGTTAAGGCCCCTTTAATTAGAATTCATGTGGAATGATTTATTTATTAACCACATAGTCTAGCCCTTCCAATCCTTTCTATTGGGACTTAATACATCCTCATAAACCTTTATTAATTCATATGGTCGCACATATATCCAACCTCCACTTTATACCTTTGGTTCATAATTGGACTTAACCGTAAAACTCTCTATCAGCGCTTTAATTCATTATAAACCCTTTATAATAGATAACACATAAAACCACATAAATCATACCTTTTCCACCAATCCTCGGCCTTTGCACAGTTACCGATGTTACCTTTATCGGATCAATTCTCCACCATTGATTTCATTGTTTAATCCAACGGTTGACGTTACATCCGATCAACGAAACCAATCGTTGATCATGCGTCGTAGATCTTCACCTCATTCGATCCAATGCTTCACAACAATATCGACCGGATAACTAGTATGAGGATTACTCACCCGATAAAGCAGTTTCCTCTTTCTCCTTGGCTGCTATGTATCGAATGGTTAATGGAATCAGGTGCTCACCCTTTAATACCACTTACGGTTTTGAGGCCGCTCAAAATCTGCTTTCGCTTGTAAACCCGCTTTCCTTCTTTGGTTAAATCCCGATCTATTTAAAGCCTGATGATCGTAGATGTTATACCATCGACGACTGCTATGGCTTTCTGGATTCCTCATCCATTAACTCTTGCATTGATCTCTGTCGTTCACTTCTTTGTCTTTACACTGTGCGATTTAATCATGGCCGCTTATCTCCTTCAATCCCATCCGTTGATCTCCAAGATCTAATGGTTGCAGTGCAACAACTCTTCACCTTCCCTCTCTTCTCTTTGCTTATGTTTTACATTATTTCTTCAGTGTTTCTATGGTTTCGGGTTTCTTCAAGGTTCTGATCCCTTGGCTGTTTCATTGCGCACTTCCTCCTGAGCTTTGGCTTTGATCTTTCTAATGGATTCAATGATCCATTATGATCCTCCTCTTCATGTATTTCTCTGTGTAATCATCGAACTTCGCCTGCAACTCTCTGTTACATAGAATATGCTAATTCATTCATTCATCATTCAATATTTGATAACACACTTATATAAATTGGAATTTGAATCTCTGTGCATATATATATCAACAAACAATTACATAATGAGACTCTTGGTCTCTCCTCGGCCTAATCTTCTAATTAATGGCCTCTGATCATCATTTACCCGTAGGCTTACAAACACAACTAAATTTCTAACTCTCTCTATCTAACCTCTCTCTTTTTTGATCATGCCTTTTAGGCTTACATTTACACAGAGGGATTCTAAAACCAATTTCTTGCTCAGATCCATAAACTCCTCAACAAAATTCCTAAATCTCTTCCTCATTCCTAAGGATTCTCTCAAATCCACAAAATCATGAACTAACTCCTAATTTAATATTTACATTCAATTCTCAATCCTCTCATCACTCAACTATCTTAAATCTATCATAGTGTCCTACATTCGAGAACATTTACAATTATGCCTCACAATATTCAATTAATTCCTATTCTCATTAAAATCACTCAAAACATTAAATAATTACATTAATTCAATACTTAGGAAACCAACTTCCTTGAAACACAAGACCCCCTATGTCTACTAAAATACAATGATAATGTTGAGTTGAATGCTCCTACATCAGAATCCCCAAGTAAGAAAAATTATGACCTCCTGGTCATAAGTTTGGATAATTGATTCCTCCTGGATCCTAGACTTTATTTTGTAACTTGTCTTTGTTTGTCCATTGTTCTATCACTGTTGTTGTCTGCTGCTGTTCTCCAGGTCTCCATACCTTATGTTGTAATGCTCCACTTTCCCTGCTTTCATAGTTTGCTACTGTCTTCCTCTTGTTGTTACTCCTTTCCTTTCTTGTTGTTGTCTTCTTCTGAGACACTTTCATCATTAACCTTCTTATCAGTTCAATTTCTCTGTCCAGTATATCCTCAATTTGCTAACTGTTTCCATCTCTTGATTGATGAACTCTCCTTTTTTCTTATTCTTCACTTATCCTGATCGCTTCCTTTTCATCCTTACCCTCTTCTTTACTGTTATTTTGCACCTTTTCTGTTGCTGCTGCTATATTGTCTTTCAGAACAATTTCCTGCTTCTGTTTCCTGCACTTGTCAACTTCTTCTTGATTATTATTTATGACAACTTCTTTGTCATCCTTCTTCAACAATTTATCCTGAACATTTATCCTCTGCTCTTCTAACTTTCTCCTTTGAAAGTCTAACTCTCTATATAACTCAATGATTTTACTTGGAGTAAACTTTGGAAATTTTACACAATCTCCTATTTCTTCATTTGTTATTGACCCATCATCACATGGTCCTTCTTCCTCTGCTAAATCTTTCTTAACATCCTTCAGTAGATGTCCTTCCTCTTCTTCTTTCATTTGGCTATCCTCCTGTGCCAAATATGTTCCAGTTTTTGCAACAAAATCTTCAATTATAAGACAATCATCATAATAAAAAATATAAGGCTTCTGTACCTCTTCTTCCTTTGGCAACACTTCAGTATGTTGCTCTGATCTCTCTTCTTCTGTCAGCATATCAGTATGCTGATTCAAACTCAAAGAAATCTTGGGATTGTCAAATGGTCTCTCCTTCTCATCATTTATTTCAATGATGTCTTTTAGCACTTGTCCACTTAGCAAATTGATTCATTTCCAGTCTCTTTGTCATATTCTGCTCCAAAACTTTCATCTTCTGGAAGGTATTCTTTCATGTTTTTGATAGCTTTGAAAGACTGCCTATCTTCTTCCAAACCTACAATCATACACAAATCATTAATTTTAAAAATACAAGACCTTTTGGTCTCACTTGATGCTTCAGTCATCAAGTCTTCTGGCTACTTTGAATCATTCATATGATCCAACTCCTTTGACTCTTCATCACATTCAAAAATTAATGGTCCACGTTTTGGTTCACATATTGAAACTTCAACATCTTCTTTAGCATATTCCTTTTGCTGTAGCTCAACTCTTTCGAGCTTCTCTGTCTTCAATTTGAAATCTATAATCTGTTCAAATTCCCTTAACTCCTTTATTAACTACATATTCACCTGTTGTTCCCTCTTCTCTTGTAGCCTCTGCCACTTCACTCTCTTTCTCATGACATAACCATATTTCTATTTGAGCTCATTTCTCTGCAACATTTCCATTAATACTTTAAGCTGAACTGCTATCTCAGCCTTCTCCCTCTCATATTCTTCTTTACTTAACTGTCTTTGTATGCCATTTTCCTTGGCATCTCTTTTCTTCTATCCTTGGCTGTGGTTTCTTTTAGAACCTCTGTTATGATTGTCACTAGTCATCATCCTCTCCATCTCTATGAGTTCCTCACTCACTCACTATGAGTTGCACTAAAGCCTCTACAATATCAAGTTTGCCCTACTGCCACCTACCTCACCAAGCTCTCCTTTGTACTTGGTCTTTTGGCAAGCAATTGGTTCTCTCTCTCTAGAACCTGCTTTGAGCAATTATCTTTGCTCCTTCTAGGCTTCAACTCATCGGTAATTTCCAAGAACACAACTGCCCTCTTTATCCAATATCTGTTGGAATTCCTCAAGGTTCTGCCACATTTCTGCTTTCACTTAGAAACTCTTACGAGCTTCCTTTATCTCTTAGCAATTCTACCCACATCCTTTGTGGAATTGCCTTTGGGAGTTGCAATAATACTTTTGCATCAATGCAAAGACTACAACTTTCCAATCTTCAAATCCAATTAAAATAAAACCATATCATGTTACCTTCAAGATCTCTGTCTGATCTTGTCCTCCCATTCACCTGCACTTTTGAATGGACTATCCTTTCCACTGGCCTTCAGATGTATCTTCAAACTCTATTACTTCAAGAACTTACAAAGTCCCTATTATAGTTTAACTATTGTAATCCTTCTCTAATCATTCATTCAATATTTTCTAATCATTAGAAAAATTTGCATACCTTCACCTACCTTCAGGATCTCACCATTTCTGCAAATCTGTTTCAGTATATCTTTATGCTTCCACTGCACAAATTCTCAATATTCAACTAATGTCAATCAGATGTAGGATCTGATTCCTTCTTCCAATCTTTCGGCTTTATCTTGGCAAAGCTTAACTATCGGCAACAATTTCTCCATTGCTGAGTTTTCTTCCACTCAGAAATCCTTATGAGTTTCTTTCATTACTGCTTCTTAAGACTTGATCTTCTTTTGCTAAGATACTTCATTAGCTGCAACTATCAATCTTCAATCTATTTCTTTATCTAGCAAAACTCAAATCAAAGTTAAATAAAACAATACCTACATGATTTCACAAGCAGTCTCCATTCACTCTTCACATTCGAGTGAATCTCCATTCTTCAAAACATTGCTATGGATTCTTTATGTTCCTGCAATCTCATTACTCACTTGCCTCTAAGAACTTAACTATTCTTCTCCAATTTCAATTTCAAACATTTCACAATTCCTATTATACAGATTCATTGGCCATAAATCACTTGCTCTACTTTCCACAAAATATGAACGTTATATCAAAATGCAGGAACATCAAGATTAGTATTCCTCTTACCAATCTCTCAGCTTACCCTGGTCGCTTAACTGTCAGATTAAAATCTGATCTCTCTTGCTTGCATACACATCTTTCCACATGTCTCTGTTCTAAATTCTTTCAAAGAAAATTTCACACATTATTTCTTTGTTCTGCTCTGATACCAAATGACACAGGATTACCCCTGCTTTACCCACAGTATGCATATAGACCTATGCATAAACCATTTTCTGCCCAGGAATTTATATGATCATTCGGTCAAAGATTCATTATAACTGAACAATGGGTTAAGGCCCCCTTAATTAAAATTCATGTGGAATGATTTATTTATTAACCACATAGTCTAGCCCTTCCAATCATTTCTATCAGGAGTCAATACATCCTCATAAACCTTTATTAATTCCTATGGCTGCACATATATCCAACCTCCACTTTATACCTTTGGTTCATAATTGGAATTAACCGTAAAACCCTTTATTAGCACTTTAATCAATTATAAACCCTTTATAATAGATGACACATAAAACCAAATAAATCATACCTTTTCTGCCAATCCTCCGCCTTTGCACAGTTACCAATGTTACCTTTATCGGATCAATTCTCCACCATTGATTTCATTGTTTAATCCAATGGTTGATGTTACATCTGATCAACGAAACCAATCATTGATCCTGCACCATAGATATTCACATCATTCGATCCAACGCTTCACAACAATATCGGCCGAACAACTAGTACGAGAATTACCCACTCGATAAAGCAGTTTCCTCTTTCTCCTTGGTTGTTATGTGTCGAATGGTTAATGGAACCGGGTGCTCACCCTTCAATACCACTTATGATTTTTAGGCCGCCCGAAATCCACTTTCGCTTGTAAACCCACTTTCCTTCTTTGGTTAACTCCCAATCTATTTAACGCCTGATGACCATAGATGTTATACCATCGATGGCTACGACGGCTCTCCAGATTCCTCATCTGTTAACTCTTGCATTGTTCTCTGTCATTCACTTCTTTGACTTTATGTTGTGCGATTTAATCCTGGCTGCTTATCTCCTTCAATCTCGTCCACTGATCTCCAAGATCCAATGGTTGCGGTGCAACAACTCTTCACCTTCCCGCTCTTCTCTTTGCTTATGTTTTACACTATTTCTTCAATGTTTCTATGGTTCCGGGTTTCTTCAAGGTTCTAATCCCTTGGCTGTTTCACTGTGCACTTCCTCCTGAGCTTTGGCTTTGATCTTTCTAATGGATTCAACGATCCATTATGATCCTCCTCTTCATGTATTTCTCTGTGTAATCGCCAAACTTTGCCTACAACTCTCTGTTACACAGAATATGCTAATTCATTCATTCATCATTCAATATTCGATAACACACTTATATAAATTGGAATTTGAATCTTTGTGCATATATATATCAACAAATAATTACATAATGAGACTCTTGGTATCTCCTCAGCCTAATCTTTTAATTAATGGCCTCTTATCATCATTTGCCTGTAGGCTTACAAACACAACTAAATATCTAACTCTCTCTATCTAACCTCTCTCTTTTTTGATCATGCCTTTTAGGCTTACATTTCTACAAAGGGATTCTAAAACCAATTTCTGGTTCAAATCCATAAACTCTTCAACAAAATTCCTAAATGTCTTCCTCATTCCGAAGGATTCTCTCAAACCCACAAAACCATGAACTGACTCTTAATTTAATATTTACAATCAATTATCAATCCTCTCATCACTCAACTATCCTAAATCTCTCATATTCTCCTACATTCGAGAACATTTACAATTATGCCTCACAATATTCAATTAATTCATATTCTCATTAAAATCACTCAAGAACATTAAATAATTACATTAATTAAATACTTAGGAAACCAACTTCCTTGAAACACAAGACACCCTATGTCTACTAAAATACAATGATAATGTTGAGCTGAATGCTCCTGCATTGTTTTAGTTACTCATGTAGTTCTAGTAATCACTAGGAATCACTGTGTAATTTTGCATCAAAGTTTTATTAAAATTTAGTATTTATAATTTTTAAGTCAATTCAAATTGAAAACCCTTGTTGCATCCTACAATTTACAAGTTACAACTATGAGTCAGAGTTATTTTGGGAACAGTGGGAATAGTGATGACAACTAAAGTGGTAGTGAGTCACATGATGCACAAGAAGAAATTGAAAGTAGTCACATGAGGGAAAGAAATTAAAATAGGCCTTTACATGGTGTAGATTTTGAAGGCCAACCAAGAGATCTAGAAAAATTTTCAAAGGGGACATTTAATCGTCTAAAATCACTTCTAATCTATGTAACCAAACTTTCAAAAAACAATCCAAAAGTTGGTGGTGGCTCACATGATTGAGTCTACAATATTTGTGAGCATCACTTTATTAGTAGCTATTCTAGGGTGAAGCAACATATTTTGGTTACTACAGGTAAAGGGGTTAATATGTGTCCCTCAAAGAACCTGAATGCAGCTCAAAGAGAGCAACTTTGGAGGCTAGAAAAGGCAGCGAGTGGAAAAGGACTATTTTGTAGCAAAAATGTTAATCCATGCATAAATATGCCTCCATCCAGTTCTTCATAAAAAAGGCAAGGGGTTCTACTGGTGCATCTCATTCTTGTGTAATGGGTGCTATAGTGTTTGGGATGTACAATGTTCTAGATCGAGATGAAACAGATGATGCAATTTCCATATTTCTTTTTGCCAATGGAATTCCCTTCCATGTTGTTCGTACTCCATATTACAAGGAAATGGTCAAAGCAATTGCAAAAAAAGTGCCTTCATATGTACCACCCAGAGAACATAAGCTAAGAACAACAATTTTAGATAGAAAAGTGTCCAAAATTAATATGCAAAAAGAGAGAATGAGACAAACATGGTTGATTTTTGGTTGCTCTATTAATGGATGGATGGGCTAGCATCTGGAAACTCCTACTAATCAACATCATAGTGACATCTGCAGAAGATTCGTTCTTTCTTAAATTTGTTGACTTTTCTGAAAGCACAAGGATGAATCTTTCCAATTTGAACTTCTTTGAGAAGTTATAGAGGATGTTTGATCTGATAGTGTGGTGCAATTTGTGATAGATGCAACAACAGTTTGTAGCTTAGCGGGGTTATTTATTCAAAGTAGGCATCAACATATTTTTCAGACTCCTTGTTGTGTGCATGCACTCAATAATGCACTGAAGGACATTGGAAAAATTCATTGGATATCAGACTTGGTGACAAGTACTAGAGATGTGCAGATGTTTAAAAACAGCCACCACACCTCCTTAGCCATGTTCAGGGATCACACGAGGAAGGAATTTTTCAAGCCCACCGATACTAGATATGCTAGCTATTTTCTCTTATTAAAGAGGATGCTAGAGGTATAAGAACCATTACAATCCTTGGTTGTGAGTCCAGAGTGGGGAAGGTGGTATGAATAAAAGACATACTTGGGGAAGAATGTCATGCTTCAGGTGTTGGATAATGATTGGTGGGAATATTTTTCTTATTTAGTGTCATTCTTAGTCCCTATTGTGGAGGTCATTCGTTACACTGATTTAGATGCTTCTAGTTTTGGGGAAATCTATGAGACCATTGGTAGCATGTTGGGTCATGTGAAGGCATCCATTTAGCAGAGGGATCCCTCATTAGAGTTCTATACATCCCAGATTCGACCCATAATTCATCATAGGTTGGATCACATTAACACACATTTGCACATGGAAACATATGCATTAAACCCAAAATGGTATGTTTAAAGGCTTGGGAGAATGCCTCCTATTGATGATCATGAGGTAAAGAATGGCTTCCTATATGAAATTGCAAAGATGTATAGTGAGGAGGAGGGGGGAAACTTCGAAGACAGTTTGTTCAGTTTGCATCTCTTAGTGGCCCCTTAAACACACGTGGTGCTTGGGTAGATCACATAGATCTAGTCCAAGATGACCCGATTGGTTGGTGGAGAATGCATGGGGATGGTGTTCTAGAGCTCAAACATCTAGCTATGCATTTGTGGTCTCAGATTGCTAGTTCCTATGCAACAGAGAGGAATTGGTCCACATATAGCTTCATCCACTCTATAAAAGGAAAACTCTTACCTTTAGAAGAGCTGAGAAGTTAGTTGTTGTGCATAGTGCCCTATGTCTTGAGCATAGGAAGACACTTGAGTATTTGAAGGGAGCAACAACACGTTATGGGATGTTGATTAAGAGGATGATGCACAAGTAGATATGGAGGAGGGACTTGTTGAGACAGAGATGGGGTTGGTTGGTGTGACACTTAGCATGTTTGAGAATGCAAGTGATTCTGATTCAGATTGTGACATGGTTGATCCTAATTTATTCATGCAACAACTGGATGCTTTGACTAGTAGGGCATTACCTTGAGAAATTATGCTCATTTGTCATTTGATATGTTCATATGTTATTAACTTATTTTATTTTTTGCTTCATGCTTCAGTTGTAGACTTCAATTTATTTTGAATCTTGATATATGATATATTACACTTGACTCTATAAAAATTTCACTCTTGATGTATCACTGATCAGACTTGACTTTTATTTAAATATTCAGTATTCATAGTTGAAACTTCAATATGGTTTAAAACTTTAAACATTTATTTTCATTGTACATTGTTACACTTTACAGTTACAAACTTACATGTATGATGTATGATCATGCTTTTCGTTTTAAATTTGTTTCAGTTATATGAGTCATAGATTTATCATTCATGATGTAAGTGTTATATTAATAATTATATAATGATAAAGATAGTTAAATTATAAAATTTCAATGATATATCATATATTTTATATCTATAAGTTTTTAGTATTTTTCGTATGTCAGGGTCGCTTCTGTTAAATACCCCGACATCACCCCATGTTTCCTAAAAATTGGTGGAGATCGTTTGCATAGGCCACTCTTACATATCCCCGATCCCCCATCCCCACATCTTGGAAACATGGTGGAACTTTGTAAAAAAGAGAATTGAGTATTTTATCTCTTCCACAACCTTAAAGAGAAATACAAATTTAAAAAAATGGATTTTAGTGACAATCCATAGAAATACCATTCGAACAATGTTGTCACTTGTAAGAACAAATCCAATAAATATATTTTTTTCAAAGTACCTGTCAAAGACTAACATCGTAGGGTCCATTTCTTTTATTGTCATATTTTTTCATGAATAGTAAAAATGGCAAGATTCATGCTTACATTTTCTTGGTTGAAAATCGTTGCAAACAGTCACATAGTTGTCAACTACTTGTCATCATAACGATCATGAATATACGTAGGGATCAATTACTTGATAGATGAACAAAGCTAAGATGCAATAGATCAATTCATTGAAACCATGACTCAAACCTTTACACAACAACAAAGATATCAAGTCCAAGCATACAAACCCTGGTTGCAAGGGAAATGTTTCCAAGGCCTCCGTAAATGACCACCTTTGGCTCAAGTGACTTAGAACAGAAAATACTGATATGCAATTTGAGTTAAACAAATCCAAGGGAAGTATTAAGGATTTGGTCAAGAAAATTTAAGAAGTTTGTTGCTTGTGGGTTTCTGAAAAGAGTAATCTGGAAGGCATTGTTGCAAAGTTGTAGAAATAACTTGATTTGATGGTGTCCTCAGTGTGAGAAAAGAAAGATGTAGTTGTAGAAATTTGAGTTAGTTGGCCTTTAGATACTCAAAATCCTTATGAAATGAAGCTATAACAACTAACTTTTTAACTGAGAATGGAATGCTAGTCTTACAGAGACCTTAAGCCTCCATGAATTTAGAAACATAAACAAAAAGGGAAAAAAACATGAATGACTTGAGGATGGCATGTCCAACTTAACGCCTCCATTAATGTGGCATTGCCAAAGCTAAAAAATTAGCATTATAATTATCATGCAGGGGACTAAATATTGATATTTACATGCTCAAATAGTAATATGACCCAAAATCCTTGTATCAATTACCATTTCTTACCTTATTTATGCTTGCACATTGTTGGTAGTATAGGAATTATAAATTCATGATGCCTTTTTGTGTATCAATATATCTATATATGGTACGTAAACCTGGCAACTAGAGAATGTAAATCATATCTAACATAATGGAACCAAAATCAGACTTGTGGTCAATTCGATAAAAGACTTCAGCCACAACATTATTGTTGTCGATCATGCACACAACACATTTCACCTTGGCAAGGTCTCCCTTATGCACAACTATTAAAATTTAAAACCTCTAAGTAAGGAAGGACGTCGCTGAAAACAACACAAAAGACTAGAAACACTATAGTGAACCCAACTAAGAGTACTATGCATTTTCACCGCGAAATATCCCAAGGAATGTATAACTTTGCATGGACATCATGCAACGTCCAACAAGGCATGCACACCATGAAAATTCCCATAAGGTATGTGAATCGATTTCCATTCTACAAACAATTGGCAGATATATTGTACATAGAACAAAATGTTACCTTTCCAGAGCTATATGAGACCCCTATATTTCAAGTAGCTTGAAGTCTTACCTCTCTACCATAAAATTAAATTATGTCCATGTCAGGCTCTCGGTCAAGTATAATGAACTTGGAAGATGGAATAGCCATCACATATTCCATTTAGACATAAAAAATCCTAGGATTCAAAATAGTTTCTAGCAAAACAATTCAGAGGCTAGCTCTTCTTTTCCATTTCAATGATTCTTACTCATCCATAATTGAGAGAGTCAAAATGGTTGCAAGCAAGGCCAACTTGAACAAGTCTAATCAATCAATCCATAAAGTCATGCTCATGTAAATTGTGTTTCCATGCTCATGAGTTAAGCATGCACTGCATGTATCACCCTAAATCATACGATTATGCATCTCAATCTGGAAGGAAAGCTTCAACAAGTATAAACAATCAATCAATAAAGTTATGCTTATGTATAGTGTGTTGCAATGATTATGAGTCAAGCATGCCATACAATAAAAACCCCAAGTCATATGTATATGCAATATATAAGTGTAAATTTTCCTAGCGTCTACAGGGTAACATTGTAATGTACTCTCGTCTTTGTCATCAACAGTAAGTTTTCTAACACTTTAGTTAGGCCGTTATCTTGGAAGTATAAACTATTTATATGTATCTAATAGTAGAAGGAACCAAAAATATGCAAGAATATATTGAAATGTCCAATAACAAACTATTCCAACCCACAAGCAACTCATATAATCACAAAAAATTCTTAAAAATCCTAATATCCATTTCACAATTAAGAGATTGGAAATACTATTCTCCTTATAGTTAACACGTGATATAATAGGTTACTATAGCCTCATTCAAATTGGCATCAAGCACATATGTAGGAGAAAAAAAATAAAAAGAAAAAACCCAAACTCAATTCATATCTAATCTAATAACAAATAAATTACAGTGACAAAGCCATTAGCTTGTAAGTTGTTAGTGAATTGAAACTAAAGATCTTCAAAAATGCTCTTACACCTCATATTCTAATAACTAAATATCAATGCTTAGATCCATACCATCTCTAGACGTCTTTGCAAAGTGGCTTCAATATTTTTTAAATATTGTTATGGATATAAATTATATAAAATAAAAATAAATAATGTAAATATTAAATAATCGAAATAATACTTATGCTAAGTGGTCATTAAGTTAAGTGAAAAGGCATGTCTAAAAGACATGCCCTGTCATGAAAGGACACATGCTTAGGTATATAATCATGGCCTCATTGTAACATTCAACATCCTTGTACACACACACACACACACACATATATATATATAATTATAAATACCTTTTGTGTAGTTTTACATTAAAGCCGACAATATATAAGTTTTGTTGCTTCTTGGCCAAAGATTTGTTGGGTTGTGTTATATTCTTTCCATGACTAGCCCACATAGTTAACCAGGGGGGTTAGAAGGGGGGTAGAGCCCCCCCTTCGTTGTGCCGATTGCATAGGCGAGGGGGGTGGGTCACAGGGGGTTTGAGGGGTGCAGGTAACCCCACTCTATGGGGTCCAGGGCAGCGCCCCAGAAAATTTTATTTTTGGACCCTATATTACGTTTGGTGGACCTACATATGGTTTTGTGCATGATTTTTCGCACATGGTTTGGACGCGATGGTTTTCGGTCCATGGTTTTGGACGTGATGGTTTTTGGTCCATGGTATTGGATGCTTCAACATGTATAAATATGTATTGTAACATTGAAAGGAACATAATGAAAAATCAAGCTAGTAGTCTCGATTTTGGGATCCAGGGGAAAATCTTTGTGTATATGTCTTTTATGTGTTATGCTCTCGCATTGTTTATTTTTTGTGTTTTAGAATTCGTATGCAGGTAATTTTTGTACATGGTTAAAACCTATAAGATTTAAAAAAAAGTTACAATTTTCTGCCTACTAGAAAATTTATTCAACCTAAGGAATCTATGCAAACATAGTCTGTGAAGTCTGAGAATGATTCAAATGATGATGTTACCTTACACATGAGGTTTCAAGTAAAACAGTCGACAAAACAACCTAGTAAAGGTTCCCCTATGCATGGTGTTGACTCCAAGGATGAGAATGATATTCGAATTACATAGTACTTGCAGAAAACTAAATTTCCAAATCCATCACCTTGTTTAGTAAATCCATCACCTTCTTTAGCAAAGCCATCACCTTCTATATCAAATCCAAAGGCTTTCAAGAAGAAGGTGCTACCCGTTAAGAGCATAACAATCAGTGCAAAAAAGTTGAAAGCGGGGGAATTTCCTCCTGGACCTAGAGAAGGTCAGAAGTGGACAACTTTGTAGCATAAGGGAGTGATTTTCCCTCTTCCTTACAAGCCTCATGTAGTCAAGCTTCTTTATAATGGAAAACTAGTTGATCTAACTCCTGAAGAAGAGGAAATTTCCTCTATGTTTTTTATCATGAAAAACACTGACTATGCAAGAAAGCCAAAATTCATAGAGAACTTTTGGCATGATTGGAAGAAAATTCTTAGGCCAGAGCATGTTAGTCAAAAGTTTGAACTCTGCAATTTTACACCAAAATATGATTGGCATCTCAAGAAAAAGAGAAGAAGAAATAAATGAGTGCAAAGGAAAAGAAAGATTTGAAAGAATAAAAGCTAAAGCAAGAGGAAAAATGCTTGTGGCCTAAGGATATCGAGTCTTAGTGGGTGAACTGCAAGGAAATTTCATGATGGAAAGACTATTTACATGACACATGAAATTCAGTTCTTCCAACTATGCAAGATAAATGGGCCTCACTCAATCCAAAATTAGGCATTGTTTGCTAGTATGGTGATGTGGACCTCAGTATACAATTTGAACAATGTAATGGATTTCATTTCTTATGCACAGATGCTGGGGGTAAGCACCATAACACCAAGGAAAAATATGGAGTTTAGAATAAACTTATAACTTTTATACGTGGAATAGGAATCCCTTCACTTTTAAAGGTGGTGGTTCATGAGGCAATATTTTATAACTCATTAACTCGATTCTTCCTTATGCTCAAAGATGTCTGTACTAAATGTGTCCTAAAGTATACTGTGCACTAAAGGACAATATATTTAACAATCAATTAAATCAATTGTGGTTTTTGGGGGTTGAGGAATTATTTTATAGGCACACTTTACAAGGTTGTCACATTGTTTCAAACAAAAGGCATGAGTGTAGTTGTCTCTTGTAGGGAAGTACCTTATATGTATCTCAAAGGGCTAATTTTTAGGTATGTACTCAAAATTATCACGTATTTTCTTCAATGGATGCGTGGATCTTCAACTAGAATTTTTTTTTCATCTGATAACTATCATGGACAAATCTAGGTCCACTGAGGAACATACAAAATCCTTTACTTTGAATGCCCAAAAATTATTCAAAATTGACATGAGAAAACCTTCAAACTTACACCCTGTGGAGGTCTTATAAACATTGAATAAGCTTCAGGAGAAACTCATGGTTATCCTTGGTGATGACCAAATCAACATTGAGGCTAAGAAGAATGCCACCCTCTTCTTCAATATCTTGCTTCGCAGCACATTGGCTAGTAAACGAGTGTTGAAGGAACACCATCTCACAAAGGAGGCACTTGAATGGGTAGTGGGGGAGAGCAAATGTTGATTCCTTCAAGCCATGGTAAATCTAGGTGAGATGATTGGTTGTGTCACAACTTAGTCCATTGGTGAACTAGCCACCTAGATGACCTTGAACACTTTCCACTATGCTAGTGTTAGTGCCAAGAATGTTACCCCTCAATGTTACTTGTCTCAAGGAGCTTATCAACATTGCCAAGAACATAAAAACACCCTCTCTAATAATGTATGTGTTGCCTGAGATTGCCACATCTAAAGAGAAAACCAAGACTATCCAGTGTGCTCTGGAGTATACAACCCTCAGAAGTGTTACAGAGGCAACTGAAGTATGGTATGATCATAATCCAATGGATAATGTCATAGAGGATGGATATTTTGGTGTGGAGTTTCGTGTCATGCCCATACGTACAAAGATTAACATTCCTCTACACGCATAGGTGTTGTTATGAAACCAACTCACAAAAAGATAGAAAAGATAGATCAACAACTTATAAATCAACTTCTTCGAGGGGGCAACCTCCTTTACATTACATAAATGAACAATTCTCGGATGATACAAATGAAAAAACCTCCTTTCTATATATAGAAGTCTAAGGGGTCACAATATAACGAAAGCCGACATAACAATAATAATATAAGGGCACAAAAATAACAATAGTGGGATTTTATGGGGCATAATAATAACAATATGGAGACAATAGGGGCACAACAATAATAATAAGGGCTACAATGGCAATAGTAATGGGGGAATCACTAGTATTATAGGTACCTAAGAGGTGGAATAGTTGCAGGAACATGTTATAATATAATATGACCCAGATATTCCACCTCTTGTACTCCAAAGAAACATTTGGAGCTTTTTTCATATAATTGTTTCTCCTCCAATAGTTTGAGCACCCTGTCAACATGTTGAGCATGATCCTTCCAAGACTTGTTGTAGATTAGTATATCATCAAAAAATACTAACACAAATTTTCTAAGGAAGGGTTTGAAAATGGAATCATCAAACCTTGAAATGTAGAAGGTGCATTGGTAAGGCCAAAAGGCATGACCAAAAATTCATAATGACCCTCATGAGTTCTAAATTTTGTTTTCGGAATGTCTTCAGTCTTCATTCTGATTTGATGATATCCTAAACGAAGATCCAACTTGGTGAAGTAAATTGATCCATGCAATTCATCCAATAATTTATCAATGAAAAGAATGGGAAATTTATATTTAATAGTGAGCTTGTTGAGCTCCCTATAATATGGAGACATGTGCCATGATCCATCCTTCTTGTGAACCAATACCACTGGAGCAGAGAAAGAACTTTGACTAGGTTGAATTATACTAGCCTCTAGCATTTCTGCAACCATATGTTCAATTTCACTCTTTTGGGCATAGGGATATTTGTAAGGCCTTATGTTTGGATGAACACTTCTTGGAATCAAATGAATAGCATGATCATGATAACGAATAGGTGGGAGGCCTTTGGGAGTCTCAAATACCTTGGAACGATTGTCTAAAACTTTTTGGAGATCTTGAGAAATAGATGATTTCGATGTGGGAACCTCTAGTGAACATAATTGTGCAATTATTCCTCATTGTTCTTTCTTTAGAAGATTTGTCATTCTGTTAGAGCTGATTACATTTCCTGGTTTCCCTGCAATACCCCTTACTTCAACTTCCTTTCCTTCTGAATAAAATTTCATGAACAGTTCTTGAAAATTAAAATCTATTGTACCCAAGGATTGTAGCCATTGGACTACTAGTACAACATCAACACCACCCATTGGAATGGAAAGCAATGGGCCATTCAATACATATTCTCCCATGGATAGCTTGATATTATGGTACTTTCTAGAGAAATTTATGGTTCCTCCACTTCTAGCCATCACTTGACACTCTTGTGCTAGATATAGGAATTAATTCAATTCCTTGGCTATCTTACAATGAATAAAATTATGGGTATTTCCCAAATCAATCAACAATATTATCTTTTTCTTCTTGATATGTCCTTCTATCTTGATAGTTTGATGAGTGGTAATTCCATCCAATGCATTACAAGATATGGTTAGATTCATTTCTTCTTTCTCTAGGGTTTTCTCCTAGTGTATATCCTCTTCTTTTGACATTTCTTGTTCCTTTTCTTCCTCCTCTTCACAATCTATGTAAAAATAATTTCTTCTTAGCACACTTATGACCTTTAGTGTGTTTTCTATCACAACTGTAACAAAGCCCTTTTGCTCTTTTTTCTTCCAATTGTTGTGGTGTCAACCTTGTAGGTTGTTGAAGGCTAGGGGCAACAACACTTCCATCTTTATAATTGTGAGTGGTAGGCTTCCTTGTTGCCATAATTTTTCTTTCCAACTTGAATTCCTTCTCCAATGAATCAGGTCCCCAAAGACAAACCTCATGTTGGATGTTATCCTTTAAAGTCCCTATGAACACATCAATCCTATGCTCCTCTGGAATATATTTTACCCTTATATTCAATTTTTGGAAGTCCTCAATGTGCTACATCATTGAACCCTTTTGTTTGAGATTTATCAGTTGGCTAAAAAAATTGTTTCTTTTTGTATCCTCATAATGTGCTATCATTTCATCCATAAAAAATGCCCAAGTGACAATTTGTTTACGAGAGCAATGTCATCGATACCATACAAACTGATTTGGTTCCAAATATAAAGTTGCAATGCATACCTTTTGTGTGTTTTTCACATTATGGATATTGAAATATTTCTCCAGCTATAATATCCATGTTACGGGATCCTTGCCATCAAACTTCCTCATATCGATCTTTAGAACATGGTGGGTCTTCAATCCAATGTTAGAGTCTATGAAATCATGATTAACATTTATTTTATTCTCATCATGAGTTTCCTTTACTACCCTTTCGCCATTAGTAAGCATTTCTTGTAGAAACTTTGTCAAATCTATCTTCAAATCTTCCATCTTAGCTTCCATGCCTTTCTTTAAACCATCCATCTTAGCTCCTATGCCATCCATCTTAGCTTCCATGCCTTTTTTTAAACCGTCCATATTAGTTCCCATGCCATCCATCTTAGCTTCCAAGTCATTCATCTTAGCCTGCACGTCATTCATCTTAGATTTTATGTATTTCCTTAAACCATCCATCTTAGCTTCCACGCCCTTTTTAAACCATCCATCTTAGCTTCCATGCCATCCATCGTAGCCTCTATGTCTTTCTTTAAACCACCCATATTAGCTTCTGTTAATTTTTGTGAGAGTGAATTTTGTTGCATTTGGTCTCGTAATTTTGATATATCATGTTGCATGTCTTGCTCTTCTTCATGAGTCATGCTATAGATTTCAGGATGCTTACAAGGTGTTTCCATTTTCTTTCTTTGGGGCATTAATTAATGATAATTATGCCTCACTATGCCCTTTTAATTCCTTCAAACTAATTTTTCAAACCAAACTTATGCAAAATTTAAAAAAAAACTACACACCTTTTTTCACTTTGTAGGAACTCGATATTGTATATGGTGTATCTCTGAAATTTCGGATCTCCAATGTTTGAAATTATGCAATGTGGTATCCCTCTGAGTCCTCTTTCCAACACCACAATTCTGATCGAAATTGGATTCTCCAAGAAAGAGTTATGTCTAATCTTCCAACATGATCTGATTATACAATTGTTTCAGTATAGCGAACTTGTACGAAGTTCCATGTGTCCCTGTTTCAACCTTTGGCCCTGAAAACGATGCAAAGAAAGCTACAATCTGTCCTCTTTTTTAAATTATTATGAAATTTCAATCTAATACTTAGAGAGAAAGTTATGACGATTTTCCCAAGGTCACCTGTTTGAGATGTAATTCGGGAGCCTGCAAAAACCCTAACTTCCTTGGATCATATCTCCGAAACTATAGTGAGACAAGGTCTAAACTCTAGACCCAAGGATAATCGAGATGTCGAATCAAATGGATTTTGTTTTTCTCTTTGGAAATGTTGTATAAAAAAAGTTATAGTGAAAATTCCATGATGACTTGTTTTGGATCAGCGAAACCCTAGAATCCAAAGCTCTGATACAAAATGTTATGAAACCAGCTCACAAAAAGATAGTAAAGATAGATCAACAACTTAGAAATCAGCCTCTTCGAGGGAGAAACCTCCTTTAAATTACACAAATGAACAATTCTTGGATGATACAAATGAAAAAACCTCCTTTCTATATATAGGAGTCTAAGGGGTCACAATATAACCAAAGCCGACATAACAATTATAATATAAGGGCACAAAAATAACAATAGTGGGTTTCTATGGGGCACAATAATAACAATATGGGGACAATAGGGGCACAAAAACAACAATAAGTGCTACAATTACAATAGTAATGGTGGAATCACTAGTATTATAGGGACCTAACATGCGTTAAAACAAAGGTTGTCCCTGTTGAAAATAGCAACAAGAAATTCTAAAAATAGAAGTTCTAAAATATCACTGCTATAAATAGCAATTTGGGTACCAGTGCTAGATTGAGCAATAGGGAATGAAATATGGAAGTGCTAAAAATAGTATTTCTATTTTTAGCAGTTTGGGATGGATTCCAATTTTAGTCAGTCCTTGGACTAAATAGGAAGTAAAATTCGAATTTGAACTTAACAGCTGTTTGAAAATAAATTAATTAATTCACCATGAGTTAATTAGTTGTGAAAAATCAAACATGAAGTCTATGTGAGGACATGCAACAGTTTCTCCATTAATTGAGGAATTTATCCATCAGTTAAAGAGATAAGGATGAGTTCTAATTTGAGTTGTAATTAGTTGGCTCAGTTAACTGAGTCAAGTCCAGTTAGATTGATTTAAACAACTTGTTTAAATTAATGTAAGTTCAGTTAGTTAATGCATGCTTGCATATAACTGTTGTTCTTCAAATAACTGAATATTCTCTCATGAATAACTCATGCATGTTAGTTCAAACAGAGACCCAGTTGAGATCAGAGGAGGGACAATGTACTATCATTTGGATAGATTTTTCCTATAAAGGAAGCTTATCCATGGAGAAGGATTTATCTCCTTCAGGATTGCGCAGTTAGATCAGAGGTTAGTGAGTGTGTGAAGAGGCCAATTCACACAAGTGGTTGCACTGGACCCCAAGGAAAATTGCGCAAAGAAATAGGAGGCTCGGAGGGTAGAGGAGAAGGTTTGTGAGAGGCCTTTGACTGTTTATGAGTAACAGAGGGATTATACTGAGAGCTGGTTGGCTTCCAAGCTAAGGCTTCGTGTAATTCTGTGACTATTTTCCACTTGTATGATAATACAGAGTTGGGGTTTTAGGCTGAGGCTTTCCCTGGGTTATTTCTTCTGTGTTATGTGCGATTGCTTCTCATTCTCAGTTATAGGTGTTCTCATTGATTGCGCTCAAATTGATTAAGCTTCCACAAAGTGTTGTAGAAG
This sequence comes from Pinus tabuliformis, assembly GCA_031772625.1. Taxonomy (NCBI): domain Eukaryota; kingdom Viridiplantae; phylum Streptophyta; class Pinopsida; order Pinales; family Pinaceae; genus Pinus; species Pinus tabuliformis. Next base: position 1,073,935,087 of record CM062813.1, on the reverse strand, counting down.
TAGATATTATGTTGTGTTTTAGTATATTGGATAATTTTTTGATCTACAGTGAGAATTTCTACATGGTATCGGAGCAAAGGTGATCAAAGCAGAGAACAATATACTAGAGGAGATTTCGAAGTTTTGAGTTTTAGGCCGCGAGTTTTCAGAGCAGATCTAAAAATTTTTGTGCAAAATTTTTAGAAACAAATAGCAGATCTAGATTCATTGCGGAAAAAATACCCAAAATCAAAAACAAAATCGGCTGAATCGGAGTTCAGATGAGGGAGATATCGTTGATTTAAAATTAGCTCTTTTTCAAGAAATTTCATGACGGTGGAAAAGATCAAACATTGTTATGAAACCAGCTCAAGAAAAGATAGAAAAGATAGATCAACGCCTTAGAATTCAGCCTTTTCGAGGGGGAAACCTCCTTTACATTACATAAATGAAAAATTCTTGGATGATTCAAATGACAAAACCTCCTTTCTATATAGGAGTCTAAGGAGTCACAATATAATCCAGCCGACCTAACAATAATAATATAAAGCCACAAAAATAACAATAGAGGGATTCTATGGGGCACAGTAATAACAATATGGGGGCAATAGGGGCACAAAAATATTAATAAGGGGTATAACTACAATAGTAATGGGGTAATAACTAGTATTATAGGGACCCAACATGCCCCTCTCCTTCAAAAAAGTGTTGTCCTCAACGCTTGAGTAGTTCTGGATACTTTTGCATAAAATTCTCATCCTCCCATGTGGAATCTTCAGCGGATAAGTTCTTCCACTTGATAAGATACTCTGAAATTGATCGATTTCGTAGCTGTCGAGTTCTTGTTTCTGTGACTGCTTCCAGTTCCAATATAATTTTTCCTTCCTTGTCAAGTTCTGGCAATATTGTTTGAACTGGGAGCTTGTCACCTATAACCTTCTTTAAACATGAAACATGGAAAACTGGGTGCATCGAGAAGCTGCAGGAAGCTCCAATTTGTATGCCATAGTACCAATCTTTTGCAACACCTTGTACGGACCATAATACTTTGGTGATAATTTATTTTCCTTCTTAGCTTGCTTGAGGGACATTTTCTTATATGGTTGTAGCCGTAGGAATACCCAATCACCTACATCAAAACTTCTTTCACTGCGATGTTGATCTGCCTGTTGTTTCATTCTATTCTGTGCCAACACGAGGTTATCCTTTAGGAGTTGGAGGACTTGTTGTTGATGTTCGATGTGATGTTCCACTGCCCGAACCTTAGAATTTTCTCTTAAATATGATGTGATGGATGGTGGTTGATACCCATAAAGTGCCATAAATGGGGTCATTTTTGTTGCTGTATGGAAGGAAGTGTTATACCACCATTCAGCCAGAGGCAACCATTTGACCCATTGTGTCTGTTTATCAGATACAAAGCAACGAAGATATCCTTCCAAACATTTGTTCACTATCTCAGTTTGCCCATCAGATTGAGGATGATAAGATGAGCTATGAGCTAACTGAGTACCAAGACAAGAAAATAATTATGTCCAAAAATTTCCAGTGAAAATGGGATCTCTATCACTTACAATAATCTTTGGGTTTCCATGTAGCTTTTGAATTGTTTCCATAAATGCAGTAGAAACTGTACTGGCTTTAAATGGATGTGATAATGCACAAAAGTGTGCATACTTGGTAAGTCTGTCAACTACCACCATGATGACACTTTTTCCCTCAGACTTGGGTAAACCTGTGATAAAATCCATTGAGACCTCCTCCCAATGTTGGCTTGGAATGGATAAAGGTTGTAATAGACTCGGTGCCTTAATTGTTTCAACTTTATTTTGTTGGAAAACCAAACATTCTGCCACAAACTTTTGAATATCTGATTTAAGGCCATCCCAAAAAAATTCCTTCTTAACCCTGTGGTAATTTTTTAAAAATCCTGAGTGCCCTCCTAAGGGAGAAGTGTGCAATTCCATAAGAATATTTTGTTTTAGCTGGGAATTCTTACAGAGGTATAAGCGATCTTTGTACCATAACGAATCATTTTGCCTGCTAAATGTATCAGATGTACTGGAATCTTGTTGTAACTTTCGAATAAGTGCCCCCACTTCTTCGTCATTCTTCCATTCCTCCTTTGCTTCGTTTATCCAATCTGGTTGGATAATAGAAATGGCGCACAACAATGCTTCAACATCCTCATCCTTTCTTGAGAGTGCATCTGCCACCACATTTTCCTTCCCTTTTTTGCAGTTGATTTTAAAGTCATAACCCAACATCTTTGTGACCCACTTTTGTTGCTCTTCAGAGGATAATCTTTGTTCTAAAAATTATTTAAGGGTATCATGATCCGTTTTTACCTTGAAGTGTCTTCCCATTAGGTAGGGTCACCATTTCTTAAGTGCATGGAGTATTGCCAACATTTCCTTCTCATAAATAGCTTTTCTTAAAAACTTTCCCTTGATTGGATGACTTTCAAAAGCAATGGGTCTTTCATCTTGCATTAGAACAGCACCAATTCCATTTCCTAAAGCATCACATTCCACAATAAAGGTTTTTGTGAAGTCCGGTGTAGCTAAGACCAGTGCTTGGCACATTGCCTCTTTAAGATATTCAAAGGCCTTTGTTGCTTCCGGAGTGTTGTGGGGAAAATTATCCGATGCAGATGACCCTATCCCTACTCTAAAGGTGACAGTCTTTAGCAACAACTGAAAGTAAAGCTTTGATGTTTTCCTTTATGAAAGTACAGAGAGAAGGAAGAAAAGATTAACCAACCTGGTGTCTTGCGCTTAGTCGATCCTTATCCTCTCTCTTTGTTTCTTGTTCCCAGCTCCTTGCTCTCTTTGCCGGTCCAGTTACACACAGATCCTGCACAAAACAAGAGAGGAAACTACAAGATACATGTACTCATAACTGATGCATGGATTACAGTGAATCAAATATACATGTAAATACAATACATCAATGCAATACAAGTATATAGGAGAACATGCAAAACTTTATTGATAGAAGTAACAGGGTTCTGAGAAGGTTACAACCAATGATGGCTCCAATCCAGCAGCACCTACCCAGCAGCAAGAACTCTCCTCTTCACCTCTAGTAAAACAATCACCCAATAGCTCTAACTGTAAACCAACAGCACCTCCTTGCTTTACACAAAATTCCAGCCTCCTTAGACCTCATAGAAGAGCTCTATATATAGGAGAGAAGAAGAGAGGATGAGTAAGCTTGAGACTGACATGAAGCTGCCTTGTGTCCTCTCCCTCTTCAGTTAATCTTCAGTTCTTGAGTCCACTTGGAGATCCTTGCTTACACATGGTGATCAAGTACCTCTTACTCATCACAGGGCGAATCTCATGAACCAAGTGTCAGTTTGGAAGCTTCCTGGGCAGTTGACACCTTGCAGGATGACTGTGCCACTTGGCCAATCTCGCCCAGCGCAGGTAGCCTTCATTAATCTTGACTTCCAGCGTAGGTACAAGGAGGGACAATTGCATTCCAGCGCAGAAGCTCAGTGGAGCAGTTGACATGATCCAAAATAAGCCTGTTTTGAAGTGTTTTCAGGTGGAGAATTGATTGGAAGTGCTGTTGTTTGATGACCTTGTTCTTTTAGGGGTAAGAACAACATGTTTAGGGACTGAGGATCCCTGTAATTATCGACATTTCATGCTCCATGATGCGAGGCACAAAAATGTCTATAACAGTTTCCCCCTAAAGTATGAGGCCGTTTATCGGGTGAAATGCTTTATCTAGAGGGTCCGAAGTTCGTTCCAGTGCTGAGGAGGTGCCCTGTAATACAATACAATACAATACATTATTTTTCATTCTATTTTCATGATCTGGCTGAGGCGGGCATTCCCATGCTCAGCTTTTATAAATACATTTCTGTACATATGACAGACGATCGTCTGAAGATAGACTGATAATTTTCTGCTGAAATTATCATCCTTTGAATAGGATGATCATCTGCTGCAATGATGTACATGGCAAATGCTTTTATATTTCCTGAATACATATCGCAGCCCGGATGGATGAAACTAGATCCGGGGTCTTCAAACTCATTCGATCTTCACTCTAAGTACAAGTCGATCCATGTGAGAATTTCGCTGAAGTCGAACATGGAAAGACATCGCTTGATTACCGGTCAATAATGAAAACCGTTAACAAGCGCGAGAGGAATCACCAATAATGACGATGACCCTCAAGGTACTGCAGTACAATTCACGTGGCGTGAATAAAGGACTTGGCGTCGAACGCCACGCAAAATATTCTGGTCGAAGGTCATTGATGTATACCTGTCGCCGGATGTGAGAAACTTGCCATTGAGGCATGCAAGCTTCAAAGTACTGATGGGGGGTGTTCCTAGATCAACTTCTTGGATAATGAGCTGAAGTCGACAAGAAGTGATCCATCAAAGGAGGGCCTTAATGAATCCCACATCAATGACACGGAACGGAGCTAATGATTTTAGTGGAGGTGAAAACAAACTGTGACATATGATTCAGGGTGGCGATCATGAATGGATGAAGGATAATGTATGGCAGTGGATGGGACACGGTTGACACTTTCAGAATGACCCCTCTTGAACATATAACGACACTGATGCGATGGATCGGTAGCATTACCCCAAATGTGGATGGTGTGGCGAGGACCATGGTGATGAGACCGGTGAATGAAACAACCCAACCCGATGTGATACGGAGGAAAAGTGTCATGTTCAAGAGTGACTTGCTACCATTAAACTTTGATGTTCTCCCAATTTTTCCCCAGTCATTTCTGACCAGTACCTCTTTATTTTTGTCAAGCTTGAGGAGGATAACATATGCTTGTTCTATAACCTGCCCTTCGGGCAAGCCCATCGCTATGATTTAACGAGCCTAGCGATAGGGAAACTCGTTCTCGTCTAAAGACAAGTTTGTCGCTATTTAATCATTTTAACGAGTCTAACGACAAGGAAAACTCGGTCCTTTTCATTTTTAGAGAGTCTGAAAAGGTACAAAAAGTTAACTCCATAATTCCTTTTTCGTCAGCTAATCCCTTAAGTCCGAAAAAGTATAAAACAATATAGAAGGGATGGATGTTCGGTACTTTTAACGAGCCGAACAAGACAAGCGCTCGATCCTTTTGTGCAATAATCCCTCAGGTCCAAAAAGATTAAAATTTAGAGGAGGGATAGCGTTCCGGTCATTTAACGAGCTGGAAGGCCAAAACTCGGCAAAATTTTCATATTTTACGAGTCAGTGAAAAGAGCTCAAAGAAGACTCGTCTTTTGAGGAACGAGTGATAAACAGGGATAGCAGCAGATTCCAGGTACAGGTTGGAATTTTCCAATCACAGCAGTGTCACAAGGACGGCTAGGTGAAATCACTCTTCGCAGCTGTTTCTCAAAAGAGGTAAACACACAAATGGAAGTGAATGATCGGCCAAATGAACAGTGGAGGTGATGGATGAAAACACGATCAAGGTTCTTATGGCTAATGAATTTACGATCTCAAAAGGTTATTTACCGGTTCATTTTTTCCATGAGCTTGAACTCTGGGGGAAACTTTTGCTCACACTTTTCTATTTTTTAACGAGCATAAATTCAGTCATAAAACTGCTCGAATTTTGCGTTTATTTTTTAACGAGCATGAACTATATGCTAAAACTGCTCGATATACCAGTCATAATAAGAACGCCTCCTATGAGATAACTATTTTTTAAGGAGCTTTATCTCACAAAGCTATGCTCCAATTTTGGCAAATTTTACTTTTGCCCCACAGGCTTTCTTCATGCAAGGTCGGAAACGGCTAATCCTACGAGTTTAAAGGGTTAGACCTACAGGTTTAAAGGGAGGACCTAAAAATTTAAAAAAATAAATAGTCGTCCCTTGCTTGCATTCCAAAAGTTTGCATGCCCCCAGGTATAGGATAGAATTTCGAGACTGCCCCTTTTTCAACGAGGTTTGCCTCTTTCTTATTATCCAAAGACGGTTCTATTCGCTGCCGCAAATCAATCTCTTTCTTCGGCGGTGTCTATCATTGGGTTGTCCAAAGATGGTTACCCTCTGTCACAACAATATAGTCTCCTACTTTGTAGGCTGCCCCTGCTTATCCTTCAAAACATATGTTTCGATGGGCGAGGCTTGAATTCAAAGATGGTTACTATTCGTCACGATAAGGGAATTCCTACTTGGGCATTGCCCACTTTTTTAGACAAAGGTGAATGACTCTTGTCAAACACATAACTTTAACAAAAGATTATTATTCCAGAACAACCCCACTTCCTTCCACGGACGGGGTACGGACTAGTCATATTCTTCTGCGGAAATTCTTCCTTATACCCGGAGTTTCTTCTGCCCGAAGCAGACCAGGGTGCATGCCCCCTGGGTCCTAGTCTTTCTTTCCGAATCACTCGCATTCATCGGGAAGGAGGACTGGGGGCGGAGGTGTATCTTGAGTGAACAGACCATTTAGGATTGGTATTTGACTATTTGCGATGCGAGATCCCGGAAATGAAAGTTGGTCTACGAGCTTGACCATCCTTCCTTCGTGTGGAAAACACATTACTCTAAAGAGTGAGGAGACTATCGCTCCCATGCAATAAATATAGTCGCGTCCAAGGAGTAGGTTATAATCCAAGGGTCCTTGAACTACCAACACGTTCATCCTGACGGTCTTCCCCTTCAATGTAACAGGTACATTGGGGAGGATCCCTAATGGTCGACTGGTTCCTTTATCAAAACCTGAGAGATTTCTCAACTCAGGTAAAAGCACTGGGGAACCCAGTGCTTTCCAAGCAATAGAGGAAAGGATACTCACAGACGCCCCTTCATCAATGATAGTACCAGCCATAATCATTTTATAGATCTGGACAATGATTCTGAATGGTATACTGGCTGGTAACCGGGGTCTGCCTAGTTGATTCCAATCAAAGGATACAACCAGGTTGCTTGGTGGTGGGACCGAATATACGGCCGGATATGACTCTGATGATGTTCCTTCCTGCAATAAAGGAATGGGCGCATCACCCTGATGCTCATCGGAGTCGGTGCTGATGAAAAGAACCTGGATGGTGTCATCCTTATTCTCTTCAGTGAGGGTGTCGCAAGAAGATGACTCTTCGGCGACGGTGTCATTTGAAGACGGATCTTCAATGACGGAGTCATTGGACGATAGAACCTCTGAAGGAAGAACCGGGTCAACTGCCGTTTCGACCTTTAGACTTTCGTCTGGTCTGGATTCAGTAGGTTCATTCTCAATGACCGACACTTCAGCTGACCACTTGAGTGGTTCAACTGGATTTTCAACTATCGAGGGATTAGGCGCGAGTTTTCGGTATCCAGGAGGAAGTTGCAACGGTGAAACCGGGCGATCTTCCAAAACTCTCTTTGCCTCATCTAAGAATGGACATTTGTGGATGGCATGATTGCCTTCACACAATAGACAGGGTGATCTTGGTCCCCTTCTTCGTCCTTCACTCTCGCTAGTTGAGGGAATGCAATCAACATGACAACCAGAGGTTGATGCTACCGGATTGTGCAACCTTGGGGACCAGTCCCTTAGTATCCGGGGAATACAAGGACAATCACGATGGAAATGGATCCCTTTGCAAATGACACATGGCGATTTAGGCCCGGTCGGTGCAGTGTGTGGGTTTTTGTCAGTTTTCTTCTGCTTGCCCCCAGTCGCCTTCGCCAGAGGCTCCTTCTGCTTCTTTTCTCTCTTCTTCTTTTCTTTCTTCTCCTTGGGAGGCTGACTTTTGCCGGCTCTACCTTGCGAAGATGAAGGATCAGAGGAAGTATCATAAGAAGTGGAAGGTTGGTGGGTAGTTCTAGATTTTTCTGACTGTTGATTCGACTGCTCAGGATTAGTGGCGATCTGTACTACATTAGTTGAAAAGAGCCATACAGGGAGGCCGATTGTCAATCCTGGAAGTGACAATGTAGCCATATGAGGCACACCAACATCTCCCCAAGAGGAGAAGGGATTTGGACTTCCGCCAAGGTTACTTCCTTGGTTGGTGGGCTCCATACTTTTCAACTGAAAGATCAACGTGGGAATAACAGGTGATTATGTTCCGCTTAAAATAAATTTTATTAACGACGCTTTTAGACACAAACTTGCTTTTTCATGTTTTAAGAGTCGAGAAAAAGCTAAAGATGACTCTAGTCGCCTTCGATGTATTAACGAGCCCAGGTGACAAATGCTCGGTTGGACTTTTTTAGTTATAGAGTTTGAAAAAGGCCAAAAGAAACTGCTCTGGAGATCTAGGCAGAGGGTGTGCAAAACCTTTCGTGAAACCACAGAATACGTTTTACGGTACGGGTGGTCGATCTTCGTGAATGCTGTGTTCACTGCATCGCGATCAGTAGGGCGGCCGACACGGTTTCCTAAGGATAAAGGATAAAAGCCTATAGGGGTCTCCCAATATACGTGACGGTACGCGGGAGCTCAAGTCCGTGTTAGTGCCACCGACCCTCAGGAGGAATCACCCACTTTCGTAGAGATCGACAGTCACTATGTTTAACGACGCCGGAACACGTCTATACCTAGACCTCTAGATGTTTGCGTTAAATTCCAAAGCGTTGTTATGTAAATTGAGTTTATTTTAATGTTGATCTTTCTTAACAGTTTTCCTTTCAGGTTCGCCACGAGATGTATATATACAACTTCCTATATGCAATCTAAGATGAGAAGCAAATCTTTTCAATCTTTCAACTTTGAAAACCTTAATCTACTGAGGGAAAAGAAAGACACAACTTTTTCCACAGATCATAGAACACACACTAAAATGCACATTTTCCTAAATCGTCAAGCACACAGTCAAATGCAAAATGCACAATGCATGTATTTCTTTTCGTTATCCTTAATGTTGATGCTAGACAAAAAGGAAACTGTTGTATAATTTTGAATCTAATTTCAAGTAGAAATAAACAAGCTTGTCCACAATCAAAAAGACACCTTATGATAGACTTGTTTAAACAAAGGAAATGTATAGATTCAAACCATAAAATGAAGAGCAAACAAACTCAAACAGCCATGAACAGTAATAAAACTAACTCATAAGATCACAAAGAAACTTTTACAGTTCAGGATCTAAGAGGCCACAGCTATACTGGTTCGCTTTTCACAATGGGAAACTGTAACTGAAACAAGAAATACTGAAAGAACATTCACAGTTTCATCACACAACTGAGGCGGAATAATGTCAAGGAGAAGTGGTTTACAATAAGTACAATGACCAGCAAGCAATCAGCAAAAATCAGTGAAAACAAGGCCAAGACACAAAGGGAAAGCTGAGCAAGACAATGGCTAACTGGACCAGCGCAGGTTCTAGTCTGCCAGTTTGACTCTCAGCGCAGTTCCCGAAGGGAGCACCTGCGCTGTAATGCAGACTGCCTGTGGACAGCCTGCACTGACACACGAGAGTTTTGTCTACAAAGTTTTCTAGGTCATAAAAAGCTCAAAAATGCACTGTTTTTGCTGAAATAAAAAGCTATAGGTAAAGTACAGGCTAAGGGATGATCAAGAGGATGAAGATCTATCACAAAGAGTAAAGAGTCTTTTGTAGATTAGCTCTTTAAATCTTGAATTTGCTCAGCAAATGAGCAAGAGTAGCAGGCCCTCTACTTCGCTTTTGATATAGTCAAAAGCTTTTCGATTTTGTACTCTTTTCTTCAAGAAATGAATAGCAAAATACTACAAACACCAACAAGATACTAGGGTCCCCAGCGGAGTCGCCAGTTTGTTGTGGGAAAAGTATCCGATGCGGATGACCCTATCCCTACTCTAAAGGTGACAGTCTTTAGCAACAACTGAAAGTAAAGCTTTGATGTTTTCCTTTATGAAAGTACAGAGAGAAGGAAGAAAAGATTAACCAACCTGGTGTCTTGCGCTTAGTCGATCCTTATCCTCTCTCTTTGTCTCTTGTTCCCAGCTCCTTGCTCTCTTTGCTGGTCCAGCTACACACAGATCTTGCACAAAACAAGAGAGGAAACTACAAGATACATGTACTCATAACTGATGCATGGATTAGAGTGAATCAAATATACATGTAAATACAATACATCAATGCAATACAAGTATATAGGAGAACATGCAAAACTTTATTGATAGAAGTAACAGGGTTCTGAGAAGGTTACAACCAATGATGGCTCCAATCCAGCAGCACCTACCCAGCAGCAAGAACTCTCCTCTTCACCTCTAGTAAAACAATCACCCAATAGCTCTAACTGTAAACCAACAACACCTCCTTGCTTTACACAAAATTCCAGCCTCCTTAGACCTCATAGAAGAGCTCTATATATAGGAGAGAAGAAGAGAGGATGAGTCAGCTTGAGACTGACATGAAGCTGCCTTGTGTCCTCTCCCTCTTCAGTTAATCTTCAGTTCTTGAGTCCACTTGGAGATCCTTGCTTACACATGGTGATCAAGTACCTCTTACTCATCACAGGGCGAATCTCATGAACCAAGTGTCAGTTTGGAAGCTTCCTGGGCAGTTGACACCTTGCAGGATGACTGTGCCACTTGGCCAATCTCGCCCAGCACAAGTAGCCTTCATTAATTTTGACTTCCAGCGCAGGTACAAGGAGGGACAGTTGCATTCCAGCGCAGAAGCTCAGTGGAGCAGCTGGCATGATCCAAAATAAGCCTGTTTTGAAGTGTTTTCAGGTGGAGAACTGATTGGAAGTGCTGTTGTTTGATGACCTTGTTCTTTTAGGGGTAAGAACAACGTGTTTAGGGACTGAGGATCCCTGTAATTATCGACATTTCATGCTCCATGATGCGAGGCACAAAAATGTCTATAGCACGGAGTCCATGAAAATGCATCTTTCTTCAATAATGTTGTTAGAGGTGCTGCTATTCTCCCATAATTCTTAACAAACTTGCGATAATACCCTGTCAACCCAAGAAATCCTCGCATATGCTTTATGGATGTGGGGATTTTCCATTCCTTAATGGCTTTAATCTTGCTAGGGTCTACCTTAACTCCTTCATGAGATACAATATGACCCAGATATTCCACCTCCTGGACTCCAAAGAAACATTTGGATCTTTTTGCATATAATTGTTTCTCCTCCAATAGTTATAGCACCCTGTCAACATGTTCAACATGATCCTTCCAAGACTTGCTATAGATTAGTATATCATCAAAAAATACTAACACAAATTTTCTAAGGAATGGTTTGAAAATTGAATTCATCAAACCTTGAAATGTTGAAGGTGCATTGGTAAGGCAAGAAGGCATGACCAAAAATTCATAATGACCTTCATGAGTTCTAAATGCTATTTTCAGAATGTCTTCAGTCTTCATTCTGATTTGATGATATCCTGAACAAAGATCCAACTTGGTGAAGTAAATTAATCCATGCAATTCATCCAGTAATTCATCAATGACAGGAATGGGGAACTTATCTTTAATAGTGAGCTTGTTGAGCTCCCTATAATCTGGACACATGTGCCATGATCCATTCTTCTTGTGCACCAATACTACTGGAGCAGAGAAATAACTTTGACTTGGTTGAATTATACCAGCCTCTAGCATTTCTGCAACCATACGTTCAATTTCACTCTTTTGGACATAGGGATATCTGTATGGCCTGATGTTTGGAGTAACACTTCCTGGAATCAGATGAATAGCATGATCATGATCACGCCTAGGTGGGAGACCTTTGGGAGTCTCAAATACCTTGGAATGATTGCCCAGGACTTTTTGGAGATCTGGAGAAATAGATGATTCCGATGTGGAAACATCTAGCGAACATAATTGTGCAATTACATCTCTTTGCTCCTTTTTTAGAAGCTTTGTCATACCATTAGAGTTGATTATCTTTCCTGGTTTCCTTGCAATACCCCTTAATTCGACTTCCTTTCATTCCGTAGAAAATTTGATGAAAAGTTCTTGAAAATTAAAAGCTATGGTACCCAAGGATTGTAGCCATTGGACTCCTAGTACAACATCAACACCTCCCATTGGAATGGAAAGCATTGGGCTAGTCAATACATATTCTCTCATGGATAGCTTGATATTATGGCACTTTCCAGAGCAATTTATTGTTCCTCAATTTACAATCATCACTTGACACTCTGGTGCTGGATATAGGAAGCAATTCAATTCTTTTGCTACCTTACAATGAATAAAATTGTGGGTGTTTCCTGAATCGATCAACACTATTACCTTTTTCTTCTTGATTTGTCCTTCTATCATGATGGTTTGAGGAGTGGTAATTCCCACCAATGCATTACAAGATGTGGTCGGATTTATTTGTTCTTCATCTAGGCTTTGTTCCTGGAGTATATCCTCTTCTTTTAACCTTTCTTGCTCCTTTTCTTCTTCCTCTTCACAATCTATGTAGAATAATTTCTTCTCAACACACTTATGACCTTTAGTGTATTTGCTATCACAACTATAACAAAGCCCTTTTGCTCTTTTTTCTTTCAATTGTTGTGGTGTCAACCTTATAGGTTGTGGAAGACTAGGGGCAACAACACTTCTGTCTTTATAGTTGTGAGTGGTATGCTTCCTGGTTGCCATAATTTTTCTTTCCATTTTTCTTGCTAACCTGAATGCCTTCTCTAATGAATCAGGTTCCCAAAGGCGAACATCATGTTGAATATTATCTTTTAAAGACCCTATGAACACATCAATCCTATGCTCCTCTGGAATATCTTTTACCCTTATGTTCAATTTTTGGAAGTCCTCAATGTGCTCCATTATTGAACCCTTTTGTTTGAGACTTATCAATTGGCTAAAAAAAGTGTTGCTTTTTGTATCCTCATAATGTGCTATCAATTCTTCCGTAAAAAATGCCCAAGTGATAAATTGTTTATGAGAGCAAAGCCATTGATACCATACAAACTGATTTGGTTCCAAATATAAAGTTGCCATACGTACCTTTTGTGTGTTTTGCACATTATTGAGATCGAAGAATTGCTCCATCTGTAATATCCATGTAGCGGGATCCTTGCCATAAAACTTCCTCATATCGATTTTTGGAATATGGTGGGTCTTTGATCCAACATTAGAGTCTATGGAATCATGATTAACATTTCTTTTGTTGTCATCATGAGTTTTCTTTACTACCCTTTCACCATTAGTGACCATTTCTTGTAGCAACTTATTCATATTTATCTTCAATTCGTCCATGTCTGTCTTCAAATCTATCTTCAAATTGTCCATCTTAGCTTCTACACCTTTCTTTAAACCATCCATCTTAGCTTCTACATCTTTCTTTAAACCATCCATCTTAGATTCTGTTCCTTTTTGTGCAAGTGACAATTGTTGCACTTGGTCTCGTAATTTTGATATATCATGTTGCGTTTCTTCCTCTTCTTCATGGGTCATGCTAGAGCTTTCAGGTTGCCTACTAGGTGTTTGCATTTTCTTTCCTCAGGGCATCAATTACCAATAATAATGCTTTACTATGCCCTTTGAATTCCTTCAAACTAATTTTTCAAACCAATCTTATGCAAAAATTTAAAAAAAAATACACACCTTTTTTCACTTTGTAGGAGCCTGATATTGAATCTGATGTATCTCTGTAATTTCAGATCATCCAGTTCTAAATTTGTGACCTACAGTAACCCTCTGTGTCCTCTTTCCAATGCCACAAGTCTGACCCAAATTTGATTCTCCAAGGAAGAATTATGCGAAATCTCCCACAGTGACTTGATTATAGACTAGTTCAGTAGAGCAAACTTGTACGACATGCCACGAGTCACTGTTTCGACCTTTGGATCTGAAAAATGAATAAAAGAAACTATAGTCCGTCTTCTTTCTGTACCTTCTTACAAAATTTCAATCTGATCCCTAGAGAGAAAGGTATGACGATTTTCCCCAGGTCACCTGTTTGGAATGTAATTCAGGAGTCTGCAAAAATACCAACGTCCTCAGACCATATCTCCACAAATGTAGCGCAAAAAGCTCTGAAATTCGGACCCTAGGTCTAGCGTGATCTCTTCTCAAATGGGTTATGTTTTTCAACTTCTGAAATGTCGCAAAAAAAAAGTTATAGCGAAAATGCCACGATGACCTGTTTGGGGCAGCGAAACCCTAGATCCAAAGCTCCGATACCAAATGTTATGAAACCAGCTCAAGAAAAAATAGAAAAGATAGATCAACGCCTTAGAATTCAGCCTCTTCGAGGGGGAAACCTCCTTTACATTACATAAATGAACAATTCTTGGATGATTCAAATGACAAAACCTCCTTTCTATATATAGGAGTTTAAGGAGTCACAATATAATCCAGCCGACCTAACAATAATAATATAAAGCCACAAAAATAAAAATAGAGGGATTCTATGGGGCATAGTAATAACAATACGGGGGCAATAGGGGCACAAAAATATTAATAAGGGGTATAACTACAATAGTAATGGGGTAATCACTAGTATTATAGGGACCCAACAAACATACTGGTGTGCCAGAAGAAGTCTCAGACAATTCTGGAGGAGCCACAATTGGTGAAGCAGCTTCAGGAGGTTGTGGAGCAGCCAAAACTAGAGAAGCCAAGAGGAGATCGAGTAGAGACATCTACTCATGCAGAGACCTCCAGTAGGGGGAAATTTCAAGCCAAGTTGGCAGAGGCATCACATGCATTCATACCTCTAGGTAGGAGGTGGGGCGATGTGGAGTGATAGTCCCAAGAAGGATAGATTAGGGGCAGGATCATTAAGGTACCCAAACTCTTTGATTATACCTTGCTACAGGAGCCCCACAAGGAGTAGTAGGACTAGATAAGTGGGTAGAGATAGATGCAGATGGAGCGGTAGAGAGAGCTACAGTGTAGGAATCCCAAGACAGTGCAGAGCTAGCAGGCTGCAACAATGCGAGAGGCACAGGAGTGTTGCACCAGTGCAGGATGGCACAGAGAGGTGTGCAACAGTGCGAGATGCATGGAGTGTTGCAGCAGCTCAGAGGTCATAGAGGGAGCACTTGTCAGTGGTAGAGGAAGCTTCAGCATCAGAGGATGTTTCTAGCCCAACAGGGAGGTCAGTTGGGAGTTTTTTTTGTTTCTAGAGTTGTTGGAGCATAACACTTGGGAGAAGTATTACATGTAGAACTTTCCAAAGGTTCAGGATTGGGTTCGAGTTGAATGCCTTTCTTGTTGAGAGGGAGTGTTGAAAATAGCAAAAAGAAATGCTAAAAATAGATGTGCTAAAAATAGCACTGCTATAAATAGCAGTTTGGGTACGAGTGCTGGATTGAACAACAGGGAATGAAAAATGGAAGTGATAAAAATAGCATTGCTATTTTTAGCAGTTCGAGATGGATTCCAATTTTAGTCAGTCCCTAGACTAAAATAGGAAGTAAAATTCGAATTTGAACTTAATAGCTGTTTGAAAATAAATTAATTAATTCACCGTGCGTTAATTAGTTGTGAAAAATCAAACATGAAGTCTATGTGAGGACATGCAATAGTTTCTCCATTAATTGAGGAATTTATCCATCATTTAAAGAGATAAGGATGAGTTCTAATTTGAGTTATAATTAGTTGGCTCAGTTAATTGAGTCAAGTCCAATTAGATTGATTTAAACAGTTTGTTTAAATTAATGTAAGTTCAGTTAGTTAATGCATGTTTGGATATAACTGTTTTTCTTCAGATAACTGAATATTCTCTCATGAATAACTCATGCATGTCAGTTCAGACAGAGACCTAGTTGAGATCAAAGGAGGGACAATGTACTATCAATTGGATGGATTTTTCCTATAAAGGAAGCTTATCCATGGAGAAGGATTTATCTCCTTTAGGATTGCGCAGTTAGATTAGAGGTTAGTGAGTGTGTGAAGAGGCCAATTCACACAAGTGGCTACATTGGACCCCAAGGAAAATTGTGCAAAGAAATAGGAGGCTTGGAGGGTAGAGGAGAAGGTTTGTGAGAGGCCTTTGACTGTCTATGAGCAATAGAAGGATTATACTGAGAGCTGGTTAGCTTCTAAGCTAAGGCTTTGTGTAATTCTGTGACTATTTCCACTTGTATGAAAATACAGAGTTGGGGTTTTGGGATGAGGCTTTCCCCAGGTTATTTATTCAGTGTTATTTGTCATTGCTTTTCATTCTCAGTTATATGTGTTCTCATTGATCGTGCTCAAATTGATTAAGCTTCTGCAAAGTTTTGTAGAAGTAGATCTTGTATTGTGTTTTAGTATATTGGATAATCTGTTGATCTACAGTGAAAATTTCTACATGGTATCAGAGAAAAGGTGATCAAAGCAGAGAACAATATACTAGATATTTCAAAGTTTTGAGTTTTAGGCTGCGAGTTTTCAGAGCAGATCTAAAAAATTTTGTGCAAAATTTTTAGAAACAAATAGTAGATCTGGATTCATTGCGGAAAAAATACCCAAAATCAAAAACAAAATCGGTTGAATCGGAGTTCGTATGAGGGAGATATCGTTGATTTAAAATTAGCTCTTTTTCAAGAAAATTTCATGACGGTGGAAAAGATGAAACATATTGGTGTGCTAGCCAAGAACCTTTATGCACTTGAGGTTCAAGATGCATGCACAGCCTTGAGGATCAAGGCAAATGTTGGAGACTTGGTGGTTGAGAGGGAGAGTACATTACCTCTCAACATGCAGTGCCAGAAGAATTCTCAGACAATTGTGGAGGAGCCACAATTGGTGAAGCAGCTTCAGGAGGTTGTGGAGCAGCCACAACTAGAGAAGCTGAGAGGAGATCAAGTAGAGAAATCTACTCGTACAAAGACCTCTAGTAGGGGGAAATTTCAAGCCAAGTGGGTAGAGGGATCACATGCATCCATACCTCCAGGTTGAGGTGGGGCAATGTGCAGTGACAGTCCCAAGAAGGTTGGATTAGGGGCAAGATCATTGAGGTACCCAACCTCTTTGATTAGACCTTGCTACGGGAGCCCCGACGAGGAGTAGCAGGATTAGCTGAGTGGGTAGAGACAGATGCGGATGGAGTGACAGAGAGAGCTACAGTGCAAGAATCCCAAGACAGTGCAGAGCTAGAAGGCTGCAACAATGCGAGAGACACAGGAGTGTTGCACCAGTGCAGGATGGCATAGAGAGGTGTTCAATGGTGCGAGATGCATGGAGTGTTGCAGTAGCTCAGAGGTCACATAGGGAGCACTTGCCAGCGGTAGTGGAAGCTTCAGCATCAGAGGATGTTTCTAGCCCAACAGGGAGGTCAGCTAGGAGTTTTTTTTGTTTCTAGAGTTGTTGGAGCAATAACACTTGGGAGAAGTGTTGCATGTAGAACATTCCAAAGGTTCAGGAACGGGTTCGAGTTGAATGCCTTTCTTGTTGAGAGGGAGTGTTGAAAATAGCAATAAAAAAATGCTAAAAATAGAATTGCTAAAAATAGCACTGCTATAAATAGCAGTTTGGGTACGAGTGCTGGATTGAACAACAGGGAATGAAAAATGGATTTGCTCAAAATAGCATTGCTATTTTTAGCATTTCGGGATGGATTCCAATTTTAGTCAGTCCCTAGACTAAAATAGGAAGTAAAATTCGAATTTGAACTTAACAGCTGTTTGAAAATAAATTAATTAATTCACCATGAGTTAATTAGTTGTGAAAAATAAAACATGAAGTCTATGTGAGGACATGCAACAGTTTCTCCATTAATTGAGGAATTTATCCATCAGTTAAAGAGATAAGGATGAGTTCTAATTTGAGTTGTAATTAGTAGGCTCAGTTAACTGAGTCAAGTCCAGTTAGATTGATTTAAACAATTTGTTTAAATTAATGTAAGTTCAGTTAGTTAATGCATGCTTGCATATAACTGTTGTTCTTCAGATAATTGAATATTCTCTCATCAATAACTCATGCATGTCAATTCAAACAGAGACCCAGTTGAGATTAGAGGAGGGACAATGCACTATCAGTTGGATGGATTTTTCCTATAAAGAAAGCTTATCCATGGAGAAGGATTTATCTCCTTCAGGATTGCGCAGTTAGATCAAAGGTTAGTGAGTGTGTGAAGACGCCAATTCACATAAGTGGCTGCACTGGACCGCAAGGAAAATTGCGCAAAGAAATAGGAAGCTTGGATGGTAGAGGAGAAGGTTTGTGAGAGGCCTTTGACTATCTATGAGAAGCAGCGGGATTATACTGAGAGCTGGTTGGCTTCCAAGCTAAGGCTTTGTGTAATTCTATGACTATTTTCCACTTGTATGATAATACAGAGTTGGGGTTTTAGGCTGAGGCTTTCCCCGGGTTATTTCTTCTGTGTTATGTGTGGTTGCTTCTCATTCTCAGTTATATGTTTTCTCATTGATCGTGCTGAAATTGATTAAGCTTCTGCAGAGTGTTGTAGAAGTAGATCTTGTATTGTGTTTTAGTATATTGCATAATCTGTTGATCTACAGTGAGAATTTCTACAGGGTAAGTTCCACAGGGTAAGTTCCACAGAAAGAATACCAAAAGGACACCACTCACAACCAGATCTCAAATTAATACACCATTATTTTTGACGTGGTTAAAACCCTCAGAGTGCAAGGAGGGAAACAGTCCACGGCCTGTCCCAACGTGGGTACTACAGGCAATTTATTAATCAAAGAATGAAAATTTACATAAGCTTCTCTCATGCACGGATTACCCGAACAATGACCCTCCATGCGCTTTAAATAGAACTCATGGACCAATCGGGTGTCAAGCCACGGATCAAGTGTCGGTAATACCGAGGTGAGAGTGAACCGTCGGATCACTACATATCGTGACCGTCGGATTGTAAGTTACAAAATGTACAACGGTAAAGAAACACACTTTACCTAACTCTAACCTAACTCTATACTAGACCAAGTTGAACTTAACTATATCCTATGTGTCGGAATATCCTAACATCCCCCCTTAAGAACAACTTGGGATAGGATTGAAGGATTTACAAATATGACACAATAGGAGAAGGAAGGAGGCACTAGAGCCTATCCCCCCTTAGTGACAACTTCCTGAACTCCAAGCATATATCGAAGTTTAGTGAACTTCGCCTCTGTGAGAGCCTTTGTGAAGATGTCTGCAACCTGATCATCTGTTGGACAATATTGCACTTCAAGAACATGGTCATGAATGAGCTTTCTGATGAAGTGCATGTGTAGTTCAATGTGTTTGCTGCGCTGATGCTGGACTGGATCTTTGCATAGCTGAATGGCACTTTGATTATCACACCAAAGTGTGGTTGGATGCTGCTGCTCAAAGCCAAACTCTGATAGGATCTGACGAAGCCACAAGGCTTCCTTACTAGCTTCCACGGCACCACGATACTCTGCTTCTGCTGACGAAAGAGAAATGGCAGCCTGTTTCTTACAAGCCCATGTAATAGGTCCTGAACCAAGAGTGAAGACATAACTGGCAGTAGACTTCCGATCATCAAGGTCACCAGCCCAATCAGAATCAGTGAAACCAACTAACAGAGGAGCTGCTTTGGCACTGTAATGAATCCCAAACTGTACTGTACCTCGAACATAACGAAGTATTCTTTTAGCTGCTTTCCAATGACTTTCACGGGGATTTTGCATAAAACGAGCAACAAGGCCAACAGCAAAGGAAAGATCAGGACGAGTATGGGTTAAATACAAGAGTTTTCCGACAAGTTGACGGTATAAGGTAGCATCAACTTCAGGAGAAGTACAAGAGACTGAAAGTTTGACTCCAGACTGAAAGGGAGAAGGGGCTGGCTTACAGTCTTCCATGTGAAAATGACGAAGAATATCACAAGCATACTTGGACTGGGAAAGGAAAATACCCTCTTGGGATTGCAAGACTTGAAGACCGAGAAAATAGTGTAAGTGTCCTAAGTCTGTCATTTCAAATTTCTTTTTAAGGCTGGACTTCACATGGTTTATAAGGTTGGGATCACTACCAGTAAGAATAAGATCATCAACATAAAGAACAAGGATGATAAAAGAGTTTCCCACTTTCTTGGTGTAGACAGTATTGTCAGAATGACACCTAGAAAAACCAGATTCTAAAAGAAAGCTATCCATTTTGGCATACCAAGCCCGAGGAGCTTGCTTGAGGCCATAAAGGGATTTCTTAAGTCGACAAACGAGGCTGGAGTCTGTTTGTATGAAGCCAATGGGTTGTTCCATATAGATTTCTTCCTGCAAGTCCCCATGCAAGAAGGCAGATTTAACATCCATTTGATGGACTTCCCATTTTAAAGAGGCAGCAAGGGAAAGAACAAGGTGGATAGAGTTCATTTTGGCAACTGGAGAGAAGGTTTTAGTGTAGTCAATGCCTTCAACCTGTGAAAAGCCCTTAGCAACTAGACGAGCTTTATGTTTATCAACTTTCCCATCTGGTCCATACTTGGTTCTGTAAACCCATTTGCATCTAACAAGTTTGCGTCCCTTTGGTAGAGGAACAAGATCCCATGTATCATTTGTCATCAATGAATGATATTCTTCATTCATAGCTGCTTCCCAATGTGGATGGCCTGAAGCTTCTGCAAAAGTGTCAGGATCATGATTTACTGGAGCTTGAGCCAGTAAAGAAGAGGCTCTTTCAAACTGAGAACGTGTACGTCGCTGATCTGTAGGATCACCGGCAAGATCACCTGCTGCATCCCGAGTAGCACGGACCCATCTTGGAAGTTGAGGATCCTGAGAAGGTGGGGGAGGATTATCATCCTCGCTTTCATCATCAGAAGAAGAAATGTTCTCAAAGATAGAAGAGATAGGAAGAGGTGGCACATCCGCCGGACTAGGCTCGCAGGCCGATTTATTTTCATCAAATTTTACATCTCTTCTAATGATAACATTTTTGGACTTAAATGGAATAAGTCTATAACCTTTTACATCTTCAGAATATCCAACAAAAGTACATTTCTCACTCTTAGGTTCTAAAGCTTTATGCTTTTCATCTGGAATATGGGCCCATGCTTCACTTCCAAACACACGAAAGTGACTTACATCTGGTTTAATGGAACTCCAAGCTTCTTCTGGAGTGATATTCTCTAGAACCTTAGTAGGAGTGCGATTGATTATATAATTTGCACAATTAATTGCTTCGGCCCAAAAACTAAGACTGAGTCCTTTAGATTGCAGCATACAATTAGCCATTTCCTTTAAGGTGCGATTTTTCCTTTCAGCTACACCATTTTGTTGTGGAGTGTATGGAACAGTATGTTGCATTTGAATTCCATTTTCAGTGCAAAAGTTGATGAATGCGTTTTTAACATATTCTCCACCATTATCAGTTCTTAGCTTAAGAATTTGATGTCCATATTGTTTTTCAACAAATGCTCTGAAGGCCAAAAAAGTGCTAAATACTTCGCTCTTGAGTTTTAAGAAGTATACCCAAGTGCGTCTAGAGAAATCATCAATGAAAGTTAAGAAGTACTTGCAGCCAGAGAATGAAGCAACAGGAAGAGGACCACATAAATCACTGTGCACAAGCTGTAAAGGGGCTGAGGCGTGCCAAGAGGCACGTTTGTCAAAACTATCCTGATGATGTTTTCCGAGTACACATCCGGAACAAACACCATCTTTGCAAGATACCATAGGAAGACCTGTCACCATATTTTCTTTACATAGATGCTGAAGGGAGCGATAGTTTAAGTGACCAAACCGCTCATGCCAAAGTTTGCTCACTTCATCATTATGAGCAACAAACACTGAGGGAAGATGGGATGACCCAAAGTTGTGAAACTTATACAACCTTTTGGAATCATCAGCAAGACCAGTAGCTAGGATCTGTTTAGGATCTTTTAGATCCTTGATTACAACATCATGAGGTGAAAATTCAACAATTTTACCTTCACCTGAATGAGTTATCTGATAGACAGATAGAAGGTTGCAGGATAAGTTTGGAACACATAATACATCATTGAACTGACCATTGTCTAGATGAACAGTTCCAGTCCCTACAACATTAAGAGATCTATCATCACCAACATATATATTTTTGGTGTTACAATCATTTAAAGAAGAAAACATGGCTTGGTTTTTGGCCATGTGACAAGAGGCTCCAGAATCAATGAGCCACTCATGAGAATGAGAAGAAGAAGAAGATACATTTAATGCATAACTAGACTGAGATGATTGACGATGACATGCAGAAAATGCCGTTCCGGAAGTTGAAGTTGAAGTAGGCTCCAGATGGATGTTATGTTTCTTCATTGCGGCTTCCAAGGCTTCCATCTTCTTAAAGCATTTAGATTCTAAGTGGCCATCTCGATTACAAAAGTTACAATGTCTATCAGTCTTCTTCCATTTGTTTTTATTGGGCTTATCATTTTGCTGAAATGATCTTTCATTTTGAGGCTGAGATGGTTTAGGACCATTCTTTTGAGGATATGACTTCTTAAGATTCTTTGAATTTGGGTGCTGCTGGGCGGCTAACGCTTTTGTGGAAGAGTTTCCAAGATTAAGAAGACCAAGGTGTAAGAGTTTTTCTTGTTCTCTTATTAAGGAATCACAAAAGGAGTCAAAGGAAGGGGCCTTGTATTCTTGTCCTTGACAAATGAAAGCTTCTCTTGTAGAATGGAAAGTGGAAACAAATACATAGTAGGCTGGTCCTAACTTAGTAAGGATGGAATAAATAAGGTTACCATCATCTTTCTTAACTTTAACACCTTCCAAGAGATATCTAAGGGTCTTGAATTTTGACAAGAAATCTTCAATGCAAGAAAAATTATTAGGATCCAAAGTAAGCAGCTCATTTTCAAGTTGATGGGATCTAATTTCATTTTTAATCCCAAAAACTTTAGCAAGTTTTTCTAATGCTTCATGAGGAGTCTCAAGTCCTGCAATGTGGAATCTAAGATCAGGAGAAATAGACATCCCTATCAAACCACGTGCTTGATCTTGTCTATTTTCCCATTTTGCCGCCTTGTCTTCATCTTTGGGTTTCTTCTCTTGGTTTGTGGCTATTCTGAAGAGACCTTTACTTCTAAGTAAATCTTCCATGTATTCTACCCATTGGAAGTAGTTAGTACTGTCAAGAATGACTTGGCATGGAATTTCCATTTTTTTTTAAAACACTAAAGCTGAAGATGCTGAAAGTAAGTGTACCAATGTATAGATCTCGAAAAAATAGGCGGTTTTAAAAAAAACGGCTCTGAAAAAGGCTTCCGGATGAAGAAGTTATGGATTTTTGAAAAAAAACTTGTTGACGTTGCCGGCAAAGTGCGCGAATGTGCGGGAATGAAAAAATCCGCCCCCACAAAATGGAGACTTGAACCCAAGACCTCTACTCTCTAAAAATAGCTTTGAACCAATTGATCTATACAAAAAATTTGAGAGAGAGAGAGAGAGAGAGAGAGAGAGAGAGAGAGGGGGGGGGGGGGGCGCTCGATTTGCGTGCTTGCCTTGAGAAAGCTATTTTTCCCTACAAAACACAAAAAACAAAACCCAACACGAATATGCAAAGAAAAACGAACCTTACGGCTCAAAGTTAGCTTTAGTCAAAAAACTAGAAATTTTAAAAAAAATCTCAAAGTTAGCTTTATCCGAAAAACTAAATATTTTTCTCAATGTTTCTGATTTTCCGAGATCACACTAAGGTGCAGGGAAAAGAGCATACGCATGAGAAAAATCCTTCCTTTCTGTTTCTGATTTGCCCAGATCGCACAGAGTCGCAGGAGAAAGAGCATACGCAGAAATGAAAGGTATAGATCCGGTTAAAAAAAAAGCTAAATAAACTGAGACCGAAATAAGCAGAGAGAAATTAACAATAAACTGCAAAAAACACTGTATACCTCCCGATCTAAAAAATGACGCAGCTAGGGCTACCGGAAACCTTTTCGCATGAAACGAAAGGGGTTCCTCACTGGAACAGATGCTCCGAACGCAACAGAGCAGTCCTCTCGGCCCGAAAGCAGTCAGAAACAACAGATCTAGGAAACGACAACCGCATGCAGTTCTACCGGCTTCAGATTTGGATCACCAACGGACGCGGCCCTCAAATAGCTCTGATACCATGTAGGAATTTACAGGGTAAGTTCCACAGAAAGAATACCAAAAGGACACTGCTCACAACCAGATCTCAAATCAATACACCAGTATTTTTGACGTGGTTAAAACCCTCAGAGTGCAAGGAGGGAAACAGTCCACGGCCTGTCCCAACGTGGGTACTACAGGCAATTTATTAATCAAAGAATGAAAATTTACATAAGCTTCTCTCATGCACGGATTACCCGAACAATGACCCTCCATGCGCTTTAAATAGAACTCATGGACCAATCGGGTGTCAAGCCACGGATCAAGTGTCGGTAATACCGAGGTGAGAGTGAACCGTCGGATCACTACATATCGTGACCGTCGGATTGTAAGTTACAAAATGTACAACGGTAAAGAAACACACTTTACCTAACTCTAACCTAACTCTATACTAGACCAAGTTGAACTTAACTATAACCTATGTGTCGGAATATCCTAACACTGTCAAGTGGCGTGCCTTGGTTGTTCCCAAGAATCGATAGATTGTACTCCTCATTGGTTTTCAAACAACATGGGCATACCAGATATTGACTTTTGATGGTATGCTACTGTTCAAGATTTCTAAGGTAGTCCATAGTGAAATTCCTTGTTTATTACAAAACCATTTAATCCTAGTTTGTGTAGACAAAAGAAAAAATGATGGTCTTAATCCAGTAAGGGTAAGGGAAAGAGGTGCTATGTGTCTAAAGACCTATGACATTGTAACTGCATAATTGTTGGGAATTGTATATTCGATTTATCCAAATGTTTTTGAACCAAAATAACGACGCAATGAAGGACAACTCTGTTACAACTATGTCATATCAATTACAACCCAAAAACTCATCAAATTTACACCATCAAACTCGGTCGGAACAAACTCGGAATATGGTCAAATAAATAATTACTAACTAAATCGACAACCTTCCACATCACAATACAACCTTCGACGTCATCACCTTCTTGTTGTCCGACATTCATCGCCCCATGTCCAACTGTCAAATAACATGTCCACATCCTATCTATGGCCAAGCGTTACGTCTCCACACTCCACCATGAAGGCTCATCGTTAGTCAACTTGTTACATAAATTAATTAATTTAATTAATTTAAATTATTTAATGTATAATAATAATAATAATAATTTAATTATTATTTAAAAATTAAATAAAAATAAAATCTGAAGGAGAAACAAAAAAAACTTGATTTCATAATAATAGTATCAATGACTTACACATACTAGAAAGACGTGGCAAGGAAGGAATTATTAGCAAATAAGCTTTGAGGAAAAATCTTTTTGAAGAGGAAGGTAATGTTATGAATATAAATAATATAAAATAAAAATAAATAATGTAAATATTAAATAATCAAAATAATGATTATGCTAAGTAGTCATTAAGTTAAGTGAAAAAACATTTCTAAAAGACATGCCCTGTCATGAAAGGACATCTGCCTAGGTATATATGTAGGGCCTCATTGAAACATTCAACATCTTTGTATATTTTTATATATATTAATAAATTATTATTACAAATAATTTTTTTGTATTTTTACATTAAATCCAATAGGCTATAAGTTATGTTGTTTCAAATACAGACTTATTAATTCTCTAAATTTACCAACATAATAAAATTGAATAGCAAATCCAAACATTGTTCGAAAACTAACCTTCAGAAATGGATCAATCACATGACCAAAATACGTGAATTTGAACAAAATTACAAACTGCTCAAGTTCACCTTTCTAGACAACTTCACTCTCAAGCTAGTAATCTATAGTCTAAAAGGTCATGTTATTAAAATTTTCTCCATAAACAAACATTGTAATAGTTAAAAATTACCATATACAACATTGTAACAGTGAAACCTTATACATTTTTTTTTTGTTGCAGGGATTTCTTCAAAAGATTTTGCCAAGAGTAACTTTGTTAATTTTAATATGTGGTTTCCATATCTCTCTTAAGATTGAGATACTTAAAGTTGCTGTATTGAGGCTGTTAGTCTCCTATACCAATAGGGTTTCATTTTTCATGATTGACAGTGGAAGTGCCAAAAATGTTCATCTTTGATGATACAAAGGTTCTATTTTTGTGAAGGAAACAGACAGTTAAAAAATGTAAAGAGGGTATGCCTTAAAAGAATAATCAAAAGGCAAGAAAATGAATTGGTCAGAAAAAATAATTGAAATGAACCCCAAAGAAAGACCAGGAAAGTGGCCAACCAAAATGCCACTGCTATCTTGATGGATGGCCCAACAGTTCAAGCTGGGCCATGCCATGTTTTAAATTGCCTGTTCTAGACTAGAGAAAGAAAATCTGTCCAAACAGTTTAAGCTTGGCAGATTAGTAGTTAGGTAGAGAACAAAGGCGCCCAACTGCTTAATCTGGGCCCTTGGAAGTGATAAGGGTAGTTTTAGATAGCAAATCATTTGAAAAGAAAAAGAAAAGATCAATTGAGGGTTTGCAAGTCTAAGTGCACCCTCCCTGAAGTAACAAAAAATGCTAGGTACTAAGATGGGTAGGTAGACAGGGGTTGCCGAAGCCTGATTTTCTTCATGAGTTAGCTTGACAAAGAAAATTTATATCAGCAAGAACAGAACTGTTTATTCAGCATTTTGATAACAAAATATGGAAGCATGTCTAACTTCCCCTGTTTTCCCAGGAAATCTTTTTCTAACATCCCTCTAATGGACCTTGGAATTCGCTCAACAAGTCCTAGCATCACTTTATCTTTTGTGAAATATTAAGCCAAGGTGTTGGTTTCCATCACACAAGAAAGCCACATTTCTTGTGTAAAATCATTTCTCACTCTCATCTGCTTCTAAATCTAAGTTTACTCCTTAAACTTAGCTCCCTGTTCCTCTTTCACATCTCAAACTCATATTCACTTCTAACCTTATTATTTAACTCCCTAAGTGTTCCCCTCCCCCTACTATTATCATATTTTATGTAAAAATCCCAAAAATATGTACATATCCTCCCCTTGGGCAATTTAGCCATATATCCCTAAAGTGTGAAAGTATAATGCTCTGATGTAAATTGATGTTCATATTGTATTCGGGGATTAAATTAACACTTGGTTGATTTAATAACCCTTACCCATCATACAAATGGTAAATTCATGTGTTTCCCAATTGTTTTATAAATTTTTGCAAAAACCCACTCTAGCCATTTACCCAAGGTTTCATATCTCGGCGCACTTTACCAAAAAAAAAATATAATTAAAAAGTCGCTGGGTCCCGCCGTATAGCGCTGACATTTTCGCTGTCCGTCATCCGTCGGATCCGGGCCCTACCATCCGACAGTCCTCGGCGATTTCGGACCACCTCCTCCGTCCGTCCGTTAGCGCCCGAAAACTGTCAGAGGATGACGTAGGGCCAGGGACACGTGCCCGTTTTTTATTGTGTCAGGCGGCCTCTGACCATTACCGGGCTCGTACTAAAAGCGGTCCGATAATACCGCTTACCACCGTTTCTTACCGCCTTTCCGTCCTCGTCCACATCAGCAGTTACGTCACCCGCCATTTCACTCTCTATCTGACATGGCCGCCGCGTCATCCCTCCACGTCAGCCCAGTCACGCGTCGCCACGTCATCCCGCCGCACCCGGGCCCGACCAGTTACGTCATGCCAACGTCATTTATTAAAAGGCGCCAAAAATCTCACTTTCACCATATTTTATGCAAAAGTCGTGTTTTTTCTCATTTTTCATTTGAGGAGCTTTTTGCCGCCTGCATGCCATTTTACGTTGTTTGCGCCAACCTCCAAAAATTTGAACTCCTGAGCTGTTGCCGCCGCGGATTCACCACGGTCAGCACCCCACCAGCTGCGTAATTACCAGGTATTTACCATTCCTCTACGCAACCTGGTTTTTAGTCCTCCACTGTTAAAAAATTCAAATTTAACCAGTCAATTTCCTTGTAACTCCAAAACCAAACTAAATCAGAGGGGCGTCCCGGCTCTAAACCCGTTCAATTCCCGCACTCACTGCACCATTTTGGCTCAGACCCTTTGTCAAGCATTCCCCACTTCGCAAGGCGATCCACTGCATTATATATTCATCCTTTTCGCCTCTCTCAGCAGCATTTTACCTCTGTTTCACCCAATTTACCCCTTTTTTCTCTGCAAATTACTTTATCCATCAAAATTCACTGCTCAGTGTTACCATCTATTACCTTCCACAAGTGAATGTATTTCCAGACTTCATCCATCAGTGTTGTGAACACTATGAACCCTCTCAAAGAGCAGTTTTGGCTCCATCTGGGACTGTTTTATTTCACATCACTCCTCAATCCATAAATGAGATGCTAAGCTTTGAGCCAACTAAACCTCTGGTGCCCCTTTCTATGAATTTTCTGCTCAAACAAGGTGCCAAGCTGTCCAGCTCAGAGATCACAAGGATTGGCCAATTGTTCATGCTCCCAGATTACTAGCCCCAACAGCCTCCTCCTTATCTACATGTCTGGTTCAATGAAACAGGGAGACTTCTAGTAGACATGATATCCTGCATTTTAGGATTCAATACCAGTGAGTTTGTGGATGAAACAGTCTTGGTAATGCTATCCATGTTCACTCCAGGACAGCCCCCTGCTGTCCAGTATGATTATGCCACATTCATTGCTAATAGAATTCATGAGAAATTCATGAATCTGGAGAGAGAGAGGGTATTCAAATATACCTCATACATGTATCATTTGATACTATACAATCAGCCTGACAGTTTCCCTGTTTTTCTCAAAAAGCTGGGTGCAAAAGGAAGCAGGAGGTCAGTGATATACTGGACACCAGTCTGTCACCATATCTTTTACTCTCCATACAACTACTGTGAGTTCATTGATCTGTTCATCCATCCGGCCTTGTCCCTGCTGCAGAGTTCTCCTCCTCCCAGACTCACCGATGACATACAGAATATCCTCCAACTTTCAAAGAATTATAGCATTGGAGATTGGTACTTCTACCAAGACCACACAGTAATGAGAGTATATGGCTGTGAGCTAGCCCCATACAGACTACCAAAGTACGTTCCCATGAGACTTTTTGCTTTAGAATACTTCCGGTAGTTTGGCAATGCAGACATGATCCACTTTCATAGAAGAAATAAGAAAGCACAACTGAAAATTAAGCACCAACTGGGTCCATTCATCTTTAACAAGAGGGAAGAAGCTTGGGGAGAGGCAGACAAGATTCTAAAAAGCCTCCAGCTCAAAAAAAGCTTCTATTGGGCACCATATGACCCTAACCATTTCATAAGCCTCAGAAGAATCAAGTATAGGCTTGCTACCTATGATCACTTTAGCATTCCAGAAATTGAAAAACATGCTAACCAACTAGAGTGGAGAGAAGGCACATTAGTGGAGGATTATTCTGAAGAAGAATTAGCAGAAAGAGCAATTAAGAATTTAGAAAAAGCAGTTGACTTGGAATATTTTGGACAGGTTTGGTCTCCAGCCCCTCGGCATCTTGGAGAAAGTGCCTCATCCTCCACTGTTCCACAGCAGTCTGCCAAAGCAACTGGTCAAACAACAAATAAATCTAAAGGCAAAGAAGTACAACAAGAGGGGTCACTTCCCAATTTGGAGCAGAAAGCAGAGCATCAAGAAAAAATGGCCGAAGCACCTGCCTCTACAGAGCAGCAAACCCAAGAGCAAATCCCTCCAAGGCAGGAGGTAACAGTTGAAACTACAGTTTTACAGACACCTGCAAATGAAGAAAGAATGAGGAAAAGAGATAGGCAAGAGGAAACTCCTCTCACTACTTCAACAGATCAGCAAGGTGAGAAAAGACAGAGGCTAAATCCCTTCTCGGAGGAGGAGATGCCGGAAAGACCAACTGATACTATACTCCCTCCTAGCATCGAAACATCGGCCAACTCCTTACAACAAGAGCAAGAACTGCAACAAGGAACATAAGTAAGTTCTTCAAGGCGGCGAACCAAGGCAGAATCTAGTATCAAAAAGCAGTTCTCAGATATAAAAGCAAGAAATGAGCCGGTTAGATACCAGCTCTATAACCAGCTGCTCAGAATGGTGCCAACCAATCAAGAAAGGCTCATGTCAGCTTATGATATTCAAGAAGGAAAAATGACTCTTAGTCATTTTAGGCCTACTATGCAGCAACCTGAATCAGCTGCTGACTATATTAGAACCAATTTGGAGGTGTTTGCCAAAGACATCCACCCCATGGACCAGATCGAGCTACACAAGCAAACAGGGGAGATGCTCTATTCTACGTTGGCGGATAAAACTCTATTAGCACACCGACTGCAAAATTCTCTACATAACACTACTGCCCAGTTAGAATTAGAGAAGGCTTCATCTCAAGCCAAGGACAACAGAATCAAGTCCTTGGAAGAAATTATTATAGAGCTGGGACATGATCCAAAGGACCCTAAGGGTGTGCAGGCACTATTGAAGAAAAGAGATGAAGACATAGCGGCTTTGAGAAATAAAATTAAGCTAGCACCTACCCTTCACCCTTAGGTTGAAGAGGTTGCAGAACAAAAGAAAGATCAAGATGTGGTTGCTCTACTCTTGACCTTACATAAGCGATTGGTGGAAACAGAGGGTGCCTTGGAGGCGGCATTAAAGGCAAAACAAGGAGAATTACCAACTCAGCCAGCACAGACTTCTACAACCATTGAAGATGTACCTCTTGTAACTACTTCAGCAAGTCCTCCCACTGGACAAACATCAGAGGCAGGCCCTTCAGGCTCAGCACCAGCTCCAGAAGCGACAGCACCAGCAACAACATCAGAACAGGTGCCCAGCCTCAGCATGCAGAATATGATGAAGGAGCTTGAAGCTCTAGAAGTACAGATGGCTGAACTGAATGAGACTAAAGAGAAATTGGCTGCGCTTGAAGAAAAATATGATAAATCAAAGCAAAACATAGCTGAGAGGACAAGAGAGGTAAGGGCTCTTGAAAAAAGGATAAAGGAGTTAGAAAAAGAGCTTACTCTGGACAAAGTTATAAGTGAAGTCAAGAAGATTCTGTGGGCCAACATTGGGCAATCCATTACAGACCAATGGCAGTCCATCGAAACTATCCATGAGCAAATGGATCTCCTAGGCAGGGCAAAAGCAGAAAATCAAAGAGCCTGGGCATCCCTAGGGAGTATGCCTGAAATAGCCAACAGAATGATTCAAGTGCTTAACAATCGCACTGGCCTTCAGCTAGCAGGAATGGGTATCAGAAACAGGACTGATACCATTTTACTAATAAAGAGGGTGCTTACCTTGAGGAATTATGTGCAGACATTGGATAGAAGGTGTCAAGAAATGCAAACCGAGATAAATGAATTTGTTGCAAAAATCACAGCATTGCATAACAGAGGTCTTCCCAGCCTGGTAACTAGTACAGGTAGGTTACTGTCACATGAAAATTATGCCAAGAGGCTCAAAAATTATGCAACAAATCAAATAACAGCATCCACAAGCAGTCCAAAGGAAACAGGGCCCCCATCTGGGCAGACTCTCTACGAGAAGCTATAAAATTTGGTTTTTATTGAGCATGAGATCAAGCACCTTTTTGAAACACCTCCAAATTACTACAAATATACTGAAGCCGATGAGACTCTGATTAAAATACAGAGACACCAATTGCCTACTGAAGATTGGTGGAGAGGCATGATTGAAACATTACTTTGATAAATCAAATTTTGTTTGAAGTCTTTGATCAATCTCGAGTCAGAATTTTAAAATGACTCGCATGTTCGACCTACCTGGGCGGCAATAGGGAGAGCAGCTGAATGACAAAGATGATGACTAGGCACCAATGGATGATTACAAATGATGCAACCACAACAGCAGCGTCGTGACAAGGCAACAAAAGGCGAAATTCCTCGAAGTGGATGCAAAGCACTCGGCCGGCCCAGTTGGTTGCAAAGTCAAAGAACTCTGACAAAGATAAACAGCTATTTTATTAATCTTTTAATAGCAATAACTGTTGTATCTACTATTTTTGGAAAGTTGGTAAGAAAGTTATGAGTTAATGACTCATCTTTCAGATATTTTATGAAACACTTTTGTATATATATCCCCACGCATAACTTATTTGGGGTTGTTGATTTTTCTTCTGAAGAGCTACACTGTAATTTCAGACTTTGAATACAAGAAGCTGATGAAATTTCTGAAGTTCTGCGTTGTTTGATCTGTTGTGATGAGATTGCTTGCTGCTGCACGATTCCTGCGTTATGTCATGATACAATAAGTTTTCTGAACCGTGTCTTTATATTCCATTCGCTTACAAAATCCGCATATGCTCTATGTTTCTTGGTCTTAGCAATAGAGAAAAAGAATAGTTTAGGATTTGTTTATTAAACACCCTAAGCTCAATCTCTGTTGTTAGTTATGTTTTCTTCAGAATTAGTTATGAATGTGAAAATCTTAATTGCTCACATTTACACTGAATCTTTCATAGTAAATACTGTTCAGGAATTCTAACTTGCTCCTGAGCAATATTTAATTTCTCCATCTCACCAGCATAGTGAAAGAACCTTAATTGCCTCTCACTGACTGATCGCAATCCATACTCCCCAAGTTTGAAGGTTGTTTCATGAATGCCCATCTGGCTCTGCAGTATCATCTTTCTCACTAAATACCTCAAGCAACACATAGTCACAGACACCAATGCCCAATGGACTAAAACCCTCTGAACACTACATTTCAGTTGTTAGAAGATATAATTCAACCAAACTTTAAACAAAATCCAGTGCATCATAACTAGCCTAAAATTCCCAAAACAAAGCTAAATCAGAAAGAGAGAGCCCTCTCTGATCGCAGGTGGGCTAGAACCTGTGATCCAAAGATTGGTTAGTGGTTACCTCGGCCGTATTCCCTTAGGAGTCAAAGGGAACAACCTGAGTGATAAAAGAGGCTTCTGTGATCCATATCAAGTTTAAGAGAGATTCTTTCGGCATAAATCACATGATGTTTCATTTGTCGATGCGTTTTGAACCAACTAGTCCTGATGATGAACCACACTAGCTGGTTCAAAACGCGTTGACAAATGAAACATCATGTGATTTATGCTGAAAGAATCTCTCTTAATACTTAAAGTTATTGTAAGATTATGATCTTTTTCAATGTCAGCTAGTTAAATACTTCTTGTACTTTAACAAATTAACATCACTTTTAAAAATTCACTTCAATTGGTGATCTCTTGCAAACCCCAACTACAGTGGGATGTGTGATTATTTCACAATATTCATCTATTAACATGTAGGTCAAACAAAGTCTTTCAGTAGAAATCAAATGAGATAATTTTTTGGCCGATGCATTTCGAACCAACAAACATGGTTCATCATCAGGACTAGATGAAGAGGCATACCATGTCAAAGGCTTAAATAGAGAGCAATGTAGAGAGATAATTTCAAGTAACGACTATATTTGAACAATAATGTTTAAATTATAATATTAATTTATTAATATATTAAAAACAAATATTATTAAGTAACAGTTATATTAAATGACTAGTTTTTGAAAAAATATATTTAAATAATGATATTATTTCATTAACTTATTAAAAATATTAATAGGTAACGGCTATATTAAATGGCTAGTTTTTGAAAAATAATATTTAAATTAATTTATTAAAACCAAATATTACTAGCTCTTGAAAAATAATATTTAAATAATGATATTAGTTTATTAATTTATTAAAATATTAATATGTAACAGCTAGTTTTTGAAAAAATATTTAAATAATGATATCATTTCATTAATTTATTAAAAATATTAATAGGTAATGGCTATATTAAATGGCTAGTTTTTGAAAAATAATATTTAAATAATGATATTAGTTTATTAATTTATTAAAATATTAATATGTAACGGCTAGCTTTTGAAAAATAATATTTAAACTATGATATTAGTATATTAATTTATTAAAAACAAATATTAATAAATAACTGCTATATTAAACAGCTAGTTTTTGAAATAAATAAATAAATAATCAAAGTCAAACTTTAAAGGAGGGAAGTCAAAAATTATTAAAATGAGTGAAGACCCTAATCTAGACAATATCATTTGATAAATAAAATAACTAATGGAAATAAAATAAAATAAATTAAAAATAATCAATGGAAAAATAAATAAAGTAAAACAAAAATATACACAAGTCAAAATAAATAGATATATAAATAAATAAATAAAAATAAATAAATAAAAACAAAAACATATATATATATATATCCAAAGAAAAATAATCAATAAATAAAACAGGGTCAACAATAAAATGTGGGGCTCAGGCGCATTAAACAAATAACAAAAATACTAAAAGGATTTAAGAACGAATAGGATGATAAAATACATAAAACACACGAAGGATCAAGAAAATAAACTCTAATGAAGAATAAATCAACAAAAAATACTATAAAAGGGATGCCAATACCTACATAAAAAAAAAGGAAGGACAAGACAGGGACCCAACTTCTAGTAATATTCCAACCATCATTTTTATTAAAATTATTGGGTCTTTTTTCAATTTCTAGGGCCTCCCTCAATTTACGATGATGGAAATGACTAACCTTAGCAATGACGTGGGCCTCCTCAATGCAAATGTGATGCTTAGATTTATTTGCATGCCCTGCCAAAACAGAGGAGCAAGTCTTGCCATGCTTGATGTCAGCAGCATGGTCACGAATCCTTTGATTAATCAAGCGAACAATCTCGCCAATGTAGGGAGTCCCACAAGAACATGAGATAATGTAAACACCCTTCATATTCTTGGGGTCCACTCGGTCTTTTATAGATCTAAGGGAGCTCTGGATGGTATTTTTGTTATTTGTTTAATGGGCCTAAGCCCCACATTTTGTTGTTGACCCTGTTTTATTTATTGACTATTTTTTCTTTGGATATATATATGTTTATGTTTTTATTTTTATTTATTTATTTATATATATATTTATTTTGACTTGTGTATATTTTTGTTTTATTTTATTTATTTTTCCATTAATTATTTTTAATTTATTTTATTTTATTTCCATTAGTTATTTTATTTATCAAATGATCTTGTCTCAATTAGGGTCTTCACTCGTTTTTATAATTTTTGACTCCCCTCCTTTAAAGTTTGACTTTGATTATTTATTTATTTATTTTAAAAACTAGCTATTTAATATAGCGGTTACTTATTAATATTTGTTTTTAATAAATTAATAAACTAATATCACAGTTTAAATATTATTTTTCAAAAACTAGCCATTTAATATAGCCGTTACCTATTAATATTTTTAATAAATTAATGAAATGATATCATTATTTAAATATTTTTTTAAAAAACTAGCCGTTTAATATAGGCGTTACCTAATGTTTCTAATAAATTAATAAATTAATATTATAATTTAAACATTATTGTTCAAATATAACTGTTACTTGAAATTATCTCTCTACATTGCTCTCTATTTAAGCCTTTTCCATGGTCTGCCTCTTCATCTGGTCTTGATGATGAACCACACTTGTTGGTTTCAAATGCGTTGGCCAAAAAATTCTCTCATGTGATTTCTACTGAAAGACTTTGTTTAATTCATTATGTATCACAGAAGCTTGAATTCATAAACATGTAGGTTATTGAATATTTATAGGCACGTTAGCTGGGCATGAATGACCATTCAACCAAGTATTTAACATCCATATATTAGTTGACATCCATTGCTAAATCCAAAATTAGCAAAGTTGCTAGAAATAACACAGTATGAGGTATCATAAAATAGACAATAGTCATAAATAGGGATATGTTTAGGGATCACTGAGATTTTTTTTGTGATTAGAACTACTTTTAAAAGTTCTTATCAAGCCTTTTCAGCCTTTTTTTTGGATTAATGAGGTTCCCATTGATTTCCACCTTCTTTGATTTTATTAATTACTCTAGCCTTCTATTCATATGATTATCCAAGTTAGTTAGGTTTAAGACCAAGTTCTGTTATTTTTGAAAGTACTGCTTTCAAGCTCTATAGAAAGTGGTCTAGTTTCCTGGGAAAAATGGAACTCAAGAGACAAACCGTTGAACATAAGAAATTTTGTTCAACTAGGCTTCCCTGATAGGGACTACCCTTCGATCAAATGCAACTAGGATTTAACCTGACCCCTACTACTTTTTCATGTATCTAGCAGGAATGAACCTTGATGAGTGACTCAACCTACCTCCTCCTTCACTGCTAAATCAGGACCACATCACAAGTGGTGACCAAATTTTAGAGTTACCTCCTATGGGAAAATTCCAAATGGAGTAAGCTATGTAGCAAATGGATCTTCTTTCTAGTCACAAATCTCATCAGAATTTGGCCAATATTTAAGGCATGATAAAAGTCTTGCTATGATCCAAGGGACATGCATGGTGGTACAAGGTCCTTATAGGTTTTACCCAATTCTAAATTGACCTTGATGGTTAAAAAATTCGTCACAGTTCCATATCCATGGGAACTATAACTTCTTGTATTGCCAAATTCCAACAATTAGAGGGAAATTTTCTACAAAATTAGATGTCTCTATGTCAAATACCTAATCACAATTTTTTGATTCTGTGTACTGAACCAAAAAATTGCAAGTATGGCATATGTATTTTTTTGGCTGAAAGCCCATTTCCGATAAAGCAAACACATAATTGACAACATGAGAAATCCTAAATTGTTTCCATCTTATTCCACTCCATTAGCAGATGATAAATCTTCAGAACTAAATATAGATTTCAATATGTTATAGTATGAATATAGATTTGACGGAGGACAAAGTTAAGAATTGTTATGCATATAATTCGAATGTTACTTGTCTAAACAAGTTTGACTAATAATAATGTTGTTTCAGGCTGAATTTCTAAGTATATGTATTGCTAGTTTTTTGCTTGCAATTTTTGTTTGCACATTGACATCAAGAATGTTTTGAATCTCATTCTCTGGTAAGTGATTCTAAACTAGATGTAGGATATTTCAGTCACATATTTGAGTGAGGAATCAATTGTTTAATTTAATATCATTTGTAATTATTATTTTTATGATTTCTTGTATATGGGAAACAATTTTTTCTAGAATTTCCCATAAGCTTCAGATTGAGCCATGTGAATTCATTCCTATAACATTCTATGTCCTATTGCTAGCTTGTTTTCATACTTCCAAGTGCCTAAGAGCTTCAGTTGAAACAACCAATGTAATAGCCTAACAATTTGTATATGTTTCAGAGCTACCTCAATAGTCATCGATACAAGTTCTGCATAAACCACATTCCTTAAACTTTTGTAATTATTTGAGAAACAAAAATGACTTCACCTACAAAATCACTAGAAAGAACATACCCATAATTGCGTAATGCTTGGTCTTGACAAAGCCATGTTTATATGTTCTTGTGTGCATCATAGATGTATCTGTATTTTAGAGTTTAGTTATCCATATTTGACCATGGGTAAATAAATATTCATTATTCAAGTATTTGAATGGCTTGAAATTTGGGGACCTTTAATGACCTCTCTCATGCAATGTGATCCTGACTCCTTAAATCTAATAAATCACCATTTTCAACCCACATCAATAGTGAACACCATAAACAATGTAAACTTTGCAATGGGAATTGATACAATTATCCGTTTCGTTGAGGTAGAAAAAGAGTCAAACGATTTTGAAAAGTGGTGATGCAGAATACACTTTTTTTTCAGAGCATATTTTTGACACTTTAATTTTCTTATGTATCAAATAAAATATTTATTTTTAATGTTAGTGATTTTCATGCTAATTTTGAAATGTGTTGATGCAACATCAACCTTTAATTTAGGGCTTATTTTTTACACTTTAAAATTGTTTATGTCTATTTTTTTTGTAATCATGATTACTTAACAAATTTTCTAGTTGTCTTATTTCTCTTTTTTTAAATGTTGAAAACTTATATCTATATCTATCTATATATATATATATATATATATATATATATATATATATATATATATAGATATAGATATAGATATAGATATAGATATAGATATAGATATAGATATAGATATAGATATAGATATAGATAAAAACAAAAAAATGTAAAATTTTTTTTATCTTGTAAACCATAAAAAATTGAAAAAAAAAAAAATCTATAAAAATAAGTAAATAAAAATAGAAATATTTAAAAAACCATTAACAAAAAACTAAAAAAAAATAAAAATAATAACTAATACATGCAAACTAAACAAACTATCTTTGAATTTTTTCATGTTAGGTCCCTATAATACTAGTGATGCACCCATTAATATTATAGTTGTATCCCTTATTAATATTGTTGTGCCCCTGTTGTCCCCATATTGTTATTATGGTGCCCCATAGAATCCCTCTATTTTTATTTTTGTGCCTTTATATTATTATTGTTAGGTTGGCTTGGTTATGTTATGACCCCTTAGACTCCTATATATAAAAAGGATGTTTTGTCATTTGATTCATCCAATAATTGTTCATTTGTGTAATGTAAAGGAGGTTTCCCCCTCGAAGAGGCTTATTTCTAAGGCATCCATCTATCTTTTCTATCTTTTTGTCAGCTAGTTTCATAACATTTGGTATCAGAGCTTTGGATTCTAGGGTTTTACTGCTCCAAATAGGTCATCATGGCATTTTCGCTATAACTTTTTTCTGCGACGCTTCAGAAGCGAAAAAAAAGCTCATTTGAAATGAAATCGCACCGAACCTCAGTTTCGAATTCCAGAGCTTTTCACACTATATTTGAGGAGATATGATCTAAGGAAGTTGGTCTTTTTGCAGACTCCTGAATTACATTCCAAATAGGTGACCTGGGGAAAATCGTCATAATTTTCTCTTTGGGCATCAGATTGAAATTTTGTAAGAAGGTACAGAAAGAGGACGGACTGTAGTTTCTTGTATATATTTTTCAGAGCCAAAGGTCAAAACAGTGACACGTGGCACTTCATACAAGTTCGCTCTTCTGGAAAGGTCTATAATCAGGTCATCTTGGGAGATTGTGCATAACTCTTCCTTGGAGAATCCAATTTGGATCAGAATGGTGGCATTGGAAAGAGGATGCATAGGGCTACTATAGGTCGCAATTTCAGAACTGGATGATCCGAAATTACAGAGATACATCAGATTCAATATCAAGCTCCTACAAAGTGAAAAAAGGTGTGTAGTTTTTTTTTAAATTTTTGCATAAGCTTGGTTTGAAAAATTAGTTTGAAGGAATTCAAAGGGCATAGTAAAGCATTATTATCAGTAATTGATGCCCCGAGGAAAGAAAATGCAAACACCTAGTAAGAAACCTGAAAGCTCTAGGATGACTAATAAAGAAGAGGAATAAATGCAACATGATATATCAAAATTATGAGACCAAGTGCAACAAGTGTCACTTGCACAAAAAGTAACAGAATCTAAGATGGATGGTTTAAAGAAAGACGTAGAAGCTAAGATGGATGGTCTAAAGAAAGGTGTAGAAGCTAAGATGGATTGTTTAAAGAAAGGCGTAGAAGCTAATATGGATGGCATGGAAGCTAAGATGAATGGCATGGACACTAAAATGGATGGCATGGATGATAAGATGGAAGAATTTAAGATAAAAATGAATAAGTTGCTACAAGAAATGGTCACTAATGGTGAAAGGGTAGTAAAGGAAACTCATGATGAGAATAAAAGAAATGTTAATCATGATTCCATAGACTCTAATGTTGGATTGAAGAACCACCCTATTCCAAAAATCGATATGAGGAAGTTTGATGGCAAGGATCCCACAACATGGATATTACAGATGGAGCAATTTTTTGATCTTAATAATGTGCAAAACACACAAAAGGTACGTATTGCAACTTTATATTTGGAACAAAATTAGTTTGTATGGTATCAATGGCTTTTCTCTCGTAAACAAATTATCACTTGGGCATTTTTTACGGAAAAATTGATAGCCCATTATGAGGATACAAAAAGCAACACTTTTTTAGCCAATTGATAAGTCTCAAACAAAAGGGTTCAATAATGGAGCACATTGAGGAGTTCCAAAAATTGAACATAAGGGTAAAAAATATTCTAGAGGAGCATAGGATTGATGTGTTCATAGGGACTTTAAAGGATAATATCCAACATGATGTTTGCCTTTGGGAACTTGATTCATTAGAGAAGGCATTCAAGTTAGCAAGAAAAATGGAAACCAAAATTATGGCAACCAGGAAGCATACCACTCACAACTATAAAGATGGAAGTGTTGTTGCCCCTAGCCTTCCACAACCTATAAGGTTGACACCACAACAATTGGAAGAAAAAAGAGCAAAAGTGCTTTGTTACAATTGTGATAGAAAATACACTAAAGGTCATAAGTGTGCCGAGAAGAAATTATTCTACACAGATTGTGAAGAGGAAGAAGAAAAGGAGCAAGAAAGGTCAAAAGAAGAGGATATACTCCAGGAACAAAGCCTAAATAAAGAAGAAATGAATCCGAACATATCTTGTAATGCATTGGCTAGAATTACCACTCCTCAAACCATCAAGATAGAAGGACAAATCAAGAAGAAAAAGGTAACACTGTTGATTGATTCAGGAAGTACCCACAATTTTATTCATTGTAAGATAGCAAAAGAATTGAATTTTTTCCTATATCCAGCACCAGAGTGTCAAGTGATGGTTTCAAATGGAGGAATGATAAATTGCTCTAGAAAGTGCCATAATATCAAGCTATCCATGGGAGAATATGTATTGAAAGGCTCAATGCTTTCCATTCCAATGGGAGGTGCTGATGTTGTACTAGGAGTCCAATGGCTACAATCCTTGGGTACAATAGCTTTTAACTTTCAAGAACTTTTCATGAAATTTTATGGGGAGGGAAAGGAAGTGGAATTAAGGGGTATTGCAGGGAAACCAGGAAAGATAATAAGCTCTAACGGTATGACAAAGCTTCTACAAAAGGAACAACGAGGTGTAATTGCACAATTATGTTCGCTATATGTTTCCACATCAAAATCATCTATTGCTCGAGATCTCCAAAAAGTCTTGGACAATCATTCCAAGGTATTTGAGACTCCCAAAGGTCTCCGACCTATTTTTGATCATGATCATGCTATTCATTTGATTCCAGGAAGTGTTCCTCCAAACATCAGGCCATACAAATATCCCTATGCCCAAAAGAGTGAAATTGAACGTATGGTTGTAGAAATGCTTGAGGCTGGTATAATTCAACCTAGCCAAAGTTCTTTCTCTGCTTCAATAGTATTGGTGCACAATAAGGATGGATCATGGCACTGTTTCCGGATTATAGGGAGCTCAACAAGCTCACTATTAAAGATAAGTTTCCCATTCCTGTCATTGATGAATTATTGGATGAATTGCATGGATCAATTTACTTCACCAAGTTAGATCTTCATTCAGGATATCATCAAATCAGAATGAAGACTCAAGACATTACGGAAACAACATTTAGAACTCATGAGGGTCAGTATGAGTTTTTGGTCATGCCTTTTGGCCTTACCAATGCACCTTCTACATTTCAAGGTTTGATGGCTTCCATTTTCAAACCCTTCCTTAGAAAATTTGTGTTAGTATTTTTTGATGATATACTAATCTACAACAAGTCTTGGAAGGATCATCTTGAACACGTTGACAGGGTGCTACAACTATTGGAGGAGAAACAATTATATGCAAAAAGATCCAAATGTTTCTTTGGAGTACAAGAGGTGGAATATTTGGGTCATATTGTATCTCATGAAGGAGTTAAGGTAGACCCTAGAAAATTTAAAGCCATTAAAGAATGGGAAATCCCCACATCCATAAAGCATTTGCGAGGATTTCTTGGGTTGACAAGGTATTATCGCAAGTTTGTTAAGAATTATGGGAAAATAGTAGCACCTTTAACAACAGTGTTGAAGAAAGATGCATTTTCATGTACTCAAGAAGCAACAAAGGCCTTCAAAGATATTAAAGAGGCAATGTGCCAAGCACTGCTCTTAGCTACACCAGACTTCACAAAAACCTTTATTATGGAATGTGATGCTTCCGAAAATGAAATTGGTGCTATTTTAATGCAAGATGAAAGACCCATTGCTTTTGGAAGTCGTCCAATCAAGGGAAAGTATTTACACAAATCTATTTTTGAGAAGGAAATGTTGGCAATACTACATGCACTTAAGAAATGGCGACCCTACCTAATGGGAATACACTTCAAGGTAAAAACAGATGATGATAGCCTTAAATACTTTTTAGAACAAAGATTATCCTCTGAAGAACAACAAAAATGGGTCACAAAGATGTTGGGTTATGACTTTGAAATCATATACATAAAAGGGAAGCAAAATGTTGTGGTAGATGCACTCTCAAGAAAGGATGAGGATGTGGAAGCATTGTTGTGCGCCATTTCTATTATCCAACCAGATTGGATAAACGAAGCAAGGGAGGAATGGAAGAATGACGAAGAAGTGCGGGAACTTATTCGAAAGTTACAACAAGATTCCAATACATCTGATACATTTAGCTAGAAAAATGATTCGTTATGGTATAAAGATCGCTTATACCTCTGTAAGAATTCCCAACTCAAACAAAAGATTCTTCTAGAATTGCACACTTTTCCCTTAGGAGGGCACTCAGGATTTTTAAAAACTTACCACAGGGTTAAGAAGGAATTTTTTTGGGATGGCCTTAAATCGGATATTCAAAATTTTGTGGCGAAATGTTTGGTATGCCAACAAAATAAAGCTGAAACAATTAAGACACCAGGTCTATTACAACCTTTATCCATTCCATGCCAACATTAGGAAGAGGTTTCAATGGATTTTATCACAGGTTTACCCAAGTCTGAGGGAAAGAGTGTCATCATGGTGGTAGTTGACAGACTTACCAAGTATGAACACTTTTGTGCATTATCACATCCATTTAAAGCCA
This sequence comes from Pinus tabuliformis, assembly GCA_031772625.1. Lineage (NCBI taxonomy): Eukaryota > Viridiplantae > Streptophyta > Pinopsida > Pinales > Pinaceae > Pinus > Pinus tabuliformis. The sequence goes on along the minus strand of CM062813.1, from coordinate 1,073,892,426 downwards.
GTACAATTTCTACGGCATTTATGGAAACAATTCAAAAGCTACAAGGAAACCCAAAGATTATTGTAAGTGACAAAGATCCCATTTTTACAGGAAATTTTTGGACATAATTATTTTCTTGTCTTGGTACTCAGTTAGCTCATAGCTCATCTTATCATCCTCAATCTAATGGGCAAATGGAGATAGTAAACAAATGTTTGGAAGGATATCTTCTTTGCTTTGTATCGATAAACAGACACAACAGGTCAAATGGTTGCCTCTGGCTAAAAGTTGGTATAACACTTCCTTCCATACTAGAACAAAAATGACCCCATTTATGGCACTTTATGGATATCAGCCACCATCCATCACATCATATTTAGGAGAAAATTCTAAGGTTCAAGCAGTGGAACATCACATCAAGCATCAACAACAAGTTCTCCAACTCTTAAAGGATAACCTCGTGTTGGCGCAGAATAGAATGAAACAATAGGCAGATCAACATCACATCGAAAGCAGTTTTGATGTAGGTGATTGGGTATTCCTATGGCTACAACCATATAAAAAAATGTCCCTCAAGCAAGCTAAGAAGGATAACAAGTTTTCACCAAAGTATTATGGTCCGTACAAGGTGTTGCAAAAGATTGGTACTATGGCATACAAATTGGAGCTTCCTGCAGCTTCTCGAGTGCACCCAGTTTTCCATGTTTCATGTTTAAAGAAGGTTATAGGTGACAAGCTCCCAGTTCAAACAATATTTCCAGAACTTGACGAGGAAGGAAAAATTATATTGGAACCAGAAGTAGTCATAGAAACAAGAACTTGACAACTACGAAATTGATTCATTTCAGAGTATCTCATCAAATGGAAGAACTTATCCATTGAAGATTCCACATGGGAGGATGAGAATTTTATACAAAAGCATCCAGAACTACTCAAGCATTGACGACAACACTTTTTTGAAGGAGAGGGGCATGTTAGGTCCCTATAATACTAGTGATGCCCCCATTAATATTGTAGTTGTATCCCTTATTAATATTGTTGTGCCCCTATTGTTATTACGTTTCCCCATAGAATCCCTCTATTTTTATTTGTGTGCCTTTATATTATTATTGTTAGGTCGGCTTGGTTATATTGTGACCCCTTAGACTCCTATATATAGAAAGGAGGTTTTTGTCATTTGAATCATCCAAGAATTGTTCATTTGTGTAATGTAAAGGAGGTTGTCCCCTTGAAGAGGCTTAGTTCTAAGGTGTACATCTATCTTTTCTATCCTTTTTTGAGCTGGTTTCATAACATTCCCCCTCCTCCTCATTGTACATCTTTGCAATTGCATCTAGGAAGTCATTCTTTACCTCAGGATCATCAATAGGAGGCACTCTCCTAGGCCTTTCAACATACCATTTTTCATTTAATGCATATGGTGACATGTGCAAATGTGTGTTCATGTGATCTAACCTACGTTGAATGATGGGTTGAATATGGGATGTATAGAACTCTATTGAGGACTCCCTCTGCTGAATGGATGCCTTCACATGACCCAACATGCTAACAAAGGTCTAATAGATTTAGGAGCATTTGACTCAGTGTAACGAATGACCTCCACAATAGGGACCAAGAATGACACCAAATAATAATAATATTCCTACCAATCATTATCCAACACCTGAAGCCTAACATTCTTCCCCAAGTCTGTCTTTGATTCTGACCATCTTCCCCACTCTGGACTCACAACCAAGTATTGTAGTGGTGCTTGTACCTCTAGAATCCTCAACAATAAGAGAAAATAACTAGCATATCTAGTATCGGTGGGATTAAGGAATTCCTTCCTTTTGTAAGCCCTGTACATGGTCAAGGACATGTGGTGGTTGTAGATAAACATCTGCACACCTCTAACAATTGTCACCAAGTCTGATATCCACTGAATTTTGCCAATGTCCTTTAGTGCATTATTGAGTGAATGCACACAAGAAGGAGTCCAAAAAATATTTTTATACTTGCTTTGAATCAATAACCCACTTGATCTACAAACTGTTGTTGCATCTATCACAACCTGCATGCGATTAGCACGAATGATCAAGATCAACCACATGCATTGTTTACATGCATTTTGAGTTATATGATTAGATAATGGTGACTTTTTGTTTTAGCAATTAGAAGGCCAAGGCGTACATAAACATCGAGAGAATGGTACAACACAATATAGAAGAGACCTCCCATATCAGAGTTGAAGAATCATATGAGATGAGGTTGAAAGAGACTCCTTTAGATTTGGTGGAGACAATGAGAAGTCTCGAGGGTGAACTTTAGAGTTGTACACATAATAATGAAAGGTTCATTAAATAATAGGATGAGTAGAATAAACTAAAAGTAGTGTTGTTACAAATTTGCACACCTCCCGCTTTTTGCATACCTCTTGTTTGGCACATAGTCCACCTTGCACTACTTTATACTTAGCCATTTTCACAAGTGTGTAGCAACCCTACACATCCACGTCTTTACACATTCGACCCTCCACACATCTCATTATCCCACACATGCTTTCCTCCATACTTATATTCCTCAACACACATAAAGCTTCCACACAAGGCATAATATATATTCTATCAAAGTGACTTCTTTTCTTACATTCCATACTTACTTAAAATTATGAACAATAATCACTTAATCCTTTTGAGGCTAATTGAAAAATCACTTAAGGAATTTGGATCTCCAAGGTGGAAAAATAATTAATATTGTGTTATGTGAATTATCCACCAGTACACCACTTAAAGACATTCCAAAGGTCATTAACTTCCTATTATTATTCTCACATGTTTCGAGAATGTGGTACATGATGAAGGGATTTCTTACTAAACATTATCGTAAATTGAGTTTTAAACAACTAATGCCTACACATGAAATTTAAATGAATACGCAAAGAAGAATCTAAAGAAGAAAATATTTTTTATATTTCAGATGTAATTCAAGCGCTCTGCAAAAGAACATAAATGAAACGAACTTAAAAGAGCGTAAAGACAATGCATAGAAAATAGAGCATCTAATCAAAATACTTGAAATAAACCTTGCAAAACATTAGCATAAAAGAAACTAGCCTATCTTGCAAAAATGAAACATTAAAATATGTTTTTACTCATCAAGGGGCCCTCCTTAAGCCACGAGAGGTGGAAAGTTTAGGAAACTATTGATCAAATACCAGATCTCATTATGAAGGCATAACCATATCAAAGGATTGTATTAAATGAACAATGTGTGAACTTCAATAGTATTCATAACATCAATCATAAACATAGCCAATATTTAGCATTCCAAACTTAACACCCCTTTGAATGGAGAAGGAACTCCTATTTATACAAAAATTAATATAACTAATTAATAAATGTAGATCCACAATCTCTCCTATATCCACATATATCTCATGTGGTTACAACCATATGTTAACATCTAGCAAGAAACATCTTTTCATATCTTCTCACAAATATCTAGATATTTTATAGGAGACACTTATAAAAACATCCATGATTATTCTCCATGAAATGTGTTTGATTAATGATCTCAAATCTTCCTCAAATATTTAAGAGTTTGAAGAAGAAATTCGAATTTGTGACTTAGAGGCCACATATGGCTTTGATGGAATCCTCAAATATGCCTTCAAACATCACAAAAATCATCCAACTTTTAGATATAAGTGAATACATGTTATATTTCTATTATTTAATTATCAATTCACTCAAAATATTAAAATAAATTCTTTGGAAAATAATAAGTATAAATCCATATATGATCATGAAAGTGGTTTTAGTGTAAGGTGATGGAGCTGTGGAATATGGTAAATATTGAAAGTGAAAGAAAAGAGAGTGAAAAAGGATGACATTTCAGAGACCCAACAAACACATGGGACTGGGATTCCACATCATCTACCACATGTCAATTGTACATGCAAGATAATGTGGGACAAGTGGTGGAATCTTTAAAGGGCCCTACTTTGGTTCCCCTAACTTAGGATTCGGTGAAATTTATATCATCATATCAGTCTTGGTGAGTAAAGGATGTTGTTAACCTAAGAAATCGAGTTCAAAGTGGAAGAAAGAAGAATTTATTTATGACTCCCATGCCCTCAAGGTGACTTGGAAGCTTAGGTGTGTTACAGTGTGGTATTAGAGAAATGTTACAATAGTTAGGCTATATGTGCTTAAGAAAATGGAATTGTTAGTGATGGTAACTAGTTTGTTCAGATAAGCACCTATTGGGAAGCTCAATTGGTGATTGTCGTGATAGTGGAATGTTATGTAACATGATATTTGAGTTTGAAATCCCCTCAATTTACCTCTATCTGTGGAAGGGGTGCATGTTAGGCACCTAGATTTTATAGTGGTAGCAGTCATAATTGACCCCATGTCACGAAAGTATGACACTTTCCCAGTTGTCAATTCCTCTAGTCCAAAAAAAAAAAACTAGTATGTTGAGATAATGTATGATTGAATTTATAATTTCAAAAAAGATAGATTACAAATTTTCCTTAATCTCTCACAACAAAATATTGATGTTTTTTGCCTTACTCTAGGTCTAAAAATATGAATAAATTAAGGTACAACATATTTTCATTAGTGCTAAAATAGATTGAATGTTGCAAGAAATTTAATTATTGATATATTAATAGAAAATTATGAGTGTGAATTGTAGCAAGGAAAATTTCCAAGATTTGTACTTATCGATGTCAATGAAAGCATTATTAAGGTCAATTGTCTACATGCATTTATATGATTCGTTAATGATGACTTGTTGTTTTATCACTTAGAAGACCAAGGAGTACATAAATATTGATAGAATGGTACAACAAAATATAGAATACACTTCCCATATCAAAGATGAAGAATCATATGAGATGAGGTTGGAAGAAACTCCTTTAGATATGGTGGAGATGGTACGAAGTCTCAAGGGTGAACTTTAGAGTTGTAGACATGATAATGAAAGGCTCATTAGTGAACATGAGAAGTAGAACAAACTAAAAGTAGCGTTGTTAGAGAGTTTTTTTGCACATCTCTTGCTTTTTGCACACTTCTTATTTGGCACATAGTACACCTTGCACTACTTTATACTTAGCCATTTTCACAAGTGTGTAGCAACCCTACCCATCCACCTCTCTACACATTTGACCCTCCACACATCTCATTATCCCACACATGCTTTCCACTGCACTTATATTTCTCAACATACAAATTTTCTGCACAAGGCATAATATATATTCTATCAAATTGACTTCTTTACTTACACTCCATACTTAGCGAAAATTATGAAAAACAATCATTTGATCGTATTTTAGGCTAATTGAAAACTCATTTAAGAAATATTGATCTCTATGGTGGAAAAGGCACCGATATTGTTTTACATGAATTATCCACTAGTACACTACTTAAAGACATGCCAAAGCTCATTAACTTCCTATTATTATTCTCACATGGCTTGATGAAGGTGGTATGTGATGAAGGGATTTGTTACTAAATTTTACTGCAAATTGAGTTTTAAACAACTAATGCATACAAATGCAAACGAAATGAGTGCACAAACAAGAAGCTAAAGAAATAAATATTTTTGGTATTTTAGATGTAATTCAAGGGCTTGATATACAAAAGAACATAAATGAAATGAGCATAAAATAACGTAAAAAAAATGTGTAGAAAACATAGCATCTAATCAAAATACTTGAAATAAACCTTGTAAAAAATGATCTTAAAAGAAATGCAGAAATGAAACATTAAAATACACTCGTACTCATCAAGGGGGCCTCCTAAAGTGCACAAGAGGTGAAAAGTTCAAGAAACTATTAATCAAACACTAGATCTCATCATGAAGGCATAACCATATCAAAGGATTGTATTAACTGAACAATGTGTGAACTGCAATAGTGTTCATAACATCAATCATAAGCATATCCAATCTTTAGCATTCCAAACTTAACACCCATTTAAATGGAGAAGGCACTCCTATTTATACAAAACTTAAGATAACTAATTAATAAATGTATACCCAATTGAGATTGGATTTCAGGGGCAATGTACTATTATTTCTATAATCATCCAAATTGTGCAGTTAGTGCATGCAGTCAAAGGAAGGCATATTAGGATTGTGCAATTCATATTGAGGAATTTCCCTAATTACTAGGGGGATAATTCCAAAGGAAACAATGCAAGAAAATAGGTACTTGGGTAAGCCAAAATTTGGTTAAGTATTGGCCTCGGCTTGTCTAGGAAGTTGTGAGATATATGGAGATAGTGCAAAGGTTTCTCGAGCTTGAGAAAACCATTGTAATCTTCTCATATTTTACGACTAATGAAATATACATATACAAGGGGTTTTTAGTTGTGGCTTTCCCAAGGAAATCATTGTGTAATGTGTTGATTGAATTATTTCTCTTGTATGCTTCGTGATTTCGTGATCATTTAATTATTTCCGTTGATGCATAGAGTAGATGCAAGTCTATTGTTTTAGTAAATTACAATTAGTAGTTTGAATCTACAAGGAATTTCTACATGGTATCAGATAAAAAGTCACTCTAGAGGAGGAGAACATGAGTTTGTTTTTTTTGGATGTGAAATTGAATTTGTAGTATCATTCTTCAGAGTCAGCAGGATGTCGTTTTATGGATTGAGACTCGAATATGCCCTTGAGGGTAGTTTGAAATATATTGCTTGGAAGGACAAGATGGAGGCAGTGTTGGAAGATAACGGGTTGAAGGAAATCATAGAAAAAGATATTCCTATGCCTCCAGCAAATGATGCTGAAGATATGGAAGAGTGGAGGAAATGTGTTGTAAAGGCGAGAGGGATCATACTAGAAGGAGTTAGAGATCATATTGTCTTGAACCTCCATGGTAAGGATACTCCATAGGCAATGTGGAAGGCTATGACATACCTGTTTAAGAAGAATGGTGACCACCCAAAGCTGGCACGGAAGGATACGCTCGAGAAAATGAAGATGGAGAAGGGTGACACAATACCAAAGTTCTTGACCAAGTTCACCCAATGTCAGGATGAGCTTTGAAGTGTTGGTGTTATAGTTTCTAAAGATGATCTAGTAAATCTAGCACTTCTAGGCCTTCCCAAGAGCTGGCACAACTACCAATATTTGGTAAATGGGAGGGAGAAGCTACCAGAGTGGGAGAATTTGTGGCCTGACTTGGAGCAAGAAGAGATACAGAAAAACATCAGAGATGGATCCTCATACAAGAATGATGATGAGGAGAATTGTATCTTGGCTGGAAAGGCAATGATAGGAAAAGGGAAGTCATCCCATTCCAAATCAGATTCTAGTTAGGTAGGCAAGAAGAAGGACTTGTGAAATATTAAATGTTTTCATTGTCACGAGCTAGGAAACTATGCCACGAAGTGTTTGCACAAGAAAGTGAGTAATAATCCCTTAGGAGCAGCGGCAGGTGAAGTTCTTGCATCACAATTTGAGTTGGATTTCTGTTGAAATATGGAAACAAGAATATTCCAATTTAATTTGTCCTTGAATTAAATTGTGAATTAAAATCGAATTTAGTATTAGCAGCTACTTGGAAATAATTAATTAATTAATTTTAAATTAATTAGTTGGAAAAATTCAAGTTAGAAGTTTTTATGAAGTCATGCAAGAGTTATCCCTTAAATTAAGGAGATAAGATTGAGTTATATTTGAGTTGTAATTAGTTAACTCAGTTTACTGAGTTAAGTCCAGTTAAATTAGTTCCAAACTGTTTGAGGAACTAATAGTGAGTTAACAGTCAGTTGATGCATTATTGCACTCAACTAGTGCTACTCCAATTAACCGAAGATTCCCTCATTAGAAACTCATGCATGTCTATTCTGAGAAAGACCCAGTTGAGATTAATGTTCAAGGACAATGTACTATCAATTGCATGTGTTTTCTCATGGAGAAAACTCATGAATGCAGTCAAGGATTCATCCTTGAGGGTTGCGCAATTTTGAAGGGTTTCTTTTCCACTTGGTAGTAGGCTAATCATCCACAAGGAACAATGTAAGAAAATAGGAGCTTGGAGGGCAGAGATGAAGGCTAGAGAGAAGCCAAGATTGCCTGTGAGCATCTGTGAGGATTGTACTGAGAGCTGGCTAGCTGTGAGAGCTAAGGCTTTGTATAATTCCTATGTATTTCCACCATGTATGATAATACAATGGTGTGGGGTTTTTATCTGAGACTTTCCCCAAAGTATTTTCATGTGTATTGTGCCATTAATTCTTCTTCTTCTAGTTATATTGTTCAGCTCGATCTTTAAGCTTTTGAAAATTGATAGTAGAAGTAGGTTATAGTATTCTGCTTTGATTTATATTGCATTATCAGGTTAATCTATCATAGATTTTCTACAATTTCACCCTCAATGCTTTCATGGTGACATCGGTGATGGGTAGTGTGTGGTATCTAGATAGTGGAGTCTCATTCCATATGATCGAAAAAAAATAATTCTTCAGTGACTTGGAGGATATGGAACTCCATATGCACATCGAAATGGGAGATGATGGAAAGTATAGTGCAACCAGCATTGATACTATTACTTTTTAGAGGAAGTTTGGTTCTCCTCTCAAATTAAAAATGTCATGTAAGTTCTGAGTCTAAAGAAGAATTTGGTTTTAGTTTCTATGCTGGAGGATCATGGATACGATGTGATATTTAGCAAAGGAAATGATTTCCTTCATCACATAGCCTCAGGAAAAGTGAATTTGGTTGGGTTTCGGGTGAATAACCTCTAGAAATTGGATGTAAAAGAGTATGCTACTTTGAGCAAAAAAGTAGATAAGGTGCAAAGCTGAGACATCGGTGAATTCTGGCATAGAAAATTGGGCCACTTGCACCACAAAGCTTTGAAGATCATGCAACAGATTTCTGCAAGACTTCACAAGGATGCACTAAAGCAGAGAGATACATGCAAAGGATTTACATTGGGGAAGTACACCAAAGCTAGATTTCATGAAAAGGAGAGTTGAGCACAATAGTCCTTGAAATAGTTTACTCAAATGTGTGTGGACTGTTCTCAATAGCCTCCACGTCCAAGAACAATTATTATGTAATATTTGTAGATGATTTCTCACGTAAGTGTTGGATTTTCTTCATACTAAATAAATATCAAACATTCTCTAATTTTTTTGAATTTAAAGAACTTGTTGAGAAAGACACTAGTAGAAAGTGAAGGCTCTCAAGAGTGATAATGGTGGATAATGTGTGGAATGAATTCAAGAGATTTTTTGTATCATAAAGAAATCGAAGGAAGTTAATAAAACCCCATTACACACAATAGAATGGGGTGGATAAAAGGAAGAACATAAGTATTGTGGGAGCTGATCAGACAATGTTACAGGATTAGGGCTGACCATTGTACTTGTGGGTTGAAGCATGCAACATATTTGTATATGTGCAAAAAGAAGTCCTCATCGGATTATCAGGATGAGTACACCAGAAGAAGCATTTTTAGATAAGAAATCAAATGTGGCACACTTCAGGATCATTGTTTCATTAGTTTACTATCATGTTACCAAGGATGCAAGGAAAAAGCTAGAACCAACAACTGAGTTGAGCATATTTGTGGGGTACACTGATACACCTCACAACTATCGGGTGTACCTACCATCTCACAGGATGATAATGATTTGTAGAGATGTGAAGTTTGATGAAGAGAAGGCCATGATATGTTCCCTTCAGAGGGAGCTTCAGTTCCATGCAAATGAGGAGATTTTAGCTCCAAAAGAAGAACCCCAGGATGATGTGGAGCATCCACATGTAGAGGAGTAGATAGTGGAAGCACCCACTCATGCAGAGACTTTCAGGGATAGAAGGAAGCACACTAGAGAGGCTGATAGATTGATGAACGATGATAGAGAGAATGTGGGAGCACCCACATCACACCACAGGTAGAGGAGGTCACAAGATTGGTGCATTGGCTACATGGCTTTGATGAGCAAGAGTGTATAGATTGAGCCATCCTCATTCAAGGAAGTAGTGTAGAAACCAGTATGGGTTAATGTAATGGTAGAGGAGTATGACTCCATTATCAAAAATAGTGTTTGGGAAGTGGTCCCAAGACCAGCAGACAAGTCAGTGGCGAGTTCTAAATGGCTTTACAAAGTGAAGCAAGCAGTAGATGGGAGTGTGGAGAAACACAAGGCCATATTTGTGGCTAGAGGGTTTTGTTAGGTGGAGGGAATTAATTATGAGGATACCTTTGCTCTAGTAGCATGGTTCTCTTCAATCAGATCTATTCTAGCACTTTTAGCACAGACAGGATGGAAGATACATTAGATGGATGTGAAGAAAACATTATGTTTTTGTGGCCCAACTTGGTCCAGTTTTAGTCCAAGACCCCACATTTTGAGGAGTGAACCACAAGGAGTTTGAATTTATATTCACTGTGCGATGTCTAGGGGATTTGGGGTGGGTCAAAGCCCCTCATTTTCTAATGGGTATCGGGGTTTTAACTCATTGTTTTTTTGGATCCATAGTATGTGGACAATGGTTTTGTAATAATGAAACATATATAAGGAGATGTAATGCTTTGTCGAAGGAGATGAGTCATAGATGAATTGATCATACTTTTTGTCTTTAGTCTGTATTTTGGGCCTTAAGAAAAGGCTCTGCAGCTGAGTGCGCGAAGGCCTTGGAAGAGTCTGCAACTTAGTGCGCAGACCACTTACAACTGGGTGTGCAACTTCAAGAAGTTATATGTATTGAAAGATCTATCTTAATAAAGAAGAAGAAGTTTTGGAGAAATCTTGTGTATCTATATTCTTAATATTTGTTCGTATGTACTGATGTGCATTCCTTTTATTTATTTATGTGAAAGAATACATATTATATTGTTCTCTGAAATGTTTATGTAATAAGAGAAAATCTGTGAAGTGAAGCATCAACACGAAATCTTTTATGTATGCGAAGTTGTAGATCAACATAAAATATAAGAAAACACACGAGTTCCACAATGCAATATCCCTATGGCTATAGAAACCTATTTCTGCAACCTCTCATAACAGCGTCAGGTGAGACTGCAATCTGCTTGCAGGTCATTGCTAAAAGGGCCAGTGGTTAAGGGTTTTGTTGGTGCACAGTAAAATTTGAACCTAGGTACAAGCCCCTTGAGCCAACAAATGGTTTTGTTGCCAAGGCCGGGATCTATTTGAGGGATATGTTTTGGCGTCCGTCGAAGAAGTAAATCTAGGAGTGGGTTGAACAAAAAGAGCGAGAATTTGCAGGTCGGGAAAACAAAAACCCGCGATTGTCAACTGAAGCTTGGCTGCAGAAGTATCTCTATACAGAACAACACAAGATCTTATTTGTGACATTTTCTAATGAATTATATGAATGGGTATCAAATTTGACCGAGCATAAGACTTATTTCAAAAACGACGAGCCTACCGTGTGGAGCCCTAAATTGATACAATGACTAGGAATACTAACAACAATATCTCAAGAGCAGTTGATTTCTGGGTTGATAGTATCCTAGGAGGATTTATCACTGAATTTGCAATGGACATGACTGTATCTTACAACGAAGCTGAGTGAAGGTTTTTCAAGGGTCCACGAGGTAAGTACCTAAACTCTTTGAAGTTGTGGATTAAAATTCTTTTATGTGAAAAGGGCGTACTACAAATGTAGTTATATTAATGTTTGGACAAAGAGGGAATAAGTCTGAACCAAGATCAGGGTCTATGTGAAGTGGTAAGCGATATAGAGTAGAGCACGAACCAAAGAAATTTATTGAAACTGACTATAATCCCTTGTTAGGTGGGTCTGGGAGTGAAGAAGAAGGAAGTAACCCCACAACCCTGCGGTATTATTCCTCCCATCCTAAAGGTGCATCAAAGTTCATAGTTGAGAAAAATTAGGGAATCTTTGGGATTCCCCATCCATCTACGCCCTTTACCACCCCCCTCCCCATCCCCCTCCCCATAATTCCCCTACCACCCCTCCTCCTCTCCCTAACCCCCCAAGGAGAAAAATGGGTGATGAAATTAAGCTACCTATCTTTAGAGGCCTTGGATCAGAGGATCCCGACCAGTTCTAGTTTGTGGCTGATGTAGTATGGAAATCAAGACAGATCACTGACGAAGATGTAAAGAAGGCACAACTCATCATGACGATTCGAGAAAGAGAACTGGCATGGTACATAAAGTATTTTACGACTATCAAGTTGCTTTGTTGTTAGCCTCACTCTCACATTAAAAACAATTCTAAGTCAAAATAATTAAATTAATTAAAATCGTGAAAGTTAGGATTTAATCCTACCTTTCTAGATTGAGTTTGTTCCTCATGGTTAGGAGTCAGTTTAGGTTTAGTTGGTTGAGAGATTCTCTCCAACTAGTTAGGCTCCTAGATTAGTGTGTTGTTGAGATATTTTCTCAACCACGTTTGTTCAAGATAGATGCACTATCTTGAGACAACTTCCTCATGTATTTATATGTATCATAAACATTATTTTAATAATGAAATTCATGAGAATGAGAGACTACAGGAAAGTCTCTCATGCCTTTTCTGCCATGTCTAGTTTTTTTATATTTCTGATATTTATTTTATGAGTGAGTGTGTTAATATTAGTTGATTTAGTTTTCTTCAATTGGTATCAGAGTGTTTGGTGAAATCTAGGCGAGTTTGAGAAGAGGGAGGTGGAACATGAAGATTTGAGAGTAGTGGGTTTGAACTGTGTTTTTGATTGCTGATAGGAGAAGCATCAGTGAACTTAGTGGACCTGTGAATTTATAAGGAGGAGCCTATGTAGAGAAACATTATCCACTGGCCATGGTGTGACCAGATTGGTGGATCTGTGTGACCATGTGGTTGCATTGAAAGTCTAGCTTGATCACCAGGGGTGGCTACTGTGGTCAGTGTGGAGTAGTGCCCATACATTTGTTATGTATTGCTTTCAAGGACTAAGAGTTTGAGTCACAAATAGATCAACTAGTTGAGATTAGTGAGGTCTATGTATTCTCTCTAACGTGGTGTGCGAACTGCGAGATGACCATTTCTTTCGTAGTTTGTCCATCATTAAATTCAAATTGGTAGAGGGTTGCTATGAGTTGTTTCAAGAATTGTCATTACAACAATTATTGTGTGAAAAGCCTCTCGGTCAACCATTTGCATTGTCATCCCTGAAGCTAAGGAGATCGAGCTAATTGAAACGTGAAGCATTTGTGGCATATTGAATAATGTGTTAAGTTTACTACGATATGAAAGTTGTTCGATCTCGGACCTAACATGCAACTGGAGCTAGCATTGTATTGCTTGGAATTTTCACCTTCTTTCTGTCCGTCAACCTTACATCTGCAATTTTTTTGAAGTGGAGTCTATGTTTCTGTGAACACAATTCCAGTGGAGTCAGTTCAAAGTTTTGCCACCAAGAGTTATGGTTGAACCATTTCTCAGAAAATAGTGATACATTGGTGAGATCACTGCCATATTTGCCACTGGAAGTGTGGACAAGGGTCTTAATATAGCTATCAATGATTTCATCTATGGTAGGATTGCCCTGTGGGGGCTCCATGATAATGAGCCAGTGCTTTTAATCGCAACCATCCAGTAGAATAATCTCCTTAGGGGACGATTGCTCTCATTGGGCGAAGGATCCGTCATCGAAGAAGTGGTAGGATTAGCTGCAAAACACATCATATTGTTCAGGACTAGGGCCTTAGGTTAGGAGATGGAAACAGCTCCCAGAAACCTCCCACCATGAAACCCCATGGTCGAGACTCTGCCATTAAAGGCACTCCTAAAATGTAGCCCTTGTTGTAAAGAGTGAAACTCCTCTGTTAGAAGAGATGCCCAGCGTTGGCCTCAACAGAAGAGCGCTTCCCAAAATCATCTTGGTTCTTAATTATTTCAGAGGGACAGAATGGACACTCAAAATTCAGATTAGGAGGAGCCTGGGGCCATCATATGCAGGTTGACGCTTCCACCAACAGGATAAGTTGTGCTGAGCTGATCCAGAATCTTCTCTTTTGCATCTACAACTTCCATATTTCTCTAGGAGTGTGCTTATTCTCAAGATGCCTTGATAGGATCCAGAGATGCTAAAATCCTTGTGAGATACAGAGGATTGGAGCTGTAAACGAGCCATGTTTGTCCATTTCTGAAGACGATCTTATGCTTGGTGTTATGATCATGGGAAGAAACATTGAGCACTGCGGATAATTGAAGGTCACTAGCAATGACAATGCAGAATTAGCCAATGATTAACGCCAATTTGGGCCATAGAGCAGGCTTCGTTTGCTGAAAGGAAGAGTCAAGTACTGTGTGCAAGGTTTGAGTTTGTAATTTTATTTTTTATTGGTTTTCAATGAAGTCAAGAAACGTTGTATGCGGAGCTCTCGTGTGCCATTTATAACAACAAAACATAGAACTTTTGTCACCAATAGCTGAATTTGATGCCAAAATATATGCCAAGATAGTGCATCATTATGGTTGCTGTGAAGACTCCATAGATAAGACACATAGTTTGAAACCACCTCTTTCCTTTAATTATTCCATATATGTTAGCAATCGCGAGTGGACACTGGAAAAGAATTTCTAGGACAACACAACCCACAAAAAATGGTGGTTTATCCTTGACTAGATAATCTCGATATTTTGTAGCATACCAATCTGCCAAGTGTCGTAGTGCATCTGGAAACAAAAATGCAAGTAAAATAGCCTGTGAATCTATCAGGATAGTAGCTATTATCACCAACAAGAAGAATGCAAGTAGAAGCATGTTGACCGATTTGCCCAAGCAAGAGCAAGCTGAATGTTGGGTCGCCATTGCTCTATTAGATCTGTGATCGAGTGTAATAATTTGAAATACTCATTAGAGTTTGTTCCCGGATGAGTTTTAAATCCTTTTATACATTTTGGAGGGACAAGAAGTATTTCTAATTCTTTATTTAATGGAGTAATTAGTGATTTTGTCGAGTTATAAGGTGCATATTTTGTAAATTTGGAGTGATGAGTGAATTTGTTTGAGTGACAGTCATTATTATTCTAATTCAAAGTAATATTTTACTTTGAGAGCAATTAAGTCAGTGTGGGTAGTTTTTGAAGACAATTTGCTTCCAAAGTTTGCAAGTGTGACATTCTCATTGAGAAGTTTACACTACAAAGTTGTGACATTGAAGAATGATGTACTCCATTAATTAATAAAGTCATAATTTTTTGTGGTGTTTGTGTCCTAGATTCACCCGAAATTGAATAAGGAGATCTTAGGTACACCATGTGTAATGAATAAATGTGCATGACTTGTGTTCAAATTATCTCTTTGTATTATGCTTAAACAACTACATGCACATAAGCAAGCTTAAGTGTAAGAACACTTAATCAAGCTCTTGTAACCAAGCTTAAGTACACAAGAACAAAGCATCACATCATCAACTTGATAGTATGATCTTCCAAGCAAACACATTTCACATCATGTAATCAAAGCAATCAAGTTAAGAATGCTACAAAATCAAGAATTTCAAGCCAAGGCGACATCAACATCATCAACACTTTTTGTATCACTTGCAGATAAGCATTTTTTTTAATTGAATTGTACGGGTGCATTCTTGGTTGTAACCGACACCCAAATTTGAATTCTTAAGGTGAATACATTAAGTCAAGTAAGTCTTCAACTTAGTCATCAAGATTGAACTTGTCATTTGTCTCTTGGTTGCATTTTCGATAGTGTTCGACACCCTTCCTTTTTTTAAATCAGCACATTCAGTGAGTACATTCAAGAAAGCACAAAGTGTCAGTAACCAATCAATCAAGTTCAAGCAAGCCATCTAGAAAGCAATCATCATTCAAAAAATAAAAGCAAGTGAGTGTGTCATTCAACCAATCAAAGCAAGCGAGCATGTCATTCAAACAACCAAGCAAGTGAGTGTGTCATTTAAACAACAAAGCAAGTGAGTGGGTCAAAATCAAGTGTGAAAGTTCATAGCACGACATCTACAACAAACGAGCCAGTGTGAAGTTGATTGAAGCATTCACAAATTGTGAATGAAGCATTCAAGAAAAGCGATCGTCATTAAGCGAGCGTGAAATCACGAGTTCAAGAAACCAAGTTATAAAACTCTAACAAGCGTTTAAAGCATCAACAATCAACAACAGTACAAGCGAGCCTGAATTCAAAGTGAGAAAACTAACATGGCGACACACATTCAACTGTCCCAAATTCTTAAAAATTTGATTTTATCATCAATTGGTGACATGGTGAACATCAGCAAAACAACTCTTGCTGATATTCAAGTGCATCTTCAACATGCACATGAAATGATTAGGTTCCTTCAACTCGAGTCGCAACTACAAAGAACTGAGTTGCTAGAGAAGAGTGATGCTTCCGAGTCTTTGAACAATACAAATACAGTTGTTGATTCCAAGTCATTGATCCAACCAACTTCAAGTGTCGAAGTGGTCCTTGGTTCAGTTCAACTTTCTTCCAAACCAATCATCAAGCCATGGGAATAACTTCAAAGTAACAGAAATCGACGAGGCTTATGATATGTCAAAGATGATGCCAACTTGCATATCCTAGATTATTCAAGGCCCATTAAGTTTGTCAGTGCAAGGTTTCTTGCACAAATCACATTGGCTAGTTCTGAGAAAGTTACAGACAAACAGAAATACACACAAACTGAAGTTGCAGTCAAACCAAATTGCCTTCATTGTTAAAGAATAGATCATCTGGAAGATCAGTGTTTTGATCTCCATCCTTGTCACCATTATGGCAAGTCAAATCATTCATCAGCACAATGGAGAAAACAACAACCATCAACCAGATTGAAGATTGATTATTCATGGATTGATCCCTCAGAATGGTCATCCACGGTCATAAGATTGTATAAGTTTTACAATCAAATTAAATCACACATATTGCAGCCAACAGTAAAAATGAAGTTGGTGCTCTCATGCAATTGAACGGGGGAGTACACTCCTACACCTAACGGGGGGGAGTTCAGAAATAATTTGTAGCAGATTGTCTCTTCTTTCAACTGACAAGGGGGGGAAATGTCAATGAAATTGACAATGGTTCTCAGACTGAAAGTATCGACAGCATCAATGAAGCAGCCAGTGGGCATTTTTAGTGGTTTTCATACTGAAAGTCTCGACAACATCAGCGAAGCAGCTAGTGGGCATTTTAATTAGTGAGTGAGCATCAACAAATTTTCTAGTGGGAGATCGACAACAAAGTCAGTTGTGAGTAGTTTTCAAACACAGCAAAGGCAACAGTGAGCTGTTTTTCAACGTCATCAACTAGTGGGCATTCTCAATATTTTTTCAGTGGACAAAGGATGTTGATTACAAGCAAAGGAAAAATGGATCCTTTTGCAGCTTGGCACGTGATGGAGTTGTTAAGTGACATTCAAAGATGAATCAGACATGCAGTTGCTTCATGTTCTCTTCATATTTGAGTTTTTTCAGCATCCATCTTTGGCGGTTTTTCAGGCAAATATTTTTTGAGGATCAACAGTTTCGACATGAGAACTTGGAAGATGGTTCCTGGTTCTTAATTTGGGCTTATCATTGGGGGGGGAATGTTAGCCTCACTCTCACATTTAAAACAATTCTAAGTCCAAATAATTAAATTAATTAAAATAATGAAAGTTAGGATTTAATCCTACCTTTCTAGATTGAGTTTGTTCCTCATGGTTAGGAGTCAGTTTAGGCTTAGTTGGTTGAGAGATTCTCTCCAACTAGTTAGGCTCCTTGATTAGTGTGTTGTTCAGATATTTTCTCAACCAAGTTTGTTCAAGATATATGCACTATCTAGAGACAACTTCCTCATGTATTTATATGTATCATAAACATTATTTTAATAGTGAAATTCATGAGAATGAGAGACTACAAGAAAGTCTCTCATGCCTTTTTCGCCATCTCTGGTTTTTCTATATTTTTCTATATTTATTTTATGAGTGATTGTGTTATTATTAGTTGATTTATTTTTCTTCATTCCTTGGATGATATTAAGAAATAACTGGTATCAAAATTCAAGAAGATGAAATCATAATCACAATGCATTATGGAGCTGAAGGAAATCAAGATGGCGACTACTGACTTTGTGTGGGAATTGAATCAATGATTCAAGGTATTATTGGGACAAGTAATATTTAACATACCCCCAAAACAACATAAATAATGGATTATAGTCGCGCTTCTACCACATATCTGGTTACCCTTGACACAAAAAAAGATAGCTACTTAAGCCGAGGCATTGGAGATTGCAATGAAGCTAGAAGCCTCGCCGATCAGAGATACTCATGCAGGAGTACGAAAAATTCAGAGTCAGCTAGAAAATTTGACCTTGGAATTGCAAGATCTCAAGAAAGGTAAAGAAACCAAATCAGAAGTGTGGTGTACGAAATGCAAAGAAAAGGGCAATTATAAGGATCAATGCCTTGTGTCCAGTGATTACTTGGCAAGTAGAGCACCTAATCCAGTCAACCCAAGATCAAGTTTGTGGTGTGATATTGGTAGAAAAAGAGGCCAACATCACCGTAAATATTTCTATTTATTATAGAAGTATGTGTAGACCCCAAAAAAACCATTTTTCAACTTTTGTAAGTCAGTGGGCCATGATGAGAGAAATTATCGAAGTTATGACTTGATGATGGAGTGCACTGTTGATGCTTATAGACTACAAGTTGAAGGGTAGACACGTGAGGAGCCAAGCTAGCATGTTGGTCAAGGAGGATGTTGGCTTATATGGGCCTGACCCAGGTTTGGAGGAATTATTTAGCCAAACAAATCCCGCAGCTACCGGCCCTTTCAGCAACATCTCGCGGAGTGTGGACTGAGGTCTCACCTGAGGTAGCAGCGGAGGGTGTTGGAACTAGGTTTCTGCACCCTTGGGATGTCTTGATGTGGTCTAGAGGTTTCGTGCACTATTCTGAGGCTCCACGCCACTCTGCTTCACGAAAATCTAGTCCCAGAATACTCCTTGATACTTATTAATGTTCTATTTATAGATTCAACCTACTTTTTATGGTCTTTAAGCAAACATTTAACATAATTAACCAGTTCGCACACTTAGAATAGATACAGATTCACATATATTCATAACATGAGCATACGTGCATAGATCAAACAGTTATATTAACCATACATTAACCAGATCTGCGATAGTTTAGATTTAACACAGAATTTTAGAAGCAACTTATCTTTATTCACTTTCTTCACTAATACATCCAGATCCGTCCTGCGCACTCAGCTGCAGGGGTCCGTGCACACAGCTGCGGACTCTTCCAGGCCTCTGTGCACATAGCTGTAGAGCCTCTATCTACTACCCAAAACCCTCGACTCGGACTTACTGACGCTTCAAGACTTTTCTTCAAAAACCCATTACATAACAGATCCAAGATTACATACCAAAAAGCTACTTTCTACCCATAGAGCCTCGCTCTATTTATATCTTCCTATGGTCTATAGACCAGCTTACTTCTTATTATTCTATATTATTTCTTGGGTAGACAACCCTTTGACTCGACCGTTTACATTTCGCGCTCCGCATAGTTCGATGTTTTACAATATTTTTATCCTACTTTGAGGCTCTCAGCCCCAAAAGTATTATGCGGGGACTCCGCTACCCAACAGCCCCCCAACACAATCATTGTGACTTGTCCCGAGTCACTCGTTGGTGCAGCAAGACGCACTGCCTTGGCTTCATGGTTCACCTCCATTTGAGTGACAGTCTTCATCCTACTGCTCCTTCGTTGTCTCCTACCATGCTTCGTTTGGCTCTTGCTTCGCTGTTTCTACCAATTCTTGCAACCGATAATGCTCATTCTGTTCTACTCGGTTAACACAGAACACCCCCTCATTGGATTTTAGCTCGAGCGAGGGAGCCACATACGGGACGTCCTTGTACCACCACAGCCACTTCCTAGCTTCGTATCTGCTCTTCACACTATCTGCTGCAGCTTGTGTTGCATTTTTTCAAGAGACTTGCTGCTGTCCGTGCGATCCCAATCCTCAAGGTATATTAGTGATGAGATATTAACTGCATTTCTACCAGTGGTCGCAGTCTTTCTATCCTTTCTCTTTTCTGTTGTAGTTCGTCGGCCTTCCCCTAGGCGAGGTAGCGGCATCTGGACCAATTCTGCTTCGTGTCTCCCATTTTCCGGTGTATCCCCTATTGTTGATGCTGAAATCTGCGTGGTGCTCACAACTATCAACACCATGCTCCTCATAGAGCCCTTCCTTTCCATTAGCCAGATCACCACCTTCAGGCTTACTCCTTGTGTAGAGATAATGAAAAGTTCCATCTCGGTAACGAGCTTGTGTTTTCTAGAAGTGTAGGTGGCCCAGTGGATGCCCCTCTATGCTTTATAAGCATGTCTAATTTCAAATTCACTGGCTCCCACCTGTTCTGGCATCCTTGTGTCAAATCTGTGGCATCTCGGTCCATATCTAGCTCGTACTCCTTCTCTTAATTGCCCGCCGCCCGCTCCCTTTTGCCATAATGCAGAAATCTTTTCATGAATAGTGACAGTAGCATTCACCTCTGCTCTTAGCAATGTATCCACGCACTCCTTTCTGCACAACTTCGACCTTTGTGATTTACCAAATTTACAAGTATCCTGGCAATCGCACCTCTTTCCTTCAAACTACTTTATTGTCCTGCACTCTCTTTCAACTGGTTGGAGCAGTGAGACTATCCCTTGGGCGGTTAGTCAGGCGGTCAGCCCACCTGTGTAGAGCTTTAGGCAACTGCCATTCACTCTTCCCGGGAAGGAGTCTCCATTGAGTTTGGCAAGCTAAACCGCACCCCCATCAGTAACTTCCTTGATGACATAGGGTCCCAACCAATGCATTTGGAGTTTGCCAGGGAATTTTTCAAACTTGCTGTCCTATAGTAATACCAGATCATTTTCCTTGAAGGTGCACACCTTGATATGGCAATCATGCCACACTTTCTCTCGCTATTTTTGTACTTTCTGATGGGATATAGCCAAAAACCATTCCTCCTCTAATTCCTCTGGCTATGCGAGCTGTTCCTCCAAAGCCCTGAGGTCTGCCATACCTGTTATTGCTGCTATCCATAGACTAGGCATGATGTATTCCATAGGCATAACGACCTCCTTGCCATAGACTAACTGAAAAGGTGTTTGGCCGGTCAGCTTCTTGCATGTGGTTCGGTATGCCCATAGCATAGCAGGGATGCATAAATCCCAGTCATTTCGCTGTGCGTTACAGACTTTGGTCAATGCAGTCTCCAAGATTTTGTTAAAGGCTTCAACGGTCCCATTCGCTTATGGGTGGTATGGCGTACTCTATTGGTGATATATCTGGATTTCCTCAGTGAGTGTGTTGATCGTTTCATTCAGAAAATGCATTCCCTGATCACTCATGAGAATTTTGGGACATCCAAACCTTGTCAGTACGTTCTGGAACAAAAACTTCACAACTGTCGCAGCCGTGTAGTGTTTAATCAGTTGTGCCTCTTCCCATCAAGTCAAATATTCTGTCGCGGTGATGATATAATGCACGCCCGTCTTCCCTTGTAGTGCATAGGTCCTACGAAGTTGATTGCCCACTTCTCGAATGGTTGTAGCATCATCTGTGGCTGGAGCAACATTTCATCCCTCCATGATGGTTTTCCGGTCCGTTGACAGACGTCGCAGGCTCAACAGTATGCTTTCGAATCCTGATGTAGGGTTGGCCACCATAGTCTTGCACAAAGAATGTTCTGTGTAGTAGCGGGACCTGCAAAATGTCCTCCTACCACCCCGCCATGTGCTTTGGCCAATATTTGTTCGCACTCGAATTCAGGCACATATCTGTGTAAGATTTCTTCATTGCCCATTTTGTAGAGATGCCCTACAATCATAGTAAAGTCTATTGCATGTATCACCAATTCCTTCTTCTTCTGAATAGAATATCCCTACGGCTTGGTTCTTGTAGTTAAGAAATGTATTATATACTCAAAGTGGTCATCCGCAACTCGCACTGCATATAGTTGTGTATCCAGGAGTCCTTCCTCTAAATTTGTGGGCTCTTCACCGATCTCAATGCAAGATAGGTGATCCAGACCTACGTTTAGACGTCCCAACTTTACAACGACCTTGAAGTGATATTCCTGGAATAATAGCAACCACCTACAAGTG
This sequence comes from Pinus tabuliformis, assembly GCA_031772625.1. Classification (NCBI taxonomy): domain Eukaryota; kingdom Viridiplantae; phylum Streptophyta; class Pinopsida; order Pinales; family Pinaceae; genus Pinus; species Pinus tabuliformis. The sequence continues at coordinate 1,073,870,359 of CM062813.1, read as the reverse complement.
TGCCCCCCCCAACATAAGCTTATTCACTAGGTATTTTAGCGCAAAGTGATTAGTATACATCTTAAAGTGTCCGCGAAACAGATAGTGGTGGTATTTTTGAAGCATGTATACCATCGCCAGTCCCTCTTTCTCAGTAGTGGAGTAATTCTTCTCAGCTTTTGACAACTAGCGACTTGCGAACGCAATCGGGTGATCTATTTCCTCCACTCCTTCTTGAGTGAGTACTGCACCCAACGCGATACATGATGCATCAACATGCACATGAAAATCGATGTCCCATTTTGGAAATTCCAATATAGGGGCGAATGCCATCTTCTCCTTAAATGTTTCTAGACTTTTGTTGCATTCCTCATTCCAGCAATAAGTAGCATCCTTCTTCAGCAACTGTTCCATTGGATTCAATCAGTAGGGTCGTTGCTTAACTGGCTTCGTGTCCAGCTTTAGCATTATCTTCATCACTCCCAGGTCTCCTAGGATCCCTTTTAGCTCTGTGATTTTTGTTGGGAATAAATCTCGATATTCCCGAAGCAACTCGATGACCTTTTCCACCGTGGCGTCGTCCCAATAGTCCCCAAGCGTTGCATACTTTGGCTCTTCTTCTATTCTAATATTTACTTGTTTTGTTTTCAATGGTGCCGTGATATCTGGATCTTCAATTTCGGGTCTGCGCACCTCATGGCTCCCCTCTAATTCCGAAATATTGATGTTTCATGAGTTGTCCTCATCGTCTTCTACCTGGACATTTTAGCATTTGAGGGCCTGGCTCAGCTGTCGCAACCAGTCGCGCTGCATGGTTTCTTCTAGTCCCAATGGCATTTAGAAAATGGCAGCCTTCACTAGCTGTAACGCGTCGTCCACAGTATCCATCCATTGATATTCAAAGAGGAACGTTGACAAAAACCCTTCACGCAAGATATCCCACTCGGCTGTGCTGTGTCGAAGCTCTGCTTCAGTATGCTAGTTTCTAGGAATGACGTCCAGGATGTGATAAAATAAGTGCACCCATTCTGGTTGAGGTTCCTCTTCGTAGGCTTTGATCCATCTGGTAAGGTGCATGCATGGGTCATCATGTCCATCGTATTTCTCCGTTATTCATAGTTTTGGCTTCCCAAATCTTATCTTCATCATGCGCCTGCAGCCACGCCAATCTTCGAAAGTCCCTTCATGTGTGCCCCACCATCGCACAGGTGTTGTGCGCAACACCCATCTCAATGCATCAAACCATTGGTGCTCTGGTACCACAATTTCAAATTTGGTCAGAAATTCATCTATTATTATCAACCCGTCATACATCGGTAGTTTTCGATCCTGTGTCCTCATGCAATATAAATATTTAGTCACCATATTGCAGTGTAGCGTGGTTACTCCGTTCAAATTGTTGTGCCATCGCTCATCTTCTTCATCTGAATCGGTAGTGCAGGACTCTACATAGCCCCGTGATATTCTTCTATCCTCCGTTGACTTGACCCATTCTTGCCTTTGTGCAAAAATACTATAGATACAGTCTAATTCGTCGTCCCTTTCTTCGTCGCGCACAAGTTCAATGTAGCGTGGTCCTTCAGGAGGATCGAGTGGAATGACTACGCGAAGCAACTTTGTTTCAAATATCATTTTTTCGCTTCTTTAAATTAATAACCCCATTCATGTTAGTGTCCCTGTCTATTCCTAACAACATAGGATAAGGAGTACTTTCATCCACGATTTCAATTACTTCAAAGTCTGTTTTGGTGTTTGTGCCTTCTATATCTACAATAATTCCCTGCAACCTACCCATGGGCAAGATCTTCTGTTGGTTCGCCATCCACAATTGAATAAGATACCATTGTAGTGTAGGCCTAGCCATGCGTTCCCAAGTTTGTTTAGGCAATGCATTTGCATTCGAGCCCAAATCCAAAATAATCTAATCCATCTCATAGTCGCCAATTTTTGCCGTTAATCGCATCTCTCGCCCCATCTGTGTTTCGTGTTTTCCTGGTTTGTGGACCACACTAGGTTCCTGCAACCCCGCACACTTATTTATTAATTCTTGCAAGCTTCTAACCTCCCTATTGTCACGCAGCAATTTTATGCATGTCTCTAAAAAGGTAGCTATCATCGAGGGATCCCTGTCTTTCTCAGGTTGATCCCTACTACCTAGAGTAGAGACCTCCGTGAAGCTCTCCCTAGCTTCCTGATACATCTCCTTGCCAACCCTTGTGTCGTCCTTACTTAAATTCCTTTTATCCTCTCCTGTGGCCATGCCACTTCTTAGTACCATGTTTACCTGGGGGTCTTTGTCATGGGGTTCGGACCTCATCATCTACACGTTCTGAGTTGTCGTAGGTTGTGCCACCCTCTTTTCACGAATTTGTGCTATCAATGTGGGGAAATCTATCAGCTCATGATAGAATTTCTCACAGTATGTGCATGATATTCTAGTTGGGTTGGTACAATCCCATGCATAATGTCCTAGTCCTCCATAGTTGTAACAGATTAGCTGCATGCGACCCGTTCATGGTCCCATTCCGCCCTGTCCTTGTCCATGTCCATGGAACCCACTGCGCGCTATCGCCACGGCTGGATCCTGACCTTGCACTTCAGTCTACATTCTGTAGGCAGGTGACTGGTCCATCAATAGTTGATAACTACAATAGTCTCGTTCTTTGTGTCCCACCTATCTGCAAACATTGCAAAATAGCCGCTGGGGGCGGGGTTGTATCATGTTTTGTAATAGATGACAATTGTCTGTGGCATTCTTTCCTCCCTCCTGACATATCGCACATCAGAGTGCGAGTGCCACACTCAGCCCTGCCTATGCCTCTGGTCGTAATGGCGTTAGTCCCCCTGCTACCACATAGTTTTCGAAAACTGGACAGTGATCTTTATCATGACCCTAGCTCTGACACTTTATACACCATACTTCCTCCCGGGCTCTTGGGCGAGGTGCCTGTTCTTTTTTTAACTGCTGCATCTCTAAACACAGGTTTTGTATTTGCGCACGGATTTGTTGAACTCCCAAACCTAGATCCTATATTAGGGTTTCGTGTAATCTCATCACGGTTTCTAATGCTTCAGCTTGGGTTGAGATCTTTTTTTGTGGTAGCGTTGTCCTCAGATGTGGTGTTAATGTCGCCACAAACCACATGCAGTGCTGCGCATCCGTCAATGTCATGTTAGCCTCATGAATTGTTCTTTTTAACCTCTGATCCAGATCCCACAGGGTTTCACCCGATAACATCGCTATCTCTTTGAACCCAATGACCAACTGTGTTTTTGACTTCGGCTGGCTAAACTTTTTCTTTAGTTCGGTCTGGATATCCGTTGTCCCTACATTCGAGTTAGCACTTGAGTACTTTATATACAATGTCAACGCTCAGTCCTACAGCGCGCTAACTAAGGTATCCTTTCTGATATTCTCATCCACAATTCTATGTGCGTTCCATACTAATGTTAACACGAACCAAAATTATTCTGGATCTTCGCTTCCTGCTCCTTTGAATACCGGTAGCTGGATTGCACTCATCATTGTCAACCTCGTCAATGTGCTCTGAACTGCTACTGCTCCTGGTCCCTTTGATCCTTTAATTCCTTCTCTATAGAGTCCCCGTGTTCCACATCAAACAACCCTTAGGCAGATCTCAGTCCCGGTAATGAAACCATTTGTTGGCTTATATGGGCCTAATTCAGGTTCGAAAGAATTATTTAGCTAAACAAATCCCGCAGCTATCGGCCCTTTCGACAACAGCCCGTGGAGCACGAACTGAGGTCTCACCTGAGGTAGTAGGGGAGGGTGCTGGAACTAGGTTTCTACACCCTTGGGATGTCTTGATGTGGTCTGGAGGTTTCGCGCACCATTCCGAGGCTTCGCGCCACTCTACTTCATGCAAATCTAGTCCCAGAATACTCCTTGATACTTATTAATGCGCTATTTATAGATTCAACCTACTTTTTATGGTATTTAAGCAAACATTTAACAGAATTAACCAGTTCACACACTTAGAATAGATACAGATTCACATATATTCATAACATGAGCATACTTGCATAGATCAAACAGTTATATTAACCATACATTAACGAGATCCGCGATAGTTCAGATTAACACAGAATCTCAGAAGCAACTTATCTTTATTCACTTTCTTCACTAATACATCCAAATCTGTCCCGTGCACTCAACTGCAAGGGTCCGCGCACATAGCTGTGGACTCTTCCAAGCCTCTGCGCACATAGTTGCAGAGCCTCTATCTCTTACCCAAAACCCTTGACTCGGACTCACTGACGCTTCAAGACTTTTCTTCAAAAACCCATTACATAAAAAATCCAAGATTACTAACCAAAAATATACTTTCTACGCATAGAGCCTCACTCTATTTATATCTTCCAATGGTCTGCAGGCCGACTTACTTCTTATTATTCTATATTATTTCTTGGGCGGACAACCCTTTGACTCGACCGTTTACATTTCGTGCTCTACACATTTCGGAGTTTTACAATATTTTTATCCTACTTTGAGGCTCTCAGTCCCAAAACTCTTACGCGGGACCTCCGCTACCCAACAGAGGATTCCTAGGAGGAAGAGGAGGAGGAGTTGGTTGAGGATGTAGCCAGATTATATGCTATAACTGTGGGCAGGTAGGACACTTTGCAATAGATTGTCAAAACCCTACTACAACTTACAACTATTGCGAATATTTTGATCATGTAATAGAAGAATGTCTTCTCGTTATCGTAAAGATGTAGAAAAGGAACCAGTAGCTCGCAACAAATATTCAAATGATGACTGTTGAACCAAGGGAATATGAACCACACATCAACATTGTAACTAGGAGTGGAGCTGCAATGGGAGATGATAAAGGTAAGAAGAAAGTAGAAGGGTCATGGGTAAGAAATACTGCAGAAAAGGTCCGTGGTTTCAGTAACCAAAGGGAAAAAGAAACTTTCATGTGAGCTAAGTGAAGCTTCATGGATGTTGGGGCTTCAAAATCTAGTGTGCAACTGAATTTAATGCCAAAGAAGGACTGTGACAAAGTGTCTACTCCGATGCAAGAATTAGATTCAAGTATTTTGAAGTCATTTTTACAGACTTTCATGAAGTTGTTGAGGAACCAGAAGGTTTTTGAAGGACTCCAAGAGTTGATAGACGCATGCACTAATAAAGAGGTATCGTGAAGCGATCTGCATGCAGTAAACAATTTACATTAACACAAGAAAAGAACGAGGATGGAAATGAGATTAACTGTGTAGATTGGAGAATATGATATGGATAAGGTAATCCTAGATTTATGATCTGATGCCAATGTGTTACCTAAGAAGACTTAGGAGTCAATGGGAAGACCGAAGTTGAAATGTTTGCTAATACAATTGAGGATGGCTAACCAACAGAAGATCGTCCCTATGGGAATGTTACCTGACATCATAGTAGACATCGAAGTAGTTTGAACTATTGGAGACTTCGAAGTGATCGAAATTGTAGATGATAACAACCCTTATCCGACACTATTTGTATTCGATTGAGCTTTCGAAAATTTGGTGATAATCAATTTGAAGAAGAGAAAAATGGTGTTCGAAAGAGATGATATGAGGGTCATCGTCCCTCTAGACCCCTCAAAAGTAGTGTTCTATACAAAGCATGTCCGTGATGAATAATGTGATGCAGATGTCAACAAAATTTATCAGATAAAAACTAAGGAGGAAGATTGGATTAATCCCACTCCAGATGGAAAATTGGGCTAGGAACATGACAATTCTTGTACTTCAGATTCTGAGGAAGAACTGGAAAATTGGAAAAATAGGTTATATGAAGTCTCTACCACAAAATCACTTCACTACATAACTTCTGAGATATGTGATCTTCCTTATTATGATCAGATCAGAGATGTAAGCCTGTTTCTTAAATAATATGAAAGAGAAATACCATAAGAATAGAGATTGCAAGCTTTGGATGTAGCCCTGAGGTCTACACCGACTAGATGGTGGGGTAATCATAAAAAAAATATAGCAGATTGGCAACAGTGTCGTAGATTAATGTGGATCAAGTTTGGCTCAATCAACACGGAAATTGAAGTAAAGTATGATGGTAAGGTTTATCCTCGAGAGCATATTCATCGCTACACTTTGGTTTGGAAATAAATTCCAAAACAAAAGTGGGTACATGGATTTATCCACACACTAGAAACAATTCCTATGAATTGGTACCTTGAAACAGAACTGCGACATGGAACTACAAACTAGACATATTTGGTTGAAGGGTTTGTACTAACATTCAGTTTGACGATGATTTCCCATGTATAGACTCAGCTCTTCATGCAATCCGAGTAAATATTTTTTAGAATGAATCTTCATTAACATGGTAGCATGATTGGGCTATGCAATTACAAAATACATTGGAATGTTATGATATCACTACTGAAGAAGATGAAGATCCACGCAATATTCATATACCAAAATCAAAAGGACATCACGAAGTTGCTGGACCTGAACCAGAAATACCAAATATAATGCAGCCAGTAAAAGCATAAAAAGTAAATATTGAGATAGAGGAAGACCCGAATTTCACAACAATTGGAGACTATTGGGACGTAGATACAATTAGTAAAATCACAAAGCTACTACATGAATACCAAGAGTTATTCACAATGAAATGTTTAGAAATGAAGGGCATATTAGGGGACCTAGAAGCAAGGAAAATTTTAAGGATGGAATTTTTTTTTGAAGTTTAAAATGTTGGCGAATCTCACTAATCCCTAATATGCAAACTATAAAATATGTATTGATATATTTGTAAAATTATTCAAATCTATAATGATTTTATATATAGTCTCTATATAATGTTGGCGATTTTTGAGGTAAAATAATTTTATATTCTAAAATTTGGGCGAATCGTCTTTTATAAAAATTGGTAATTGGCGAATCTTTTTTTGGGAAAATCAAGGAAAATTAGCCCACTGGGCGAACATTAGCCCCTAAAATTTTCCATGCCTAGAAGTTATGAGGATCCCTCTAAAACCTATCGTGAAGCCCATGAAGCAAAGACCCTATAGGTTGAATCTGAAATACGAGGAAAAAGTGAAGGAAGAACTAGACAAAGTGATAGTAACAGGGATCATCGAACCTGTCAAAGAGTCTAAATGGGTAAGTCCCATGATAGTTCAGGAAAAGAAGACTAAAGGAGAGATTAGAATCTATGTTGACTTAAGGAAACTAAATGATGCATGTGTGCATGACCCTTTCCCTACACCATTTACAGACGAAGTATTGGACAATGTAGGAGGTCACAAGGCCTATTATTTCAAAGATGGCTTTTCAGGTTACCATCAGATTAGGATTGCACTAGAAGATAGACATAAGACAACCTTTGCAATAGTGTGTGGCTCATTTCAGTACATGGTGATGCCTTTTGTCTTGAAATATGCATCTTCCATATTTTCTAGAGTCGTAGTCACAACATTTACGGAGTACATACATAAATTATTGGAAGTTTACTTTGATGATTGGACAATATTTGGGCTATTAAAGAAGCATACTATGATCTTAAGGCTTATGCTAGATACATGTAGGCAGCATCAGATTTCACTTAACTTGAAGAAGTGTATATTTTGTGTGCCTTGTGGCATTCTCTTGGGGCATATTGTGTGCGAACAAGGCTTGTTGGTGGATCTCGTGAAGATAGAAGTCATTGTCAACTTGCCAGCACCAAAAAAAGTGAGACAACTACGTATGAGGCTTGGACACACTTGTTATTACAATTTTTTTATAAAGGGGTATGCGTAGATAACTGCGCCAATGGAGAAATTATTAAATAAAGATGTCACATTTAAATGGGATGAAGAATGTAAGAAGAGTTTGGATATACCGAAGGAGAAGATGGTAACTGCGTATATCTTAGTTTTTCCGGACTAGAATAAGGAATTTCATGTACATGTCGATGCATCTTGCATAGCACTGGGTATAGTGTTGGCATAGCCAGGCACAGATGAAGTTGATCACCCCATAACTTTTGCAAGCAAAAAATTGTCCAAGGAAAAAAAATGACTATACTACAACTGAAAGAGAAGGGTTAGCTATGGTTTATGCGTTACAAAAGTTTAGGCACTACTTGATGGGAGAACACTTTAAGATGTTCATTGATCACTTCGCGCTAAAATATTTGGTGAATAAGCCTATTTTAGGTGGAAAATTCTAGCAATGGTTGTTGTTGTTCCAAGAGTACGATTTTGAAGTTATAGTCAAGCCGGGAATATTGAATGTTCGGCCCAATCATTTGTTGAGATTGGAGATAGGATAAGAACCCACCAGTATCGAAGGTAACCTACCTGACACGTAGTTGTTTGCAATCAGGGTCATGCATGATCACTTCATGGATATTATTCAGTTTTTGGCCACAGGAATGGTGCCCACAGAGTACACTGCACAACATAAGGAGTTGGTGATAAAAGAAGTTGATTTAACGTTGATTGCAGGGAACTTGTATAAAATGGGACTGGTTGAAATACTGCAAAGATACGCCCTATAACATGATAGTTAGAGTATTCTAGCAGAAGCTCATGGATGAGACGTAGTTGGGAATTATACAAGAAAGGCCACTATGTAGAAAATCTTGAGAGTTGGGTTATGGTAGCCCACATTACATAAGGATGCAAAGGAATTTTTTCATGCATGTGATATATGTCAAAGAACAGGAAGACCATCTAGAAGAGAAAAAATTCCAATAAAACCACAGGTAACATTGCAAGCATTTGAAAATTGGGCTATTGAATTTGTTGGAGCTATTAACCCACCAGGAAAGAAGACCGACACGAGATACATAATCACTGCAACTAATTATCTGATGAGATGGGCCGAGGCATAGCCAATGAAGGATTGCAACACAAATACCTCCGCGAAGTTCATTTTTGAATACATTCTGTCCAGATTTGGGTGTCCAAGGATATTGATGAGTGACCAAGGGTCACATTTATTGAATAAGACCATTGAAGCATTAACTGAGGAATTTCAAGTACACCATAAGAAAAGTACCCTATATCACCATCAAGCGAATGGTACAGTCAAAGGTTTCAATAAAATTTTGGAGAATGCCCTCACAAATGTGTGTAATGTGAACAAGAATGAATTGGATTTAAGAATTCCAGCAGTATTGTGGGCATATAAGATAACATGTAAGAAATTGACAGGCCATACACCTTTTAGGTTGGTATATGGACAAGAAGCAATGATTCCTATGGAGTACATTGTGCCTAGTTTAAGAATTGTAGCCTTCATAGACATTGCAAATTTTGATATAATGGAGGAGAGGATGGCACAATTTCTTGCTTTGGAAGAGGACAGGTTTATAGCAGGTTTTCATCAAAAAGTAAAAAAAGCAAGGGAGAAAGCCTGGCATGACAGGAACATCAAGCAAAAGATATTTCAGGAAGGAGATCTTGTACTCTTATATGATAGAAAATTCGTGAAGTTCCCAGGAAAATTTAAGACACGTTGGCTAGGGTCATATATCATCAAACATGTCTCTGATGGTGCCACAGTTCATCTATTGAAGTTAAATGGTTAGCTAGTCCTAGGATGAGTGAATGGTAGAAGATTAAAGATATCCAGGGACGACTCTGTCCCTGAAGCTTTTCACAAAAGAATGAAAGGAGAAGAGTCTTAGTGCCACCTGCAGTTGAAAGTGGGCACTAGACTATAAACTACTCTGCAAAAGGGGACTTCATCGAAGAAGATTATTGCATGATTTTTAGAAGTATGTTGAACTACAAAAGAACCATGCCAAAGGAGGATTACTGTGTGATATTCAAAATTATGTCAAAGTTTGGAAGAACCATGATAGAGGTTATATTACTACGCAATTGTAAAAGATAACAAGAAAAATATGATCGTTGGAAGGAAAAAGCTACCGTTAAAAGAAAGTAATCGTTAAAAGGCGTGAGAGAAACACATTTATGAAGCACTGTTGGCCGAATCTAGTGCCACGTCTGCATTAAACGAGAAAAATCTAAGCCAATAATGAGGTTCAAAATTCAAATTTGCTCTAAAGGCCATGTCTTGCACCAAATTTTACACTTTGTTGTCTAGAGAATTCAGTTTGAGAATTTGCAACTAAGTGTGAGAGAAGTGAGTTGATGTATGTCTGAGAGAGGATTTGAGGAAATTGCTAGAGAAATTACAAAGAAAGGGCTAGCATGAGTCATGGAAGTCCAGGGTGGTCAAACCAGAGTAGCCAATATACCCATGTCCCCAAGGTGCACGAGGTCACTACGAAAACAAGTAAAAACATGAGAATAGCCCAAGAAAAGACTAGAAAAGAGGTTAGCTAAAGGAGTATAGCTAAGAAATTCCCCAAGGAAGAAGACAACAAAAGAACTGTAGACAAAGCCCAAGAAACCCAAGGAGAAGGTGAAGAATCAAGTACAACGGGAAGAACCAGAGGAAATTCATGACAACGAGAAGGAAGCAAAGGTGCCTTGGATAGAGACATAGGGTGCAGAAATTCCCTCTATACTGCCACCATATTTTCCATCGAGAAAACCGAGCACCAATCCAGTCAAAGATCCGAAAGATTTGAAGTTAGGCACATTCACACCGTTGGTATTGGAGAAAGTTCCATTTGAAGGTGAAGTGTTGGGGAAAATCCCCCAACTGAAAATTGAGGATTGGGACTTTAATGATAGAAGAAAATATCTATCATTTGAACCAAGCAAGTTCCTACACTAGGTCTATTAGCCAGATAGAGGAGTTATGAGGTTGGAGCTACACTGATGGGTTGTAGGATTGGATAGATCAGGCTTGTTAAACATGCTGTATGTGTCACACTTCAGCAGAAGCACATCCAACACAGCCTGTGTGCGACAGTTGCTAGCACTAGTGCATGATGGATGCCTCTGGCTGGGGACAAGGATCCCAATCGATTGAATGTTGATCAGGGGGATTACTAGGCTACCTCACCAAGGGAAGGACCCCGCTGAAGATTTCTTTGGTATGAAACAAGACAAGGAAATGGCACAAACCATGAAGGAAAAGTTCATGACTACCAAGAAGTCGCGCGGTTGTGATATCAATTCCATCAACAATCAAGGGGTGTGCTTTGCCACACATATTTTAGTAGGAAAAATAATGAGGAAGTGCAGAGTGAATGAAGTTCCATCAGTCATGGTTTCTTTGGTTGCATAGTGCAGTGATGGTAACTATGCTAGGCCCAACGAAGAAATAGAAGGCGAGAAAATCTAAGGGCACGATATCGCTTGTCCTCACTGATGGGGACATCAACGAGATTTGCGCGAAGGTCCAGGAAGTAATGGATGAGACCTGGGACAAGGTAGATGATCATTACAAAATGATTTTGATAGAGGTGCAGGAAGGTATCACAGAGTTAAAGGTACTGGTACAAATGCCAGGAAACCAACAGAAATAGCTTAGCTACCGCAACAAGAGAGACGAATAGAAATAATGTTCGGAGTAAGTATTTTGTAGGTACCCATTGGAGAGCTACAGTTTGAATCACCAGAGGTTAGAGAATGAGAAAAAACCTAGGAAAACATCAACATGAACATTTTTGCACTGTCGATTTAGGTATTATGTGAACTCCACCAAAATATTACAGATGAAATAAAGGAGTGAGAATAACACACTTCGTTGTTAAGCATTTAGGTGGAGATGGATAGATCTTCACTGAAGAAGGAGAATTATTATTTGATTAAGGAAAGTGATGGGGCACACTAGCAACACTAGCAACTGGAAAAATCCATTGCAGATACTTGTAGCACAGTTCTAGATGTGAAGGTCCACAAAGAGGAGTCACCAGCAAAAAAGGTCGTGAAGCTTGCCCTCACGATAAGAGACTTAAAGAATAATCTCACAGAGATGAAGTTTGAGTATGAAGTCAAGATTACTGAGCTGAAAATGAGGCTATAGCTAGTCATGCCACCAGAAGTACGTAAATAGAGGGTAAAGTATTTGAAAGCTACATTGAAATGCACTCCTGACATAGTGGTAGACTATGCCAGGTTACTAGATGAAACCATGCAAATTTGGACCTCACTATAGGAGGATCCAAATATCTGGAGGATTGACGGGGAGTTCCAGAAGAAGCAAAAGAAGTTGCATGAAATCTAAGCAACTGCGGAGACCTTAGTAGTCTTGCAAAGGCTCATAAGGATCACAGAAGGAACGATTCTTCAAAAGAAGATTGAAGACCTTTGGCGAAAGGAGTAGATTTTGATAGAAAGGACTCAACCATGGTAGGATGAGGCCTTATAGCTTTCACAAACAGTTGATAATAAGCTCACGGAGCTACAACGGAGGGAGAAAGAAGTTATGTAGAAGACTATCGAACCAACCACGGAGGCATTGCTCGAAGAAATGCATCGAGAGGAGAAGCAACTAGCATAAATACTTCAATAGTATATTGCCACCTACATGAGCATCGAAGAAAATATTCTGGGCACAACAACTGAGTGACTTGGAACAAGTCACGTGTGAGTGTTGGGGCCTTGTTGGGTGTGGCCCAACTTGGTCCAGTTTTGGTCAAAGACCCCACATTTTGAGGAGTGAAGCGTGCAGAGTCCGCGAAGTTCTATTCACAGCATGATGTCTAGGGGCTTTGGGGTGGGTCAAAGCCCCTCATTTTGTAAAGGATCTCGAGATTTTAACTCATTTTTTTGTTGAATCCATAGTATGTGGACCATGCTTTTGTAATAATGAAACATATATAAGTACATGTAATGCTTTGTCGAAGGAGATGAGTTATAGATGAATTGATCATACTTTATGTCTTTAGTTTGTATTTTGGGCCTTAAGGAAAGGCTCCACAGCTGAGTGCGCAGAGGCCTTGGAAGAGACCGCAGTTGCGTGTGCAGAGCACTTGTAGTTGGGTGCGCAGGTCGAAGAAGTTGTATGTATTGAAAGATCTATCTTAATAAAGAAGAAGTTTTAGCAAAATCTTGTGTATTTGTGTTCATATGTACTGATGTGCATTCTTTTTACTTATTAATGCAAAATAATACATGTTATATTGTTCTCTGAAATGTTTATGTAATAAGAAAAATTCTGTGAAGTGAAGCATTAGTGCGAAGTCTTTTACGTATGCAAAGTTGTACACCAGCATAAAATATAAGAAAGCACACGAGTGCCACAACACAATATCTCTCTGGATGCAGGAACCTAGTTTTGCAACCTCCCATAATTGCTTCGGGTGAGACTATGATCTAATTACAGGTCATTTCCAAAAGGGCCACTGGTTAAGGGTCTTTTTGGTGTGAAATACACTTTGAACCTGGGTCAAAGCCCCTTGAGCCAACACATTCCTCAATGTATTGATTGAGAAAGAGGTGTACACTAATTAGTCGGAAGGATTTGTGACCTTAAACAAAGAGTCTTTTGTGTGTATACTCAAGCAAGAATTGTATGGATTGAAGCAAGTACCTCATGCTTGGTACACCAGGATTGACAAATATTTCACTAGGTTGGGCTTCACCAAAAGTGAAGAAGATGCAAACCTTTACCATATTGTGGTTGAAGGTAAATTGTTGATTATAGTATTATATGTCAATGATTTAATTCTAATAGGTGATGAGAAGCTGGTCAAATCTTGCAAAGAGGATCCTGCACGAGAATTCGAGATGAAGAACCTAGGGATCATGCATTATTTCCTTGGTATGGAAGTATGTCAAGGAGATGAGAAATTGTTTGTCTCTCATGGCAAGTATGTGAACGAGATATTTATGAAGTTCCACATGGAGAGAAATAAACCCATGGAGACTCCTCTAGTAGGGAATTGGAGGAAGGAAGATGCTAATTCAAGTGAAGTAGTGGAGGCTACTATTTACAGGAAACTTGTGGGTAACTTCACTTATGTATTTGGTGAACACACGACCGGGCATATGTTTTGCAGTTATCCAACTTAGTCAAGAAATGGTTAAGCCATCCAAACTCTATTGGAAGGCAGTTAAACATATGTTGAGATACCCCAAAGGTTGTTGGGTCACTGATTTGTCATCATTCTCACTTGTTTTTGTCATTCATTAAGCCATTACTTCCAACCATCCATTGCATTATTTCACTCACTTGCCACCATTTTTACCATAATTATTCATGATGTGTCTTTATATGTCTAAGTGGTTAATTAACATTGTTTTCCTTTATTTTTAGTACATTAAGAAGATTTTTTCATGGTTTTAACTAATGGCGGTTTAACAAGTTCAAGTTTCTGTAGTTTTGTCAAGTTTCCGTAGCTACCTCCATGGTTGAGGTAGTAGCACTACTCTAGAAGGAAACGTGGCACATGGACATTATTTCTAAAGGTTCCAGTATGGATTTCTATTGGTCAAATACCACCCATCTCGCACATGTGGACCTCCAGCATCAAATCAAGGGAGAAACATGGTAATTTTGATTAGTCAACTTTAAACGTGTTTTATGAGAAAATGAAAGCGAATTTCAGAAAACGAAAACATTGGTTTTGTTCAATGGGCCCAATCAAGGTCTTTATGAGTTTTTTTCTCAAATTCATTACCATTTGAGAGATTTTTCGAATATCTTTGGAGCCTTATTTTGGAGATTACGTGGATATACGTTTTTTGTTTTTTTTTTTTAATTGTCATTTAATGCACAGTCAATAAATAGGCCAAAACAAGCTTGTTATCACCAAAAAATTGACTAGCTAGCCTAATTTACTAGATGGATCAAAGTACACCATGTAAAGCCAATTTTACCGTAGTTAAATTGCTTTCACTGTGAGAAATTACTTAATAAACCACCTTTGTTAAGTAATTTATAGTTAAACCCTTGAAGAATAATTAAATAAAACACTATTTATTTGATTTTCTTCTAGGAATAATTAATTAAACCATTGTTTTATTATAATTCCTTGTCAAATTTGACCCAATCATGAAAAATAGACAGATAAATCATTAATTATCTTATTTTTCTCCAGGAATAATTAATTAATCACTAATTAATTATTATTTTTTGTCAAATTTGATTAAATCCCTTAAGAATAATTAAACAAATCCTTATTTTTTTTATTATTCCTTAACTAATTCCTTGAGATGATAAATAAACTATTTATATATTTATTATTTGTTGGCTTGTTGGGGATTGACCCAGGTTCAGAAGTGATTTAGCCAAACAAATCCCAAAACTATCGGCCCTTTCCGCAACAGTCCGCGGTGCGCAGACTGAGGTCTCACCCGAGGCAGTATGGGAGGGTGCTTGAACTAGGTTTCCGCACCCTAGGGATGTCTTGATGAAGGTTGGAGATTTCGTAAACCGATCTTGTGCACTTGCGTTGCTTCGGAAAACCATCTGTCCTTCGCCATTTATGCAACTGCTCCGCGCAGCTCTATACAGAGCGCGAAGAGGCATTGTCCAAATCCTTTAGCCATACTATATTATTATTATAGATCTTAGCTTAATTATGTGGACCCAATATTCTCATTAACCATTCAACATTCATAACAAGTGTGCATGACCATAAACAATAAAGAGATGCATAAAAATATTAGAAGCATAAACACAGAGATCTACGAGCAGATGCACAATATTTCAGATTCAACTTATCTTTCGTTAAACCTCTATTCAGTTACAATCCCAATTCCGCCCTACGCACTCAGCTGCGGGGGTCCGTACACACAGATGCAGACTCTACCAGTCCTCTGTGCACACAGCTGTAGAGGCTCTCTGTTGAGCCCCAAAAATGTACAATTATTTGGGCTCATTCAACCTCCTAATTTGACTTAATCCACCATTCTCATTTGTTTATTGCATGTTTTTGATTATTTTTATGTTAATAGAGTGAATTTGGTTAGTCATTATGCCAACAAGTCTAATGGGTGCTTTGTGTAGCCTTGTTGGTCAACTTGGAGACAAAATTGAAGGTCTTAATGAGCACTTGGCAGCCAAATTCGTGGGAGAACAAGCTAGAGGATTTGTAGGAAGGTATCCCCCTCATTTATGGACCCTTACCTCGAATTCTCCACCATCAGCTCGGAGTTCAAAGGCCACCAAATTAATGAGCACAAGGGCAGCCAAGCAAGTCAAGTTGGACTGCTGTTAACTCCAAGTCTTGGGCAGCCAAGTCCCTAACTTTTAGGAGGACTGTTGGGTCCTCAAATTGTATAAATAAGAAGGCTTGGGGCCTCATTTTGGTTAGCTAGTGGTTGGTCATTTTTGGTAGCTATTTGGTAGTCATTTTTGTAGCTAGTTAGTCATTTTGTTTTAGCCATTAGTTAGCTAGCTTGTAGTTCGATTTGTAGGCCATGGATTAGCTTTGCTTTCAGCTCATGTTCAAGCTCTCCTTATGGACAGTTTTGATGTACTTTTCATTTCTTGATTAATAAAGATGGATCCAGCTTTGCACCAGCTCTAAATCGCTCTTGGGAGGCTGTAGTTCTTGGGGTTGGGCCCATCTCAAGCGCCCAGTACCTCCCTTGTGTATCTTTATGTGTTTGCTGCGTTCTTGAAATAAAAATCTGCTCTTTAGATCTTGCTTTGTTATGGTAGTTGGTTTTGATGGGTAACGTAGCTTTTTATGCTTAGAACCGATTGGTAGGAGTTTGTTATGCATTTAGATCTTTTGGAATGCTCTTTCTCACGTGAAGTAAATGGTTCTCTTTCCAGACAAAGCTGCTGTTCATTTATTTCATTGACAATTAGATTAAGTTAGCTAGGACTTGGTTTGTTTGCAAGAATTCATTGATTCATTTAAATGAGCTTTGTGCAGGGAATCTCTATCATCTTCATCACCTCCTTGTTCATATGAGCCTCGTTCAGATCAGCTCCTCCATCACCAAGTCTGCTCCCTCATCTCCCATCTTCTCTTTTGCCAAGTAACCTTACCTTCTTCTCCATTGTTGTCTCAACTACCTTCAAGCCAAGTTAGCCTTCCACATCATCTCACCACTCCATCCATCAGCTCCTGGATCACTTCAGACCCCCATCCTACCTCCATAACCATCCATGCATCTTCCATCAACCATCCATCCTCAAACTTCCACTTACAACACATCCTGTAGAAGAATTACAGAACATCCTGTAGAAGACCTACAGGACTATCCTGCAGAAACCCCTGCAGACTTCCTGTAGAAGTTCATAAACACAGTTGCATGTCATCCAAACTTTGTGAAACTCTCAGAGAGAATGTCAGGTATCCCTTAGACCCTCTCTGTACCATCCCAACCTTTCCCAAAGCATTTCATCCCTTGATCCATCCCTGCACAGTGGAAAACTAGTTAGAAGCACATGCATGCTAATTTCAACAACTTAGTCAAAAATACAAAAAGATGTTTTCTTCAGATAGTGATAACGTAGACACATGCATTTTACCTTCCTAGAAGTAATGGCATCTCTTCTCGTAGTTTGCATTCTCATTCTTGCATCAGTAGGACTAGTTGGTAGAATTAGGGTTTCCTAGGTTTACATGCTTTGATTTGCTTTCAGTTCATTTTTGTCAAGTAAAGTAGCTTTCCTTTGAGCTTAGCTTTCGTCCATCAATTAGCAAGCTTCTTCTGAGAGCCTATAGAAGTTGGCTTGAGCCCTAGCGGACTTGTGCCAGCTGACCAAGTGACAGCTGCGACAAGAGCTAGTACTTGTGCATATAGCACCGCCGCTTCCAAGTTTGTACGAACTACCGGGTTGATAAAATTAAGAGACAGGAAGCCCCAGGAGTTGTAGCATTATTGCTACAATACTGGAGCTCACCATCATTTTGGCGCCGTTGCCGGGGAAGCGGCAGAGTATTAGTGATTGTTGCTATTCTTCTATTTTCTACTACAACCTTCTTCTAAGTAGTTTATTTCATTTCCATTATGCAATTTCATTTATGCAAAAGTAGATTAGCCTTTCTTGCTTTCCTAGATTAGCATTTCCTGCTTTTGTAGATTAGCATTTCCTGCTTTCATAGATTAGCATTTCCTGCTTTCCTAGAATAGCCTTTCAATTCCGCATTTCAATTCTGCAAGCGTAGATTAGTGTTTCAATTTCGCAAGCGTAGCCTAGCATTTCATTCTTGCAATTTGATTTGAGCAAAATAGATTAGTCCTTTCCTGCTTTCATTTCAATTTCGCAAGATAGTTAGTTGCAGTTCAATCTATTTCATGCCTTGTAGGAGTAGAGATAAGTTAGAAAAATGATTGCACAACACCCCCACTGCTTCACACAGCCAACGTTCTTCTTCGATGGCTGTGAGGAAAGAACCCCTGGGTGGACATCAAGACATATATGAAGGACCTATAGGGGAGAAGAAGAAGAAAACATTCCTCTGAAGCAAATGGCTACAAGTAGAGATGTTGGGAGCAACATCTTGTCCAAAGATGAATTTGAAAATCAGATCAAAGATTTCAAGAGTGATATGAGGCAGTTTCTTGCCATGCAACTGGATACCTTGCGGATCCAAAAGAAGCAAGAAGAAGCCAAGAGGGCTTTGGTCATTTTTTGTCCTAGGTGCCTTAAAAAGCATCCTAGGAACGAATGTCCAATGCACTCCCTAGAAGTGTGTTTTGTATGTGAAGAATACCATCCTACAGATCAGTGCCCTTCCTTGTCCAGAATCAAAGTTGCATATCAAAGAGCCAAGGGAGCCACTGAATCACCCTATCATATGAACCAAAGGAGGCCACATGGACCTAGATCTTACCAGCCGGAACTGCAAGGGATACCCGAGACCTATTATGACCCTTATCAAGCCACTTTCATGCCTTCTTGGGGTCCCCCTGCTCATCATTCCTGGTCTACACCTCCTCCTTGGTCATATTCTCCTTGTTCCTTCACAGATCCATATTATGCCCAACCAGTTGCTCATTCATTTCACTCTTATGCTCGGCCACAACCTTAGTGGAATGCACCTTATCAGGAGTGGAGGCCCCAGTATAACTCTCATCCCGCTCATTTTCCTCCACCACCTGCTCATCCACAGCCATCGCCTCCTCCTCCACCAAGGCAACCCCAAATGCCTACCCAACCACAATGCCATCCATCTCCATCTCAAACTCACACCTCCACTCATCTACCCGTACCATTTCCAAAGCCATGCAATGGAGTAGCTCAACCCCATTGCAAATATGAGGCACAACATATCCAAACAACTCCTCTTGAGCCCAATGATCTTCACCAAAGCTCAGGAAGAGTGTTGCAAAAAAGAGATCATCTTGAAAGCATTGAAGGACCAAAGGCAAAAGAAGATCCAAAAGAAAAGATCAAAGAACCATGGGCTGCACTTGATGAAGAGAAGAGATCAGAATCAGAGATGGAGAAAGTTCCCTCATGGTTACCATCAAATCTTCCATGTATTCAAGAGAAAGATCAACAAAAGGAGGAAGATGAGAAAGTCATGATAGAAAGTGACATGAAGAATGATCCAGATCAGCAAAGGGACCAAGGATATCAAAGCTATATTGAGACATGGTTCCAGACAGTCACTAAGTTGCAGCAGTACTCTCTTCCTCAACTATGTTTGATCCCTTCAAAGTCAGATCATTTAGTCTCTGAGATCTGGATACCTGTCAGAGCATGCATTTCGAGCCTCCACATCATTTTTTCTCTAATCTCGATGTGCACATGGCTCCATTGGAAGTATTCTTATACTTGAAAGAATTTTTTTTTTTCAAGTAGGGTAGGGTAGGAAAAAAAAAAAAAAGAAAAAAGAAAAAAAGAAAAAGAAAAAATGAAAAAGAGGAAAATAGAAATCTAAGGTGAAAACCTCCTTGGAGGCGCCTTAGATTGGCTCATTGATTGAAAACCTCCATGAGGCGGTCAATGGGTTGAAAAAAAAAAAAGAGAAAAGAGAATAAGATCTTTGGGTGAAAACCTCCCTTGGAGGCGCCCAAGGCAGGCAATTAGGGTGAAAACCTCCATGAGGTGCCCTAGTTGTTTTTCAAAAAAAAGAGAGGAAAAAAAAAAAAAAAAAAAAAGGTAATCTCCATTTCATGTTGCAGCAGTGACATTGCAGGTTGCAAGAAGGACATTGTAGATCAGGTGGATCACTCAAAACAAAGACAAAGGAGTTTTTGTGCCTTCTACAGGAAGTTTCGTATCTTCTACAGGAAGCTTACAAAAAAAGCCAAATTGACCTCCAAAGAGGACCCGAAGGCTTGGAATATGTCCATGAGGCCTACACTCATCTATATTTCCACTCCTCACCCCTTTTTCATCATTCTTTTCATGTCATTATGCTTCTTTCCTCAAAACTGTGTTTTCTACAGGATGCTCTATATTTCTACAGGAAACATCCTGTAGAACCTCTAGACGAACCAAATTCAATCTCAAAAATGAATCTAATGGTAGGAATCTGTTGATTAGGCCTACAAGCACTTGTGTGTCCATCCCTTGCCTTCATCCATCATTTTTTCCACCTCCTTGTGCCTCTCATTGTGCTTCTACAGGATCTTCCTGTAGAAATTGTGGGAAACTAGGCATGCATTTCAAAAAGTGGTTTTGCAAGCATGGTAGCTTACTAAAAGGTTCAAGAGTCCTCCTGCTGTCTTCCAACTCATCCTCCATCATCTCCATACCTGCATCACAGCAAAAATTCATTTTGTCATACCATGCAAACACATGCAAAATGCCTTGAAGCCAAAAACACATAGAGCAGAATTTGTTTTTGCCATAACTTGAGAACCATGCATCCATTTGACAAACCATTTTATGGGGGATTGTACAAGGTCGATGACAACATGCCTGAGCAGTTTCATGCAATTCCGGTGCACGGTTTCCAAGAAATCAGCCTCCATCACCATCAGCCATTTTTGCATTTTCTCCATAATGGTGCATCCGTTTCAAAACCTGTTTCATGGGGAGATGCACATGGATGATAGTAGCCTACCCAAGCAGTTTCAGCCAATTCCGATGCACGGTTTCCGAGAAATCGAGCTCTGAAATCTTCAGCCATTTTCCAATTTTCTCGAAATCCGTGCATCCATTGATCACGAATTTGCTATGGGAGATGCATCATGATGGTAGGAACATGCCCACCAAGTTTCAGCTCAAACCGATCTACTGTTTGGGAGAAATGGCAAAAAGGAGTTCTGGTTGTGACCATGCAGCAGCAGCAGCTTGAACAGGCAGAGTTGAACGTGGAAGTGAATGCGTGCGGCTTAGATCCGTCCAGAGGGCACCTGCACAAGAAAAAAAACAGCCATAAATCATCAATCAAGCCACCATACATGCAGCAAATGAAAATCAGAGCATGCAGCAACAACACGCTTCACAATCAGCCGTTTAACTTGCAGGTACGTGACTAAACTTGTTCCTCTGTTTGCATGAATCTAATCTGAGCACTGCATGAACAATGAGATGGTCGGGATTAAAGGAATTGGTGGCTAGCTGACTGACCACCGTCATCCAGTTCCATAGCACTCGATGGGTGGCTGAGCACACGTGTCTCAAGAAAAAATTGAAATCAGGTAGTGGTGACCGTTTAAACTGCAGCATGATTGATGGACGTAATTTCAAGCAGAGAACAATCAGCTACCACTACAGTTCATGAACAGTTGCATGGGCACACGTCTTTGCCACCTCACTCCACCAACAATCACGCAGAAATTAATGAGCGCATGGAATTTCAAAAATGTCTGCCGCATTCAATTCAGGTTATTCAAAGAGACTAAACATTGAAACAGAAAATTCTGATAGTTCATCAGAGGGTTTTATGAACCACGGATATGGCAGAAGCAGTGCCTCTAACGTAGAGGAAGGTCAAAAAAAAAAATGGAAGGAAAGGGCCTGGTTTCAAGCTGCTTGAGAAATGATCAACGTAAGTTATCAAGGACGACTTCCTTGAGCAGTGATTCATCGGAGTCAGATGATGCTATTCCTACTATTGAGATACATAGTGATTTGAAACTTCTATTGCAATGCACATTGCCTTTGTTATGGAGTCAAAACAGTGGGGTCGTTGTTGCTGCTGCTGGGGTCCATTGGCTTATGGCTCCAGTTAAGGATGTGAGAAGAATTGTGAAGCTGCTTTTGTTCCTTCTCAGGTCCTCTTACGACTCATAGTATGTGGTACTATCAAATCTGGCATTTGTTGCAGAAATGCCCTCCTTACTCGAGCCATTCTTTGAAGATTCCTTCGTGCAATCTTTTGATACATGCCATATGCAAGCAATCAAGCTGGAGATCTTGTCTCTCATTGCAACGGAATCATCTATTCATACAATATTGCTAGAGTTTCAGGACTATATTAGGGATCCAGATAGAAAGTTTGCCGCAGATGCAGTCTCTGCAATTGGACGATGTGCTAAAAGACTTCCATCTGTGGCTTTGACTTGTTTGAAAGGTCTCCTGGCGTTGGTTAGACAGAGCTCTATAGCATTGCGGGGAAGCAACTGTGCTGGTAATGAAGAAACTGACAATTCTGAAGGAACTGCTGACCCCAGAAAAAGGAATTTTCCTGGAATTAAGGCAGATTTGGTTTTCCGAGCTGACTGTATGATCACTGGGGATGAGAATTGAGCTCTGTACCTTGTCTATGGAAACCTAAGTCTTCCTTTTATACACGGACAGCCGAGTATTTGGGCAGCAAAAGTCTTGAGGCCAAGGAATTGTTGTTCATTAATATCACACAGCCCAGGAATTCTTCCTTGAGTCCAAGGGGAAACCATCAACAACATTTCCTTTTCTAACCAAAGCATAAGGAAAGGAAGCACTCTCACCATGCCAAGGGAATTCATAATTCATCATTATCCATGGTTATCATTTTAGGTTGCTGTGTGCACTTAGACATGGAATTGATTCACCTCCATAAAAGAAGTTAAGCATTTCCTATTTTCTTCTACAGTCATTAAGTGAATGTGCCACAAAAATGAATGAAGAATTTTGGCCAAAGATATCAGTCCTTCTAATAGTGAGGAAGAAGAGCAGAAAGGGGGAGAAGATGAAGGTTGCCACAGCAAAGCTGAAAGGAGAAGGAACCCCCAACCAAGCAGACCAAAACAGTTGAAACGATTTCTACAGGAAGCCAAAACTCAGCTACAGGTCTGTTTCTACAGGAAGACAGAGTCTGTTTCTACAGGAAGACAGAGTCTGTTTCTACAGGAAGCCAGCGAACAGTTTCTACAGGAACAGTTTCAGCCGAGATGCTAGCCAAGGAAGTCACCAGGGCCATCAAGGACAAGGGGAGAGATTTGGTTGCTCAGAGGATGAGCAACACTTTCAGTAGGGGGGTGATGATGAGCCCCAAAAATGTACAATTATTTGGGCTCATTCAACCTCCTAATTTGACTTAATCCACCATTCTCATTTGTTTATTGCATGTTTTTGATTATTTTTATGTTAATAGAGTGAATTTGGTTAGTCATTATGCCAACAAGTCTAATGGGTGCTTTGTGTAGCCTTGTTGGTCAACTTGGAGACAAAATTGAAGGTCTTAATGAGCACTTGGCAGCCAAATTCGTGGGAGAACAAGCTAGAGGATTTGTAGGAAGGTGTCCCCCTCATTTATGGACCCTTACCTCGAATTCTCCACCATCAGCTCGGAGTTCAAAGGCCACCAAATTAATGAGCACAAGGGCAGCCAAGCAAGTCAAGTTGGATTGCTGTTAACTCCAAGTCTTGGGCAGCCAAGTCCCTAACTTTTAGGAGGACTGTTGGGTCCTCAAATTGTATAAATAAGAAGGCTTGGGGCCTCATTTTGGTTAGCTAGTGGTTGGTCATTTTTGGTAGCTAGTTGGTAGTCATTTTTGTAGCTAGTTAGTCATTTTGTTTTAGCCATTAGTTAGCTAGCTTGTAGTTCGATTTGTAGGCCATGGATTAGCTTTGCTTTTAGCTCATGTTCAAGCTCTCCTTATGGACAGTTTTGATGTACTTTTCATTTCTTGATTAATAAAGATGGATCCAACTTTGCACCAGCTCTAAATCGCTCTTGGGAGGCTGTAGTTCTTGGGGTTGGGCCCATCTCAAGCGCCCAGTACCTCCCTTGTGTATCTTTATGTGTTTGCTGCGTTCTTGAAATAAAAATCTGCTCTTTAGATCTTGCTTTGTTATGGTAGTTGGTTTTGATGGGTAACGTAGCTTTTTATGCTTAGAATCGATTGGTAGGAGTTTGTTATGCATTTAGATCTTTTGGAATGCTCTTTCTCACGTGAAGTACATGGTTCTCTTTCCAAACAAAGCTGCTGTTCATTTATTTCATTGACAATTAGATTAAGTTAGCTAGGACTTGGTTTGTTTGCAAGAATTCATTGATTCATTTAAATGAGCATTGTGCAGGGCATCTCTATCATCTTCATCACCTCCTTGTTCATCTGAGCCTCGTTCAGATCAGCTCCTCCATCACCAAGTCTGTTCCCTCATCTCCCATCTTCTCTTTTGCCAAGTAACCTTACCTTCTTCTCCATTGTTGTCTCAACTACCTTCAAGCCAAGTCAGCCTTCCACATCATCTCACCACTCCATCCATCAGCTCCTGGATCACTTCAGACCCCCATCCTACCTCCATAACCATCCATGCATCTTCCATCAACCATCCATCCTCAAACTTCCACTTACAGCACATCCTGTAGAAGAATTACAGAACATCCTGTAGAAGACCTACAGGACTATCCTGTAGAAACCCCTGCAGACTTCCTGTAGAAGTTCATAAACACGGTTGCATGTCATCCAAACTTTGTGAAACTCTCAGAGAGAATGTCAGGTATCCCTTAGACCCTCTCTGTACCATCCCAACCTTTCCCAAAGCATTTCATCCCTTGATCCATCCCTGCACAGTGGAAAACTAGTTAGAAGCACATGCATGCTAATTTCAACAACTTAGTCAAAAATACAAAAAGATGTTTTCTTCAGATAGTGATAACGTAGACACATGCATTTTACCTTCCTAGAAGTAATGGCATCTCTTCTCGTAGTTTGCGTTCTCATTCTTGCATCAGTAGGACTAGTTGGTAGAATTAGGGTTTCCTAGGTTTACATGCTTTGATTTTCTTTCAGTTCATTTTTGTCAAGTAAAGTATCTTTCCTTTGAGCTTAGCTTTCGTCCATCAATTAGCAAGCTTCTTCTGAGAGCCTATAGAAGTTGGCTTGAGCCCTAACGGACTTGTGCCAGCTGACCAAGTGACAGCTGTGACAAGAGCTAGTACTTGTGCATATAGCACCGCCGCTTCCAAGTTTGTACGAACTACCGGGTTGATAAAATTAAGAGACAGGAAGCCCCAGGAGTTGTAGCATTATTGATACAATACTGGAGCTCACCACTCTCCTTACTACTAGAACCCAAGACTTGAACTTACAGACTCAGAGTGAATTCTTTATTCAAAACCCCATATTATTTCCGATCAAGACTAAAGAAAACTAACTTCTCCACTTAGAGCCTCACTCTATTTATACATTCCCATGGTCCGCGGACCATGGGTAGGCTGACACATTCTATATTAAATTACAATATTTTAGGGCGGACAACCCTAGACCCTCGGGCTCTGTGCCCGTATTTTGCGGGGTGTTTACATCACATTAACCAAAACTAGGCTTTTAAGCCCCAAAAACCCACTATGGGGGGATCCGCTGCCCAACAGGCCCCCAACACAATCATCGTGACTCATCCTGAGTCACTCGGCTGGTGTGGCAATCCTTGCGCGAAGTCCATCCAACTGTGCCTGTGTAGCATGAAGGTTTGCAACTCACCATGCTATCATTGTCTGGATTTGCTCCCTTTCTGCTTCATAATCATCTGCATCTGACTTGATTCTCTACTTCGATGTCGGCTTCTAGTACCTGTGTTTATAGTCCCGGACCTCTGTCCAACTTGTCGAGTCACGAAGACTATGCTTCGGTCGGTTAGTCAGACCACTGGCCCACCCGTGTAGGGCTTCAAGTGACTGCCATTTACTCTTCCTGGGAAGCGTTCTCCATTAATTTTGACTAGTTGGACCGTGCCTCTGTCTGTGACCTTCTTTACCACATATGGTTCCAACCAATGCATTCTGAATTTTCCAGGAAATTTTTCGAACTTGTTGTCATACAGCAACACTAAATTGTTTACCTTGAATGTGCACAACTTGATATGGTGATCATGCCAAGCTTTCTCCCGACGTTTCTATACATGCTGATGGAATCCCACCAGAAACCGTTCATCCTCAAGTTCTTCTAATTGCACGAGCCTCTCTTTCAAGGCTTCGCGGTCTGACATGCCTGTCATCACTACTATCCGCAAAATGGGTACGATGTATTCCATTGGCATGACTGCTTCCATGCCATAGACTAACCTGAAAGGTGTCTGACTCGTCAGTTTCTTGCACGTGGTTCTGTATGCCCATAATACGACAGGTATGCGCAGGTCCCAGTGATTTCGTTGTACGTTACAGACTTTGGTCAGTGGAGTCTCTAGAATCTTATTGAATGCTTCTACTGCCCCATTAGCTTGCGGATGGTACGTCGTACTTTGCTGATGATACACCTGGAATTCCTGGGTGAGTGCACTAATAATTTAATTTAGGAAGTGCATTTCGCGATCACTCATTAAAATTTTCGGGCATCCAAACCGTGTCAATACATTGTTGAACAAAAATTTTGCAGCTGTGGCGATTGTGCAGTCCTTAACCGGCTGTGCTTCCACCCATCGAGTCAGATACTCTGTTGTGGTGATGATGTAGCGAGTGCCCGTCTTCCCCTGAGGTTTGATTAGCCCTACAAAGTCCATTGCCCATTTTTCGAATGGTTGCAACATTATCTATGGATTGAGTGGAATCTCATCCCTTCGTGATGGTTTCCCAGTCCGTTGACATACATCGCAGGCCCAACAATATGCTTTCAAATCTTGATGTAGGGTTGGCCACCATAGCCCTGCACGAAAAATCTTCTGTGCTGTCGCCCGTCCTACATAGTGTCCTCCTGCAGCCCCCCAATGTGCTTCCACAAGGATCTATCCATGTTCAAATTTAGGTACATATCTTCGCAATATCTCATCATTGCCCATTTTGTAGAGGTTCCCCATGATGACAGAAAAATCTACCATGCGTACTACTAATTCCTTCTTCTGCTGGACTGAATATCCCTGCGGCATAGTCCGCGACATGTACCACTAAGAAATGGATTATATCTTCGAAGTGGTCGTCCGTGACACGTACTCCAAAGAGTTGTTCATCTGGTAGTCCTTCCTCCAAATCTATTGGCTCCTCGTCGGTCTCAATTCATGATAGGTGATCTGGTCCTGTACTTAGGCATCCCGGCTTCATAATGACCTCAAAGTCATATTCTTGGAATGATAACAGCCATCTACATACGAGGCCCCCAACATAGGCTTGTTCACTAAGTATTTCAACGCGAAATTATCAGTTTACATCTTAAAGTGCCCACCAAGTAGATAGTGGTGGTATTTCTAGAGCGCGTATACCATTTCCAATCCTTTGTGCCCAGTAGTAGAATAGTTATTTTTTGCTTTGGATAGCTGCCAACTCGTGAATGCGATTGGGTGATCCACGCCTTCCGTGCCTTCCTGCGTGAGTACAGTGCCCAATGCAATGCACGACGCATCAACATGTACATGAAATTCTATTTCCCATTTTGGGAAGACCAAGATGGGAGCAAATGCCATTTTTTTCTTGAGAGAATCCAGACTTTTCTTACAATCATCATTCCAACAATATGTAGCGTCCTTTTTTAATAATTGTTCCATTGGTGCTGTGATTTGTGCATAGCTCTTAATAAACTTTCTATAGTAACTAGTGTGCCCCAACATGGCCCGTAGTTGTTTGACACTTCGCAATGCTTCCAGATTGAGAATAACAACAATCTTCACAAGGTCCACCATCAGGCCTTGTTTGCAGACCACATGGTCGAGCATATTTCCAAAGGGGATGAGGAAGGTGCACTTCTTAAGATTTAGCGCAATCTGGTGTCATCGGAAAGTATCCAGCATCAACTGTAAGCTCACTATATGGTGTTTAACTAACCCAAATATAGTCCAATCATCCAGATAGACCTCCAAGAACTTGTGGATGTATTCCTTGAGCGCGGCCACCACTACGCACGAAAATATTGTTGGAGCGTTCTTGAGTCCAAAGGGCATAATGGTGTATTGAAAACAACCCCATTTAGTTGTGAAGGTTGTCTTGCTCCTATCTTTCGATGTAATCTTGAACTGATGGTACCCTCAGAAGCCATTCGTGAATGAGTAAGCTTCCTGTCCGCCAACATTCTCCAATACTTCATCTGTAACGGTGTTGGGAATGGATCGTGAACACAGGCGTCATTAAGCTTTCTGAGGTTGACACAGATTCCAATTTCACCCTTCTATTTTTTCTCCTCTACTACCATAGGACTCACCCAATCAGATTCTTCCACTGGTTCAATAATTCCAGCTACAAGCATTTTGTCTAACTCTTCGCGGACCTTTTCTTTATACTTCGAATTCAAACGGTAAGGTTGCTGCTTAACTGGCTTCGCATCTAGTTTCAGAGTGATCTTCATCATCCTTAAGTAGCCAATGATCCCCTTTAAGTCCATGATTTTGGTCGGGAACAAATCCTGATATTCGCAGAGTAACTCGGTGACCTTATCTACTGTAGCATCGCCCCAATAGTCCCCAAGCGTCGCATACTTTGGCTCTGTGTTTGTACCAATTTTTACATGCTTTTTTTTAGCAGCGCAGTGATGTCAGGGTCCTCAATTAATGGTCCTCGAACTTCGTGACACCCTTCAGTTTCTGGAATATTAATATTTCATGGGTTGTCATCATCCTCCTCTACTTGTACGTTATAACATTCTAGGGCATGAAATAACTGGGTTGCCCATGCTGGTTGAACTACTTCTCATGGTTCCTGTGGTATTTTGAAGATGGTGGCTTTCACGGCTTGTAGCGTGTCGTCAATAGTATTTGACCATCGGTCTTCAAATGTGAATGTTAACAAAAATCCTTCGCGCAAGACATTCCATTTGCTCGTACCATGTCAGAGTTCTGTCTTGATATACGAATTCATGGGTATGACATCCAGGGTATGGTAGAATAAGTGTACCCATTCAAGCTGAGGTTCTTCTCCATAAGCCTTGGTCCATTTTGTGAGGTGCGTGTGCGGGTCATCGCGTCCATCGTATTTATCTGCTATCCATAGTTCTGGTTTCCCAAAGCGTAGCTGCATCATCCTCCTGCAACCGCACCAGTTTTCAAAATTTCCTTGATGTGTTCTCCACCAACACGTAGGTGTCGCACGCAACACCCACTTCAACGCATCGAACCGTTATTGCTCTAGTACTATGCTCTCAAACTTGCTCAAGAATTCATTCACCTTTGTCAATCCATCATATGTTGGTAGATCTTGGCCGTGGGTTGTTATGCAATGTAGTGATCTAGTCATCATGTTGTAGTTTAACATTGTCACTTTGTTCAGCCGATTGTGCCAACCTTCATCTTCTTCGTCTAAATCCGAAGTGCAGGAATCTGTACGCTCCCACGCGATCCTTCCATCTGCAGTCATATTCACCCAATCTGGATGTCATGTAGTTATCTTGTATATACAATCCAACTCATCATTGCGTATGGATTCAGTGTAGCACGCTCCTTCGACTGGATCTAGCGGAACTACTACGCATAGGGACTTTTTCTTGAATATCATTTTCCTCTTCTTCCGGTTGATAACTCCATTCATATCAGTGGCCTAGTCTATTCCTAGTAACGCAGGATAAGGATTGTTGTCATCAACAATCTCTATCACTTCAAAGTTTTTCTGTGTGCTCACGCCTTCAATATCAACTGTTACCCCTCGCAACCTCCCCATGGGCAAAATCTTCAGTTTGTTCGCCATTCACAATTGAATAGGGGACCACTGCAATGTGGGCCTGCCCATGTGTTCCCATGTCTACTTTGGCAACACATTCGCATCCGAACCCAGGTCTAGGATTACCTGATCCATTTCATACTCACCAATCTGTGCCATTAATCTCATTTCCCTTCCAATGCGCAATACATGCTTTCCCAGTTTCCGGACTATGCGTGGTTCCCTAACCCTGCACACCTAGTTATCAACTCCTGTAGCCCTCTAACCGCCTTATTGTCTCGCAGCAGTTTCATGCATGTCTCTAAGAAGGTAGTTAGCATAGAAGGATCCATCCCTGTCTCTGGTTAATCCTTACTACCTAAAGTAGAGGCCTCTGCGAAGCTCTTCTTAGCTTCCATAAACATTTCCTCTGTGCGTTCCAAGTCAAACTTAGGTTTCTTTATAGAATCCTTGCGAACCCATGTATCTTCCTTGGGCTACTTCCCCTTATCTTCCCCTGTAGTTGCACCACTTCGAGCACCATATTCACATTTGGGCCTTCTTCACGTGGTTTATACCTCATCATTTGAATATTCTGCGTTAGAGTAGACTAAAGTACTCCTTTCTCGCACATATACACGATCAATGTATGAGAATCTACTACTTCATGATTGAATTGAGCATAGTATGAACAAGATAGTCTCGTCGGGTTGGTACAATTGTAGGCGTAGTGCCCTGGTCCTCCGCAATTGTAATAGATTAACTGTCTACAGCCCCTTCCTGGCCCCATTCCTCCTCGTCCTTGACCTTGCCCTTGAAATCCAAGGCATGCCATTCCTGTCGTTGGGTCAAGGGCTCGCGTTTCTACTTTCATTCGATAGGCTAGGGTCAAATCCATCATTAACTCACAGCTCCAATAGGTACGCTCGTCATGGCCCAAAAATCTACACAAATTACAAAACAATTGCTGGGGGGTCTGTGTATACTTCTGCAACAAGTGACAGTTATCTGTCGTGTCCTTTCTTCCTATCTGACAGATCGCGTACCAGAGCATGGGTGCTGCACTTGGCCCTGTCTGTGCCTCTGGTCTCAATGGCATTGGTCCCCCTCCTGCCAAGTAGTTTGAGAATACTGGACAATGATCCTTATTGTGGCCCTGGCCCTTGCATTTTATGCACCACACTTCCTCGTGCACCTCAAGCTGGGGTGCCCTATCCTTTTTCAAGATTTGCATTTCCAGGCAGAGATTATGAAGCTGCGTGTGGATCTTTTGAACTCCCAATCCTGGATCCTGTATCGATGTTTCATGCAACCTCATTACCATTTCCAATGCTTCGGCTTGGGTTGAAAGCTTCTGATGTGACAGCGCCATCCTCAGATGTGGTGTCAAAGACACCACAAACCATGTGTGGTGCTGCACATCTGTTAGCGTCATATTATCCTCGCGGATCGTACTTTTCAGCCTCTAATCCAGATCCTAGGGGATGTTGCCTTGAAGCATCGTGATCTCTTTAAATATGATGATTGACTGTCTCTGATTTTGGCTGGCTAAATTCTCTATTCAACGCATTCTGGATCTCAACTATTCCTGCATTTGGGTGATCATTCGAGTTCTTGATATACCATGTCAGCACACAATCCTGCAGTGTGCTCACCAATGTGTCCTTCTTAATGTTGTCATCCATGACCCCTTGTGCTTTCCACACTGCTCTTACCATGAACCAAAACTGGTCCAGATCCTCATTCCCTACTCCTCTGAATATGGGTAATTTGATCGCACTTGCCATGCTGAACATTGGGGGTGGAGGAGGTGGGGTGGGTGAAGATGGAGGTGAAGTAGGTGAAGCAGGTGATGGCATGAATGGAGGTGATAACTATGGAATGCGCTACCTTATCAAACTGATTGTCTCGGAGAAACCCGAGCCCACTCTTCCTCGCTCTCTCGCAAAGGTGAAATTAAGGGACTGTTTGCTAATCCTTCGATACCTTGATAGATCTTTCCGCTCCGTGTCATTCCAAACATCAATGTATTCACATATCCCACTTTTCACATAGCAGCATTTTAACCCAGGTATTCAAGGATTTAATGTACCTACCTCGTAGTCCCTTGAGAAAATGTTGTTTTGCTTTACTATAGATCATGGCTATGTCTATGACAAACTCAGTGATAAATCCCCCTATTATCTGGTCGAGCCAATGGTCCACGGCCCATGCAATCTTATCTTATGATGCCTCTAGTCTGTGCACTAACTCCAGAGTCCACACTATTGGTTGATCGAGCTTATACCTTCCCTGGCTGTCGGCTAACCTCGCGATCCAATCATACACCTTTGAAGAGAAGGATGCGAAGAATATCTCGTGGATTTCCATATATATGTAGCGATAAAGCCACCTCTTCTTGGATATCTGTGGAGTTCTATTTTCCTGCATCACAAACTCGTGAAGTTTTTGATCCAACCAATCTTCAATTTCCTTCTTTGTAGGATTCCACTGTTCCGACATTAGACATCCCTTAGGTAGATCCTAGTTTCAGCAAAGGAACCATTTGTTGGCTTGTTGGGGCCTGACCCAAGTTCAAAAGTGATTTAGCCAAACAAATCTTGAAACTACCGACCCTTTTGGCAATAGTCCACGGTGTGCGAACTGAGGTCTCACCCAAGGTAGTATGGAAGGGTGCTGGAACCAGGTTTCCGCACCCTATGGATGTCTTGATGAAGGCTAGAGAGTTTGTAAACCGATCTTGCATGCTTGCACTTCTTCGCATAGTCGTCTATCCTTCACCACTTATGCAACTACTCCGTGCAGCTCTATACAGAGCACGAAGAGGCGCTGTCCAGATCCTTTAGCCTTATTGTATTATTATTATAGATCTTAGCTTAATTATGTGGACCCAATATTCTCATTAACCATTCAACATTCATAACAAGTGGGTGTGACCATAAACAGTAAAGAGATGCATAAAAATATCAGAAGGATAAAAACATAGATCTACGAGCAGATGCACAATATTTCAGATTCAACTTATCTTTTATTAAACCTTTGTTCAGTTACAATCCCAACTCCACCCTCCGCACTCAACTACAGGGGTCTGCGCACACAGCTGCGGACTCTACCAGGCCTCTGTGCACACAGCTGCAGAGCCTCTCCTTACTACTAGAACCCAAGACTCGGACTTATAGACTCAGAGAAAATTCGTTATTCAAAACCCCATATTATTTCCGATCAAGACTAAAGAAAACTAACTTCTCCACTTAGAGCCTCGCTCTATTTATACATTCCCATGGTCCGTGGACCATGGGTAGGCCGACACATTCTATATTAAATTATAATATTTTAGGGCGGACAACCCTAGACTCTCGCGCTCCGCGCCTACATTTTGCGGGGTCTTTACATCACATTGACCAAAACTGGGCTTTTAAGCCCCAAAAACCCGCTATGGGGGGATCCGTTGCCCAAAATTATTTCTAAATAAAAGTTTAAATATTATTTCCCTCCTAAACAAATATAATAAAATATTCCAGGTGGTTATTCCAAGAATGGGATCAATAATATTTTATTATTGCTCATTATTCGAGGATAACTCAATATTTTGTTATAAATAGAGGGGTTTTCCATTCATTATTCACTTTTGATTATTTTCATTGTTGCACTCACTATTGTAACTATGATTATTTTCATTTTTGCACGCCATATTTTTGTTGGGTTTATGCATTATAGAGGAGAGAGACTCTACACAAGCTAAAGACGTTTGAGGATAGCCAAGAACCCATCCCATAGAGGGGGACCGGTAACATTTATCTATTCTCTTCACAGGTGTTATAATAAAATTATTCTTTACATATCTGGGTTCCATTGGATGATTGGATTTATTACTCTTTATTTTTGTTGTTTAACTATGATTGTGGCATAGATCCGGACTTTGGTAGGTTTTTTTTTTCTATCAGTTGTTGTAGATCTACAATGTTTAGCAGCTGTTTATATTGTTGATATTGTTTGTCATCCACAATCTTAAGTGGGTTCTTTTCGTACATCATTGAGAAGAAAACACTACAACAAAATTGGCAAATCTGTTGAGTTTTCTATACTTTAGATCCAGAAACCTGGGTGACCTTTGGTTTTCAGCTTAGGGTTTATTCTTTTTTCAATTCTCTTAATGTTTCCTAGTTTTTTAACCCTATATCTGATAAATTTCTGACTTCTACAAGATTCTGGTCATTTCCACATGTCACAGGAACCAGCTGCGACAAAGGCAACACGTTTTTCCGAGATTTGCCGACTGAGATCCATAGAATATAAATCACAGATTTTAGCCCAAAAAGTGCAATCTGGGCTTCAAAATGCACCTTTCAACCCAAAAAGTGTGATCCCTGCAGAGAAACGGGTCATTACCTATGATTTCTCGGTTTTAGAGTTTTTCTCAGATCTATTTCTGAGTTTTGTTGAGAGATTTCTGACCTCTGTCTCATCTCGCTTAGGCCTTGATCCACTCTGTTTTACTTGTCGAAGTCAAATTTAGCCTCTCTTAGGGCTTCTAATACACTTCCACCTTTCTAGGAGGAGTTTCGCTCAGTGAGTAGTCTAAGTTTTCTGCAACGCTTTCATCCACATTTTCCAGATATGTAATCTTTTGTTTCAGATCTATTAAGATAGGTTGTTACCATCCATAGTATCACATTTCCACTTGTTTGGTCATTTTCCTTAGGGTCCCATTGGTATCCCTAGGTGTTACACCCATCTCCCTATCTTTTGGCAGAGATCTTTCTCTCTGGTTTTTTGTTGTTGCTGCACCACTTTCCAGCAACTTAGTCTCACTTGATCCCAGTCACACCAAGATTCAGATCTCTTGACTATTTCAGTGTATTTCCTATTGGTTTAGCCGCCAAGAAGTACAGTGTTTGAAAACTCAGTTTAGGTGGCGTTTAGTTAATTGTTTTGTTGTTCATTTTCTATTATTTATTTTAGTTTATTTTCAGCAAGCTTTTTTCTTTTTACAAACATGATTTGGGCTTAATCAATTAATACATTTAAGCACACAAGAACACCTTAAGCGAAGGGTGCTTGGTTTACACCGCCAAGTGAAGACTTAACATAATAAATTTATCTCCCCGCATCGAGACAAAAGATATATTGTTGATCTCCCTTCACCATTTCCATGTTCCCTGTGTCCCACCATCATTGCACCACCAAGGTGTGCGTTTCGGAGACTATTAGGCCTTCACCCCCAGATTCTGCTTGGGTGTATTACTCCTCCCCGTCAGATTTGAGTTCATAGCCCTTCGAGTCCCCATGCCCACTCTTCATCTGATTATGAGCCTCCTTCACCACATATCATCGCCATGTCTGGACCCACAGTTGGTGCAGGAACCCAACCTCGTTTTGGCTCTGGTTCTATACCGGTGGTCACATCAAGCAGAATAGTCTCAAGAACTGTTCCATAAGCCCCCATGCTCCCCTTTATGGCTGGGTTTAATCCACCGGATCTTAACCAGTTGATAAATGACCACATACACCATGATGCTAGTTGGCCCTCTATGCTGACTAAGATTCCCTTAGACATCCCAAAGTTTGAGGGTATTGTTGGAGAGGATCCTACCAACCATGTTCGATCCTTCCACATGTTGTGTTCATCCAACTCCATAACCGATGACTCCATTCGTCTTCAGCTCTTCCAATGCACACTCATTGGAGACGCTGAAAAATGGTATGTAGACTAGCTCTTCGCATCTCATTTTATTTTCGTGATTCTTGCTAAAGCGTTCCTTTCATATTTCCAGTTACCTCTCCAGTGTGACACTGG
The DNA here is from genome assembly GCA_031772625.1 of Pinus tabuliformis. Classification (NCBI taxonomy): domain Eukaryota; kingdom Viridiplantae; phylum Streptophyta; class Pinopsida; order Pinales; family Pinaceae; genus Pinus; species Pinus tabuliformis. Next base: position 1,073,834,918 of record CM062813.1, on the reverse strand, counting down.
TATGGAGTTATTTACCACATTTCGTCAGTTCTCTGCCACTCTCCTTTCTGACCATGTTCAAGGGTGGCGTCAAAGGAGGAGCACATGCCATGCCCCACCTTTCGAAGACCGTGTCTATCTAGATTGGTTTCTTAAGAGCCTTTTATCCCCCATCGGGAAAGATGTCGCATCCCATTTTCATCAGACCGAGGAAGAAGCTCTCCAGACCGTTTTGAGATATGATATGATTTATGCACAATCTGGTTATGTCTATTCTGTAATTTCAGACCTCCCTTATCCTAGAGGTTATAATGCACTAGGGGCATGTCACATCATCGACGATATCGTTGAATCCCTTTCAAACTCTTTGCCATAACCTTAGCAAAGTTATGGCTACCCGCAAGGGGACACTAGTTCCTCCACATATACCCCTCCTGCTACCAACATGTTTTCATGGCCCCAACCCGTGTACCAAACTCTTGCTCCTCCTTATGCACAGTCGAGTGCTCCAGCCCCTCAAGCATTAGCACTGCAACCTCACATGCATCCTCAGCCCCAGCAGCCACTTCCCCCTCAGGTACATTTGTTTACACAAGAGAGTGATACCAATCCCCATAATTTGAAGAAAAATAATAAGGGGAAGGGTAACAAGGGTAACCAAGGTAACCAACCTAGTGAACCCCAGGAGAACGAGCCTAACACCAACAACCAGAAATAGGGCAGCCAACCCAAGCAGAACAAGGCTATTCGCATGAATAAGCCTTGTGCATGTTGTGGTGTACATGGCCACTATACACATGAGTGTCCTCTTTTACCCCAAATGCGACAAATGTGGGAAGCTCAAGCAGCTTCTTGAGGTTAAAAATCACCTCAGAATCCTGTGACAACCCAATCGGTAGTGCTCACAAATCCTTTCGCTCAGCAAGGATTTGTTGTTGCTCAACCTCAACCAAGTCAAGCAGCCCATCTCCCCCAACCTTCTGGTCCCGGTGACTACCAGATCCTCATGATGGATTCTGACAAGGTCAATACCTCTGACCAATAGCTAGCTCCTCAACACTTTGTTGTTACCATCTCAGCCGAGTCATCTGGATCCACCCACCCAGAACCTCCTCCATTAGTGGGTGCCTCTCCTATGTTCCCACCAGGAACTGTTCCTCCAAGTCTCAAACATCCAAGAGCTTCTCCGCCGAGATATTACCTTGCAAGCCAGATACCTTCCTTATTCCCCCCTCCGAGAATATTTTTTATGCCTGTCATGGCTTCATTGGTCCTTCCTAACATGACTTTGGGGATCCCAGTATGGTACATTGATCCCCCAACAAACACTTCGCCTGGTCAGCTCAGACCTTATCATGCTTTGACCCTAGTTTAACCAGTCCTTACAACCCCTACCATTGCTCTAGTTCCATCACAACCTCAACAGGAACCCACTCCTGTTGCGAAAGCATTTGGATAGGGGGGTAAAGCCAAGAGGAAAGAACCTAAGGACAAGGCTCCCCCAACTCCTCCAGCCCCTAAGGCCCCAAAGCCATCACCTCCATGTGCTTTGTGTAACTTTGTTTGGCATGCCACCAATAATTGTCCCAAGCTTCCTCATCTTAAACCTTTGGTTCATGAAGCATTCCTTGAGTCAAATATCCTTGAGGTCCAAATTACCTTACTAGGACCAATAAAGAAACTCAAAACACTACACACAAATAACCCTTGTGCCTTGTGTGATCATTATGGTCATTATTCCCATTATTTCCCTCGTCTCAATGAATTTCGCGATTGCCTTGGGGTGATTCACGAATACAAGTCCACTCGTAGTGGATCATCTACTCCTCTACCCATGGATTCTGGTACTACTATTCAACTAGAATAGGGATACTCTGGCCCCACTATTGTGATCCCTCCCCCCAATGTCAAGATGATAGATACCACGGTCCTTTACCTGTCGTCATCCTTGAGTTCTTCACAGGTAAACCTTTCTGAGGTTTCTGTGTGCGTTTCTATCGAACCTCCTTCGACAGAATCCCAAGTCTCAACATCAGTAGATCCTCCATCTACCAGTCCATCGTCTACCATTCCAGACGATGCATATGTGAACCTTATTTCTTAGGTTGATGCACAAGGTAATGCTGCCACATCATGTAGTTAGTCTTCCTCCCATTCAACCATCTCCCAGCCTGATGATGACACCATGGAAGCTATGTCTACACCTGATTACCCCTTCCATTAAGTAAGGGGGCATTTCTTTAGAGGATTTTGAAGGCTATTTCCTTCCTAATTCTCTCAAAGCACTCTACCTCAAGAAATTTTTCTCATAGCACATCCCTTTGATTTGCGTGTTTTTATTTCTACCATGAAGTTAGGTAGATTGCATCATCTCATCAGTTTCCTTTTGCACATTTTAAATGGATCCATCATCCACACCATATATCAGTCATGCCAATGATGCAAGTTGCTTCTCCCAGAATCTAGCCTCGGCAGCCTAGGCCATTTTTACTCCCTTGCATACATTAGTCCTTTCAAACGGCATGTGCATTGGATTTTCCATCAATAATCAGGCCAAATATGATGCAGTGATAGGTTTGTTAGTCGATGCCCATGCTCATTGCATCATTCATCTTCATGTTCATTTAGATTCCTTGCTACTTTTCATGCAATTGAATGGTGTGTATCATGTGCATAACCAAGTCATATTTAGAAAATATCTATGAGTGAAGCTATTGAACGTGAATTTGAAACCATTATTTTCAGTCATGTGCCTAGAACCCAAAATCATTATGTAGATACCATTGCAAACAAAATTATAAATTGGCATTTATCACATGTCTACCACAAAAGACAACCATAAACAAAAAAAATGGAAAACCATCATGTGCCTAGAGCCCAAAATGACTATGTAGATACCATTGCAAACAACATTCTCAATTGGAATTTATCACATGTCTACCACAAAAGACAACCATAAACAAAACAAATGGTGAACCATCATCGTCATATAATATGCATAATCATATAAGTGTTTGGAGCCCATAGTTCTAAATACATCCAGTACACCCATAACATACTTGGGGGAACATACACCCCTACATCTCCTTTGGAGGATCTCATGCCAAGTTGGGCCGATATGCTTGAATCCATTTTTCAAGCACTCAGAACACAATGGCACTCCACAAACTCCTCCCTCTAGGGGACATCATTCCCACCTTTGCATACCGGATTAGTCCCATCCATCACATATGCTTGCAAGAAGTATCCCATGCATGGGGGCATAATGGTTTTCCCCTAGCCATCTTCTCAATTAAGTCTTGGCCTAGATCCCATCGAATGTAGGACCTAGGTATGGTCAATTATCCTCCAATTCCTTGGATAGTTTGTCCTACTAGCGTCTACAGTGAGCCATATGCACATCGCATATTGTAGATGTTTCATACCATATCTTCAAATATTGGACTCTATGTCCACATAGTCCCCATGTTTGACTTAGTGGTAGAGGATGATTCTAGACCTCCTCTAGTAGTTCATTCTCGTTTTCCTCTTCCCTTAATTCTTCACCAGGAACCATCATTCCAAGAAGCATTAAGGCCATCTTTAGACAAGTAAGGCCACTTGCCTGAAATTCGTAGGTCCGGATTCCGATGGCCAGTTTTTCCACTACGATATCCACAAGATTTAGGGCCTTTTCCTCATCTCCAAATTCACCACAACTCACTTAGCAAATGAATCCAAATTAGAGGGAAAATGTCCTTTTATAGAAAAATCCCCAATTTTTCTATCGCCCATTGTGACTAGACCGTAGCTTAGTTTGATGAACCGTTAGATCCGTTGGAAATCTCTCACCAAGCTCTAAAATGGGTCTTCCTCAGTTTTTGATTATTTGACACTTCACTCGGAAACCATTTTTCCAGAAAGGTTACTTCGTCACCTCTCAAAATCAAATTTCATCATAAAGCGACACTTGTACTTTGAGGTCCACATCCTCTTAATAATTTTTGTACCATATGTCGACTTTTGTCATGAGTAACCATCATTTACTCATGTTTTCATGGTCCCCACCGGGCCTAGTCTGTGTGGCAGCGTCATCGAGTCACCCTTGTTCAAAGCATCCGCGTTGAATCACCCTTGCATTCTTAGAGTCTATTTCATGTCCCATCATCTCATGTCACAGTATTCCATCAATATTTGCATATTTTTCATCCCGTGTTGCCCATTTTTTCCTCCAGTCATATTGTCCCCATCGCCTTCAAAGTTGAGTCAGTCACTGCCAGGTCAACCATGCACTTGATGCTCTAACGAGGGTAGTCATATGTTTGTCCTTGAGTCCCATTTCCCCATTATCCCTGGTGTCAGTCCATCAGTCACATTGTTATCTTCCCTCATGCTTTAGTTGAGGATCCTCATTGCCTCATCTATCGCGGGACCTATTTGATCGACTTCAACTCATTTATTCCAGAAGAATGGCCTACAGGGTAGTGTATCTTTGTTCCATCTTCCATTCTTGTTTGGCACCTTGGATTGAGCAGAGGGTCTCATTATTTCCCTTTGACTTGGTTGTTTCATGTTGTGATCAATACACTTGATGGTCTAGTGATGTAGCAGATTGCACCAGTGATTCCCGGGTGTGTGTGTGAGATGTTCTAGACCTCATGAGGGGGTGGCCCTTCAGGTAGCCCCCCACATGCCTAGATTCATACCTACTATGCTATAGCCTCAGATGTAGTTTCGTAGAGTTGATGGGTTCGGTCCCTACCGACCACAGCGTTCATAGCATGCACGTCTCCTCCAGATGATCCATTCAGTTTTGCAAAGCCCTTCCTTGCTCACCAAGGCCTCTTCGATTGTTCTACCATCCCTCCCACCCATTTTTTTAGGGAAGGGGCTTTGTATCTCATGTACTTAGCTATTATTGTATTCAGTCCTGGCTCATGTTTTTCCAAGTGCATTATGTATATGGGACACATTGTATTATTTTCTAGCTCTTTTATGCCAGCATGTCATGTACCATTCAGCATGTACTTCATTGCTCAGTTTTCTATTTCTGGGCGAACCATTATTTTTGTACTAAGTTATCTCGGTGAGTATGGGTATGCCTCCCTCACCCTAGTGAGGTTTGGTACCACACATAAAAGGATACTTGCATTAGTCTCACCCCCTATGTCCCTATCCTCTTTCGGTTCAGCTTTATTGGTCTCTGTCTCTCTCTCTCTCTCTCTTTGACTCCCCTGTGTTGTCTAAGTGATTATGTCTTTACAACATACTTCAGTCATACGTTTTTCTCCTAATACTCGTAAGTTGGGTGGAAATCTATTATCACCAAAAAATTGATCATCTAGCCTAAATTACTAGATGGATCGAAGTACACCATGTAAAACTAATTTTACCATATTAAAATTGCTTTCACTGTGAGAAATTTCTTAATAAACCACCTTTTGTCAAGTAATTTATAGTTAAACCCTTGAAAAATAATTAAAGAAATCACTATTTATTTGATTTTCTTTTAGGAATAATTAATTAAACCATTTTTCCTTTTTATTCCTTGTCAAATTTGACGCAATCATGAAAAGTAAGCAGATAAATCATTAATTATCTTATTTTTCTCCAAGAATAATTAATTATTCACTAATTAATTATTATTCTTTGTCAAATTTGACTAAATCCCTTAGGAATAATTATATAAATCCTTATTTGTTTATTATTCCTTAACTAATTCCTTGAGATGATAAATAAATCATTTATTTATTTATTATTTCTAAATAAGAGTTTAAATACTTTTTCCCTCCTAAACAAATATAATCAAATATTCCAGGTGGTTATTCCAAGAATGGGATCAATAATATTATATTATTGCTCATTATTCAAGGATAACTCAATATTTTGTTATAAATAGAAGGGTTTTCCATTCATTATTCACTTTTGATTATTTTCATTGTTGCACTCACTATTGTAACTATGATTATTTTCATTGTCGCACACTATATTTTTGTTGGGTTTATGCATTATAGAGAGGAGAGACTCTACACAAGCTGAAGATGTTTGAGGATAGCCAAGAACCCATCCCATAGAGGGGGATTGGTAACATTTATTTGTTCTCTTCACGGGTGTTATAATAAAATTATTCTTTACATATCTGGTTTCCATTGGATGATTGGAGTTATTACTCATTATTTTTGTTGTTTAACTATGATCATGGCATAGATCTAGACTTTGGCAAGTTTTGTTTCTATCAATTGTTGCAGATCTACGATGTTTAGCAGCCATTTATATTGTTGAGATTGTTTGTCATCCACAATCTTAAGTGGGTTTTTTTCATACATCATTGAGAAGAAAACACTACAACAGAGCTGTTCTTTAGCAAATGTGTGGCAAGAAGATCATTATGAACATATTTGGGCTCATCTTTTATCCTTAAATTCTTAAAAACAAATTTGATTTTATTCTCAAATTGATTTGTTGATATCTCATGGCAGAATTAATGCAATGAAATTCAAAATTTCTAGTTGCTTCAGAGATCTATAAAGCCACTGTAGTCTATTTGATGAGGGGGATATTATTGTTGGAAAAACTCTGTTGTTGCAAATACAATACTCTATTTCAACTCCATTTCTTGGTGTGCATTCCAATGCGTGAATAATCATTTCATGAAAGCTTTATAGCATTGTTTGCTTCTCGTAGGAGGGCCCCTTCAAGACAGTAAGGATTTTGTTTAGTTACAGTTAGTATTTCTACATAGATTTATTTTAGATTTTGTCAATTCATTCAAGGGTTCAAGTTTTTATTTTTAGATATAGATTTTAAATTATTTTACTAATCATTTTATTGATTAGGAAAGCAGAGATCTCAGATGCATATGGATAGAGCTAAATTCAAAATAGAAATAGGAATATAAGTTTTATATTGCAGTAGTTTTTAATCACAGTTTTCATAGAGATAGATTTATTTATGAGTACGATTTGAAGAGTGATTTCATTTAAATACATGTGTGATTATCATTCAAACAATGTGGGTTATTATTTTTATTCAAGAAAGTATGATTTTCATTTGAATGAATGTAATTTTCAAGAATGATTTTAATTTAAGCAAGTGTGTGAGTGATTTTATTTCAAACAAGTGTGAGTGTGATCTTGTGAAACAAGTTTGAAGTTTCTTTTAAGTAGGATGCAATTCTTATTTAAGCAAGGAAAGCATAATTGATTTCATTTAAATATAAGAAATGTGTTTACTTGTATAGCCTTAAAGAAACATAATCATCTTGATAACTCAAATTTATTTAGGCATTTAATAAGTGACAAAGACTTCTAGCACATACAATGCACATACACTTCATCAGTTTACTAGCCATGGTTGATAATTTACGTAAGTACTTTAACACTAATTAAATTACCAAACATTTTGGCGTCATTTTTGGGGAAGTGTATATAAGAGTATTTTTCTTTTCATTAAAAAAAAATATAAATTCAATCACCTACCATCCCCACTATATCATGTGGTGCAGTAAGAGACACACATCGACATCATGAATTCCTAGTTTTGCAGGTAGAAGAAGAGGTCAAAAAAGAGGTTGAAGAAATGGATGGAGATGATGACAATCTGGAAGATCCTTTTGGATTTCCCTTTCAATAAACTGATCTCAATGTTCATATGAAAAACACCCCTCCATCTGTACTTCCTAACTTCAAAAGTATTAGATCAGAAGACCCATAAACCTTTCTTTTTGAATTTGAAATAATTCGTAGATCTTATGGCTACTCATTACACATTCAAAAATCGAATTTGTTTCTGGAAACATTGAAGGGTAGAGCTCTTAGATGGTTCATGACTTTAGGAACAAATTCTATAAGGACTTGGGATAATGTGAAAAGAGTAATTTTGGAAAAATATTAATATTATTGTATACACGATGACCTTAGAAAGGAAGTCTTTAATATGAACCAAAAAGAGGATGAAAGCCTAGAATATTTAGTGGAGAGATTTACTTATAATATGAAAAGATATAAATTGCATAATTTAGTATCAGACACGTTAAAAATCTCCTACTAAATGCTATAAGGCATGAATGGATTGATCTTCTTAATCTGGTGGGAAAAGGAGATGTCTCTCAATTGTCATTTTAAGAGATTTGTGAACTGTGCAAGAACATATCAAGAGGAAAATAAAAGTATGTAAGATCCCCTCAAGATCTAGTTATGGCAAGAGCAAGTAAATCAACATCAGGATTGTTAAGTCAAACTGAAGTTAACAAGTTTGTAGACATTCTTGGTAATTTAAATGAACAAATTAATATGCTAAGAACGAAAAACAAGCAAAAATTTGAGATTGTTGCTTTGTTTATATTTTTCCCTAAATGTAGAAAGAAACATTCTTTCCATGAATGTCCACTTGATAACATTAAAATATGTGAAATATGTAGAGGAGCACACACTATTAAAGATTGTCCATCATTATGAGGGTTAAAGGCAGTTTACCAGGGTGCAAATCAAACACTGAAACAATCCTATTATGTAGCTCCAAGAAGACCATGAAAGGCTCATCAATCTGGTATGATGCAAGATTGTAATTCACGTTATGCACAACAATCACAAAGTAATTGGAAAACACCCTTGCCTTGGCAATCTTGGCCATCTCAATCCCAACCTCAAAACCAATCTTGGCAATAAACTTGGCAAGGGCCTTATAGAGGAAATCCACCATATCCTAAATTTTTTCCTCACTGTCCTCAATACCAATATCAATGTTATCCATACCATTCACCTCCACCACAACATCAATTTCACCATCAATCGACCTCAATTCAAACTTTCTCATTACCACCCACACAAACACTCCAAAGATCCATTCCCAATCCACTACCTACACAACCATTTTGAATCCCCAACAATAAAACATCTCAATCCACTTACAATTTTGAGGTATTGTAAAATTATTCACCAACTGTCATTGAATAACAACCAGAAGAAGAAGATTCAGATAAGGTCCAAGAATCATGGATGCTTGTTAAATAAGAGCAGTTGTTGGAATCTGAGATTGAAATGTTTATTTCATACATATCACAAGATTCTATGAATGGGAATCACATCTCTAAATACTTGCATGAAATGATAGCATGAAGCCAAGGAATACAAGATTACATTGAATCTTGGTTTAAGACATTCATCAGATCCCAATGCTCAATTTTTCAATATTTTTCGACATCATCTCAATCAAGGAAGTTAGTCTCTCATATACTGGAATATATCAAAGAATATATTTCAAACCTGCATATGAGTTTATCTATCATCTTGTTACACACATGGTTCCATTAGAAGTATTCATATACTTGAACAAGATTTATTTTTCAAGTAGAGTAGGACAAAAAATATATAAAAATATAATAAAAATAAATAAAGAGAAAATTAAATCCTATTGAGAAAACCATCTTGCTAGCGCAATTGGACATGAGCTTTTCTTGAAAACCAAGCAACTAGCTAGCAAAGTTCAAAATAAGTTCTACAATTTTATGATGGTTTCAATCTCTTACTATGCTTCTTCAAATCATTTTTGGTTCTATTCTTGAGTTGGATGATGTGGGATTCCTTAACGTCCACCTTCCAACAGATATTGTCCCATCAACCTCAACACCTTATCTGGGATCAAGATCAGAGATTATTTGGAGTGCCTTGAAACATTCATACATCAATGGCAAGCATCCTCATTAACAACAATGAGAATACAAAAATGTCTCTTGATTGTCACATCTTACAAGTGACTTGACTTCAACACATTCATTTGTCCCTATCAAGATTCACTCAGGTACCTTGACACTCATTTACATTATCGGTGAGTTGTCTTGCATTGGTTAACGATTTTCATCAGTGATTAGCAATCCAATGATTTCTTTCCAAGCTCGACTTCAACACATTCATTCAAATGGTAAGAATTGTACCATGAATTTTGGTTTTGATGAAGACTAATGGTTTTATGGAATCAACAACAACTTGCATCAGTACATTTTATTAGTTCCTTGTAGCAGCATGTACATCTTATTTTTCAACAACAAAATGATGGCACCATTACAACTTTTTTCATTCATTTCTTTTTCAGAGCAAATTAATAAAATTGGGCCTATTTTAGTCAACATGCATTGTGTTTCATGGTTTCTACTTTAGCATGTTGTACACAATCCAAATCAACAATTCAAACTCAAAGAAAATAATTTTTTGCAAAAATTGACATTTTCTGCAACAACTACGAAAAGTTGCAATTTCTACAACCATTGTTGTAACAACCTGTTTTTGTTGTCGCAATTTGTTCCAGAGGAAGTTTTGGCACAAATATTACAAGATATTGGAGTAGAAATAAAAAATTATGAGCTTCTGGGTTTTCTCAGAATATGGTAAATTGAGTATAACGTGGGCATAATTCCAAAAAAGTGCAATTTTCTAGGACTTTTCAGCCGGTTTTTAAGGCGAATTTTCATTTTTCACGATTGTGGACTGATTAGGCCAGATTTTTGTCTTTTTGCACAACAACATCTTTTCTTCATCAAAATGGGATGCTGAAGACATGAGGTGGTAAAAAAAGTAAAAATACACCATTTCTCTTTTGAAGCACTCAATTTGGCCTTAAAATGAGTTCATGGCATATGTTTTTGTGCAACATTGGATGGCTGAAAAGTCATTTTCAGAATTTTCAAAAGCTTGCAATTCAAGAATCGGTTTGCCAGTAGAATGGTTTTATTCCAACATCTACAACTCTACTTCATCATTTCAAGTTCTTCAAAAGGTAAACTTGATGTAAAAACTTGAATAGGATTTTTAGTATATTAAACATTTAGGAAAATGTGATAAATAAGCACTTCTATTACCATTCTTATAAACTATGTTCTACATCATTGACCTAGCCCTCAACCACGATTGACTTAACCCTCAACCATATTTTCCATCATTGACCTAGATCTCATGCCAAATATATTCTTTGGACAATCTTTCAGAAGTAGTTTGACCAAAAAAATAAATTCCATGATTGGTGTGTTCAAAAAAATAAAAGAATAAACTTGATCCTTGAGTATTGGACCTCATGAAGATGATTTTGGTCTTGAAACATACAAACTTACTGTGATTGAAATTAAGATGTCAGAAATGCTACTTGGGAAGCTTGGTCTCTAATATTTTTGCAGCTGTGAAATTAAAATCCTTTCATTTTAGCCCTTTTTGTTGTCTTGGTCTTTTCTTGGGAAAAAATATTCCATTCAGGTTGAAAAAGTTTTCTAAATAAGAAATATTTGCTTCATAGGTCATATTGCCCATCATTAATAAGGACATATTCATAGCTACTTTTCCAATGGCATTATTGAGGAAACTTTAAGGTGGAAATTACTATGTTTGTGTTCAAGACATATTTCAATATTGTTGCCTATGTTAGAGAGAATATGGCTATGAGATAATAGTAAAAACATAGTATAAGCATGTAATTGTCAAAGTAAAATAGCCCTTTGCTTTGTTTGCATAAAAGAAAAGATTTAGAAGGGTAAGATGGCTATCATTTGTGTACAATTTGTGGGGCCATAACAAAAAGGTAAAAGAGGTAATTAAACATGAAGAGCATGTGGATGAAGAACACATTGAAAAAGCCCTTGGAGAAGAAAGTAGTCAAGCAATAACTCTTGAAGACCAAGTCTTGATCGACCCATTGTTTTGAAGACTTAAGATATGGCATGATGGATTTCTCAGTCATATTGTAAGTAATTTCACAGGATATTGCATCATTTGATAGAGTTCTAAAATATTTTCATGTTTTTCATGAGGAGGTTAGCATGATGATTCTTACATTGATCTTTGAAGACGAGATATTGGAATGGTTTAAGGATCTTGGAAAACTTCATTAGTGGGATGCTCACTAAAAATTGGTTCCTTGATTCCAAGATGATATTTCATGACACATTCTCTTGTTAATTGTTCAAAGAAGGATTGAAGCAGGTCTACTTCAGTAGCTGAGTCTAATCTCATTCTTTCAAATCAGACCACAATCAAGACATTATTCCTCTCAAAACAAACAATTGTTCAAAGAAAGTCAAGTCATTTCCAAAGATACATTCTGGAGTAAATATGTTCATCATTTTTGTTGGTTCCCTTCATTTGCATGAGGACATGCAAATATCTCAGTGTGGGGGAGATGTTGGGTCATTGATTTGTCATCATTCTCACTTGTTTTTGTCATTCATTAAGCCATTACTTCCAACCATCCATTGCACCATTTCACTCACTTGCCACCATTTTTACCATAATTATTCATGATGTGTCTCTATATGTCTAAGTGGTTAATTAACAACATTTTCCTTTATTTTTAGTAGATTAAGAATATTTTTTCATGGTTTTAACTAATGTTCAAGTTTCTGCAGTTTTGTCAAGTTTTCGTAGCTACCTCAATGGTTGAGGTAGTAGCACCACTCTAGAAGGAAATCTGGCACATGGAAATTGTTTCTAAAGGTTCCAATATCGATTTCTATTGGTCAAATACCATCCAACTCACATGTTTGGACCTCCAACGTAAGATCAAGGGGAAAACATAGCAGTTTTGACCAGCCAACTTCACACACATGTTCTCAGCAACTGAAAGTGAATTTCAGAAAATGAAAACATGGGTTTTGTTTAGCACGAGGCCAATTAAATTTTTGATGAGTCATTTTCTCAAATTTGTTACCTTTTGAGATATTTTCAAAGATCTTTGGAGCCTTATTTTGCAGATTATGTGGATATGCATTTTTTTTTTTTAAATTGTCATTTAGTGCACAGTCAATAAATAAGCCAGAACCCCCGGATGCGGGTGCTTGAGGCTGTAATCAAGGATATGGGACGGGCAACCACCGAAGGCCACCTGCCCTCCATGCACCGAAGTGCTGTAATCACATGGGGGAAGGGACATTCTCAGAGGCGCGGGATCCAGAATATAGGTAGGCAGCAGAGGAGCACTAATGCTCCATTCACCTCCGCACGTGAAGCGAGGCTCGGCTCCTTGGCTCCCATGAATGCCATAGTAATGGCGGGAGCGCCTCGAGGCAAAGAGGGATGCATTATATATGGTTGCAGCATTGGGTTCACAACGCTGATTCAGGATCTGTTCGGGTTTTTTCTACTGCCTCTAGCACTGCTGGTTGCTACTAACATTAGTCTCTCTGCCTATTTGTAGGACCCTTGTCCATCTGTTTGGTCTATTCCCCCGCCTGTGTCTGGTCTCCCCTTGGCTATTCTGGGCTCCAAGTCTGCTTTGAGTTCCAATTCGGCTTTAGGCAAAGACGCTCTGTTCGGCCCTGCAATCATGCCCCGGCCTCGACAGCGAATGCTCAGCCGTCGAGGCACCTCCCGAGGTGGGTCCTCATGCCCTTCAATCGCCGAAGACACTTCCCATCACCGCCATTGCCATTGCCCCCGCACTGAAGGAGCAAGCTTCCTTCGGCCCAGCCAATTTCTGGATGCTAGCGCTCCTGGGTCCTCTTCCTCGCCCACCTTTGGCTCAGCAATTTTTACTTTCAACAGTTCTCTGAACCGTCCCCGGATCAGCGCCCATGTTTCGGTGCTTTTCATTGAGGAGGCCCAAGATGAGGGCGACTCCAGCGCTCAACAGGAGACGATCCCAACTGCTGGCACCACGAGAGCCATGGAGATACCCTTTGCAGACCCCGTGAATATAAAGGAAAGGCCAATTGCTGGCTCCACGAGCGCCAAGGAGATGTTGACCAGCCAGAACAAGGGCGTCAATATGGAGCCTGTCCCGACTACTACGAAGGAGGTCCAAGCTCAGGACTTGGCGGATTTCGGGTGGTGGAGGATTGTGGAGGAGGCCCCTGAAGACTAACGACGGCTTCTCCTCAGGTTTTGTGGCCTGATAGTGTGGGATTTTGGTCACTTCTGGTGTTTCTTAGCTATGTAATTGTGTCATCGCTGTTGTGTAATTGTCTGTGACATTGCTGCTGAGTAATTTTCTGTGTTCAGGTTCTGGGACTTCTTCTATGTGGGTGGGAATTTATTTTGGTTCCCCTGCGCAGGATTGGTTTTTGGCTCCTCTGGCACCCCTGCGTGGGATAGCCTAATGGTTTGGTTCGTCCTCGCAGACTAAGAACTCTACTGTTACATGCTACCATTACCTTCAGGCAGCTGGTTCTTTTTGTCAAGTAATGTTGTAATTGTTTTCTGTTAATGTAAATAATAGAATAGTTTTACCAAGAAAACAAAAAAAAAAAGCCAGAACAATTTATTCTTTAGAAAATTTGTGGCAAGAATATCATTATGAACATATTTTGGCTCATATTTTATCCTTAAATCCTTAAAAATAAATTTCTATTTTATTCTCAAATTGATTTGTTGAGATCTCATTGCAGAATTCATGCAATGAAATTCTGAATTTCTAGTTGCTTCAGACATCTATAAAACCAATGTAATATATTTGATGAGGGGGATATTATTGTTGGAAAAACTATGTTGCTTCAAATACAAGAATCCATTTCAAATCCATTGCTTGTTGTGTGTTCCAATGCGTGAATAATCATTTCTTGAAAGCTTTATATAATTGTTCACTTCTCGTAGGAGGGCCCCCTCGAGATAGTAAGGATTTTGTTTATTTACAGTTAGTATTTCCACACAGATTTCTTTTAGATTTTCTCAATTCATTCAAGTGTTCAAGTTTTGATTTTTAAATATAGATTTGAAATTGTTTTACTAATCATTTTATTGATAAGGAAAGGAGAGATCGCATATGCATATGGATAGAGCTTAATTCAAGAGAGCAGTAGGAATTTAAGTTTTATATTGTAGTTTTTAATCACAGTTTTCATAGAGATAGATTTATTTATGAGTATGATTCGAAGAGTGATTTCATTTAAGTACATATGTGATTCTCATTCAAATAGTGTGGGTTATGATTTTTATTCAAGCAAGTATGATTTCCATTTGAATGAATGTAATTTTCAAGAATGGTTTTCATTTAAGAAAGTGTGTGAGTGATTTTATTTAAAACAATTATGAGTGTGATCTTATGAAGCAAGTTTGAAGTTTCTTTTAAGTAGGATGAAATTGTTATTTAAGCAAGGAGAGCATAATTGATTTCATATAAATATAAGCAATTCATTTACTTATATATCCTTAGAGAAACATAATCATCTTGATAACTCAAATTGATTTAGGCATTTAATATGTGACAAAGACTTCTAGCACATACAATGCACATACACTTCATCAGTTTACTAGCCCTAGTTGATAATTTATGTAAGTAATTTAACACCAATTATATTACCAAACAGAGGCACCACTTAGTTTGGTCTTTAGTACAGACAGACAAAGGGAGTGAAGTTGCAAGGCTTCACAAATGCATATTGGGTAGGGAGTCCATCATACAGGAAGAGCACATCAGGGGGAATCTTCAGTATTGGGTCAGCAAAATTTTCTTAGTACAATAAGAAGAATATATGAGTTGCACTCAATTCAGCATAAGCAAAGTACATGGCTACTAGTCAAGCATCTTGTGAGGATATCTGGATGAGGAAGATCTGTGTTGGGTTATTTGGTCAGTAGATGGATCCTACTGTGATTTACTGTGACAATAAGAGTTGTATCAAACTCTCTAAGAATCTATTTTTTCATGATCGGTCCAAGCATATCGACTTCTGGTATCACCATCTATGAGATTGTGTGCAGAGGAGAATCATGTTGCTAGAGTACATTCCTACAGAGGAACATGATGGAGGCATCTTGACTAAGGCATTGTTCAAGAGGAAAATTCGAGTTCCATAGAGGCAAGATTGGGTATTTGATAATCCCTTTTTTGTTGAGAGGGAGCATTGAAAATGCAACAAGAAAATCATAATTTAATTTTTTCCTTGAATTAAATTAGGAATAAAATTGTAATTCCACATCACAATAAAACTTGTACGAGTTAACTAAGTTAAATTGACTTAGTTTTCCAAGTTAATTCGATTTGAGGGTCTAACTTGAATAATGTAGAGTGTCTCGTACATTATAGGAGTCCTAGTTCAGTTTATTTTGAGTTGTAATTTTTTATTTAAGTTTAACTGAGTTAAAGTCAGTTAAACTAGTTCCAACTGATGGAGGAACTAGGAGGAGGCCAAAAATGGGGTGCTGCTTCATGTGGTCAACTAGTTAACTGATTATTCAGGCATAAATAACTTATGCATGTTAGATTAGAGAGTTACCCAATTGATATTGGAGTTTAGGGATAATGTACTATCAATTTTATAATCATCCAAATTGTACAGGTGGTGCGTGCAGTTAGAGGAAGGCCTATGAGGATTGTGCAATTCATATTGAGGAATTTCCCTAATTAATAGGGGGTTAATTCCAAAGGAAACAATGCAAGGAAATAGGGACTTGGGCAAGCCAAAATTTGGTTAAGTATTGGCCTATGCTTGTCTAGGAAGCTGTGAGACATATAGAGATAGTGTAGAGGTTGCTCGGGCTTGAGAAAAGCATTGTAATATTCTCATAATTTTTTACTAATACAATATACAGATAGTAGAGGTTTTTAGTTGTGGCTTTCCCTAGGAAATCGTTGTGTAATGTGTTGATTGAATTCTTTCTATTGTATGCTTCGTGATTTAGTGATTGTTTAATTGTTTCTGTTGATGGGTAGAATAGATTCAAGTCTATTGTTTTAGTAAAGTACAATTAGTAGTTTGAATCTACAAGGAATTTCTACACAACAAGGCATCCATTGATCCAAATTTAAACAGGAACACAACAAGTTACAGATATAACCATAAATATAGAGATGCAATAGAAATAATATTATCTTTCATTAATATCAAATAATGAAGTATGCTTACAAACAGAATGGAAATGAGACTAGCTCGGGCAATGGTAGCTTATCTCTAAGAAGAGATGTGGCAGCTACATGCCTCTGAACTGAGTTAAAATGAGGTTGAAGGACCTTTTTATTATTGAGAAATAAGAGAAAACCCTAAACAATCAAAACCCTAACCTGAGGAGATGTAGCGCCAATAGTTTATGGGCCTCGTTGGGGTTAGTTGGGCAGCCAACTTCCCGGGGTCATAGCTTGGTCATATAATCTCTATTTGACATGCATGATACCTCCTTGGAAATATATCTCCAAGGAATACAACTAAAAACATGATTCCGATGAAATCTCTTCGAGGAATATTGCCAAAAAAATGTCGTTTAGGGCCTCAAAACGGCTTTGGAAGTTCAGGACCCAAAAAACTACCAAAAATAGTAAACAGTGCTACAATTAAGCAAACTATGAAACTCAAAGAAACAATGGTGGGGGTCCACATGGAATAGGTGAGTGGCCACCAATATCCACCTGGATCATCCATGCAACTGTGGCCTTTTTAAGGTAGTTCTATGCCAATGACCTCGAATTGTGAGACACTTTTTTCAGGGCTAGGACTCAGGCCTCTGCTCAAAACTTCATGCAACTTCTAGAAATGATAAATAATAATTAAATAAGGCTACTAATGAAAACATTTGAATAAGGACTTGACCTAACCCCTACCATCCATGAGAGGCATTCCATCAAACATATATTAAACATGTAATGTACAAAACAAATAAACACATCTGAACATAGGGAACTCATACTTATATGAGATTCATCAGAAAGGTATGATGCCTTCTGAAAATAGTTGAATCATCATCTATTAGGTCATACATTCATTATTCATTCATTTACTAATCAAAACATGATAAGAGTTATGACTAAGATCTACCATAAAACCATGTGTATAACCATCATATACACAACATAACAACAATGATAGAATAACCATTAAAGCCACATAATAACAAGTACATTTACACATAAAACACAAGAGGAGAAGAGCTCTTATTAACATATGAAAAATCCAACCAAGCCAAGGACTTCCTAATCTGAAATTGATAAAGGTATTACAGACTATGTGTGAAGCTGCCTATGTTACTTAGTGTAATGGATCGAAAAGATTGTGAATAACATAGACACCTAAACAATTATAAAACACAATAAAAACACATCAACACAACCAAAATTGATAAAGGAGTTCATAAGACTTCCTAGCTACGTCTCCTGGTCCTAGCTTCTAGTGCTAACCTCTTTATTATGTATTCAAATGATTGTTATAGGTGTGAGATCAAATACAAAGCCTCAAACACAAAAATGGATCTCACCAATATGTTCCGCTCGAGTCAAAATGAGCATACACTTGACTGTACTAGTCACTCTGACCTCCAGATCCCCTGGAACGGTTTACAATACACTCCTCTATTAACTTTTTTGTGTCATGGTGTTTATATGAGACGTACAGTTACAAATTATACTAATCAAGGAATAATACGTTACATTAAAAATAACATATTAACCAAAGGACCGATGGGTGCGAGGTGGACCCCGACTGTCCGGCCTTTCCCCAATGCTGATCTTGAGAAAAAACCACCTGATGACTGTCACATCCCACTCATCAACTGATCCAGACAACCTGCACCGTTGATCTGTTCTGTGGGATCTGACGGCTGTCACGCAGTTGCACACTCCAACTAGCATGTTTGCTAATTCTCCGAAGGCACGCAAAAAGTGGTTTTCGGGAGGCTACGTGTCGAGCGCTAAGTGGAATCGCATGCTCCCGGTCTAAAACCACTTCTTTCCTTGAGGGCACATGATAAACCATTTACCGCCCTTCTATTAGAACTTAAAGAGTTTAGCTCCTTTTTCATAATTTTATCGTGTCTGTTTTCCAAGATAACATGTTTGCATGTTTCGACGCGATATGCATCAATCTCCTTTGATCAGACAATCTTTGCACTTGTTCACTGATCCCCATCACCTATGGCCTGAACCAATCACTGACTGCCACATCATATTCTGCACTCACATCATCAAGAATCTGTGACTCTTTCCTAGGTTGTCACCTGTCTTTCTAACATAGGCATTGACTTTTAACCTGAATCTTTGATTAGCTCTTATTTCCTTATCCGAACTTGTATTTTCATATGGTTTGTACCATTGGCTTCATTTTAATGAGCTCTTCAACCTTATTCCACTTTCACCTGTCTTTAAATATGTTTGATCTAGAGGCTATGCTGAATCCATTTTGGATCACTCCTCCCCACTGGAAGTTTTTGGTCCACCAAAAGTTGGTTTTAGCTATCGAGTAAGTGAGGATAAAGTTCCTTCACTTTTCCAATCTCTATCCATCATGCTTTACTTGGATTTGTACCTTTGAGTCCAACTCACAAGTACTCAACATCCCCTCGTTGTGAGGTTCTTATCCTCCTGTTAAGAACTGTGTCCTCCTGTAATTCATTGAGATACTCAAGCAACAGATCCTCAATGGAAGGCAGTTGACCTTGCTCTTCGAGATCTTCAATCAATGAAGGTTCATACAACCTCAAGTTTTCAACATTAACGACTGAATATATTTGCATATAAGCTGGTAGTTCTAGGCATAAAGCATTTTCATCAATTTTATCAAGTATTTTGAAAGGACCATATCTAATTGGTTTCAACTTTTTACCTTCCCCTTGTAGTCTTTCTTTGCTGATGTACCACCATACTTGATCACCAACTTGAAAACTATGCTCAACTCAATGCTTGTCATGTCGCGCCTTATACTTTGCTTGGCTTATTTCCAGCTGTTCCTGTACTGCCTGGTGAATTTCCAGGATTTATTCAATGAACTTGGTTGCTTTGTCCACATCATTGTGTCCATCAACTACTATGTCTTTACCAAAGACAAAATCCAAGGGAGACTTTGGTATAAAACCAAAACAAGTCTCAAAAGGAGATATCTGAGTAGAAAAATGTTTTGCATGGTTGTAAGCATGTTTCACATAACACAAATTCTCATCCCAAAGTTTGGGATGCTTGCTGCAATATCCTCGAAGCAACTGTATCATTGTCTTGTTGACCACTTCTGTTTGACCATCTATTTGTGGATGAAATGTTGTGCTCTTTTTTAAACTTTTCTTTATTAAGTCCCATAGACTTGACCAAAATTTCCCAACAAATCGAGAATCTCGATCAGATACAATAGAAGTGGGTAACCCAAAATGAACCCATACATTTTGAAAGAACAACTTTGCAGTTTGTTTAGCTGTGACCTGTTTATTACATGGTATCAAAATACACCTTACTAAACCTATCCACAACTACATACAAATAATCATGACTCTTTCTAGACTTTGGCAATCCCCCAACAAAATCCATGGAAACACTTTCCCAAGGATGAGAAGGAATTGGGAGTGGAGTATACAAGCCTAATTTTCTATTACTTGGCTTGCTTGTAGCACACATAGTACATCCTTTCATATATCTAGAAATTGTCTCATGCATTCGTGGCTAATAAAAGAACCTTTGCATTTGTGCAATTGTCTTACTTACACCAAAAATGGCCTGATATGAGAGAAGTATGTGCTTCTTGAATTATGTTAACTCTTTCAGTTTGTGGAATGCATAACTTTCCCAAATGATATAAGAGTTTGTCCTTTATATAGTAATCCAATTCTTCTACTTGCTTGCCATTACTTAAAGTTGCATATACATCCTTAAAATCTATATCTTGAGCTTATTGTTCAATGTAACTTTTATGAATTACTAAATTATGCTCAAGTATAGTGGATGAATTTATGATTGGTCTTGATAACATGTCTACAACCTTATTATGTATGCCCTTCTTATATCTGATAACAAGATGAAATTGTTGTAGGAAACCCATCCACCTGTAATGTCTTGATTGTTGCAATTTAGTTTGTGAGTGTAAATATTGAAGTGGTTGATGATCTGTGTGTATGATTGTTTCTTTACCCATTATATAATGTTTCCACTTTTTAACACTCTGAACTAATGCATACAATTCTTTATCATATGTAGGATAGTTAACTACTGCAGATGTAAATGTCTTAGAATGAAAGCATATAGGCTTCCTGTGCTGCATCAACACTGCCCCCATGGCATAGTCACTTGCATCTGTCTCGATCTCAAATGGATGTTGAAGATCTGGCAGTGCTAGTACTGGCACTATATTGATCCTTTCTTTCAAGGTGTTGAAGGCTTTCTGTTGTTTGCCTCCCCATTGAAACACCTGTTTCACACTTGTCAAAGCATGTAAAGGAACTGCAATCAATGGAAAGTTACCAATAAACTTTCTCCAATATTGCACTACCCCTAAGAAACTTCTAACTTCTGTAGCAGATTTGTGTTTAGGCCAGTTCACAATGACTTCAACCTTAGAGGGATCTATCTTCAATTCACCACGCCCTACAATATAACCCAAATAATTCAAAGATTTTTTATAGACATTTTTGGGCACTGCAACCCCAATCAAACATGTCCATAAACCAAGGGCTCCTAAGTCCCTAAAAGTGTTGTTCCATACCCTAAAGGAACAAGGTCAGCTAATTACATCATCTCCCAGAAGTTCTCCACAGGAAACTGCTCAAAACTAGTCAAAACTTGACCATCTCACCTACTCCATGGTCAAAGTGCGATGCATCCCACCTAATGCACATGGGAGGTGTGATGCATACTGAAAATCTCTTCTATGGGGTGCGATGGGCGAGAGTGGACAAATGGCAGAGACAGTTTGCGAGATGGATGATCATGGAATCTTCCAGAAACTTCTCCTGTGACACTTGCCTCTCTGAATTCGCCCAGGGATGAGTAAGAGATCATCAATCTCCAAGTGGAATCAAGAACTATCAAAGAGAGGACACTAATCAAAATCCCAGAAGCTGACTCACCCCCCTACAATCATCTATATATGGATCCCTCATCCCAAAGGTTAGAGGCTGGAATTTTGTATCTTGTAAGGAAGTGTTGTTGGTTTCTTGTTGGAATATCGTAGTGTTGGGTGATCTAAGCTTTTCATGAGGTGAAAGAAGGGCTTTCATGCTGGAGGATGACGCTGGGTCAGAACAATTGGTTGTAATCCTCTTTGCTAATTCTTGATATTAATAAATCTATTCAAGTTTTCCTCCACATTCCTATATGTTTGATGATATATGCATTTGTGTGGTCAATATACATATGGTCCTATATTGCTTATGATTTTAGATCTCTGTTCTTCGATATTATTATGCTGCCTTGATTCCACAGGTGCTCTTTGAAGCTAGGTAGACAAAGGAGAAGCGGCAAGGATTTGTCAGAAGGGAGAGGAACCGAGCAAGGAACCAAGCGCAAGACTGAGGTTGGTGTCCTTCATTCCACTCTTATCTACTTCTTATAAAGGAAAATGAAAATAGTTTTAGTTTGTTTGTTTCTAAGATAGCTACCAATCTTAGTGGGACTAGCAGCTCTGAGTGGACACTAGATTTCCCGATAAAAAAAATGGCGACTCCACTGGGGAGCGAATATATTGTTTGTTTGTCTATATTTGTTTGTTTTATAAACTTACAAATGGAGCCTGAAGTCAAGCCAGATAGCCTTCGAACTGCATTTTCTATGCAAGTGAAAAGTAGATCAATGTTGCTTCAGTCTATCTCCGGGTTTTCTTTATAAACTGAACAATCGATTTGCAAACTTTCTAATTGCCCTAGTGGTGGCTCTAGTAACCTCATTAGATCAGCCCCTATGATTTCTATTTACTGTACATCAATTACCCGGCCTAAATCCCAGAACTGAGTTGCAAACTGTTACCCAGAACCCAGTTGAAGTCTCGTCCCTAGACCATCGCACCTTCTCCTCTTGGGAATCTGGATGCATCGCACTTCCTGTGTGTAGTAGGTGCGCTACATTGCACTTTCCCTGTGTTGTAGGTGCGCTAATCAGACAAGACCTCTTCTGCCCTCAGATTTTGGTTTTTGTGTTCACTCTCTTCAGCTCTATTCAGGGGTTTTGTTGTTTGTGATTAGTATACCACTGTGGAAACCCCCTTCCTTTCATCCTTCCACCTCCATTGTGCAAAGAACTGTGAATTTGTTTTGTGTATTTTCCGCCATTTTCAGTTCTCTTTTACAAAGTAGTAGCATAGTCGAACTGTTGTCATTTGATTTGAAAGTGTCGCAAGTGCCGTTTTCAGTCAAAGAAAAGAATTCTATTATTCTCGATGGTTGATTATATAGTTGCTCTTGTATTTGATTTAAATTAGTAATTTTTCAAGTGTCAAAAGCAGTTTTCAATTAAAAATATCATTATCTTCCTTTCGTTTTTGAAGAGAAATTTGTTAGCACTGTCGCTTTGAAAAGATAATTCAGATTTGTACTTAGCATTCTTCTTGTCATTCACACATTAAGAAAGCTAAAAAAAAATACATGCATGTGCATTTGCATTTAGACTACTTGTTGGTTTGATTTAGGTCAGTGCATCTAGTGTGTTCTCTCTACTCTATGTTGAAAGAATATCATCTCTCTTTCTTTAGTAGCTAGGATTTTCATTGAAAAAAGAAGATTAAACGATTGTTTATCATCTTAGATTGAATTTTAGGAATTGTACATCTAAATCATGCGGTGAACCTGAAAGGAAAATTTCTTAATAAATATCAACTGTAAAATAAATTTAATGAACCTAAAAACGCTTTGGAACCTAACGCACAACATCTAGAAGTATAGGCTAGAGACGTATTCCGGCATCGTAAAGCCGTAATTGTCGCTTTCACTATTGGTTGGGTGATTCCTCCTCTTTGAGATGACAAGTGCCAGTACGAACTTGTGCTCCCACGTACCATCAAGTATATATTGGGAGACCACAATAAGCTATATCCTTTATCCATATGAAGCCGTGTCTGTTGCCCTATCAATCGCAATGCATTGAACACAACATTCGGTAAGATTGACTGCCGTACCATAAAAAGTATTCTGCAGTTTTGTGATTGGTTTGGTAATCCCTCTATCTAGATTTCCAGAGTAGTCTCTTTCATTCCTTTTCAGACTCCTTAAAGGAAAAGGTCCATCTGAGCACTTGTCACTTCAGGCTCATTAAAAATTGAAGGCAACTAGAGTCATCTTTTGTTTTTTCTCGACTCTTAAAAATTAAAAAAACAAGTTGTGTCAAAGCGTCTAAAATTCATTTAATTCGAAAACATTTTCCCTTTTATTTTTAGTTTATCGATTAATCCGAAATCGTGGAAGAAAGTCAATTGAAACCCCGTCATTTGCGGAGACTTACGAGTCAACCATATTTTTCCCCAAAATCAAAACTATTCTGGACAAAGCGAACTCGTTTAACCGGCTCAAAGTCCCCTGGTCTGGTTGGAACAAGTGTTCCGACACCCTCGGAGACTCCGGTTACTCCAAACACTTCTAGTACCCCTGCCTTTATAGAATAAGTTCCACAGCCACAAGAGGACAGTAGAATTGATCCTAGTGCGAGGGTAAACACTTCTATACTTTAACTGGCTTCATTCATAGCTGATTCGGAAGCTGTTGTTCCCCAAACATCAGTCGTTGTAGAATCTATACCTTCTTCGGCACCGAAAATATTTTATGGACCCGACGGTCTATCTATTCCACCCGGTTTCATTGCTATAGAAGAGATTGTGGAGGATCCACCATCTAGTACTCCATCACAATTTGGAGTAGGGGTCACTCTATATCCTTCTTCGTCAGAAATTAGTCTATCGTTATTGGAAGTTCCTGTAGAATCACTAGGAAACCTTTTGGATAGACTAGATATGTCTGAACAACCATCGACATTTAGGACTGTGTCATCTGACACAGCAGTGGCAGAACTTCCTGCTGCTACTCTGACAATGTTTTCCGGCGTACCATCTGTCGCAACTAGCTCTCAATCACTGGATGGGATCCATCCAGGGGCTATTTCGACAGTATGGTCTGTTCCCGTTTGTTCATCCGGAATAATATCTGGAATCTCTTATGTTGAGTCTCAACAAATTGATCCTTCACAATGTCAATTTGGGTAGTCTGGTCCTCAAAGGCAAATAATTCCCTTAAGCATTATATTACCACCGTATGGAGGGAAATATGCCCTTTCATTGTTGCCTCTGAGAGGTCAAACATATGAGAGTTCCCAACAGAATTCAGGTTATGCTGGAATTACATCCAGTGGTTGGATACCAATACTACCTCAACAACCAAGAGTTGTATACTCAATGCAACAAAGTATGCCTATGTCAAATATCTCCACTACACTAGCTATTGTGACGGTGTCACAAGTACAAGCGTTACCTGTTGTATGCCAACCTCAAGTCTCTCAGGTCACAATCCAACAGCCCCTTGTCCCTGTGACGCCACCACAATCATCAGTTAGTGGCTCCTTAACTGGAGTGACCTAGGCTCAAACAGGTACCATTACCCCTCATCTCAGTCAAACAGCCAGTATTGGGCAATAGCACATGGTCTCACAACCCTGGCTGGTGCAATATCAACAACCACAATTCCAAAAAGTTTACCAAGGATCTGAGCACCAAGTCTTTGCAAGTAACAGACAACATCAACCATTTCATAATGGTTATGCCCATCAACCTTATCGAAGTTATCAGCATCAAATGCACTATGCTGGTATGCAAAGACCCACTGCT
This sequence comes from Pinus tabuliformis, assembly GCA_031772625.1. Classification (NCBI taxonomy): domain Eukaryota; kingdom Viridiplantae; phylum Streptophyta; class Pinopsida; order Pinales; family Pinaceae; genus Pinus; species Pinus tabuliformis. Next base: position 1,073,809,501 of record CM062813.1, on the reverse strand, counting down.
TAGGCAATCCCATCTTATCCTAGGTACGCTTCGCCAAACCTGAATCAACAGTTTCCCTTCATGGAAACTTTAGAGTTACCAGATCTAAACCAGCTAACAAATGATCCAATCGCTTATGCCCCTTGGTGGCTAGCAATTGCTCATAAACTTCCATCAGATATTCCTAAATTTAATGGAAATCAGGGTGAAGATCCGTTGAATCATGTGATGACCTTTCATCTATGGTGTTCATCTAACACTCTAAACAATGATTCGATCAGGCTTCGCCTTTTTCAGCGAATGTTAACTGGTCCAGCAGCAAAATGGTATATCGAATTTCCTAGAGCTTCGTTTAATAACTTCAGCACCCTAGCCACAACCTTTTTAACCCATTTTCAGCTACCCATAAGGTATGAAATGGGAACAGAGCTTCTTACCAATTTCAAGCAAACGACGGCCACCCACATATCTGATCATATTCATGAGTGGCGACGTCGTCGTAGAATGGTAAAAACATATGTTCCTGATCAGCTATTGGCTGAATGGTTTATTAATTCGTTGTTACCTTCTATTACAGAAGATGTCGCAAAGGGAGGAGTCGTCACTGAAGAGCAAGTAATTGCTCGTGCGCAATATCTAGAATTGATATATACTCAGTTTGGCATGCTCTATGATAAAATCCCTGATGCTCCTAGACCGGAATTTTCCGTTCCTCCCTCTCCTAAATCAAACAAAGGCTCTCATGCTGGGGACGGTGTGATAGGAACGACCAGCACAAAAAACGTAAAGGCTAAGTTGAAAAAGGCCCATACGGTTTCAGGTCAAAATGAAAATGAAGAACTTCTCACCTCGGAAGTAAATGTCGTATTGACTGACAAAGGCAAAGAAACCAAGCAACTAGGAGGCAAGAAGAAAAAGAAAGGGAAGAAGAAGAAATAGGAAGAGTCGCCCCCTGAAAAATCTTCTGCAAACCCTTCTGGAGATAGGAAACCAAATCGTCCATGCCTAATATGTGATGAGGATCATTGGACAAGACAATGTCCGTATAAAGTTGAGCTTAGAAGATTCTTCAAGAATTCAAAAACCTCGGCAGTATTGACTGATCCATTTCCAAAACCAGGAACAAATCTGGCTTCTAGTGACAATGCTTCCCCATCCCAAGTGCTAATGTTGTCGGTTTCAAAGCATCAAAACGATGCTTTGATATCAACAAGGAATAAAGATTACAGGAATCCACAGCTATCGGACAACAAGGCCAATGATCAACCCAGTAGTTCAACAACAACTTCGACCGAAGTTGTGCCACCCATCATTCCTGAACTAACGATAAAGCCGCCAAATGGAGTAGCACACAAATCGACATTTAATCCTCATGCCAGAGCAACATAGCATTATAATATAGTGGAGGATCTAACCCAATTGCCATCCGCTATGTCGACACTTGAGGTACTACAAAATTGCCCCTCTCAAAAGCAAGCTTTATTATCAGCGATAGGTGGGATTGACCCAATAGATTCCAATCTTGTGTCCTTTAATCACAAAGGATATGACCCTCAGTTACCAGCTCAACTAGCTTTCCTCATTCAAGTGAAAGCCCTCAACAAAAATGTTCATCAAACAATTATTGATGAGGGGGCATCTACATGTATTATGTTGATGAGTTGCTGGAAAACTTTAGGATCTCCACCCTTGTCGCGATCTTCGACAACATTAAAAGCATTTGATGGACGAACATACACCCCATACGAGATTTTAAGTAACTTGCAAGTCGAACTGGGGGGAAAAACAGTAGAAATAGATGTTGAAGTAATTGACGGAAACCTCGATTACAACATCCTAGTAAGAAGGCCCTGGATATATGCTATGGAAGTCATTGTGCTGACCCATTTCAGGAAGATTGCATTTCTCTTTCAAGGAGGAATTACAATCGTCGATCAACAGACATTTCTCCCCAACATTTCACAAGTTACGGGAAGCATTCCGATGATCCACGAAAGCCCTCATTCGGTTCAAAATATCAGAGTAGGTATACTAAAAGACCCTACATTGATGGGGACTTTTCCCTACCCCTCCAAACAATCTAGCGGAAGTGGCCACGGTGGGGACCTGCAATATGGTATCTTCTAGATTCAGAGGATTCCTATACAGTTTGACAGCATGGATCATCGCCATTTTAGAAATATTGTAGCAATCAATTTTCTTAGCCTGGGGGCAAACCCAAATCAACGCTCATCGAGTGTTTGGATAGATAGGTCTAAGGAATATGGTACCTCTTAAGATCCTTGGTCGCATGTACATTCTACAGACAAAGGAATCATTCAGTCAATGATGATAGGAGAGACACCATGTGTTGTTGGGAAAAGTAACCAATACGGAATGACCCTATCCCACTCTAAGGGTGATAGTACCTCAGCAACAATCAAAGCAAAGCTATTCAAGATTACTTCTTTATGAGATGTATAAGAGGGGAGAAAGGGATCCACTAACCGATGTCTTTCGCTAATGATTGATCCAATCTTCTCTCCTTGCTGCTTGTTCCCAGCTCCTTGCTCTTTCACTGGCCCAGCTACACCAATATCCTGCAAAATGACAAGAGAGGGAAACTACAAGAAGCATACATTCATAATTGATTCAAGGATTAGAATAAATCAAATATACAAGTATAACAATACACCATTGAGACACATGCATATAGAAGAACCTCAAATGCTTTATTAATGGAAGAAGTAAAGTTTAGGAAGTGATACAACCATAAGAGGCCCAATCCAGCATCACCTCCCAGCAGAAAGAAATCTCCTCTTCACCTCCTTCAAAGCAAATCACCCAATAGTTCTATATTCAAACCAATAGCACTTCCTTACATTCACAAGATTCCGGCCTCCCTAGACCTCATGAGAGAGCTCTATATATAGGAGTTTTGGAGAAAGGATGAGTCAGCTTGAGGTTGGCATGAAGCTGACTAGTGTCCTCTCCCACTTCAGTTATTCTTCAGTTCTTGAGTCCACTTGGAGGTTCTTGCTTCCACTTGGAGATCTAGACCCTCTTACTCATCACCAGTCGAATTCCCTGATCCAAGTGTCATTTTGGAAGCTTCCTGGGCATTGACACCTTGAGGAATGACTGTGCCACTTGTCCCAACTCGCCCAGCGCAGGTAGCCTTCTTTGCAGTTGACATTCAGCACAGGTAGACAGTGGAGCAGTTGACATTCAGCGCAGATGCTCAGTGGAGCAGTTGACATGATCCAGAATTGCCTTGTTTTTGAGTGTTTTCAGGTGGAGAACTGATATTTAGTGCTGTGGTTTCCTGACCTTGTTCCTCTAGGGGTAGGAACAACATGTTTAGGGACTTTGGATCCCTTAGATTATGTACATTTCATGCTTCATGCTGTAAGGCACAAAAATTTCTATAACAGTTGCCCCCTAAAGTATGAGGCCATTTATCGGGTGAAATGCTTTATCAGGAGGATCCGAAGTTCATTCAATCGCTGAGAGGTGACCTGTAATAAAATACAATACAATAAATTATTTTTCATTCTGCTTTCATGATCTAGCTGAGGCGGGCATTCCCATGCTCATCTTTATAAATTCATTTTGGTACATAGAATAGACGATCGTTTGATAGTAGACTGATAATTCTCTGCTGAAATTATCATCCTTTGAGTAGGATGATCATCTGCTGCAATGATGTACATGTCAAATGTCTTTATATTTCTTGAATATATACCATAGCTCAGATGGATGAAACTAGATCCGGGGTCTTCAAAGTCGTTTGATCTTCACTCTAAGTACAAGTCGATCCATGTGAGAATTGCGCTGAAGTCGAACATGGAAAGACATCGCTTGATTACCGGTCAATGATGTAAACCGTTAACAAGCGCGAGAGGAATCACCGATAATGATAATGACCCTCAAGTTACTGCAGTACAATTCACGTGGTGTGAATAAAGGACTTGGCGTCGAACACCACGCAAAATATTCTGGTCGAAGGTCATTGATGTATACCTGTCGCCGGAAGTGAGAAACTTGCCATTGAGGCATGCAAGCTTCAAAGTACCGAAGGGGGGTTGTTCCTAGATCAACTCCTTGGATAATGAGCTGATGTCGAAAAGGAGCGATCTGTCAAAGGAGGGCCTTAATTAATCCCACATCAGTGACATGGAACGGAGCTAATGATTTTAATGGAGGTGAAAACAATCTGTGACATATGATTCAGGGTGGCGATCATGGATGGATGAAGGATAATGTATGGCAGTGGATGGGACACGGTTGACTCTTTCTGAACAACATCTCTTGAACATATAACGACACTGATGTGATGGATCAGTAGCATTACCCCAAATGTGGATGGTTTGGCAGACCATGGTGATGAGACCGGTGAATGAAACAACCCAACCCGATGTGATACGGAGGACAAAGTGTCATGTTCAAGAGCGACTTGCTACCATTAAAGCTTTGAGGTTCTCCCAATTTTTCCCCAGTCATTTCTGACCAGTACCTATTTATTTTTGTCAAGCTTGAGGAGGATAACATATGCTTGTTCTATAACCTGCCCTTCGGGCAAGCCCATCGCTATGTTTTAACGAGCCTAGCGATAGGGAAACTTGTTCTCGTTTAAAGACAAGTTTGTCGCTATTTAATCATTTTAACGAGTCTAACGACAAGGAAAACTCGGTCCTTTTCATTTTTAGAGAGTCTGAAAAGGTACATAAAGTTAACTCCAAAATTCCTTTTTCGTCATCTAATCCCTTAAGTCCGAAAAAGTATAAAACAATACAAAAGGGATGAGTTTTCGATAATTTTAACGAGCCGAATAAAACAAGCGCTCGACCTTTTTGTGCAATAATCCCTCAGGTCCAAAAAGATTAAAATCTAGAGGAGGGATAGCTCTTCCGGTCCTTTTAACGAGCTGGAAGGCTAAAACTCGGCAAACTTTTCATATTTTACGAGTCAGATGAAAAGAGCTCAAAGAAGACTCGTCTTTTGAGGAACGAGTGATAAACAGGGATAACAGGAGATTCCAGGTACAGGTTGGAATTTTCCAATCACGGCAGTGTCACAAGGATGGCTAGGTGAAATCACTCTTCGCAGCTGTTCCTCAAAATGGGTAAACAATCATATGGAGGTGAACGATTGGCCAAATGACGGTGGAGGTGGCAGGTGCAAACACGACCAAGGCTTTTATGGCTGATAAATTTACGATCACAGCGGTTATTTTCCGGGATAGGTTCATTTTTTATTTAAAAATGAGCTTAAACTCTGGGGGAAACATTGCTCACTGCTTTTATTTATTTTTTAACGAGCATGAAGACCGCGTTAAAACTGCTCGGATCTTGCATTTATTTTTTAACGAGCATGAACTTTATGCTAAAACTGCTCGATGATAAGTTTGCATGCCCACAGCATAATAATGCAAATCGAGGTGCATGCCCCCCAAGCTTCATTGCATTCAATTCGATGATTGGGATGAAGGTTTACCTCGGGGATTTGTTTCATTTTTTAATGAGGTTGACACAAGATAGGAACTATCCTCGAAGTCTTAGATCCATTAGAAACAGAAGGTTTCATATTCCACTGTGGCCATTTCCGCCAGATTACTTGGAGGCGGTAGGGCAAAAGTACCCATTAAAGTAGGGTCTTTTAGGAAAATGACTCCGATATTTTGGAGAGGATGATTGTTTCCATGGATCATTGGAATGCTTCCTGTAATGAATGGTGGCACAACTTCTGCCGAAGTTGTCGTCGACCTGCTTGGTTGATCTCTTTCCTTGCCATTCAACAGCTGCGGATTCCCGTAATCTTTGTTCCTTGTTGAAATCAAAGCATCATTTTGTTGCTTAGAGGCTGACAACATTAGAACTTGCGACGGGAAAGCATTTCTACTATCAACCAGATTTTGACCTGGATTCGGAAATGGATCAGTTAACACAGCTGGGGTTTGTGAATTCTTTAAGAATCTTTTTAGCTCAGCTTTGTATGGACAGTCTGCTGTCCAATGATCCCTATCACATATAAAACATGGAATTTTTGGTTTTCCTTTCCTAGGAGAGTTTGAAGAATTCTTTCCAGGAGATGACTCACCCTGTTTCTTCTTCTTCTCTTTGTTTTGCTTCTTCTTGCTTCCTGGTTGATTGGTTTCTTTTCCCTTATCTACTGATACGGCATTTACTTCCGAAGCAAGAATTTCTTCTTTTGCATTTTGATCCGAATTCTTACGGGCTTTCTTTGATGAAGCCTTTATCGATTTCGCGTTTGCTGTGCCAATCACACCGTCACCGGCATGAGAGTCACTATTTGATTTAGGAGGAGGAGGAATTGAAAATTCCGGTCTAGGAGCGTTAGGTATTTTGTCATAGAGCGTGCCGGACTGAGTATAAACTAAGTCCAAATACTGTGCACGAGCAATGACTTGCTCCTCTGTTACGACTCCCCCCTTGGCCACATCTTCCGTAATAGCCGGAAGTAACGACTTTATAAACCATTCAGCTAATAGCTGATCGTGAACGTACGTTTTCACCATCCTACGACGACGACGCCACTCATGTATATGATCAGATATATGGGTGGCAGTTGTCTGCTTGAAGTTGGTTAATATTTCTGTTCCCGTTTCATACCTTATCGGTAATTGAAAATGGGTTAAGAAAGTCGTGGCTAGGGAACTAAAATTGTCGAAAGAGGCTCTTGGCAATTCAATATACCATTTAGCTGCTGGACCTGTCAATGTCCTCTAAAAAAGGCGAAGCCTTATCGAATCGTCGTTTAGGGTATTCGACGAACACCACAGATGAAAAGTCATCACGTGATTCGATGGATCTTCACCTGGATTTCCATTGAATTTAGGAATGTCAGATGGAAGTTTATGAGGAATCGCTGGCCACCAAGGGGCATAAGCAATCGGATCGTTGGTTAACCGGTGTAAATAAGGTAACTCTAAAGTTTCCACGAATGATAACTGTTGATTCAGGTTAGGCGAAGCGTAACCAGGGTACGATGGAATCGCTTGAGCAGTGGGCCTTTGCATACCAGCATAATGTAATTGATGTTGGTATGACTGATACGGTTGGTGGACTTGACCACTGTAAAGTGGTTGGTTTTGACCGTTTTGGATATACAGTTGTCCACTGTTCGCAAAGATCTGTTGCTCAAAACCTTGGTACACCTGCTGGAATTGTGGTTGTTGGCATTGCACTAGCCATGGTTGTGAAGCCATGTTCTGTTGTGCTATGCTAACTGTTGGACCGAGGTGTGGGGTAATTGTACTCGTTTGGACCTGTGTCGCCCCACCAGTTGGCGATTGTGGTTGTGACCCATGATCAAGTGGCTGTTGCATTACAACCTGAGAAATCTGAGGTTGATATGCAACAGGTATCTCTTGAACTTGTGACACTGTTACAATAGTCGGTGTGGTTGGGATGTTCGTCATAGGTACACACTGTTGCATAGAATATATAACCCTTGGTTGTTGAGGTAGCATAGGTACCCAACTACTTGATGCAATTCCAGTATAACCTGAATACTGTTGAGAACTGCCATATGGATATCCTCCCGGAGGAGGTAATGAAAGGGCATACTGCCCCCGATACGGTAGCAATCCGGAACTCAGATGGATTGTTAGTCCTTGAGGACTGGATGGCCCAAATTGACCTCCATGAGGATCAATCTGTCGAGTTTCAACGTAAGAGTTGCCGGATACTACTCCGGATGAACAAACTGGAACAGACCATACTGTCGAAATAGTCGCTTGGTGGACTCCTTCTAGCGGGTGAGAGCTAGTTGGGACAGCTGGTATGCCGGCAAACATCGTCGGAGTGACGGCAGGGGCTTCTGCTGTCGCTGTGTCATTTGACATAGTCCTAGATGATGACGGTTGTTCAGACATCTTAAGTCTATCCAATAGATTGCCTAGCAATTCTACAGGAACTTCCACTTGTGGTGGATTAACTTCTGATGAAGGAAATAGAGTGACCCCAACTCCAAAATGGGTTGGAGTACTTGCTTGCAGATCCTCTGCAATTTCCTCTATCGCAATCAAACCCGGTGGAAGAGGAAGACCGTCAGGTCCGTAAAATATTTCTGGTGCCGAAGAAGTGGTTGTTTCGACAACTACAGTCGTTTGAGGAACAAAACTCTCTGGACCAGTTACAGATGGAACTGGTTCAGTTATACAAGTATTTGCCCCCATACTAGGATCAGTATTACTGTCCTTCTGTGGCTGTTGAACTTCTTCTATAGAGGCAGGGTTTCCAGAAATGTTAGGAGTAACCGAAACCTCAGATGCAGTTGGAACACTTGTTCTAACTTTTATAGGAGATTTTGAACCAGTTAAATGAGTTCGCTTTGTCCGTATTGTTTTCGATTCCGGAGACAAAGACGGTTGACTCGTAAGCCTCCGCGAACGACGAGGTTTCAATTGACTTTCTTCCACGATTGCGGATTACTCAATCAACCAAAATATTAAAAGGGGAAATTTGTGTTTCCAAATTGAATGAATTTTATTAGACGCTTTTAGACACAACTTGCTTTTTCACTTTTTAAGAGTCGAGAAAAAGCTAAAGATGACTCTAGTCTCCTTCGATGTTTTAACGAGCCCGAAGTGACAAATGCTCGGATGGACTTTTTTAGTTATAGAGTTTGAAAAAGACCAAAAGAAACTACTCTGGAGATCTAGGCAGAGGGTGTGCCAAACCTTTCGCAAAACCACAGAATACGTTTTACGGTACGGGTGATCGATCTTCGTGAATGCTGTGTTCACTGCATTGCGATTAGTAGGGCGGCCGACACGGCTTCCTAAGGATAAAAGATATATGCCTATAGGGGTCTCCCAATATATACACGACGGTACGTGGCAGCACAAGTCCGTATTAGTGCCACCGACTCTCAGGAGGAATCACCCACCTTCTTCGAGATCGACAGTCACTACGTTTAATGACGCCGGAACACGTCTCTAGCTTAGACCTCTATGTGTTTGCGTTATGTTTCAAAGCGTTGTTAGGTTCATTCAATATATTTTAAGTTGATCTTTTTAAAGTTTTCCTTTTCAAGGTTCACCACGAGATGTATGATACAAATTCCTAAATGCAGTCTAAGATGAGAAGCAAGCTTTTTCAATCTTTTCGACTTATGAAAATCTTAACTACTGAGGGAAAAGAAAGACATCATCTTTTCACACAGATCAAAGAGCACACACTAATGCACTTTTTCCTAAATCGACAAGCAAACTTATCAAATGCAAAATGCACAATGCAGGTATTTCTTTTCTCTTTCTTAATGTTGATGTAATACAAAAAGAAAACTGTTGTATAATTTCGAATTCAATTTCAAGTGAAAGTAAACAAGCTTGTCCAAAATCAAAAGACACCTTAAGATTTACTTGTGTCGACACTAGAAATATATAAATTCAAACCATATGACGAAAGAAAAAGCTCAATCAGCTATGAACAGCAAACAAACTAACTCTTAAGATCAAAACGACACTTTATCATAGGTCTAGATCTAAGAGGTCACAGCAAGACTAGTTCACTTTCGTTATGGGAAACTTCAAATGATGTAAGAAATACACAAAGAAAAAATATAGTTTCTTTATACAACCAAGGTGGAATAGTGGCAAGGAAAGTTGGTTTCAGATAGGTACATTGACTGACAACAGGCTGCAAAAAACAAGGATGAAAACAGGGCAATAAACACCAGGGAACCCCAGTAGCACAAGGCAAAACTGGTTCAGAGCAGGTGGTACACTGTCAGTTTGACATTCAGCACAGGTAGCCCCTTCGGTACTGCGCTGAAATGCAGACTGCCTTCACAGTGCCTGCACTGAAGAGATAAACTTTCGTTTTTCTCAGTTTCCGGGTCACAGATTGCTAAAAAATTCACAGTTTTTGGCCAAATCAGAAGCTATCAATAAAGTACACACTAAGGGATGAAAAGGAGGATGAAAAGATATCACTAAGAGCTGTTCAGAGTCCTTGTGGATCAGCTCTTCAAATCATAAACTTGCTCAGAAACTGAGCTAGAGTAGCTGCCCTCTACTTTGCATTTGAAAGCTCCAAATGCAGTTCGATTCAGTACTCCCCGTGTTTATGAAATGAATAGCAAAAACACAAACAACCAACAAGATACGATCCCCAGAGGAGTCGCCAATTTGTTGTTGGGAAAAGTATCCAATACGGAATGACCCTATCCCACTCTAAGGGTGATAGTACCTCAGCAACAATCAAAGCAAAGCTATTCAAGATTACTTCTTTATGAGATGTATAAGAGGGGAGAAAGGGATCCACTAACCGATGTCTTTCGCTAATGATTGATCCAATATTCTCTCCTTGCTGGTTGTTCCTAGCTCCTTGCTCTTTCACTGGCCCAGCTACACCAAGATCCTGCAAAATGACAAGAGAGGGAAACTACAAGAAGCATACATTCATAATTGATTCAAGGATTAGAATAAATCAAATATACAAGTATAACAATACACCATTGAGACACATGCATATAGAAGAACCTCAAATGATTTATTAATGGAAGAAGTAAAGTTCAGGAAGTGATACAACCATAAGAGGCCCAATCCAGCATCACCTCCCAGCAGAAAGAAATCTCCTCTTCACCTCCTTCAAAGCAAATCACCCAATAGTTCTATATTAAAACCAACAACACTTCCTTACATTCACAAGATTCCAGCCTCCCTAGACCTCATGAGAGAGCTCTATATATAGGAGTTTTGGAGAAAGGATGAGTCAGCTTGAGGCTGGCATGAAGCTGACTAGTTTCCTCTCCCCCTTCAGTTATTCTTCAGTTCTTGAGTCCACTTGGAGGTTCTTGCTTCCACTTGGAGATCTAGACCCTCTTACTCATCACCAGTCGAATTCCCTGATCCAAGTGTCATTTTGGAAGCTTCCTGGGCATTGACACCTTGAGGAATGACTGTGCCACATGTCCCAACTCGCCCAGTGCAGGTACCCTTCTTTGCAGTTGACATTCAGCGCAGGTAGACAGTGGAGCAGTTGACATTCAGCACAAATGCTCAGTGGAGCAGTTGACATGATCCAGAATTGCCTTGTTTTTGAGTGTTTTCAGGTGGAGAACTGATATTTAGTGCTGTGGTTTGCTGACCTTGTTCCTCTAGGGGTAGGAACAACATGTTTAGGGACTTTGGATCCCTTAGATTATGGACATTTCATGCTTCATGCTGTAAGGCACAAAAATTTCTATAACACCATGGGAAGATCACCACCATCGTTCCCATCTTCCGGATTACCATGAAGATTATTCCAGCGACCTTAATCATCCTTCAATTTTTGATTTTCTATCAAATACTGTAAATACGGTGGATTCTGAGGACAATTATTATCTCGTGTCAACCTCGTTAAGAAATGAAATAAGGAGTACCGAGGATAGTTCTTTTCCTGTGTCAACCTCATTAAAAAATGAAACAACTCCCTTTCCAAATTGAGTCTTTGATTACGATCTCATAAAATCCAAATCGAGTCTTTCAAAGATCTCGAAGGTAAACCTTCATTCCAACAATTGTGTTGAATGCAATGAAGCTTGGGGGGCATGCACCTCGATTTGCATTATTATGCTGGGGGCATGCAAACTTATCACGAGCAGTGTTACCGCAGGGTTCAAGCCCGTTAAAAAATAAACCTGCCACGAGCAGTGTTACCGCGGGGTTCAAGCTCATTAAAAAATAAACCCGTCACGAGTAGTTTTTATGTGGAGTTCAAGCTCATTAAAAATTAAACATAAGCAATGAGCAAACATTCCCCCAAATTTTAAGCTCATTAAAAAATGAACCAATTTCCAGCAAATAACCATTGTGAATGCATTATCATCAACTTTTGAGCCCTGGTCGTGTTCTCATCATCACCTCCACTCCGTTTTAGCCGATCATTCACCTCCATTTGATTGTTTACCCCTTTTGAGGAATAGCTGCGAAGAGTGATCCTGTTAGCCATCCTTGTGACACTACCATGACTCGAAAATTACAAACCTTACCTGGAACCAGCTGCTACCTAAAATTATCACTCGTTCCTAAAAAACGAGTCTCCTTTAAGCTCTTTTCACCTGACTCATAAAATATGAAAAGATTTCCAAGCGATTGGCCTCTCTAGCTCGTTAAAGCGACCGAGAGTGCTATCCCTCCTGTAGATTTTAATATTTTTGGACCTAAGGGATTATTACACAAAAAGATCGAGCGCATGTTTTGTTTGGCTCGTTAAAAATACTGAAAATTCATCCCTTTCGTATTATTTTATAATTTTTCGGACTTAAGGGATTACATGATGAAAAAGGATTATTGGAGTTTACTTTACGTCCCTTTTAGACTCTCTAAAATTGAAAAGGACCGAGTTATCTTTGTCGATAAACTCGTTAAAACCGAATAGCGACAAACTTGTCCATACAGACAAGAACGAGTTTCACTGTCGCTAGGCTCATTAAAATATAGCGACGGGTTTGCCCGAAGGGAAAATTATAGAACAAGCATATGTTATCCTCCTCAAGCTTGACAAAACTAAAGAGGTACTCGTCAACAATGAATTTGGAAAAATTGGGAAGAAAACTTGAAGAAACTTTATTGGTAGTAAGTCGCTCTTGAACATGACACTTTCACTCCGCATCCGAGTCGGGTTGGGTTGTTCCGTTCACTGGTCATATCACCATTGGTCCATCACACCATCCATATTTGGGGTTAACGCTACCAATCCATGTTAGTGTCGCTGGTATGTTCAAGAGAAGTCGCTCAGAGAATTCACCCGTGTCTCATCCGCTATAATACATTCACACTCCATTCTTTCATGACCACCACCTTGAACCCTGTATCATCAGATTGTTTTCACCTCCAAAATCATTTACTCCATTCCGTGTCGTAGATGTGGGATTCATTAAGGCCCTCCTACGGCAGGTCACTTCTTGTCGACATCAGCTTATTATCCAAGAAGTCGACTTAAGAAAAACCCTTTCAGTAATTTGAAGGTTGCATGCCTCAATGGCAAGTTTCTCACTTCCGGCGACAGGTTTACATCAATGGCCTTTGACCAAAAGATTTTGCGCAGTGTTTGATGCCAAGCCCCTTACTCACACCACGCGAATTGTACTGTAGTACCTTGAGGGCCATTATTATTATCGATGATTCCTCTCGCGCCTGTTAACAACTTACATCATTGGCTGGTAATCAGGTGATGTCTTTCCATGTTCGACTCCAGAACATCTTTCACATGGATCGACTTGTACTCCGAGTGAAGATTGAACGAGTTTGAAGACCCCGGATCTAGTTTCATCCATCTGGGCTGCGATATATTTAGGAAAATAAAGACATCAAATGTACATTGTTGCTGCACAGATGATCATCTGAATCAAAGGATGATAACTCTATTAGAATCATCAGTCTCCCGCACAGACGGTTGTCTGTCTTATGTACATGAAAATGAATTTATAAAGCTGAGCATGGGAATGCCCGCCTCAGCTAGATCATGAAAAATATTATGAAGATAATATATTGTATTGTATCTTATTACAGGTCACCTTCCAGCTCGAAAAAAATTCGGATCCTGATGATAAAGAATTTCACCCGACATCGAAAGATTAACAACCTCATGCTTTAGGGGGCAACTGTTATAGAAATTTTTGGGCACTGCAACCCCAATCAAACATGTCCATAAACCAAGGGCTCCTAAGTCCCTAAAAGAGTTGTTCCATACCCTAAAGGAATAAGGTCAGCTGATTACATCATCTCCCAGAAGTTCTCCACAGGAAACTACTCAGAACTGGTCAAAACTGGACCATCTCACCTGCTCCATGGTCAAAGTGCGATGCATCCCACCTAATGCACACGAGAGGTGCAATGCATACTGAAAAGCCCATCTATGGGGTGCGATGGGCAAGAGTGGACAAATGGCAGAGACAGTTTGCGAGGTGGATGATTATGGAATCTTCCAGAAACTTCTCCTATGACACTTGCCTCTCTGAATTCACCTAGGGATGAGTAAGAGATCATTAATCTCCAAGTGGAATCAAAAAATATCAGAGAGAGGACACTAATCAAAATCCCAGAAGCTGACTCACCCCCCTGAAATCATCTATATATGGATCCTTCATTCCAGAAGTTAGAGGCTGGAATTTTGTATCTTGTAAGGAAGTGTTGTTGGTTTCTTGTTGGAATATCGTAGTGTTGGGTGATCTAAGCTTTTCATGAGGTGAAAGAGGGGCTTTCATGCTGGAGGATGACGCTGGGTCAAAACAATTGGTTGTAATCCTCTTTGATAATTCTTGATATTAATAAAGCTATTCAAGTTTTCCTCCACATTCCTGTATGTTTGATGATATATGCATTTGTGTGGTCAATATACATCTGGTCCTATATTGTTTATGATTTTTAGATCTTTGTTCTTTGATAGTATTATGCTGCTTTGATTCCACAGTGTTGGCATTATGTTTTCTGGTATGACTGTATGTTATAGATGTTGTACTTGATGGCAACTCCAGTGGTAAGGCTCTCAGTTTGATGAAAATTAAGAAGGACGCAGGCAATCGGTTCAGAAAGTGCACCCCCGCAGGTATACCATGCAGAAACCGCGTCCAGGGACGCCGGCCGGCCGTTCAGGGAGTGCGTCCACCCAGTGCACACATTTCAAGGCAGAGAAAAGCACGTGGGGGTTTCTTGTGTGGTATCTAGCCGACGGTTTTGTGTTTCTATGGTGTCGGCTCGTGGTATTGTTCCATGTTTTGGGGAGAAGCTTGCCTATATAAAGCAAAGGAGTTCATTTGGATTGTGCAATTGTCTTGGGTTGAATATCTTATTTGGTGAGATCTAGTCCAGATCTAAAAGGCGAATCTTCTAATGGACTGTGATCTCTATGGCGCATGAACAGATCGATAGATCTGACTGTTTGGGTTTGTTCTGAAGTCTTCATATCATTTATATCTGAAGGGTCACAGGTTCAGTGAAGGGAAAGTGCGCCGAGACGCAGTACAGTAGAGAGAGACCTGCGTGGGGACTCAGGGTGATCAAGGTTCAGGTGCGTCTCTGAAGCAGAAGGACGTGGCGCGATAGTGTTTTCAGGTGCGTCTCTGTAGCGAAAGACGCGGCGCGATAGTATCCTTGGGTGCGTCCCTGAAGCAACAGAACGCAGAGCAGTCAAAGGAACAGTGCGTGGGCACGCAGCGAAGCAGAAGGATATCTGCGGGTGGATGCAGAGTAGCAGAAGGTTAACAGCGTCTGGTCGCAGGCCACAGAAAGGAAAACTGCGTCTATGTTTTAAGATGTTCTGTTGATTGAATTTCTCTATTGATAAGGTGTTCTGGGTTAGTTCTGTTGTTGCTGATCTGATATCTGTAGTGATCTATATCTGTTATGTACTTGTTGATCATCTGATGCTTTATGAAAAGAAGTAGGGGGTTGTAGCTCCCTTCCAGGAGTAGACTGGAAAACAAGAGAGAGAGAGAGTTGCAGCTCTCTGCAGGTTGCAGCCTGCGTACTGGTAAAGGACTGCACCAGTACAGAATCATTGTAAAAGAAGTTTCTAAATTGAAAGAAGATAGAGACATATTGCAGCAGGTGGTTTTCACCCACATTGGGTTTCCACCTTACATCTTGTGTTCTTTGGTGTGACTATCTGTTTTTCATGCTCATTATTTTATGGTACTGACATGCTAAAATAATTCAAAGATCAAATAAGGAAGATTTATTAAATTGCTAGATAATACTAATTCACCCCCCCTCTCAGTATTATTTCCAACAATTGGTATCAGAGCAGGTCCTTCAGAGAAGCTTGATCGCTTGAAGGTAGATCGTTCATCATGAGCAACTACGAGAGAGAAGCATCAATCAGGCCACCGATCTTTGATGGGACAAACTTCAATTATTGGAAGGTAAGAGTTACTGCATATCTTCAATCTCTTGGTACAGAAGTTTGGGACATTGTAGAAAAAGGCTATGCTTTTCCTTCAGCTACTCCTACAGATCCAGCTAAGAAAAAGAAGTATGAAACAAATTCAAAAGCAGTCAGTACTCTATTAGGAAGTATATCCCAAACAGAATTCATGAAGGTCATGCACTTCAAATCAGCAAAAGAGATATGGGACAAAATGATCACTAGCTATGAAGGAGATGAACAGGTAAAACAAGCTAAACTTCAAACTCTTAGGATTCAATATGAGACTCTCAAGATGTATAATGATGAAAGTGTGGCTAATTATTTTCTTCGGGTAGATGAAATTGTTAATTGTATGAAAAATTTGGGTGAAGAAATAAAAGAGACTATAGTAGTTCAAAAGATTCTAAGATCATTATCCCCCAAGTTTGAATCTAAAGTATCTGCAATAGAAGAAAAGGAAAATCTCCGTGTTCTCACTATGTCTCAGCTACATGGAATTCTAACTGCTTATGAAATGAGAAAGGGAGGTCCATCAGACAGAAGGGAAGCTGCTTTTAAGGCATCAGGCAAAGAAGATTACTATGAAGCAAGCCATGTTCCAGAAGAAGAGGAAGAAGAATCAAATTTTGTCAGAAATCTTCAAAGGGGTTCTGGAAGGTTCAGAGGTAAGATACCTTTCAAATGCTTTTCTTGTGGAAGAGTAGGTCATTATGCTGCAAAATGTCCTTATAAGGATAAAGGAAAAGAACCTGCTAGATGGAACAAGAAACAAAGTGCAAATAAGAAAAGCTACTACACCCATGAAGATAGTGATGGCTTATCAAACAGTGATGAAGATGAACAAGGTAATAAATATAAGCTGTTAATGGAATTTGAAGATGATGATTATGAGGATGCTGTAGATGTGGATAATCTCTATGATGAAATTACTAGACTCAAGAGATGCATAGAAGAAAAGAATGTGATCATTGATACTTTGCAATTTCAAATTGATGAAAAGGAAAAACATCTTGAAAAACTAGAAGGTGAAATTGTTGGTCTCAGAAAAGAAATTGAGAAAACAAAAGCTATTAATCTTAAGTTTGTCAAAGGATCTGAAACTTTGGATGAGATTATCAATGTGCAGCGGTCTCCTCTAAACAAGACAGGTTTGGGCTATAATGGAGAAACCTCTCAAGCATCCACCTCAAAAAGTTATCTTGATGCAGCAAGAAGAAATGAGCAGAAGAACAATGAAGATAATCAGGTAAAGCAGGGACGAATTACAAACAGAAACTATCAGGGACAATCCATCTTAAGGGTGAACAAAAGCTACAACCAGCCACAGGTAAAATCTTCTCAGTTTGGTTCAAGAATAGATGAAAATAGAAATTACAATCAGTTGGCTGGTAGATTCAATAACCGCAGAAGCTTCTTCAATGGACAATGCTTTTCTTGCCATAACTTTGGTCACAAAGCAGCTCAATGTGTTGCATATAAAACAATCATGACTAGGGAAGCTCAAAAACAAAGAAGTATGGCAGGGATTACAAAAAGGACCTATAACAACTTTTCGGTTCTTGAAAATGAAGTTGAATGTTCTATTTGCAATAATTTTGGTCATGAAGACTCTGAATGCAGGAGCAGGTTTCAGGAGAAAAAGGAACAAGCCACAAGCACCAAAACATGGAGAATAAAGGAACCTCAAACAGAAAGATGTGGGATAGCATTTTATGCAGAAGGACAGGAAAATCTATGGTACATTGACAGTGGATGTTCGAAACATATGACAGGTGATAAAGAAAAACTTGAATCTTATTCTACTTTAGAAAAGGGAAAGAAAGTTTCTTTTGGAAATGATACTCCTGCAACTATAAAAGGAAAAGGTATTGCTCCTTTAAAAGAAAAGGTCAAGGCTGGAAATGTTTTGTATGTTGATGGATTGAAGCATAATCTACTAAGTGTCAGCCAGATGTGTGATCAAAAAACCGAGGTTATTTTCAGATCGAATGGATGTCTTGTTCGTGATCTTGATACAGGTAAAACAGTACTCAAAGGCAAAAGAACTCCAAATAATCTGTACATATTTGAAGAAGGACAACAACAATGCTATGTTAGCAAGGATGAAGAGCACTGGTTATGGCATCGAAGGTTGGGACATCTAAGCTTCTCACAAATAAGGAAAGCATGCAAATATCAGGCAGTTCGCGATCTTCCAGATATCAAAATTCCTGACAACACCATATGCAGATCATGTCAGTTTGGAAAACAAACCAGGACTAACTTTCCAGAGAAAGAGGGATCAGCTAGCATGCCTCTTGAGCTAGTACATACAGATACATGTGGCCCATTCAGGAAAAGAACACCTAGAGGAGAGGAATACTTGATATTATTTATTGACGATTTCTCCAGGTTTGTCTGGTTAGGACTTATGAAGCACAAAGATGAAGCATTCGAAAAATTCAAGACCTTCAAAGCCTTGGTTGAAAATGAATCAGGTCACAAAATTAAGTGCCTCAGATCTGACAGAGGTGGGGAATTTACTTCAAATGAATTTTTCGATTTCTGTGATGAACATGGGATAAGGAGAGAATTCTCTACAGCTAGAACTCCTCAGCAAAATGGAGTTGTTGAAAGAATGAACAGAACAATCCAACAAATGGCTCGTGCTATGCTTGATGAATCAGGAACTCCCGCAACTTTCTGGGGTGAAGCTGCACATGCTGCGGTTATTATTCTCAACAAGACAAATGTCCGGGTGAACAGCACTCAAACTCCTCATGAGCTCTGGAGTGGTAAAATCCTTCGGTAAAGCACTTCAAAATCTTTGGGAGCAAATGCTATATCAAGAATACTGATGAGCAGCTTGGCAAACTTGAACCTAGAGCAGATGAAGGCATTCTTCTTGGCTATTCTCCACACAGCAAAGCATACAAATGCTACAATAAAAGACTTGGCAGAATTGTTGACAGCATTGATGTAGTGGTTGATGAGAAGGGATATATTCCTAGGCAAGTACATCATGAAGATATAGAAGAAGATGAAGGCTACCCTCAAAGACAGAATAATGAAGAAGAAGAACCCCAAGGAGAACTTCAAGGAGAACCAGAGGAGCAGACAAGAATAGAAGAGAAAACTCCATCCAGATATGTTCAGAAGAATCATCCAGAATCTCAGATTGTGGGGCAGAAAGAAGCAGGTGTACAAACAAGAAGAACAGTTGCAGAAGCCTCAAGCTATTTGGCATTACTCTCCTCTACTGAACCACAAAATGTGAAAGAAGCATGCAAAGATGAATGTTGGGTGAAAGCAATGGATGAAGAACTTGAGCAAATCGAAAAGAACAACACTTGGGAGCTGGTTCCTAGACCAAAGGATAAGAATGTTATCGGAACAAAATGGGTCTTCAAAAATAAATTGAATGAAAATGGAGAAGTAATTAGAAACAAAGCCAGACTTGTTTGTAAAGGGTATGCGCAGCAAGAAGGAATAGACTTTGAAGAAACTTTTGCTCCTGTTGCAAGACTTGAGGCCATCCGAATGTTCCTTGCTCTCTCAAGTTTTCAAAACTTCAAAGTATTTCAAATGGACGTGAAATCAGCCTTTCTGAATGGAGACTTGGAAGAAGAAGTGTACATTGAACAGCCAGATGGGTTCATTCTTGGAAATGATCCAAATCTTGTATGCCGATTGAAAAAGGCTCTCTATGGTCTCAAACAAGCTCCAAGGGCTTGGTACTACCGGTTGGACAAATATCTTCATCAACAAGGTTTCTCAAAAGGTTCAGCAGATAGCAATCTGTATATAAAAGTTGAAAATGACAAATTGCTAATACTTGTTGTGTATGTAGATGACATTATTTTTGGCAGCAATGAAGAAGCTATGAGTCAAAGCTTTGCCTCGGTCATGCAGAAAGAATTTGAAATGTCCTTGCTAGGAGAACTGACATATTTCCTTGGTTTGCAAATCCAACAAAAGGAAGGAGGAATCTTTTTATCTCAAACCAAGTATCTCAAGCAGATTTTGAAGAAATATGGCATGGAAGATGCAAAACCTGTATGTACACCCATGGTCACAGGATGTAGTCTCAGTGAAAATGATGAATCTGCAGCAGTACATCAACCAACCTACAGATCTATGATTGGAAGTTTACTATATTTGACAGGTACCCGACTAGACATCATGCATGCAGTTGGAATAGTTGGAAGATTTCAGGCAAATCCGAAGGAGACTCATCTTTAGGCAGTAAGGAGAATTTTCAAATATCTTCAAGGGACTCAAAATTATGGCTTATGGTATCCTAGAGATACAGATCTTACTCTTCATGCTTATACAGATGAAGATTTGGTCGGAAGCGTGGATGACAGGAAAAGCACAAGTGGTGGTGCGTTCTTTATGGGTTCCAGACTGGTATCTTGGTTCAGCAAGAAACAGAGTTCGATTGCCTTGTCTACAGCTGAAGCGGAATATGTTGCTGCTGCATCTTGTTGCACTCACTCCTTTGGATGATGCAGACTTTGCAGGATTTTCAAATCACTTGTACACCACCTATCCCCATTTTATGTGATAACACAAGTGCAATCAGCATCTCAAAGAATCCAGTCATGCATTCAAAAACCAAGCACATACCAATCAAGTACCATTTTCTCCGGGAACAAGTGCTTGAACAGAAAGTCAAGTTGGAGTATGTTCCTTCCAAGGAACAAGTTGCTGATATTCTTACCAAACCATTGCCCAGGGACACGTTTGAATACCTCAGGCAAAAGCTGGGGGTTGTTGATGCATCATCTTGTTGAACCTCTTCGTATTGGTGGTACAGGCTCAGGGGGAGCACATAATGCATTGTTGGCAATATGGAGAAGGAGATCTTGGAAATAGCTGCAATATGTCTCTATCTCTTTCATGGTGGTGCGTTGCTACAGATCCGGTTCATATTCAGGGGGAGCATGCGCTTAGGGGGAGCATACCCTTTGCTCTTGATGTCAAATGGGGAGAATGAAGCTGAGGTATTGTGAGGTTGCCATCAAGTCCAAAGGGGGAGATTGTTGGCATTATGTTTTCTGGTATGACTGTATGTTACAGATGTTATACTTGATGGCAACTCCAGTGGTAAGGCTCTCAGTTTGATGAAAATTAAGAAGGATGCAGGCAATCGGTTCAGAAAGTGCGCCCCCGCAGGTATACCATGCAGAAACCGTGTCCAGGGACGCCGGCCGGCCGTTCAGGGAGTGCGTCCACCCAGTGCACACATTTCAAGGCAGAGAAAAGCACGTGGGGGTTTCTTGTGTGGTATCTAGCTGACGGTTTTGTGTTTCTATGGTGTCGGCTCGTGGTATTGTTCCATGTTTTGGGGAGAAGCTTGCCTATATAAAGCAAAGGAGTTCATTTGGATTGTGCAATTGTCTTGGGTTGAATATCTTATTTGGTGAGATCTATTCCAGATCTAAAAGGCGAATCTTCTAATGGACTGTGATCTCTATGGCGCATGAACAGATCGATAGATCTAACTGTTTGGGTTTGTTCTGAAGTCTTTATATCATTTATATCTGAAGGGTCGCAGGTTCAGTGAAGGGAAAGTGCGCCGGGACGCAGGTACTGTAAAGGGCAAGTGCGCCGAGACGCAGTACAATAGAGAGAGACCTCCGTGGGGACGCAGGGCGATCAAGGTTCAGGTGTGTCTCTGAAGCAGAAGGACGCGGCGCGATAGTGTTTTCAGGTGCGTCTCTGTAGCGAAAGACGCGGCGCGAGAGTATCCTTGTGTGCGTCCCTGAAGCAACAGAACGCAGAGCAGTCAAAGGAACAGTGCGTGGGCACGCAGCGAAGCAGAAGGATATCTGCGGGTGGACGCAGAGTAGGAGAAGGTTAAGAGCGTCTGGTCGCAGGCCACAGAAAGGAAAACTGCGTCTCTGTTTTAAGATGTTCTGTTGATTGAATTTCTCTATTGATAAGGTGTTCTGGGTTAGTTCTGTTGTTGCTGATCTGATATCTGTAGTGATCTATATCTGTTATGTACTTGTTGATCATCTGATGCTTTATGAAAGAAAGTAGGGGGTTGTAGCTCCCTTCCAGGAGTAGACTGGAAAACAAGAGAGAGAGAGAGAGAGTTGCAGCTCTCTGCAGGTTGCAGCCTGCGTACTGGTAAAGGACTGCACCAGTACAGAATCATTGTAAAAGAAGTTTCTAAATTGAAAGAAGATAGAGACATATTGCAGCAGGTGGTTTTCACCCACATTGGGTTTCCACCTTACATCTTGTGTTCTTTGGTGTGACTATCTGTTTTTCATGCTCATTATTTTATGGTACTGACATGCTAAAATAATTCAAAGATCAAATAAGGAAGATTTATTAAATTGCTAGATAATACTAATTCACCCCCCCTCTCAGTATTATTTCCAACAATTGGTATCAGAGCAGGTCCTTCAGAGAAGCTTGATCGCTTGAAGGTAGATCGTTCATCATGAGCAACTACGAGAGAGAAGCATCAATCAGGCCACCGATCTTTGATGGGACAAACTTCAATTATTGGAAGGTAAGAGTTACTTCATATCTTCAATCTCTTGGTACAGAAGTTTGGGACATTGTAGAAACAGGCTATGCTTTTCCTTCAGCTACTCCTACAGATCCAGCTGAGAAAAAGAAGTATGAAACAAATGCAAAAGCAGTCAATACTCTATTAGGAAGTATATCCCAAACAGAATTCATGAAGGTCATGCACTTCAAATCAGCAAAAGAGATATGGGACAAAATGATCACTAGCTATGAAGGAGATGAACAGGTAAAACAAGCTAAACTTCAAACTCTTAGGATTCAATATGAGACTCTCAAGATGTATAATGATGAAACTGTGGCTAATTATTTTCTTCGGGTAGATGAAATTGTTAATTGTATGAAAAATTTGGGTGAAGAAATAAAAGAGACTATAGTAGTTCAAAAGATTCTAAGATCATTATCCCCCAAGTTTGAATCTAAAGTATCTGCAATAGAAGAAAAGGAAAATCTCCGTGTTCTCACTATGTCTCAGCTACATGGAATTCTAACTGCTTATGAAATGAGAAAGGGAGGTCCATCAGACAGAAGGGAAGCTGCTTTTAAGGCATCAGGCAAAGAAGATTACTATGAAGCAAGCCATGCTCCAGAAGAAGAGGAAGAAGAATCAAATTTTGTCAGAAGTCTTCAAAGGGGTTCTGGAAGGTTCAGAGGTAAGCTACCTTTCAAATGCTTTTCTTGTGGAAGAGTAGGTCATTATGATGCAAAATGTCCTTATAAGGATAAAGGAAAAGAACCTGCTAGATGGAACAAGAAACAAAGTGCAAATAAGAAAAGCTACTACACCCATGAAGATAGTGATGGCTTATCAAACAGTGATGAAGATGAACAAGGTAATAAATATAAGCTGTTAATGGCATTTGAAGATGATGATTAAGAGGATGCTGTAGATGTGGATAATCTCTATGATGAAATTACTAGACTCAAGAGATGCATAGAAGAAAAGAATGTGATCATTGATGTTGTGGGGAAAAGTATCCGATGCGGATGACCCTAACCCTTTCTAGATGTGACAGTATCTAGCAACAACTGAATGATAAAGTTTTCATGTTCTTCTTTATGAGTATACAGACAGAATGGAAAGAGGGTCAACCAACCTGGTGTCTTGCGCTTGATTGATCCTTATCCTTCTTCCTTTGTATCCAGCTCCCAGCTCTTTTGCTCTCCAAGCCGATCCAGCTACATACAAGACCTGCACAACAAGAGAGAGCAAACTAACAGATACAAGCACTCATAATCAAAGCATGGATTAGATTGCATCAAATACACATGTAAACACAAAGCATCTATGTAAAACAAGTGAATAGGAGAACATGCAAACTTTATTGATAGAAAGTAACAGGGTTCCAGAGGAAGTTACAACCAATGATGTTGGCTCCAATCCAGCAGCACCTCCTCGGCAGCAAGAACTCTCTTCTTGACCTCTAGTAAAACAATCACCCAAATAATCCTGGCGGTATACCAACAGCACCTCCTTGCTTATACAAAATTTCAGCCTCTAGAGCTCTCATAGAAGGGCTCTATATATAGGAGAGAAGAGGAACAGATGAGTCAGCTTGAGACTGACATGAAGCTGCCTTGTGTCCTCTCCCTCTTCAGTTAATCTTCAGTTCCTGTGTCCACTTGGAGATCCTTGGTTACACATGGTGATCAAGTACCTCTTACTCATCACAGGGCGAATCTCATGACCCAAGTGTCAGTTTGGAAGCTTCCTGGGCAATTGACACCTTGCAGGATGACTGTGCCACTTGGCCAATCTCGCCCAGCGCAGGTAGCCTTCATAGTTTTTGACTTCCAGCGCAGGTACAGAGTGGGACAGTTGCAATACAGCGCAGAAGCTCAGTTTAGCAGCTGACATGATCCAAAATAAGCCTGTTCTGAAGTTTTTTCAGGTGGGGAACTGATTGGAAGTGCTGTTGATTGATGACCTTGTTCTTTTAGGGGTAAGAACAACATGTTTAGGGACTGAGGATCCCTGTAATTATCGACATTCCTTGCTCCTTGACGCGAGGCACAAAAATGTCTATAACAGTTGCCCCCTAAAGTATGAGGCCGTTACTCGGGTGAAATGCTTTAGCTAGAGGGTCCGAAGTTCGTTCCAGTACCGGAGGAGAGTGCCCTGTAATACAATACAATACAATACATTATCTTTCATTCAATTTCATGGTCTGGCTGAGGCGGGCATTCCCATGCTCAGCTTTTATAAATACATTTTGATACATATGACAGATGATCGTCTGTGGCCAGACTGATAATCTTCTGCTGAAATTATCATCCTTTGATAGGATGATCATCTGCTGCAATGATGTACATGGCAAATGTTTTTATATTTCCTGAATATATATCGCAGCCCGGATGGATGAAACTAGATCCGGGGTCTTCAAACTCGTTCGATCTTCACTCTAAGTACAAGTTGATCCATGTGAGAATTGCGTCGAAGTCGAACATGGAAAGACATCGCTTGATTACCGGTCAATAATGAAAACCGTTAACAAGCGCGAGAGGAATCACCAATAATGACAATGACCCTCAAGGTACTGCAGTACAATTCACGTGGCGTGAATAAAGGACTTGGCGTCGAACGCCACGCAAAATCTTCTGGTCGAAGGTCATTGAGGTATACCTGTCGCCGGAAGTGAGAAACTTGCCATTGAGGCATGCAAGCTTCAAAGTACTGATGGGGGTGTTCCTAGACCAACTTCTTGGATAATGAGCTGATGTCGACAAGAAGCGATCCGTCAAAGGAGGGCCTTGATGAATCCCACATCAATGACACGGAACGGAGCTAATGATTTAGTGGAGGTGGAAACAAACTGTGATATATGAATCAGGGTGGCGATCATGAAAATGGATGAAGGATGATGTATGGTAGTGGATGGGACACGGTTGACACTTTCTGAATGACCCCTCTTGAACATATAACGACACTGATGCGATGGATCGGTAGCATTACCCCAAATGGATGGTGTGGCGAGGACCATGGTGACGAGACCGGTGAATGAGACAACCCAACCCGATGTGATACGGAGGAAAAGTGTCATGTTCAAAAGTGACTTGCTACCTCTAAACTTTGATGTTCTCCCAATTTTTCCCCAGTCATTTCTGACCAGTACCTCTTTATTTTTGTCAAGCTTGAGGAGGATAACATATGCTTGTTCTATAACCTGCCCTTCGGGCAAGCCCATCGCTAAGATTTAACGAGCCTAGCGATAGGGAAACTCGTTCTCGTCTAAAGACAAGTTTGTCGCTATTTAATCATTTTAACGAGTCTAACGACAAGGAAAACTCAGTCCTTTTCATTTTTAGAGAGTCTAAAAAGGTACGGAAAGTCAACTCCATAATTCCTTTTTCGTCAGCTAATCCCTTAAGTCCGAAAAAGTATAAAACAATACAGAAGGGATGGCTGTTCGGTACTTTTAACGAGCTGAATCAGGCAAGCGCTCGATCCTTTTGTGCAATAATCCCTCGAGTCCAAAAAGATTAAAATTTAGAGGAGGGATAGCGTTCCGGTCATTTAACGAGCTGGAAGGCCAAAACTCGGCAAACTTTTCATATTTTACGAGTCAGTGAAAAGAGCTCAAAGAAGACTCGTCTTTCGAGGAACGAGTGATAAACAGGGATAGCAGCAGCTTCCAGGTACAGGTTGGAATTTTCCAATCACGGCAGTGTCACAAGGATGGCTAGGTGAGATCACTCTTCGCAGATGTTCCTCAAAATGGGTAAACACACAAATGGAAGTGAATGATCGGCCAAATGAAAAGTGGAGGTGACGGTGCACAAACACGACCAAGGCTTTTATGGCTGATGAATTTACGATCTCAAAAGGTTATTTACCGGGAAGGGTTCATTTTTTAATGAGCTTGAATGCGCCAAAACACTGCTCAACCTTATGTTTATTTTTTAACGAGCATGAACTATGTGCTAAAACTGCTCGGATATTTTGCATGCCCCCAGCATCATAATAACGCATGTCAAAGGAGGGTGCCCCCCAAGCTTCATTGCATTCAACTTGGTTATTGGAATGAAGGCTTACCTTTGAATTTTGAAAAGGGGATTTGTTTCATTTTTTAATGAGGTTGACATAATAGAAGAACTATCCTCATGACTCCTTGTTTCATTTTTTAACGAGGTTGACACGAGATAAGAACCGTCCTCGGATCTTCATTTTTTAACGAGGTTGACCTGAGATAGGAACTATCCTCGGAGCCGACAAAATATCTAGGAATCTTCTGAATCCAACCAGAAGATTGGATTAGATTTCATTTTGTAGGTTTCCACTGTGGCCACTTCCGCTAGATTACTTGGAGGCGGTAGGGCGAAAGTACCCATTAAGGCAGGGTCTTTTAGGAAACCTACTCCGATATTTTGGAAAAAATGATTCCTTGCATGGATCATTGGAATGCTTCCTGTAACTTGTGAACTGTTGGGGAGAAAAGTTTGTTGGTCGACGATTGTAATTCCTTCTTGGGAGGGAAATGCAATCCTCCTGAAATAGGTCGACACAACTGCGGCCATGGCATAGATCCAGGGCCTTCCTAGTAGGATGTTGTAATCGAGGTTTCCATCAATTACTTCAACATCAATCCCTACTGTTTTGCCCCCCAGTTCAACTTGCAAGTTATTTAAAATCCCGTATGGAGTGTATGATCGTCCATCAAATGCTTTTAACGTCGTTGACGATTTCGACAAGGGTGGTGAGCCTAATTCTTTCCAGCAACTCATCGACATAATACATGTAGATGCCCCCTCATCAATAATTGTTCGATGAACAGTTTTGTTGAGGGCTTTCACTTGAATAAGGAAAGCTAGTTGAGCTGGTAATTGCGGGTCATATCCCTTATGATCAAAGGCCACAAGATTGGAATCCATTTGGCCAATTCCACCTATTGCTGATAATAAATCTTGCTTTTGGGAGGGGCAATTTTGTGGTACTTCAAGTGTCGACATAGTGGACGGCGATTGGGCCAGGTCCTTTACTATATTATAATTCTGTGCTCCTTTGGCACGAGGATTAAATGTTGATTTTTGTACTACTCCCTTTGGCGACTTTATCATTGGCTCAGGAGCGATGGGTGGCACAACTTCGTTCAAAGTTGTTGTTGAACTACTAGGTCGTTCAGTAACCTTGTTGTTCGACAGTTTTGGATTCTTGTAATCTTTACTCCTTGTCAAAGCATTATTCTGTTGCTTCGAGGTAGACAACATAAGCACTTGGGATGTGGAAGCATTTTGATTAGCAACCATATTTTGACCTGGATTAGGAAACGGATCAGTCAATACTGCTGGGTTTTTTGAACTCTTGAAGAGTTTCTTAACTTCAGCTATATGTGGACAATCTTTTGTCCAATGATCCTCATCGCATATATGACACCCTGTCGGGGGTTTCCTTTTTCTTCCTGTCTTTTTCTTCTTGCCCCCTGGTTGCTTCAGTTGTTTGCCCTTGTCGGTCGACATGGCATTTACTTCTGAGGCAAGAAGTCGCTCATTTGCATTTTGACTAGAATTTTTGTGTTTGCCAGTCACGCCATTACTGGTGTGAGAGTTAGTATTCGATCCAGGAGGGGGAGGAATTGAAAATTCAGGTCTAGGAGCGTCAGGTATTTTGTCGTAGAGCATGCCCGACTGAGTATATACTAAGTCTAAATATTGAGCACGAGCAATGACTTGCTCCTCTGTTACGACTCCTCCCTTGGCCACATCTTCCGTTATAGCCGGAAGTAAAGACTTTATAAACCATTCAGCTAACAGCTGATCGGGAACGTAAGTTTTCACCATCCTACGATGACGTCGCCACTCATGTATATGATCAGATATGTGAGTGGCCGTTGTCTGTTTGAAGTTGGTAAGGAGTTTTGTCCCTGTTTCATACCTTATCGGTAATTGAAAATGGGTTAAGAAAGTCGTGGCTAAGGAGCTGAAATTGTCGAAAGAGGCTCTCGGCAACTCAATGTACCATTTAGCCGCTGGACCTGTCAACGTCCTCTGGAAGAGGCGAAGCCTTATCGAATCATCATTCAGGGTGTTTGATGAACACCATAGATGGAATGTCATCACATGATTCGACGGATCTTCACCCGGATTTCCATTAAATTTAGGAATATCTGACGGAAGTTTATGTGGAATCGCTGGCCACCAAGGGGCATAAGCAATTGGATCATTCGTCAGCCGGTTTAGATCTGGTAGTTCTAGAGTTGCTACAAAGGGCAACTATTGATTCAGGTTAGGCGAAGCATATCCAGGATAAGATGGTATCGCCTGAGCAATGGGTCTTTGCAGACCAGCATTATGCTGACAACTTTGACAAGGTTGATGGGCGTAACCATTATAGTATGGTTGCCCATTACTTACAAAGACTTGTTGCTCAGGTCCTTGATATGATTGCTGGAAAGGCGGTTGTTGAGATTGAAGCAGCTCTGGTTGTTGGACCATTTGCTGTTGACCAATACTGGATGATTGACCAGGATGAGGAGTCACAGTACTTGTTTGGGCCTGAGTCGCTCCAGATAAGGAGGCACTACCCTGAGATTGTGATTGAGTCGCTGAGCCAAGAGGTTGTTGTATTACAACAGGTGGCACTCGTACTTGCGACACATTCGCCATATCAGGTATAGTAGCAACATTCGACACAGGGTGGACTGGTTGCATAGAATATACAACTCCTGGTTGTTGAGGCAGTATTGGTACCCAACTGCTGGATGTAATTCCAGTTTGACCTGAACTTTGTTGTGAACTCACGGATGGGCATCCTCCCGAAGGAGGTAATGAAAAGGCATACTGCCCCCCATATGGTATCAATCCGGAACTCAAGGGGATCGATTGCCCAGGTTGACCTCTAAATGGATCAATTTGGCGAGTTTCAACATAAGAAATACCAGATGATAATCCGGACGACGAAATAGGAACTAACCATGTCATCGTCCCTGATGGGACTCCGGCTTGTTGTTGATAACTTGCCGGGACAGATGGCATACCAACGAACATCGTTGGAGTAGCAGTAGGAGCCTCTGCTGCTGCTGTGTCGGACGACACAGTCCTAGATGTCGATGGTTGTTCAGACATATCTAGTCTATCTAAAAGATTTTTAGCGTTTTTACAGGAACTTCCACTTGTGGTGGACTAACTTCGAAGATCAACGAGGGAAGGGTGATGATTATTCCGTTTAAAATAAATTTTATTAACGACGCTTTTAGACACAAACTTGCTTTTTCATGTTTTAAGAGTCGAGAAAAAGCTAAAGATGACTCTAGTCGCCTTCGATGTATTAACGAGCCCGAAGTGACAAATGCTCGGTTGGACTTTTTCAGTTATAGAGTTTGAAAAAGGCCAAAAGAAACTGCTCTGGAGATCTAGGCAGAGGGTGTGCCAAACCTTTCGCGAAACCACAGAATACGTTTTACGGTACGGGTGGTCGATCTTCGTGAATGCTGTGTTCACTGCATTGCGATCAGTAGGGCGGCCGACACGGTTTCCTAAGGATAAAGGATAAAAGCCTATAGGGGTCTCCCAATATACGCGACGGTACGCGGGAGCACAAGTCCGTGTTAGTGCCGCCGACTCTCAGGAGGAATCACCCACCTTCGTAGAGATCGACAGTCACTATGTTTAACGACGCCGGAACACGTCTCTACCTAGACCTCTAGATGTTTGTGTTAAATTCCAAAGCGTTGTTATGTAAATTGAGTTTATTTTAATGTTGATCTTTCTTAACAGTTTGTCTTTCAGGATCACCACGAGATGTATATGTACAAATTCCTAAATGCAGCTAAAATGATAAGCAGGCTTTCACTATCTTTTTAACTTTGAAAATCCTAGCTACAGAAGGGAGAGAAAAACAATATCTTTCCAAACAGAGCACAAAGCACAAACTAATGCACTTTCTCCTAGATCAGACACCCAAACTTATCAAAAATGCAAATGCAAGATGCATGTATTTCTTTTCGTTATCCTTAATGTTGATGCTTAACAAAAGGAAACTGTTGTATGACTTTCGAATTCAATCTAAAGCATAAACAAACAAGTATTGTCTAAATGAAAAGACGCTTTACAGGTACTTGTTTTATACTTAAAAATATATGAATTCAAACCATAAAGTGAAAACAAACCAATCCAAAACAGCTATGAACAGCAATAACACTAACTCATAAGATCGCAATCTAAGAGGTCAAGGCTGTAGGTTTGCTTTTCACTATGGGAAATTGTAACTGAAACAAGAAATACTGAAAGAAAGTTTACAATTTCATCATACAACTGAGGCGAAATGAAGTCAAGGAGATGAGGTATACAACAAATACATTAACCAGCAATCAATCAGTCAAAAACAAGTGCAAACAGGGCCAAGACACAGAGGAAGAGTTAAGCTAGCCTAAGGCCAACTGGACCAGCGCAGGTACTGCACTGTCAGTTTCACTCTCAGCGCAGTTCCCGAAGGGGCTACCTGCGCTGTAATGCAGACTGCCTGTGGACAGCCTGCACTGACTTACGAGAGTTACGTCTGCTAACAATTCCGGGTCATAAAATGCTAAAAAATGTACTGTTTTGACTGAAACAAAATGCTATGGGTTAAGTACAGGTAGAGGGATGATCAAGAGGACTAAGATCTATCACAAAGAGTAAAGATCTACCTGTAGATTAGCTCTTTAAATCTTGAAGTTGCTCAGCAAAGGAGCAAGAGTAGCAAAACCCTCTACTTCGCTTTTGATATAGTCAAAAGCTTTTCGATTCGGTACTCGGTTCTTCAAGATAGAAATAGCAAAATACTACAAATAACAACAACAAGATACTAGGATCTCCCCAGCGGAGTCGCTAGTTTGTTGTGGGGAAAAGTATCCGATGCGGATGACCCTAACCCTTTCTAGATGTGACAGTATCTAGCAACAACTGAATGATAAAGTTTTCATGTTCTTCTTTATGAGTATACAGACAGAATGGAAAGAGGGTCAACCAACCTGGTGTCTTGCGCTTGATTGATCCTTATCCTTCTTCCTTTGTATCCAGCTCCCAGCTCTTTTGCTCTCCAAGCCGATCCAGCTACATACAAGACCTGCACAACAAGAGAGAGCAAACTAACAGATACAAGCACTCATAATCAAAGCATGGATTAGATTGCATCAAATACACATGTAAACACAAAGCATCTATGTAAAACAAGTGAATAGGAGAACATGCAAACTTTATTGATAGAAAGTAACAGGGTTCCAGAGGAAGTTACAACCAATGATGTTGGCTCCAATCCAGCAGCACCTCCTCGGCAGCAAGAACTCTCTTCTTGACCTCTAGTAAAACAATCACCCAAATAATCCTGGCGGTATACCAACAACACCTCCTTGCTTATACAAAATTTCAGCCTCTAGAGCTCTCATAGAAGGGCTCTATATATAGGAGAGAAGAGGAACAGATGAGTCAGCTTGAGACTGACATGAAGCTGCCTTGTGTCCTCTCCCTCTTTAGTTAATCTTCAGTTCCTGTGTCCACTTGGAGATCCTTGGTTACACATGGTGATCAAGTACCTCTTACTCATCACAGGGCGAATCTCATGACCCAAGTGTCAGTTTGGAAGCTTCCTGGGCAATTGACACCTTGCAGGATGACTGTGCCACTTGGCCAATCTCGCCCAGCGCAGGTAGCCTTCATAGTTTTTGACTTCCAGCGCAGGTACAGAGTGGGACAGTTGCAATACAACGCAGAAGCTCAGTTTAGCAGCTGACATGATCCAAAATAAGCCTGTTCTGAAGTGTTTTCAGGTGGGGAACTGATTGGAAGTGCTGTTGATTGATGACCTTGTTCTTTTAGGGGTAAGAACAACATGTTTAGGGACTGAGGATCCCTGTAATTATGGACATTCCTTGCTCCTTGACGCGAGGCACAAAAATGTCTATAACAATTGATACTTTGCAATTTCATATTGATGAAAAGGAAAAACATCTTGAAAAACTAGAAGGTGAAATTGTTGGTCTCAGAAAAGAAATAGAGAAAACAAAAGCTATTAATCTTAAGTTTGTCAAAGGATTTGAAACTTTGGATGAGATTATCAATGTGCAGCGGTCTCCTCTAAACAAGACAGGTTTGGGCTATAATGGAGAAACCTCTCAAGCATCCACCTCAAAAAGTTATCTTGATGCAGCAAGAAGAAATGAGCAGAAGAACAATGAAGATAATCAGGTAAAGCAGGGACGAATTACAAACAGAAACTATCAGGGACAATCCATCTTAAGGGTGAACAAAAGCTACAACCAGCCACAGGTAAAATCTTCTCAGTTTGGTTCAAGAATAGATGAAAATAGAAATTACAATCAGTTGGCTGGTAGATTCAATAACCACAGAAGCTTCTTCAATGGACAATGCTTTTCTTGCCATAAATTTGGTCACAAAGCAGCTCAATGTGTTGCATATAAAACAATCATGACTAGGGAAGCTCAAAAACAAAGAAGTATGGCAGGGATTACAAAAAGGACCTATAACAACTTTTCGGCTCTTGAAAATGAAGTTGAATGTTCTATTTGCAATAATTTTGGTCATGAAGACTCTGAATGTAGGAGCAGGTTTCAGGAGAAAAAGGAACAAGCCACAAGCACCAAAACATGGAGAATAAAGGAACCTCAAACAGAAAGATGTGGGATAGCATTTTATGCAGAAGGACAGGAAAATCTATGGTACATTGACAGTGGATGGTCGAAACATATGACAGGTGATAAAGAAAAACTTGAATCTTATTCTACTTTAGAAAAGGGAAAGAAAGTTTCTTTTGGAAATGATACTCCTGCAACTATAAAAGGAAAAGGTATTGCTCCTTTAAAAGAAAAGGTCAAGGCTGGAAATGTTCTGTATGTTGATGGATTGAAGCATAATCTACTAAGTGTCAGCCAGATGTGTGATCAAAAAACCGAGGTTATTTTCAGATCGAATGGATGTCTTGTTCGTGATCTTGATACAGGTAAAACAGTACTCAAAGGCAAAAGAACTCCAAATAATCTGTACATATTTGAAGAAGGACAACAACAATGCTATCTTAGCAAGGATGAAGAGCACTGGTTATGTCATCGAAGGTTGGGACATCTAAGCTTCTCACAAATAAGGAAAGCATGCAAATATCAGGCAGTTCACGATCTTCCAGATATCAAAATTCCTAACAACACCATATGCAGATCATGTCAGTTTGGAAAACAAACTAGGACTAACTTTCCAGAGAAAGAGGGATCAGCTAGCATGCCTCTTGAGCTAGTACATACAGATACATGTGGCCCATTCAGGAAAAGAACACCTAGAGGAGAGGAATACTTGATATTATTTATTGATGATTTCTCCAGGTTTGACTGGTTAGGACTTATGAAGCACAAAGATGAAGCATTCGAAAAATTCAAGACCTTCAAAGCCTTGGTTGAAAATGAATCAGGTCACAAAATTAAGTGCCTCAGATCTGACAGAGGTGGGGAATTTACTTCAAATGATTTTTTCGATTTCTGTGATGAACATGGGATAAGGAGAGAATTCTCTACAGCTATAACTCCTTAGCAAAATGGAGTTGTTGAAAGAATGAACAGAACAATCCAACAAATGGCTCGTGCTATGCTCGATGAATCAGGAACTCCCTCAACTTTCTGGGGTGAAGCTGCACATGTTGCGGTTATTATTCTCAACAAGACAAATGTTCGGGTGAACAGCACTCAAACTCCTCATGAACTCTGGAGTGGTAAAACTCCTTCGGTAAAGCACTTCAAAATCTTTGGGAGCAAATGCTATATCAAGAATACTGATGAGCAGCTTGGCAAACTTGAATGTAGAGCAGATGAAGGCATTCTTCTTGGCTATTCTCCACACAGCAAAGCATACAAATGCTACAATAAAAGACTTGGCAGAATTGTTGACAACATTGATGTAGTGGTTGATGAGAAGGGATATATTCCTAGGCAAATACATCATGAAGATATAGAAGAAGATGAAGGCTACCCTCAAAGACAGAATAATGAAGAAGAAGAACCCCAAGGAGAACTTCAAGAAGAACCAGAGGAGCAGACAAGAATAGAAGAGAAAACTCCATCCAGATATGTTCAGAAGAATCATCCAGAATCTCAGATTGTGGGGCAGAAAGAAGCAGGTGTACAAACAAGAAGAACAGCTGCAGAAGCCTCAAGCTATTTGGCATTACTCTCCTCTACTGAACCACAAAATGTGAAAGAAGCATGTAAAGATGAATGTTGGGTGAAAGCAATGGATGAAGAACTTGAGCAAATCGAAAAGAACAACACTTGGGAGCTGGTTCCTAGACCAAAGGATAAGAATGTTATCGGAACAAAATGGGTCTTCAAAAATAAATTGAATGAAAATGGAGAAGTAATTAGAAACAAAGCCAGACTTGTTTGTAAAGGGTATGCGCAGCAAGAAGGAATAGACTTTGAAGAAACTTTTGCTCCTGTTGCAAGACTTGAGGCCATCCGAATCTTCCTTGCTCTCTCAAGTTTTCAAAACTTCAAAGTATTTCAAATGGACGTGAAATCAGGCTTTCTGAATGGAGACTTGGAAGAAGAAGTGTACATTGAACAGCCAGATGGGTTCATTCTTGGAAATGATCCAAATCTTGTATGTCGATTGAAAAAGGCTCTCTATGGTCTCAAACAAGCTCCAAGGGCTTGGTACTACCGGTTGGAAAAATATCTTCATCAACAAGGTTTCTCAAAAGGTTCAGCAGATAGCAATCTGTATATAAAAGTTGAAAATGACAAATTGCTAATACTTTTTGTGTATGTAGATGACATTATTTTTGGCAGCAATGAAGAAGCTATGAGTCAAAGCTTTGCCTCGGTCATGCAGAAAGAATTTGAAATATCCTTGCTAGGAGAACTGACATATTTCCTTGGTTTGCAAATCCAACAAAAGGAAGGAGGAATCTTTTTATCTCAAACCAAGTATCTCAAGCAGATTTTGAAGAAATATGGCATGGAAGATGCAAAACCTGTATGTACACCCATGGTCACAGGATGTAGTCTCAGTGCAAATGATGAATCTGCAGCAGTACATCAACCAACCTACAGATCTATGATTGGAAGTTTACTATATTTGACAGGTACCCGACCAGACATCATGCATGCAGTTGGAATAGTTGGAAGATTTCAGGCAAATCCGAAGGAGACTCATCTTCAGGCAGTAAGGAGAATTTTCAAATATCTTCAAGGGACTCAAAATTATGGCTTATGGTATCCTAGAGATACAGATCTTACTCTTCATGCTTATACAGATGAAGATTTGGCCGGAAGCGTGGATGACAGGAAAAGCACAAGTGGTGGTGCGTTCTTTATGGGTTCCAGACTGGTATCTTGGTTCAGCAAGAAACAGAGTTCGATTGCCTTGTCTACAGCTGAAGCGGAATATGTTGCTGCTGCATCTTGTTGCACTCAACTCCTTTGGATGATGTAGACTTTGCAGGATTTTCAAATCACTTGTACACCACCTATCCCCATTTTATGTGATAACACAAGTGCAATCAGCATCTCAAAGAATCCAGTCATGCATTCAAAAACCAAGCACATACCAATCAAGTACCATTTTCTCCGGGAACAAGTGCTTGAACAGAAAGTCAAGTTGGAGTATGTTCCTTCCAAGGAACAAGTTGCTGATATTCTTACCAAACCATTGCCCAGGGACACGTTTGAATACCTCAGGCAAAAGCTGGGGGTTGTTGATGCATCATCTTGTTGAACCTCTTCGTATTGGTGGTACAGGCTCAGGGGGAGCACATAATGCATTGTTGGCATTATGGAGAAGGAGATCTTGGAAATAGCTGCAATATGTCTCTATCTCTTTCATGGTGGTGCGTTGCTACAGATCCGGTTCATATTTAGGGGGAGCATGCGCTTAGGTGGAGCATACCCTTTGCTCTTGATGTCAAAGGGGGAGAATGAAGCTGAGGTATTGTGAGGTTGCCATCAAGTCCAAAGGGGGAGATTGTTGGCATTATGTTTTCTGGTATGACTGTATGTTACAGATGTTATACTTGATGGCAACTCCAGTGGTAAGGCTCTCAGTTTGATGAAAATTAAGAAGGACGCAGGCAATCTGTTCAGAATGTGCGCTCCCGCAGGTATACCATGCAGAAACCGTGTCCAGGGACGCCAGCCGGCCGTTCAGGGAGTGCGTCCACCCAGTGCACACATTTCAAGGCAGAGAAAAGCACGTGGGGGTTTCTTGTGTGGTATCTAGCCGACGGTTTTGTGTTTCTATGGTGTCGGCTCGTGGTATTGTTCCATGTTTTGGGGAGAAGCTTGCCTATATAAAGCAAAGGAGTTCATTTGGATTGTGCAATTGTCTTGGGTTGAATATCTTATTTGGTGAGATCTAGTCCAGATCTAAAAGGCGAATCTTCTAATGGACTGTGATATCTATGGCGCATGAACAGATCGATAGATCTGACTGTTTGGGTTTGTTCTAAAGTCTTCATATCATTTATATCTGAAGGGTCGCAGGTTCAGTGAAGGGAAAGTGCGCCAGGACGCAGGTACTGTAAAGGGCAAGTGCGCCGAGACGCAGTACAATAGAGAGAGACCTGCGTGGGGACGCAGGGCGATCAAGGTTCAGGTGTGTCTCTGAAGCAAAAGGACGCGGCGCGATAGTGTTTTCAGGTGCGTCTCTGTAGCGAAAGACGCGGCGCGATAGTATCCTTGGGTGCGTCCCTGAAGCAACAAAACACAGAGCAGTCAAAAGAACAGTGCGTGGGCACGCAGCGAAGCAGAAGGATATCTGCGGGTGGACGCAGAGTAGCAGAAGGTTAACAGCGTCTGGTCGCAGGCCACAGAAAGGAAAACTGCGTCTCTGTTTTAAGATGTTCTGTTGATTGAATTTCTCTATTGATAAGGTGTTCTGGGTTAGTTCTGTTGTTGTTGATCTGATATCTGTAGTGATCTATATCTGTTATGTACTTGTTGATCATCTGATGCTTTATGAAAAGAAGTAGGGGGTTGTAGCTCCCTTCCAAGAGTAGACTGGAAAACAAGAGAGAGAGAGAGTTGCAGCTCTCTGCAGGTTGCAGCCTGCGTACTGGTAAAGGACTGCACCAGTACAGAATCATTGTAAAAGAAGTTTCTAAATTGAAAGAAGATAGAGACATATTGCAGCAGGTGGTTTTCACCCACATTGGGTTTCCACCTTACATCTTGTGTTCTTTGGTGTGACTATCTGTTTTTCATGCTCATTATTTTATGGTACTGACATGCTAAAATAATTCAAAGATCAAATAAGGAAGATTTATTAAATTGCTAGATAATAATGATTCACCCCCCCTCTCAGTATTATTTCCAACACACAGGTGCTCTTTGAAACTGGGTAGACGAAGGAGAAGCGGCAAGGATCTGCCAGAAGAGGGAGGAACTGAGCAAGGAACCAAGTGCAAGACTGAGGTTGGTGTCCTTCATTCCACTCTTATCTACTTCTCATAAAGGAAAACGAAAGTAGTTTTAGTTTGTTTGTTTCTAAGATAGCTACCAGTCTTAGTGGGACTAGTAGCTCTGAGTGGACACTAGATTTCTCGATAACAAGATGTCCTGCCAAAATCACATTTTGACAGCTTCACATAGAGATTTTATCATTTTAAAACATCTAAAACCTGCTTTACATGCTTTACATGTTCATCCCATGTCTTACTAAAAACAAGAATATTATCTAAATAGACTATTTACAAAATCATAAATAAATGGTCTAAATACATCATTCATGACTCGCATAAATGTAGCAGGAGCATTAGTTAAGTCAAAAGGCATAACCAACCACTCATAAAGCCATTGCTTCACCTTGAAAGAGGTTTTCCATACATCATGTTCTACAACTCTGATCTGATGGTAGCCGCTTCGCAAGTCTAATTTAGAAAAGTAAACTGCATCTTTTAATTGATCTAATAAATCATCAATATGAGGAAGAGGATAACGATTCTTTATTGTGATTTTATTTAGTGCTCTAAAATCAATGCACATTCTCCACGAACCATCTTTCTTTCACACCAACACAATAGGTGACCCACATAATGATGTGCTTGGTTGAATAAACCCTTTATCAAGCAACTCCTGTACCTGCTTCTTTATCTCTGCATTCTCTAGAGCTGATAAATTGTACATTCCAATGTTAGGTAATGGAGCATATTGTTGCAAATAAATCTCACGTGCTATCTCTCGCTTGGGTGGAAGCCCTTTAGGCTCTTGAAACAGAATATCATAATCGGAAACAACTTTAACTAGATCTTCTTTCTGTTTAGGATTATAGCCTTGAAATGCATCGGATTTATCAAGATCCTTTTCTTTTACAATCATTAGTAAAAATTGCTTACTTGAATTTACTATTCTTTTCATCTATCCTGAATTTATTAGGGCGAAGTTATCTTTGAGTTTATGAGCCCTTACAATATATCCAATTCCATTCTTAGTGAGTTTATACTTATTTTCAGCTCGACAGAAGATAGCTTGTCTATCGTACAAGTATGGAGTTTTGTTGAAGCCCCGAAAATCAGGTCTACAACAAGGGGGATAACCACCTAGTCCAGACCTTGAAAGCAGCTCTTTTTCCATTTGGGATAGTGGCTCTGATTGGGGATAATGGGACTAGTTATGCTAAGGGATGATGTTTTCCTTCATAAAAGTTTCTAAAGAGAATGATTTTAATCTAATCTAACACATGCAATTTTATTCTAATGAGCGGAAACATCTAATTCTAAAAAACTATACTAGGATTAACTCTTCACTTATGCGATTTAAAATAGTTTCCAACAACGATTGGTAATAAAGATTATTCAATTACTACGAGAAAAGAATCCATTAAAAGTAAATTGTTTCATATAACAAATTAGTCGAAACAATTATGATAAGCATATGGCATAATAAGTTATTCATACACTCAACATAAAAAGAATAGTTACCATCGTACAAAAGTGCAAAAATGATAACTGAACATTCAGGCCTTCATATATAAACAACTGAAAATAACATATCACTTGACGCATAAGCAGAAATCATTAAGAGATAAAAGTACCATTGATAATAAGTCCTACTCATGAGCTTCAGCAATATAGATTTATCTTCTCATAATTCAATATCTACTAAGAGTACAGAAGTGCATTTCAGTAGCAGACATTAAACACATATATAAATAAATCTCGTTCCATTAATTTATCAAAACCTCCTCAGCGGGGCAAAAGTGCATGTTCTGAAGAACTGTTTTTGATAAATTTCTAGACCCCTATCTAAATACATGAGAGGGGTTTAAATACTACTAACTAAAAACTAAAAATAGTTATTACAAAAATATAGGAGGAGGTTTAAATGACCATCCTCATCTAAAGCAAAAATAAATTGAAATTGAACTGAAACCGTATCTAAAGATCAACTATGCATCTTTTCTCTTAAGTCACAAGTATCCAGCCTTGGCTTCAGGAGTGTCGGTTGGCCGACCTCCGATTTTAATTGCCCTACGAAAATGGAATAAACAAGTGTTGGCGCTATCTTCTTGGCAGAATTTGTAAGGCACTACTGATTGTGTTGTTTCACCAAATATTGCCAGTAAGTGTCCGATTTTAACTTAGTTAACTTTTTGATTGACTCTGCCCTTTCTTCAGCTTTTTGTCTCCAACTTGTTTGTAGTTGCTATATTTTTGGGAGAAATCCTAGAGCAATTTCCGATATTAGGTTGGCTCTATGCATATTTTCATTGACATAGTCAATGATTTTTCTTGTAACTGTAGCTACTTCTTCCACTGCCTGTTCTGCTTTTTTGTTCTGTGCATCCCATTTATTAAACAACATTTCTTTGTGAGATTCATTGATCTTGGGCAACCCTGCTTTCTTGCCTTCCTCTGATTCCTACCAATTCAAATAGTCAGAAACTTTCTTATAAATTAAATCATAATCAAGTCGCAAATCTACAACTTGACTTGTGATTTTGTCACTCATTTCGCAGTGAGAGTTCCATTGCGATATTCTTTGGCAAAGTGTTTCCTGTTGTTGAAAGAGTTGATCATTCAGGGCAAGGGCTTCTGTGACAAATTCTACGACTTTAGGGTCATCTTTTTGCATTTCTAACGTGGCCTATAAATGTTGTTCTTTTTCGGCCAGACTGCTTTGATAATCTAGCTGCATTTGCTGGAAGTCCTGTTGTAACTTCACCAATTTTTCTTCTGCTTCCCGGCTAATGCTGGCCTACTGTAACTGTTGCTGCAAAAATAGGATTTTATCATCTCTATCTTTAAGCAATAGTTGAACTTTGGATGCTTTATCAATAGTAGCAGAAGCATAAGCTCCTGCGATTTTGGATAATCTAGTCAGGTTCTCTATCGAATTAGTGGTAGGGTCCTGCCAAAGGACATCCAGCGGCTCTGCTTTAGGTGATAGCATGCTATCTAGTTTTTGCTTCTTTCTCTATCTCCTGACCACAGCTTTGTGCTGCAGACTGTAAAACACATCTAGAGGAGGGATTTCCTCTATCTTTAGTATAATTTCAGATGACAGAGCTATGGGAATGTGCTTAGTTTCTGGAGCATTGACAACTATTTCAATCACCATTTTTGTGGTTGTCTGTGCTGGATTCTTTGGTGTCTCTACGTTTTGCTCCTCCGTGTTGATCAATTCATTAAATTTTTCCCATTCTTTCTCCAGCTCTGTTCTTAATGGCTTTGTTGGCTGGATGAGGGGAGCGGGAATTTCCACCTATTTTGGCGACAACACTTGCTGCTCAAGGTTCTCCTTGGATTGGGCAATATCCCTGACTGATCCTTCACTCTTGTTGTGATCACTCTTTGACCATCTAGACCTTTCTGGCGATTCTCTTTCAGACTTAGATTTAGACTTGTCTTGCCCCAAGCTTCCACTCATGTTAATGCTAGGAGTGGGTTCCCTCATTGGTTCTACACGCAATTTGTCTAATGGGACATTTTCTAATCTTCGTTCTCTGTAGAGTTTAAACTCTTGGAGTTTTTCTGGGCCAAACTGGATTTGGGCCATGTGTAAGATGTCTCTAAGTGTGTTCTTCTACTGGAAAACATCGTCGAAGAGAACATCTTCCTTAGTGAACATCTTTATTTTAACTGTCATGGTAAAATTCTTTATCACATCAAAGGGATCAAACTGTCTCCCTGGGAACTTAGGAAATCGTAGACTCAACATGTTGTCTACTTCCCTGAAAGCATGACCTAGATAAAACAATGCAAAAGCTCCATAGACCACAAGGAATTGTGGCCAGATTGCATTTTTCTTGTCCTTAAGTTCTCTACTTATTCCCCCAACCCCACAGGTTTGGTAGGCTATTTCCCGGGCCATCAAATTGTCAGGAACATACAAGGGAAGTATATGAGGAGAGGCATTGCTTCCAAATACTCTGATATAAGTGAAAAATTATTCTTCGAACCATCCTCCCACAGGGATAATATCAATTTCGGCTTCAGGAGAAAATCTTGGGGCATCTATATTATACAACATCTTGTGAATGGGTAGCATAGCTCCATGGTAGATTTTATAAAAATATGGGGGTGAACTTAAAATCCCACAGTTCCTTATGGTAGACTTGAATGGGTAAGGGATTCTATACTGTCCATTTCCAACCCATGAGAGGAAATTTAGAAACAAAACAAATAGCATCCATGACATAGGCAGCTAGAAAGAAGGGAGGATAAATCCTCTGAGGAAAACTCCTTTTAGTCCAATAATTTCAAATAGCAGAGGCTAAGTTATCAGACAATAT
Organism: Pinus tabuliformis; assembly: GCA_031772625.1. Lineage (NCBI taxonomy): Eukaryota > Viridiplantae > Streptophyta > Pinopsida > Pinales > Pinaceae > Pinus > Pinus tabuliformis. The sequence goes on along the minus strand of CM062813.1, from coordinate 1,073,767,436 downwards.
TTGGGCCCAGTCCATTATAGTGGCATTGGTGGCCACATCCAATAGGGGTAGCCACTCAAATGAAAACTTATTGATATCAGATTTTCTGAATAGCCTACATAACATTGCAACAACGAAACAATACATAAAAGAGAGGAACGAGTGCTATACATACCATTTTTGTCCTTCTTTAATGGCTCTTCCTTCGTTTACTAGCTCTTGGTGCATTCCGCCAAATCTTCGTTCTCCTTGGCGAATTTCTCCACGAACTTTTTGTTATAGCTAGCCTGTAGCTCTGGAAAATGATACATGTGTCTTAAATTCTGTGGGGTGAATGACCCTATAACTTCCTGGTTCCATGTCTTGAATTTCCTGTTTGTTATCTCAGCATGGTCTATCATCCATTTGACCATATCTGTAAAGGAAAGTATTTTTGGCTTTGCTGCAATACGGTGCAGGAATGAGCATGCAAGCTCTGTAAGTGATGCTTCAGATGACCCGCGTCCATCTGCCGTAGCTGTAACCTCCATGACTCTCAGGTTTTCTTCCTCCAGCAGTCTATACATGCCTTCCCAAGTAGATATCCCTGCTTCTCTGGTATAGGTGGTGTTCGTGAATAATGGAGTCATCTCTGATTTTTTAGATACTGGAGATTTTTCTTTCTTCCCCATCACATTCTGTGCACTGCTCTGTGTATTATTCTGCATACTACTCCTGTAATTTCACAGGTAGAGAACTAAGACACAATAAGAAAGATAACGAATGATGGTAAATAATAAGGTGATGGGAAAGCTCTTAATTTTAAAATCACATCAAATAGATCACCTTGCGTGAAATAACCCTTTTGCTCAGATTTATATAATTTCTCATAAATAACCATCAATAAACCACTAAGTTGACATTATTGCCCATAACTTAGTATCGGATGACGAGAAATATTTCATCGAACTATGAGCTCTTTTGATCTGAGATAAAGCGATTTTGTGATTTGCTTCGCAATATCGCAGATCGCAATATCTCTAATCCTTTTTTGTTAACAATCATTTGCTTCATTATGTGACTGCGAGATGCGATTTGTGAGATGCTTTATCGCATTTGGCAATATCGAGACATTTTATCTTAGGTGGCATTGCAATATATGGGATTTGCGATATGTGATGAATCTGTGTGGCTCACGATCTTGCATCATTGTGTTTTCGCAATTCCGACAGTTTCTTTATATATGATGCCCTCCATTACCCTTTTGCGATGCGATGTTCATTATTAAGAGAATGATTTTATTTGATACTTTTCATAATACTTAAGACTTTGCATTTGTGTATGTTTTTCCTAAGTTTGTGATAGTGTGTTTTATTAAAAGGGAATTCTAAGTGCTAGTTTTTTATTTTAGAAGGGTCCCCCTTTATTTAGTGTTATTACTAATACTAAATAAAAAGGGGGGTTGTTGTTGGCCACAACAATTGGCGATTCATTAGAAAGAACCAGTTATATATTATTATCTTTTGAATTTTCTAAAACTTCCAAAACAGAAAAGTTTTCTAGAATATCAAACTTTATTACAGAAATATAAAGTGTATAATGCTCTTTTCCATTAATAATAGTTTGTTCCTTCCATGCTAATTCTGATTATTTTCTTCCCAAAGCTAGTCATTTCATTTACATCAGTCATTACTTGGTTTATAAGGATAAAAACAAAGATATCTCTGTAGATCAGTTTTAAGTATGCTCGTTTGTCGTAGGTAGAGCCTTTTCTGCCAACAGGCGTTTATAGCCTCGACAGGGTTACATGTTACCTAGCAATGATCCAGTATCCTACTTCAAGAAGTATACAATTTTCAAAGATAAATCCACATTCACACTTACTTCTTTCATTTTCTTTTAATTCTTAAAGAACAATGTCTTGGTTTAGTGGCCAAATTTTGACAGTGCCATTCACTTGATTTATAACTTTACTGAACAAGTTGGCTCATGATGAGACCCCTTGTCTTTTGATTGCAACAATCTTGAGTCATTGCCGTATGCAACTTGGCAATGTCAGCTAGTTATAATCTTTATGATCATGATAAGCCAGCTCTTGATGTGACCTCTTATTCTTTAAGTTTATAGTGCATAGGTGGATTACTCTTTGAAACTTGTAATTCCCTAAGTGGGGAGGAAGTCATTGGTTCCTTAAGAATAGCTCTGGATGACAATTATAGAGTTTTTGAAGACAACTTCTCTATAGAGAACCTTCGTTTTGTTATTGATTCTTTTTATGACCGATATAAAACAAATTCCCACTAAAGGTTGTTTTTAATCAAAATTTGTAAGGTTGAAACTAGTAAAATTTTCAGGCTTGTAGCACTCGACTATATTTTTTAATAATAATGATTAATTTTCCAAATCAGTTCCATTTATACAAGAAAAAAAACAAAATTTACAAGAGACACTAATCTTTTTCGTGAAATCCAAAAGTAACCATTTACAACCTGTTTTATTATCAAAATAAAGCTATAAATAATAATTTACAAAAATAGAAGAGGTCATCTTCTATGGAAAGTATTTTTTAAGGATCTGCCCATTAATAGGTAAAGATTCTCTTTTCCCTGCTAAATCTTGCAACATGAAAGTCGATGGACCTATGATTTCAACAATTTGGAGTGGTCCAAGCCACATTGATTGGAATTTAGAATGTTTGCCTTTTTCTTCGTGAGCCTTATCCCATTTCAATACTAAATCTCCAATTTGAAAATCCTTCCTAGATACCATGTTTGTGTCGAAAGAATCCTTGACTAATGCTTGATGATGTGCATGGGTAATTTTGGCCTGTTCTTGTTGTTCTTCTAGCTTAAGGATCTGTAATTGTCTTAGTTGCAAAGATGAAGAAGGTGTTTCTTCAATAAATTGAACTAAGGCTAAAGAAGGAATTGCTAGATGAGTTGGGAGAACTACTTCTTTCCCATAAACTAAATTAAAGGGAGAAGTGCCAATGGAAGCCTTTTGAGTTATTCGATCTGCCCAAAGAGAATACATCAAAAATTTCTGCCAATTTCTATGATTCTGATCAATAGTTCGCTTAATGATTCTGATTAGGTTTTTATTTGTTGATTCATCCAACCCATTCCCTTGTGGGTAATAATTTCCGGAATACTTAAGTTTAAAACCTATTTTAAGTGCAAATGCAGTCATAGCATTGCCAGAAAAATATGATGCATTATCAAACATTAAAGCAGAAGGTAAGCCAAACGTGGTAATTATGAACTGATCTATGAAATCAGTGATATGTTCAGCATTAGTTGTCTTGAGAGGGACTGCTTCTACCCATTTAGTAAAATAATATGTAGCTGTAAGGATGTACTTATGCTGTTTAGAAGAGTGAGAAATGATCTCACCTATTATATCCAATCCCCATTGCTCAAATGGTTGGTCGATATTAACTGGTTGCAATGGAAATGATGGTTTCTTCTGTCTTCCAGTAGCAGTTTGACAAACTTGACATTTCCTTACATAGCTATGTGCATCTTTAAATAAAGTAGGCCAATAGTATCCTGCGCGTAAAATTTTGTGTGCTGTTGCATCTCCTGCATAATGTCCACCTGCTGGTCCATCATGGAGTTCCTGCAACACTTTTTCAGCTTCAGATTTCTCAAGACATCGAAGAAGAACAAAATCATAATTCATCCTAAAAAGTACATCGTTTACAAGTTGATATTGCTTAGCTTTCAATCTTAGGGCTCTTTTCTTTGTATGATTCAGATTTGAAGGAGCATATCCATTTTTTAAATAAAACATGATATCAACATATCTTGATTCAATATCGTTTAGGCTTACCTCATACATTTGTACCTCTTGATTGGGAGATGGTATTTCTGATATAAGCGATGCTCCAGCCAACATTCTGCAAAAGCCTTGACCTTTTACAATATTTGTTGGCTTGATCTCAGCGTCATATTCTTGTAGGGTAGTGACCCAATTTGCTCTCTTTTCACCCACGTCTTTTTGTACCAAGAGATTTCTTACTACTGGAAATGGCACTATTATCTTTGTATGGGTCTTAAGAAGAAAGGGTCTAAAGTGTTTGATTGCTTTGAAAACAGCATAAGCTTGTTTCTCAACGTCAGAATAATTTAATTTAGCCCCTTGCAAATTTGAACTAAAGAAGGCAATTGGTGCTTCCGCTTTGTCTTGATTGGCTTGCGTGCGTATCGCAACATATGACTTCTCAGAGGCAAATGTATACAAAATGAAAGGATCGGAAAAATTTGGAGTCACTAGGGATGGGGCATTAACAATCACTTTCTTAATTAGATTGAATGCTTCATATTCTACCCGACCCCATTTAAAGAGTGAATTTTTATTGATCATTGCTTGTAATGGTGACACAATTCTTGAGAAGTCTGGGACAAATCTTTTAACAAAATTAATTTTACCAAGGAAGGATTGCATTGCTTTCTTATTATGTGGTAAGGATATTTCAGAAATTTCCTTAATCCTATCTGGATCAATATGGATTCTAGATTTAGACACTATAAATCCAAGAAGTTTTCCTTCACTCAATGCAAAAAAGGACCTTTTTGGATTAAGTGAAATCCCATACCTTTGACAACGTTGAAAGATCTTCTTTAAATCTCTAAGGTGATTACTATGTTTTTTAGAATATATTGTTATGTCATCTAAGTAAATCACCACTGATTTGTTTACTAATCCCTTAAATGCAATATCCATGGCTCTTTGAAATGTGGCACCAACGTAAATCAGCCAAAAAGGCATATTTTGATATGCATATGTACCCGATTTGGGTATGAATGTGGTTTTTAACTGATCATCCGGATGGACTAAGACTTGATTGTAGCCGGAGAAACCATCTAAAAAGGACATCAATTTTGATCCCGCAACTTCTTGTATATTTGTTCCATAGGAGGCAGGGGAAAATTATCCTTTTGGCAGGCTTTGTTAAGATTTCGAAAGTCAATACAAATTCAAATGTCTCTGTTTTTCTTTCTAACTGGAACCAGATTGGAAACCCATCTAGAATGTCAAACGGGAAAAATAATTTTGGCTTTCAACAATTTATTGAGCTTAGACTTAATCTGACTTTCCAGATTATGATGGATCTTCCTCAGCTTTTGTTGGACTGGTCTTTCATCTGCTATCATCGAGATATTATGCTGAATGATTGAAGTGTCGTAAGTCTTAATATCATCGTAATTCCAAGCAAAGACATTTTTATACTGCTTTAGGAGTTGAACAAAGGCTAATTTTTCTTCTGGGGCTAGACCAAGACCTAAGTTGATATTTTGCAGCTTAGTATCCGTTCCTATATTTACTAATTTATATTTCATAGTTGAACTCTGAAGTTTTGAATTGGTAGACCTTTTGAATCTGTCTTTTAAATCATATAGGTCTTCTAACTTGACTACAGATTTTGGTATGGCATTATTGGTGCCCTCTTGTTGTAACTGCTTATCATGTTGGTCCTCATCAATTATCTGATTACTGTAAGATCCTTCTAAAGTCAGAAAACTTACAATATTAGGGTCATCGTTAAAAATTCTCCAGTTGGTAACATTGTCAAGGATGGAGGACCTAAAGATCAATTTGATTGAGATTATGTTTGGGATATAGTCTTCTGAGGGAATGAGTTTGGAAGCTACATTAGCCAGCAGGTCAGCACTAGCATTTTGGAGTCTGGGGATGGATGAAATATTGAATGCTATAAAATGTGCAGTCAGATCTTGTACTAAAGATTGATAATGCCTTAAATGACCTAATAGACAATGTATAGTGTTTCGTACCTGTTTAATAACAATCTAAAAATCTCCAAAAACTTGTAGATACTTGATGTCTAGTCTGATTGCTTTGTAAAACCCTTGCACTAAAGCTTCGTATTCTGCAGTGTTGTTTGTGCAATCAAATTCGAATCTATGGGTTAGCATGGTTTTATTCCCTTGTAGAGTAATTAATACACATTCTTCTCTTGCTCCATTATTAGACTTAGAACCGTCAAAAAATAATTTCCAAAACAAAGATTTATTTATAGGACTATCTACAAAATTAACTCATTTAGAACTGTTTGTTTGAGAAAAATTTTCTACTTGAGGCAAAAAATAATGTTCTAAATAAGGCGAAGTATGAGCATTAAAATTTCCTAAGAAAGAGTCAACAGAATAGTTCCCAATTATATTGTTGATGTATGCTATAGGTTCATTTTCTCCCAGTTCCGTCACTATCTATTTTTGGTGTCTTTCTCGCTCAACCTTTATCTGATTTCGTTTACCATTGTAAGGGAGCCACATATGTGACCAGTCGGTCGCAAAGTATCCATGAAGCTTTTCAGACCAATCCCTGCTAAGAATTAAACCATAAAATTCAGGAATGTCTGCAACTAAAATATCAATGACTTAACATACCTTTGGATTCAATGAGAGCCTTATGGTCACTTGATTTAGTTCACCAATTACTTCAACTTGTGACTGGTCCAGCTGAACTATGCGTACTGCATATTTTTGAGGTTGGACGTTTAACTTTGCACAAATTGTTTTAGGCAAAATATTAGATGAAGCACCTGAATCTACCAAACAATTATGCAAATTTTTATTGAAAATTTCGAAAGTAAGGAGGAATGGAGGAGTATGGGATTTTGACCTACCGCCAATTAAAGCAATATCATTTGGGTCAAATTTATTTGCCATACTAGTTGGAGGTCTTCCCATTTCATGAGAAGCTTGCAAGATTACAGCGGTAGGAAGAGGTGCAAAGGGTACTTCATGCAGTTCTTTCAAAAGTAGTTTTTGTTGATGCTTTAATTTACTCAGTTCATGAAAAGTAATGTTGGCCCTAGCTTTCTTCATGTCTTCAACAATATTATACTCCATCTCATTGGAGACAATCAGTGTTTTAGATGGAGTTGATGACTCGGATTGGACTGGGTTCATTTAAGTCGCTTTTGGTGATGATTTCTTACCTGCGACTTTATCCTTGGAAACCGATCTTCCGTTCTTTTGTTTAGAAATGGGCTATGGAGGATTGAGTTGATTTTTACTTTTGGTACTGACTGGTGATGCCTCTTGATCTTCTTTGTCTAGAAGAATGAAGTCCCACATTCCCTGTAGTTCTACAACCTCATCTTCATCAATAGGTTCTTCATTGGAAACTTCTTCTTCTTCTCCTTCAGATTCTGCATTTGTTATAGCATTGGGAGGCTTTGGATCAGTTGAAGGGTTTCTCCTAAAAGGCTTGTAGGGTTTCTTAGAAGAAGTCTCTGCTACTTGTTTTTTAATGTCAACCATTTCGTTAGACATGGTTTTTAAAACTTTCTGTAATCCTTCCAAATCAAATGGGTCCTTTAATTGTTTTTTCTTAGGATCATCTCTAAAGGCAACCTTCTTAGATTTTCTTTCATCAATAGCGTTTTTCTTTTCTAAAGCTAAGATACACTTTTCTACCGCTATCGCTTCCTTCATGTTTTCGGCCAATGTTGGCTTGGCGGCCCTATCAACAAAGATTGCTATATTCGATGGTAAAGCAGATATGTACCATTCACTTTGAACTTCTTCGCTAGGCTTGGAAGTGGTAGGGATTTTATTCAAGAGTTTGTTGAAACGCAAGTTGAAATCTTTGATAGAATCTCTTGATTTGGTCTTAAGATTTGATAGATCATTGATCAATGTTGCCGTAGACCTATCATCACCGAACTTTGTCAAGAATTGCTCTTGGAAAATGTTCCAACTAGCAATGGATCCTGATGGTAATGAAAAATACCAGGACGCAGCCGCTCCTTGTAAAGTATATGGAAAAAGTCTAACAACAACGTCTTCGTTTGTAACTCCATTTAAATTTATTGATAACATAAAGTTATTTATGTGTTCTTCTGCTAGCATGCTTATTTCAGGATTAAACTTGGGCAGCCATTTCTCAAGATGGATCGGTAATTAACTGAAGGGCATAGGCATTAAGACTGCCCCTGGATTGTTCCATGGGTTTTGAGCCATTGTTGAAATACTGACAGAGGAAAGCGCAGATGAATTTCCTTGTGATTGTGGCAAAGATGTTGAAGTTCCAGTACTCTATTGAACAACGATATGAAGTGGAGGAGTGGATGGTTGACTTTGCAATGGAGAAGATGAAATGGATGATGATGATGAAAGAGTTTCACTATCAGACCCTTGAGGTGTCTTTTTTGCTCTTTTCCTTTTAGGTAGAGGTAATTCAGTTGGTTCAATACCAAGCTTTTCACTCTGTAATCTGGTAAGAGGATGAGAAGAAATATATTGCAAAGTCACACTACCTTGAGACAATTCAGATTTTTGCGGTGATATGGAGAATCCTTGAAGTTTATGGATCAAAGACTAAACTTCAGGGGGTTCGATAGTAGATTTATCTGAAATGTTTGGGTTTGCAGCAGTGGTTGTTGTTTTCTCAACTTCTCGCTTAAGGTTTAAAGACTCAGAATGTGATGGAGAAGTCGGGGGAGATGTTGAGGGTGATTTACTCTCAGAATGGGTTTTGGATTTAGATTTACTAGCCATTCACAGTTCGGGCCCTCCTTCTAGCGCCAAATATGTTGAAGCCCCAAAAATTGAGTCTACAACAAGGGGGATAACCACCCGGTTCGGACCTTGAAAGTAGCTCCTTTTCCATTTGGGATAGTGGCTCTGACTGGGGATAATGGGACCAGTTTCCCAATTTGTTTGTGATGATGCTAAGGGATGATGTTTTCCTTCCTAAAAGTTTCTAAAGAGAATGCTTTTAATCTAAATCTAATCTAACACATGCAATTTTATTCTAATGAATGGAAACATCTAATTCTAAAAAACTATCCCGGGATTAACTCTTCACTTATGCGATCTAAAATAGTTTCCAACAACAATTGGTAATAAAGATTATTCAATTGCTATGAGAAAAGAATCCATTAAAAGTAAATTGTTTTGTATAACAAATTAGCTGAAACAATTATGATAAGCATATTGCATAATAAGTTATTCATACACTTAGCATAAAAAGAATAGTTACCATTGTACAAAAGTGAAAAAATGATAACTGAAGATTCAGGCCTTCATATATAAACAACTGAAAATAACATAGCACTTGACGCATAAGAAGAAATCATTAAGAGATAAAAGTACCATTGATAATAAGTCCTACTCATGAGCTTCAGCAATATAGATTTATCTTCTCATAATTCAATATCTTCTAAGAGTACAGAAGTGCATTTCAGTAGCAGACATTAAACACGGATATAAATAAATCACGTTCCATTCATTTATCAAAACCTCCTCAATGGGGCAAAAGTGTATGTTCTGAAGAACTGTTTTTGATAAATTTCTGGACCCCTCTCTAAATACATGAGAAGGGTTTAAATACTACTAACTAAAGACTAAAAATAGTTATTACAAAAATATAAGAGGAGGTTTAAATGACCATCCTCATCTAAAGCAAAAATAAATTGAAATTGAATTGAAACTGTATCTAAAGATCAACTATGCATCTGTTCTCTTAAGTTGCAAGTATCTAGAATTGGCTTCAGGAGTTTCGGTTGGCCAACCTTCGATTTTAATTGTCCTACAAAAATGGAATCAACAAGGACTGGTGCTATCCTCTTGGTAGAATTTGTAAGGCACTATTGACTGTGTGGTTTCACCAAATATTGCCAGTAAGTGTCCCATTTTAACTTAGTTAACTTTTTGATTGACTCTGCCCTTTCTTCAGCTTTCTGTCTCCAACTTGTTTGCAGTTGCTGCATTTTTGGGAGAAATCCTGGAGCGGTTTCCAATATTAGGTTGGCTCTATGCAGATTTTCATTGACACAATCAATGATATTTCTTGCCGCTGTCGTTGCTTCTTCTGCTGCCTATTCTTCTTTTTTGATCTGTGCATCCCATTTATTAAACAACATTTCTTTGTGGGATTCATTGATCTTGGGCAACCCTACTTTCTTGCCTTCCTCTGATTCCTACCAATTCAAATAGTCAGAAACTTTCTTATAAATTAAATTATAATCAAGTCACAGATCTATGACTTGACTTGTGATTTTGTCACCCATTTTGCAGTGAGAGTTCCATTGTGATATTCTTTGGCAAAGTGTTTCCTGATATTGCAAGAGTTGATCATTCAGGGCAAGGGCTTCTATGAAAAATTCTATGACTTTAGGTCATCTTTGTGCATTTCTAACATGGCCTGTAAATGTTGTTCTTTTTTGGCCAAACTGCTTTGATAACCCAGCTGCATTTGTTGGAAGTCCTGTTGTAACTTCACCAATTTTTCTTCTGCTTCCCGGCTAATGCTGGCATGTTGTAACTGTTGCTGCAAAAATAGGATTTTATCCTCTTTATCTTTAAGAAATAGTTGAACTTCGGATGCTTTGTCAATAGTAGCAGAATCATAAGCTCATGCGATTTGGGATAATCTAGTCAGGTTCTCTGTTGGATCAATGGTAGGGTCTTGCCAAAGCACATCCAGCGGCTCTGCTTTAGGTGAGAGCATGCTGTCTAGTTTTCGCTTCTTTCTCTATCTCCTAACCATAGCTTTGTGTTGTAGACTGTAAAACACATCTAGAGGAGGGATTTCCTCTATCTTTAGTATAATTTCAGATGACAAAGCTATGGGAATGTGCTCAGTTTCTGGGGCATTGAAAATTGTTTCAATCACCATTTTTATGGTTGTCTGTGTTGGATTCTTTGGTGTCTCTACGTTTTTCTCCTCCATGTTGATAAATTCATTAATTTTTTCCCATTCTTTCTCCAGCTCTGTTCTTAATGGCTTTGTTGGCTAGATGAGCGGAGCGGGAATTTCCACCTGTTTTGGCGACAACACTTGCTACTCAGGATTCTCCTTAGATTGGGAAGTATCCATGACTGATCCTTCACTCTTGTTGTGATCGATTTCTGATCATCAAGACCTTTCTAGCGATTCTCTTTCAGACTTAGATTTAGACTTGTCTTACCCCGAGCTTCCACTCATTCTAAAGCTAGGAGTGGGTTCCCTCAATGGTTCTACACGCAATTTGTCCAATGGGGCATTTGCCAATCTTCGTTCTTTGTAGAGTTTAAACTCTTGGAGTTCTGCTGGGCCAAACTGGATTTTGGCCATGTGTAAGATGTCTCTAAGTGTGTTCTTCTACTAGAAAACATCGTCGAAGAGATCATCTTCCTTAGTGAACACATTTATTTTAACTATCGTGGTAAGATTCTTTATCACATCAAAGGGATCAAACCGTTTCCCTGGGAACTTAGGCAATTGTAGACTCAACATGTTGTCTACTTCCCTGAAAGCATGACCTAGATCAAACAATGCAAAATCTCCATAGACCACAGGGAATTATGGCTAGATTGCCCTTTTCTTGTCCCTAAGTTCTCTGCTCATTCCCCCAACCCCACAGGTTTGGTAGGCTATTTCCCAGGCCATCAATTTGTCAGGAACATACAAGGGAGGTATATGAGGAGAGGCAATGCTTCCGAATACTCTGATATAAGTGAAAATTTCTTCTCTGAACCATCTTCCCACAGGGAGAATATCAATTTCGGCTTCAAGAGAAAATCTTGGGGCATCTGTATTATACAACATCTTGTGAATGGGCAGCATAACTCCATGGTAGATTTTATAAAAATATGGGGTGAACTTAGAATCCCATAGTTCCTTATGGTGGTATTGAATGGGTAAGGGATTTTGTACCGTCCATTTCCAACCAATGAGAGGAAATTTAGAAACAAAATAGATAACATCCATGACATAGGCAGCTAGAAAGAAGGGATGATAAATCCTCTGAGAAAAACTCCTTTTAGTCTGATCATTCCAAATAGCAAAGGCTAAGTTATCAGACAATATTTGGGCCTAGTCCATTATAGTGTCATTGGTGGCCGCATCTAGTAGGGGTAGACACGTGGATGAAAACTTATTAATATCAAGTTTTCTCGAATAGCCTACATAAAATTGCAATAGCGAAACAATACGGAGAAGAGAGGGAACCAGTGTTGTACATACAATGTTTGTCCTTCTTTAATGACTCTTCCTTCACTAACCAGCTCTTGGTGCATTCTACCAAATCTTCGTTCTCCTTGGCGAATTTCTCCATGAACTGTTTGTTATAGCTAGCCTGCGACTCTGGAAAATGATACATGCATCTTAAATTCTGTGGGGTGAAAGACCCTATAACTTCCTGGTTCTGCGTCTTGAATTGCCTAACCGTTATCTCAGCATGGCATATCACCCATTTGACCATATCTGTATAGGGAATTATTTTTCGCCTTGTTGCGATATGGTGCAGGAATGAGCATGCAAGCTCTGAAGTGATGCTTCAGATGATCCACGTCGATCTGCCGTAGTTATAACCTCCATGACTCTCGGGTTTTCTTCCTCCAGCAGTCTGTACATGCCTTCCCAAGTAGATATCCCTACTTCTCTGGTATAGGTGGTGTTCGTGAATAATGGAGTCATCTCTGATTTTTCAGATACTGGAGCTTTTCCTTTCTTCCCCATCACGTTCTGCACACTGCTCTATGTATTGTTCTACGTATTGCTCTTGTAGGTTCATAGGTAGAGAACTAAGACACAATAAGAAAGATAATGAATGATGGTAAATAATAAGGTGACGGGAAAGCTCTTAATTTTAAAATCACATCAAATATATCACCTTGTGTGAAATAACCCTTTTGCTAAGATTTAAATCATTTATCATAAATAACCATCAATAAACCACTAAGTTGACATTAATGCCCATAACTCGGTATCGGATGACGAGAAATATTTCATCAAACTGTGAGCCCTTTTGATATGAGATAAAGTGATTTTGAGATTTGCTTCGCAATATCGCAGATCGCAATATCGTTAATCCTTTTTCGTTAACAATCATTTGCTTCATTATGCGACTATGAGATGTGATTTGTGAGATGCTTTATCACATTTCGCAATATTAAGACGTTTTATTGTAGGTGGCGCTGTGATATATGGGATCTACGATATGCGATGAATCTGTGTCGCTCGCGATCTCGCATCATCGCATTTTCACAATTTTGACAGTTTGTTTATATATGATGCCCTCCGTTACCCTTTTGCGATGCGATGTTCATTATTAAGAGAACGATTTTATTTGAGGCTTTTCATAATACTTAAGACTTTGCGTTTGCCGATGGTTTTCCTAAGTTTATGATAGTGTGTTTTATTAAAAGGGAATTCTAAGTGCTAGTTTTTTATTTTAGAAGGGCCCCCCTTTATTTAGTGTTATTACTAATACTAAATAAAAAGTGGGGTTGTTGCTAGCCACAACAAGTTCCTAATACAATTCCACATATGTCTAATGGGACTATATCTAACTCAACCTCATCTACAAATGTTGACCCAATAGCAAACCTAAGTTTACATTTTCTCATAACTTGTAGCTTTGTTTTATCACACACCCAACCTAATGGATATGGCTTTTTATGAGGTTTTGTTTCTAGACCCAACTTCTTTACAATTGTTTCAGAAATAAAATTAACTTGTGACCCACTATCAAATAAAGTATCAATTTTACTGTGCTTCAAAATGACTCTAATATGAAATAGCTCATTTCTTTTCCTCTCATTACTTTCATTGTCAACAAAATGTGAAGAATTACTTGTAGATGCTTCAGAATCTTTACCCTTTATACCTATGGTTGTAATAGTTGTTTCATCACTTGAGTCTGACCCCAAGTCTTTTTGAATAGCAGCAGCATCCTTTCGCTCTTTACCCCCAAACTTCTTATGCTTCAATTCTGGATGTGAAGACCAGTAGTGTGCCTCATCGTGTCCTTCATTCTTACAATGAGTGCATGAAGGTTTATCCTTCTTTACAGTGTTTGTTTTCCTCTCCTTCTATTTCAGTTTCCTCTTTCCTTTATTCTTGTTCTCAAAATATTTGGATGATTTCCCAACATCTGGGTTTACATTTTTACCTCTAGCCTCTAGATGAGTTTCTTGGACTGACACATCATCTAAGCTAGTGGGATTAAACATAAGTATAGTATGCTTCAAATAACTATGAATACCACCTATATATTCTAACAATGTCTTTGGTGAGTCCATTGATATGCCTAATGTTAAATCTCTTTTGTGAAATTCCTCAGTATAACTCTGTACACTTTGACCCTTTAATTGACGTAGTGTTTTTCAACTCATCATTGCTTTATGCATATAAGCCAAAGGATAAAATTGCTTTTTAATGGCAGAAACAAATTCCTTCCAAGTTGAAATGATTTTACCATGCTTTTGAAGATATGCTTCTGTTTTTCCTTCCCACCACACTACTGTGGTTCCTCCAAGTCGAAGGCTAGCCATCTAGATCTTCTTCCTTTCTGAATCAACTTTTTGCACCCTGCAATATACATCAATTTTCCTTATCCAATTATCAAGCTTTTCAGCATTAATTTCTCCATCATAAATTGGAAAATCAAATTTCACATCTAATTTTATCAAAGAGGTTTTCTTTTTCTTCTTCTTAGAAGATATAGTTTTATGAGAAGAAGAAGATGACGACAATGATGATGGTGATGATGGAGGAGATGGTGGAGGATGCATTCCTCCTTTTCCTTTATATTCCTTCTTTGGAGGGCCAAAAATAAAAGGTTCCTATGCTCCTTTGTCTGGTCTAGGTGATGAAGAGCCTTCTCCACCTTTACCCTTTTTAAACTCATTATACATCTCTTCCACCATGGCATGTATCATCATGAAGCTATCCAAGAACTGGGATTCTGACCCAAGTGGAGCTTCATCTGCCATCCTTCTTCGTGAAAAGACCCTTCCAATCTTTGGATTCACATCAACGAGTTCACCTTCACCTCGTCCGAGCCTTAACCTAGTCAGCATTCAAATCTCCACACAAACTTGTCAAACCTTAAAAACCTTTCCCTCTGATACCACTTGATATGAAATTAATAAAGGTATTATAGACTATGTGTGAAGTTGCCTATGTTACTTAGTTCAATGGATCGAAAATATCGTGAATAATGCAAACACCTAAACAATTATAAAACACAATAAAAACACATCAACACAACCAAAATTGATAAAGGAGTTCATCAGACTTCCTAGCTACGTCTCCTGGTCCTAGCTTCCAATGCTGACCTCTTTATTATGTCTTCAAATGATTGTTATAGGTGTGAGCTCAAATACAGATCCTCAAACACAAAAATGGATCTCACCACTATGTTCCAATCGAGTCGAAATGAGCATACACTTGACCGTACTAGTCACTCTGACCTCCAGACCCCCTGGAATGGTTCACAATACACTCCTTTGTTAAATTTTTTGTGCTATGGTGTTTATATAACACATACAGTTATAAATTATATTAATCAAGGAATAATACGTTACATTAAAAATAGCATATTAACCAAAGGACCAGCGGGCGTGGGGTGGACCCCGACCATCTGGCCTTTCCCTGACACCGATCTCGAGAACAAACCATTTGACAGCTGTCGTGTCCCACTCATCAACTGATCCGGACAACCTGCATTGTTGAGCTGTCCTGTGGGATCCAACGGTTGTCACATGGTTTCGTGCTCCAACTAGCACATTTGCTAACTCTCCAAACGCATGCGAAAAAGTGGTTTTCGGGAGGCTACATGTCAAGCGTTGAGTGGAATTGTGTGCTCCCAGTCTAAAACCGCTTCCTTCCTTGAGGGCACACGATAAACCATTTACCACCCTTTTGTCGAAACTCAAAGAGTTTAGCTCCTTTTTCATAATTTTATCGTGTCCATTTTCCAAGGTAACATGCTTGCATGTTTCGACACGATATGCATCGATCTCTTTTGATTGGATGATCTCTGCACTTCTTCGTTGATCCCCATCACCTGTGGTCTGAACCAATCACCGACCGCCACATCATCTTCTGCGCTCACATCATCAAGAAACTTTGACTCTTTCTCGGGTTTCCACCTGTCTTGCTAACCTAGGCATTGACTTTTGACCTAAATCTTTGATGAGCTCTTATTTCCTTATCCAAACTCAGATTTTCATGCGGTTTGCACCATTGGCTTTGTTTTAACAATTTCTTCAACCTTATTCCACTTTCACCTGTATTTGAAGACTTTTGATCTAGAGGCTATGCTGAATCCATTTTGGATCACTTCCACGTACCACCCGACCATAGATTGGGCTAAACCAAATATTAGTTTCGGGCAATCACCCCCGTGCCATATTCCAAACATGAATGTGGGACTTATAACAAAACCAATCAAGGCTTTCTCAGGCTTCATCATGTAGCCCACCAAGGGATTCCTAGGCCCAAAAAATAAACATACACTTTAGGCTTTACCGCAATCCCGCCATATACTGGTCAAGAGATCACTATGCCCTAAAAAATCATGGATGCCTCCGGATCTCTCCACCAAAACCATGAATAATTTTTCCATCTCCACCCTCTAGGATTTACCATGTATTCTACCATTATCGGTCAAGGGATTCCTAGGCCTAATGAGGGTATTCACAACTAGGTTTTACCATGTATCCCACCATTACCAGTCATGGGATTCCTAGGCCTTTTGATTTTTCTTGAGACCACCCCACTCAGTTACGAAACCATCCAAAAATCCAACTCAACCAAGTAAAAGAACCCCATCACACCATGGTTATCCGGAAACTGTAAGGTAAGGATGAAGACCATTGTCACACCTAGAAAAACCCATGCCAATGAAAACAAGTGAACCAAATACACACATTCATGTACCATGCATGCCAAAACTAGCAAGGAAATCATACATACAACTTGATACCTACAAGAAATCTCATTGTAGCCACTTTATCCTGCTCTTCCTTTCTTGATATTTGATTCCCTTTACTTTCTTTTCCTTCCTCTTCCTTCCTTCCTCCAATGCTAGAGTGATCCAAGAATGCTTTAAGTGTGCAAGAGTATGAGAGAATAAAGAGAAAGATCCAAAACTAAAATGACAAAAGGTTTTGAACTGATCCTAGGAAGCCTTTTTATTAATGAGGCCTCTGTTTTCTTTAATTTCCATTACTTTTCCTTCATTTTCCTCCTCACATGCAACCTATGACCTTTCACCTTAGTTTTCTCCTAATTTCCTTTATTTCATAAATAAAATTCCAATTAATGCCTCCTGCCTTTCTAAAGCCTTTTCCATTGCATTTTCCAATTTCCCCTTAGCCATAATAAACCAAATGAATACCCACTAAGATGTTTTTCCCAAAATTCATCTTAGAATAAGTGTTCCATGACCTTGGTCTTATTTTCCTTTATTAACTTTATTACATGAACTTTTAACTAGGTTTGTTACCCCTCTCCCCTAGGGGAACACCATCCTTGGTGTGTAATGACACCTACAACTAGTAAGATAGTTGGAAAGAAAAACATACTACCCATGGGTCTTTATAACTTAGCTTTTTGCAGCATTTACAATGAACAACCCACTGAAAGCAAACCAACACAAAAAACATAACAACATGACACCCATACCACTTATTGGAGCTTTATAACACAACTCGTGGTGGTATTTACATCCATATACATATATACATATACCAAAATTGTTTTTCCTCAGTCAACAAACAAGTAAGGATACATATCCCTCATTTGATCAGCCATCTCCCATGCAGCTTCATCGAGCCCAAAGTGCTTCCATTGCACTTTAACCTGCTTGATTTCCTGATTCTAGATCATGAACATCTTTATTTGCAAAATACATTGAGGTTCTGCTTGGAATTCTCCTTCTGGATCCACCTACAATACATACCAATAAATTACAGGATTAACATCCTTTACATATCTTGTAGGCCATGAAACATGGAAAACATCATGGACTTTCATTGTCGGAGGCAGTGCAAGTCTGTAGGCCACTGGTCCAATCCTTTCAAGGATCTCAAAAGTCCCACAATACCAAGGTACTAAATTCTCACATGACCCAATCCTCAAGGATCTCTTCTTGGGCTTGATGCACAAGTACACATGTTCCCAACCTGAAACTCCTTAAACAACTTGTGTTGAACTGCATAAGTTTTCTGCATATCCTATGTTTCTTCTAGATTCTTCTTGATAACTTGCATTTCTTGTTCCATCTCTGCCAACATATCCAATCTAATCAATACCCTATTCACTGTATCACTCTAACTGATACAAGTATTACAACTCCTCCCATACAACATCTCAAATACACTCATCCTCAGTGACTCCTGATACCCATTGTTGTAAACAAATTCAACCAATGGAAGATAATCTTCCCACTTCCACTGTTGATGCATCGCATACATCCTCCACATGTCCTCCAGTATCCTATTGTCCCTCTATGTATTTCCATATTTGTGCAGATGATAGGTTGTGTTGAAGTCCAACTCTGTACCCAAACATGCAAACAACTCTTTCCAAAACATGGAAGTGAACTTAGCCTCTCTGTTTAACACAGTCTTCTTTGGAACACCATGCAGCCTCACTATCTCCCTAATGAACACATATGCTACATCACTAGATAAATAAGTATATTTCACTGAAATGAAGTGTGCTACCTTGGTCAACTTGTCCCCCACAACCATGATGGAATCATGTTGTCAAGATTTCCTCGGCAAGCCTATAATGAAGTTCATGGAAATGACCTCCCATTTTCACTCTCGAATCAGAATTGGTTGTAGTAATCCACCTAGATTCTTACACTATGATTTTACCTGTTGACAATCCAAGCATCTAGCCACAAAGTCTTCCACTTCCTTCTTCATATTTGGCCAATAATAGAACTTCTTTACGGATGTCAATGTCTTTTGACATCTTGGATGACATGAATACGATTTAGTATGAAATTGTCTCAAGTTAATCTTCTTGAGATCACTATCGTATGACACATAGACCTTCTCTATAAATCTGACCAAACCATCTGCTATGAGATGGTAGTCCACAACCTGATCACTCGTACCCTATTGTAACCCATGAATAAGCTCTTTATACCTATCATCCTATTGTCATGCCTGTAAGATTCGATCTTGTAGATCTGTCCCATATGAACTCATACCTGCTTTGTGATCCACATGTACTCTTCTGCTAAGATAATATGCAACCCTGTTCTCCTTACCCTTTATGTACCCGATCTCAAAATCAAACTCATTGATCGTGGCCAACCATCTAACGTTCCTCACATTCAAATTCAGTTGGTAAAACAAGTATCTCAATCCACTATGATTACTCATTAGTACAAATGTCTTACCAAGAAGATATTTCCTCCACATCTTCAATGCATAAAATAATTTTACCAAGGGATTCCTAGGCCCAAATAATAAAAATACACTAAAGGATTCACTGCAATCCCCCCATATACCGGTCAAGAGATCACTAGGCCCTAAACAAGCATGGATGCCTCCGGATCTCTCCACCTAAATTGTGAGGCATTTTCTATCTCTTCTCTCTAACCATTACCATGTATCCCATCATTATAGGTCAAGGGATTCCTAGGCCCAACGAGGGTATTCACAACTAGGCTTTACCATGTATCCCTCCATTACCAGTTAAGGGATTCCTAGGCCTTGTGATTTTTCCTAAGACCACCCCACTTAGTTTCGAAACCATCCAAAAAACTAGATCAACCAAGTAAACAAACCCCATCACACCATGACTATCTAGAAATGTAAAGGAAAGGCTGAAAACCACTGTCACACCTGGAAAAACCCATGCCAATGACAACAAGAGAACCAAATACACACATGCATGTACTATGCATGCCGAAACTAGCAAGGAAATCATACATGCAACTTGATACGTGCAAGCAAGCCCATTGTAGCTGCTTGATCTTGCTCTTCCTTACTTGATATTTGCTTCCCTTTACTTTCTTGTCCTTCCTTTTCCTTCCTTCCTCCAATGCTAGAGTGCTCCAAGAATGCTCTAAGTGTGCAAGAGTATGAGAGAATATAGAGAATAGAGAGAGAGAGATCCAAAAATGAACCGACAAAAGGTTGTGAGTTGATCCTCATAAGCCTTTTTATTAATGAGGTCTCTATTTTCTTCAATTTACATTATTTTTCCTTCATTTTTCTCCTCACATGCAACCTGTGATGTGTCAACTTCCTTCTCTCCTAATTTCCTTTATTTCATAAATAAAATGCCAATTAATGCCTCATGCCTTTCCAAATCCTTTGCCATTGTCTTTGCCAATTTCCCCTTAGCCATAATAAACCAAATGAACACCCATTAGGATGTTTTTCCCAACATCCAGCTTGGAATAAGTGTCCCATGACCTTGGTCTTATTTTTCCTTTATTAACTTTAGTACATGAACTTTTAACCAGGGGATTTTACATCCACATCATCTAGTACCACGTGTCAATTATACATGCATTATAATATGGGACAAACGATGGAATATTCAAAGGGCCCTACTTTGGTGCCCCAACTTAGGATTCAATGAAATTTATATCATCAGATCACTCTTGGTGAGTAGAGGATGTTGGTAACCTAAGAAATCGAGTTCAAAATGGAAGAAAGAAGCATTGATTTATGACTCCCATATCCTCAAGGTGACTTGGAAGGTTAGGTGTGTTAGAGTGTGGTATTAAAGAAATGTTACAACAGTTAGGCTATATGTTCTTTGGAAAATGGAATTGTTAGCGATGGTAACTAGTTTTCTCAGATAAGCACATATTGGGAAGCTCAATTGATGATAGTCGTGATATTGAAGTGTTATGTAACATGAGATTTTAGGTTCAAATCCCCTTGATTTACCTCTATCTATGGAAGGGGTGTATGTTAGGCACCTAGATTTTATAGTGCTATCAGACATAATTGACCCCATGTTAAGCGAGTACGAAAATTTCCTAGTTGTCAATTCCTCTTATCCAAAGAAAAAACTAGTATGTTGAGATAATGTATGATTGAATTTGTAATTACAAAAAATACAGATTACAAATTTTCCTTAATCTCTCACAAAAAAATATTGATGTTTTTTTGCCTTACTTTGGGTCTAAAAATATGAAGAAATTAAGGTACAACATATTTCAAAGTTTACATTGTTTTAATTATTGATATACTAATAGAAAATTTTGAGTGTGAATTGTAGCAAGAAAAAAATCCAAGTTTTGTACTTATAGATGCCAATGAAAGCATTATCAAGCTCAATTGCCTACATGCATTTTGAATTATATGATTAGCTAATGGTGACTTGTTGTTTTATCACTTATAATACCAAGGAGTACATCAATATCGACAGAATGGTAGAATACATAGCAGAGACCTCTCATATCATAGATGAAGAACCAGATGAGGTGAGGTTGAAAGAAACTCCTTTAAATTTGGTGGAGACAATCAAAAGTCTAAAGGGGGAACTTTAGAGTAGTAGACATGATAATGAAAGGTTCATTAGAGAATATGAGAAGTAAAATAAATTAAAAGTAGTTTTTTTATAGAGTTTGCTTGCACACATCCCATTTTTTTCATATTTCCTATTGGGCACATAGTCACCTTGCACTACTTTATACTTAGCCATTTTCACAAGTGTGTAGAAATCCTACCCATCCACCTCTTTACACATTTGACCCTCCACGCATCTCATTCTCCCACACATGCTTTCCTCTGCACTTATATTTCTCAACACACATAAAGCTTTCACACAAGGCATAATATATATTCTATCAAAGTGACTTCTCTGCTTACACACCATACTTAGTGAAAATTATGAAAAATAATCATTTGATCCTGTTGAGGCAAATTGAAAACTCATTTAAGAAATCTGGATCTCCAAGGTGGAAAAAGTATTGATATTGTGTTACGTGAATTATCCACCAGTACACCGCATAAAGACATGCCAAAGGTCATTAACTTCCTATTATTATTCTCACATGGTCTGGTGAAGGTGGTACATGATGAAGGGATTTGTTAGTAAATGTTATCATAATTTGAGTTTTAAACAACTAAGAGCTTTGTAAAGACTCATCTAACCTGTCATGTATATCTAAGTGCATTGAAAAAAGAAATCAATATTTAAATGGAATAAGTCCATTTGTGGGGATAAACTAATTCACTTGCGCAATGAAACAAGAGTTTCCATTGGTCAACAACCTATCAATGGTATTTAAAAATTAAGGGTTGGAGAGAAACAAAACAACAAAATTTGGAGTATAGGGATAGATAACACCACATGTGTTCCATGGTTTTTTTATTGAGAAGAGATTGCTTATTGGTTTTTTCATTGTTTCAACCCCAAGACCAAGATTATCAAGCTTTCTCTACAGGGAAAGAATCCAATTCTGTTTAAACCCATATTTTTAAGAAATATGCTTAAGTTACCATACCTAAATAAGAAACTCAAATTTCCTGAAGTTGATCCTTTCCTTGATGCTTAGGGTGGAAAAAATAATTATATTCAGGAATTCATGTTCTAGATTGCATATACTCCAACCAACCTTTCTATTTTGATATTTCACTATTAGAAGAGTCATATAGATATTTTTCCTCATCATTTTCCCATGTAATGAGATGGAAATTGATGTCTTGTGTACCCAGGTCAGTCTTGTATATATTACATTTTTCTTTTAGAAAAGATACCATCTTCAACTAGGTGGAAGTCATATGCAATGAGATTTCTTTTCAATTATAAAATTATTACAAGACTTAGAGGTTCTTCATGATGACCTACCTAGTGATGTTGTAATTTATTCAATGGCTTACCCCCTGTTGGCTTGAGGGGGCCTAACCCAAGTTTAGAGTTATTCCCGCCAACCAACAAAACCCTAACTGTCGGCCCTTTCACCAACAACCTACGTAGCATAAGTTGCAGTCTCACCCGAAGCAGTATTGGGGGATGCTAGAACCAGGTTTCTGCATCCAGAGGCCTATGTGTGGGATTCCTAAAGATCCTAAGATTTGGAGCTACCTTTGCGCAGCCCTAACTCTTTTGATTGATCAACTACTGTAAATCTATTCTAACAGCTTCCAACTCTTTGTGAAGGTCTTAAATTATTATTAACATGCATAAAAGATATAGATCCACTACTTGCATACAATAAACAAGCATCAATTCATATCAATCATAACAGATCGTGGAGACATAAAAACTTAACTAAAACAATAAACAAGGCACATATGCACAGATTCGGCTCAAAATTGTCTTTATTAAGATGTAAACGTTTAGAAACAAACTTATTCTTCCTGCGCACTCAACGTGTGGAATTGGCAAGGTATCTGCACACTAAGCCGTGGGAGCCTTCCCCTTTTGCCTAAGTATAGGAAACAGACCTTTCCTGATTTAGCACCTTGCCCTTACAATGATTCTTCAACAAAATTTATCTCCTTAGACTCACTATGACTCAACTATATATAGCCTTTTCATTACAATACCATGGCTTGCGGACCATGGGCGAGTCTCAAAACCATCCTATCACCTACCCATACAAGGGACTAATGCCCCTTTGACTCCTACTTATCTTTGCGCTCCGCTTCAACATTTCGTGGAGAATTTACATTCTTTAACAAAAAATATTACAAAAATTTACTTAACTGACAAAAATTGACCCTAGGGACCTGTAGAGTCTCCAAAATGTCTTCAAAATATCATCCACTTTCACCTTTATCGCCACCATTTCACTCACATGTCGCAACTCCATAGCCATATAATCTTTCATTAGCCTCCATTTTCATGATTACATGGGGTTACCTTTGTGTTTTCCAAAAGCTAATGATTTCTAGTATTTTAAGTGAATTTATGGTTAAAACTTAGAAAAATGACATATACTTGCTAATACTTAAAAGTGGCTTGAGTTTCATGACATGTGTAGGTCATTTGGAAGCATGCAAGGCACCCTTTCGTGGCCTCCAATGCTCAAATTCGAATTCCCTTCAAGATATGGAAGAAGATTTGGATAAAGGTCAAAGAGGATATGTGTCTCATCATTAACTATTTGAGTTGTAACTCTATATGTGTTTCATCATTACCTATTTGAGTTGTAACTGTATGATATTTTCTAGGGATCTAGGGAGAGAATAATGGACCTCCATTAATGAGGTAGCTTATTATGTTTTTGTATAAATAGGAGAGCATCCTCCTTTCAAAGGCATGTGTAAAGTTGGAGATACTCAGGTGTCCAAGTTAAGATTACTTATGAATGGAATTTAGATTTAGCACCATGCTCATGAGTGATGTTCACCTCTTTCTGGTAATGCTTGCATTGGGAGCCTCTCAACTTGCCATCTCTCATGCTTTTGGATTGGCCACCTACAATGTGTGAGATTTATTGTTTTTCATAGATTAAGATTTATTGCTTTCATAGATTAAGATTTATTTATTTCATATCTTTTCCTGTGTGAGAGGTTAAGAGTGATTGTTTTTATTTTCTTTCATATATAGAGGTTAAGAGCAATTGTTTTTATTTTCTTTCATACCTAGAAGTTAAGAATGATTGGTTTTTCTTTCATTTCTTATCATGTGGTTTTGATTATTCATTTCATTGGATCCTGATTTGATAATGCACACATAATCCCTTAGAGTAGATTTCATTTCATGTAATTTCAATTCCTACAAGTGTGATAGATTAAGATTTCAATTATGTGCAATGTACTATAATTTCTTTTGAATTGATTGTTTAATTAGAATAGGTGAATTTGGTTTGTCATTATTTGGTTTCGTAGTTAGATTGATCTAAATTGGAAGTTAACTTCTAGCATATATAGTGCACGTACACGTTGCAAGTTTTATGAAACCCCCAGATTGACAATTAAATGATAGATAATTAATTTGCCTCAACATTTTAGTGTCGTTGCTGAGGAAGTGTGCATAGGAACTAGCTTTCAGTCTAGAGTTCATTTTTTAGTTTTTTTCTAGATGCATGATTAAAGTATGTAGATGCATGAATCATTTAGCTGCATATCATTTTTATAAAAAAATATAAAAAATTTCGATACTAACTATTTATGGATGAAAGATCTAGAATGAAAATTAAACATTCTTTGGAGCACAAGGACTACATTGAGGAATGGTATCAAAAAGCAATTGTGCCACGACATTCATCCATCCTTCAAGAGATCTTTGCGACAAATCTAAAGGTCAAAATGACTTCTCATGTCCTCATACACAATCAAGTTCATTTTGTTGAAAATAGCAACAATAAATGCTAAAAATAGAAATTCTACAAATAGCATTGCTATAGATAGCATTTCATGTACCAATGTGGAAAATAGCAACAAGGAATGATAAAATAGAAATGCTAAAAATAGTATTGCTATAAATAGCATTTCGTCATAGATTCCAATATTAATTAGTCCCTGAATTAAAATTGAGAATTAAAATTCGAATATAGTCTCAGCAGCTATTTGAAAAATAATTATTTAATTCATCTTGAGTTAATTAGTTGGAGAAAATCAAACATGAAATCTATGTGAAGACATGCGACAGTTATCCCTTTGATTGAGGAATTTATCCCTTAATTAAGAAGACAAGGATGAGTTGTATTTGAGTTGTAATTAGTTAGCTCAGTTAACTGAGTTAAGTCTAGTTAAATTAGTTCCAAACAGTTGGGGGAACTAATTGTGAGTTTAGTTAGTTAATGCATGCATGCATGCAACTAGTGTTCTCCAGATAACTGAATATTCTCTCATAAATAACTCATGCATGTCAGTTCAGAGAAAGAACCAGTTGAGATTAAAGGAAGGGACAGTGTACTATCAGTTGGAGGAATTTTCCTATAAAGGAATCTCATCCATGCAGAAGGAATTAACTCCTTCAGGATTGCACAATTATTTCAAAGGTCAGAGCAGTGTGTGAGGGATTATTACACAGAGGTGGCAGCTAGAGGACCCAGGAGAAACTATGCAAGGAAATAGGAGGCTTGGAGGACTGGAGGAAGGCATATGTGTTGTCTATTCTGTCTATGAGTAGCAGTGACGGATTGTATTGAGAGCTGGATAGCTTATGAGCTAAAGCTTTGTGTAATCCTGAGATATTTCCACTTGTATGATAATACAGATAGTGGAGTTTTTAGTTGAGGCTTTCCCTAGAGTATTCTTCTATGTTTCATGTGTGATTGAATCTTCTTCTCTATTTTATGTGTTCTATTTGATTTTGCTCAAAATCGATTAAGCTTCCGCAAGTTTAATGGTAGAAGTAGATTAAGTATTTTTCTTTAGTACATTGCATAATCATTTTAATCTACGGTGAAATTTCTACATGGTATCAAAGCAAAGGTGATCGAAGTAGTGAAAAGTATATGAAGAAGAAAATTCGAAGTAAAAAAATATTAGGTCGTGAGTTTTTAGAGTAGATCTGAAAATTTTTGTGCAAAATTTTTAGAAACAAATAGTAGATCTGGATTCCTTGCAGAAAAAGACCCAAATTTAAATAATACATTGGTTGAATCGGAGTTCGGATGAAGGAGATATCGTTGATTTAAAAACAACTCTTTTTCTAGAAAAGTTCATGATGGTGGGAAAGATGAAACAGATTGGTGTGCTAGCCAAGAACCTGTATGCTCTTGAGGTTCAAGATGCATGCAAAGCCTTGAGGAGAAAGGAAAAGGTTAGAGACTTGGTGGTTGAGAGGGAGAGTACATTAACTCTCAACATGCAGCGCCAGAAGAATTATCAGACAATTGTGGAGGAGCCACAATTGGTGAAGCAGCTTCAGGAGATTGTGGAGCAGCCACAACTAGAGAAACTGAGAGGAGACCGAGTGGAGGCATCCACTCATGCAGAGCCCTCTAGTAGGGCGAAATTTCTATCCAAGTGGGCAGAGGGATCACATGCAACCATACTTCTAGGTGTGAGGTGGGGCGATGTGAAGTGATAGTCCCAAGAAGGTTGAAATAGGGGTAGGATCCTTGAGGTACCCAACCTCTTTGATTAGACCTTACTGTGGGAGCCCTGATGAGGAGTAGTAGGACTGGATGAGTGGGTAGAGATAGATGTGGATGGAGGAGCAGAGAGAGCTACAATGCAAGAGTGCCAAGACAGCGCAAAGCTAGCAGGTTGCAGCAATGCGAGAGGCACAAGAGTGTTGCACCAGTGCAGGATGGCAGAGAGAGGTGTGCAATGGTGTGAGATGCAGGGAGTTGTTGCAGTAGCATAGAGGTCAGAGAGGGAGCACTTGTCAGTGGTAGAGGGAGGTTCAGCATCAGAGGGTGTTTCTAGCCCAACAAGGAGGTTAGTTGGCAGATCAATTACTTACTTCTCAGTAACTGAGTTGCAGTGCAGCATTAGGCAGCATGATGCAACACAATGCGAGGAGGTGCAGTGCGGATGTAGTGCTGGGAGATAGGACCAGCAGTAGCACAAATGTAGTAGGAGGAATCAATGTGATTGATTCAGTCAGAGATCAAAGTGACAGAGGCTAGAGAAGTCAGATACTGAAGGGCATAGAGGTGCAGAGCTTTTAGTTGAAAGAGGCAATAGCAGTCAAAGACTTTGATGATAGAGGCATCATTCTGGTTCACGTTGGATATTTTTGTTTCTGGAGTTGCTGGAGCAGTAACACTTCAGAGAAGTGTTGCATGCAGAACATTCAAAAGGTTTAGGATTGGGTTCAAGTTGAATGTCGTTCTTGTTGAGAGGGAATGTTGAAAATAGCAACAAGAAAAGCTATAAATAGCATTGTTATATATAGCATTTCAGGTACCAGTGTGGAAAATAGCAACAAGGAATGATAAAATAGAAATGTTAAAAATAACATTGCTATAAATAGCATTTCGAGATAGATTCCAATTTTAATCAGTCTCTGAATTCAAATTTAGTCTCAGCAGCTATTTGAAAAATAATTAATTAATTAATTTTGAGTTAATTAGTTGGAGAAAATCAAACATGAAGCCTATGTGAAGACATGCAACAGTTATCCCTTTGATTGAGGAAGTTATCCCTTAATTAAGTAGATAAGGATGAGGTGTATTTGAGTTGTAATTAGTTAGCTCAGTTAATACATGCATGCATGCAACTAGTGTTCTCCAGATAACTGAATATTCTCTCATAAATAACTCATGCATGCCATTTCAGAGAAAGACCCAGTTGAGATTAAAAGAAGGGACATTGTACTATCAGTTGGAGGAATTTTCTTATAAAGGAAAATCATCCATGCAGAAGGAATTAACTCCTTCAAGATTGCGTAGTTATTTCAGAGGTCAGAGCAATGTGTGAGGGATTATTACATACAGGTGGCAGCTAGAGGACCCAGGAGAAACTGCGCAAGGAAATAGGAGGCTTGGAGGACTGAAGGAAGGAATATGTGTTGTCTATTCTGTCTATGAGCAGCAGTGAGGGATTGTACTGAGAGCTTGATAGCTTGTGAGCTAAAGCTTTGTGTGATCCTGAGATATTCCCACTTGTATGATAATACAGATAGCGAGGTTTTTAGCTAAGGCTTTCCCCAGAGTATTCTTCTGTGTTTCATGTGTGATTGAATCTTCTTCTCTGTTATATGTGTTCTATTTGATCTTGCTCAAAATCGATTAAGCTTCCACAAGTTTGATGGTAGAAGTAGATTAAGTATTTTGCTCTAGTACATTGCATAATCAGTTTAATCTATGGTGAAATTTCTACACATTTTGCAAACTTGGATATGAACATTTTAGAAAGTCTAATACATAAATGGCTCCATTGGAAACATTCAGATATATATATATATATATATATAATAAAAAATAAAAAAAATATTTCTAGATAAATTAGGAAAAACAAAATCAAACTTGATTGCATTTTTTTAAGCTTGATTACATTTATTTTTAAGTTCTTACTTGCATTTTTATTTAGAATTTCAATTTTTTTTTTGTATTTATTTTCTTGCATTTCAATAATTTGAAACACATATATATAATAAAAAAAAATCAATGAAGTGTTTCTTTTTAAATTTATATATATGTATATATATATATATATATATATATATATATATATATATATATATATAGAGAGAGAGAGAGAGAGAGAGAGAGAGAGAGAGAGAGAGAGATTTTAGTTTTGTTTATTTAAACAAATTTGAAATAAAAAATTAATAAAATTAAAATACAAATCATAAAACAAATTAAAAAATAAAATAAATAGCTCATATTAAAAAAAAAAAAAATTAAAAACCAAAATGCAACAAAAACCAAATTGAAAAAACAAAGGTGAAAAAAGATAGTTGTGCATTCTCCAATGATCTCTGTGACCGAGAATTGGGTAGGGCCAACCTATTCATGTTCTCTTCCTCCAAGTTCTTTGTCATTTCCAAAATTTTCTTTGCAGCAAAGTAGATGTGTTTCCCTGGAGTTACCGCCTGCGAGAGGTCAATTTAGCAAGGCAATAAATGATGCATCTTTACTCAATCGGCGCCTACTTCTCCCTCTGTAGATTATATTTTATGCATGGATTGCAAATATTGTGAACTGTCTAGATCATGAACATTGTTCCATCAATTCAATTTTGGATTGTAGGCAATAAAAAAAGGAACTTCACCCAGCAGCTACCTGAGCATAGGCCAAATACGTAGAGGTTAAAAACATCATTGTTAAAATGCATTTTGTGACCAAATGAAAACGAATTTCAAAAATCTAAAACATGTGTTTTTCTCAAAATGGGGTGAATTATGCTTAGCATGAGATATTTCCTAAAAATTCGTAACCAAATGAGAGATTTTCGGGGTTCTTTGGAGCCTTATTTGCCAAATTGCGTGAGAGAAACAGATTTAGAATTTAATGCACAAACAGTTGCAGCCACGATGGAAGGAGAAGATTTGGTTTTCCTAATTTGTAGGAAGTAGATCCACCATGGAGATGCTGAATTATAGAGTTTTCATCTTTCGGTTGACCAGATATTCCGATGCTGGGGTAGGGAAGGAAGGTCGGTGCTTTCACTCATCATATATGCACACGTTCACTTGAACTATGAGACCTTGTGGACGTTCTTTAACTGGATTTCTTAATGAATATTTTGAATGAAATCTTAAATATTTTGAGTAAATTTCTTATGCTGATTTCGCTGCATAGAGACTGCCATTTCCACAGCCGATCCACAGAGGAAACCAAACCAAACCTTTGAAGCTGATATAAGAAAACATCTTGCGTATGTAATTGAAAATCGTTGAAGAATGAAGGCATTCAATAGATAATTGGATATGGATTTTACTTATAGATATTATCTGCTGTTGTGCAATCATTCTTCCAGTTTTTTGGTCGATCAAGAATCTTCGTGAACCATTCAAAAATGATAAGAAGGAAATTAGGAATTTGGCAAAACTAACCATTTTTTAGGTAATTTTACATTGTTGTCATCTATTTGTATTTTACCATATTTTTGGTTTACACCTTCATAACAATCATTGCATACAAGTACAGACAAGAACAACAAACAAGGCTACGACATCAACAAACTGGAAATCTCTCTTCCACTGTTTAGCCAAAGAAGGTTTACAGGTAAAAATAAGTAGATCAGAATTACCTTGCCTTTTTTCAATAAATGTTTTATTTTCTAATTTTCTGGAAGAAGTATTGATTAATTTGAAGATTGGACTGGTTATTTGTTCATAACAAAAATGCATAGCTGTGTGTACTTAACTGTCTGTTTAGGATTTTAGCTACAGAAACTGCGCAATTTTGCAGCTGAACAACAATTCTGCAGCTAAAAAAAAATTTTGCAGCTCTATATTTAAATAAATTATTTATTTTGTGACAACACATTATAATTCATGAGCAACATGCCATCTAATTTTCCTACTTCATCCTTCACATCAACATCATGTTCCCATGCCACACTTAAGCATCACAATTTTCATTGTTTCACAAAAATTTCAAACAAGCATAATGTTCTCATATGACATCGGTTTTTGATGATTCAATCATCATTGAAAATATGTCAGTGAGATCTACACGATGAGAAAGCTTTCATTAGAATTTGAAACAGTGAAAGAATGAAGAAATTGTTGACAAGACATGATAAGTAACCTGAGGCACTAGTTTTAAAACAGGTAGAATTCATTTCATTTTCTTTCGTGAATTTGTTTTATTAGTACTAATTCTCAGTTTTTTGTGTAAATGTCATAAATAGAGAGATTTATCACCTCTATCTTTTGATAATCTTACATTTCATTGCAGAAAAAGTATTAAGTTTTTGCAGGTTCCGGGAAGATAAACAAATGGACACATACAAACAATGTCTCTCAAAGACCACATTTCTTTCAAAAGAACATGATCAGAGCACCATCAAGATGAAATATCCAAGCATTAGCACATGATTTTGGAAAGGGAATGTCGAATCAGATCCATGACACCATTTGGAAGCCTTTCAGATACCAGTGTTACCACTGCATTCCTACTTATTCAATCAATAAAATCTTCATCTCATTTTTCTTCACAGTCATTTTCCTACCTTGCTTTCACTAACCTTTAACCCAACAATAAAACCATTTAGGTCCCCTACAAAGTTGAATGATTCCATTTTCATTTTTCTTTTTCAAATAAATCTTGATCCACTGCAAAATGTTTCATCCATAATCCTTCAAAATTATTGTTTTGTGCTCATGTTAGATGATGGAGGATTCATTAAGGCCTACCTTCTAACAAGTCTTGGCCTATTGACATTAGATTATTATCTAGGTTCAAGGCTAGAGTCCTTATTAGTACCTTGAGGCTTGTATGCATTAATGACAAGTTCTCTCACTGACGGTCATGGGAATACATCAATGTCCCTTGATCATTAGATCTTGCAAGTGGCTCAACATCATCTCATCTATTTGCACTTTGCAAGTTGTACTTAGGTACCTTAGCACTCATTGACATTAATGGCGAGTTTGCCTCGCATTGGTTAACCAAGAAGCATATGAAATTCTACATTTAATTCCATGATCCAGCAGCGGGTACAACTTCTCTAGATATGCACAGTTTGTCCACTTCCTTGGTAAGTAAAGGTATGTTATTTTCTAGCTTTTAATCATAGAATTCCTTAAATAATGAAATTATAACTTTTTGAAAATACTTCACCATATTTCCTTTCTCATTTGGAAAAAAAAACTGTAAACACCTTTAGTTGGGGGGGGGGGGGGAAGAGACATCCATTTATTATCAAATCCATATCACTTCATTCCATTTCACTTCCTTTCATCCTAACATAATTGTCATAATCAATTATTATTGCATTATGGTTCAAAAGTTATGTGATTTGCAAATAAATGCCTAAATGATGAGCATATTATATGGTTGATTTAAATATGCATTCTTAAATATGTTCAACGAATCTTGTCTCAAAAAAAAGAAACAAGATATTGATACACAAGAACCAATACCAATTAATATTTGGTTTCCACACAAGAACCAACCAAACATGTTACAATTCAATGTATGACAAGGAATACTTTGTAAAAAGAAACGAAATTGTCAAAATGCAAAGTTTAAGAACAATTGATATAAGCCAAGCTCATTCAAAAGAAAATCATGATTAAGCAATGCAGTAGATTGCATGAGGACATGCAATAATGTCAATTGGGGGGTATGTAGAGTCTCCAAAATGTCTTCAAAATATCATCCACTTTCACCTTTATCACCACCATTTCACTCACATGTCGCAACTCCATAGCCATATAATCTTTCATTAGCCTCCATTTTCATGATTACATAGGGTTACCTTTGTGTTTTCCAAAATCTAATTATTTCTATTATTTTAAGTGAATTTATTGTTAAAACCTACAAAAATGACATATACTTGCTAATATTTAAAAGTGGCTTGAGTTTCATGACATGTGTAGGTCATTTGGAAGCTTCCAAGGCACCCTTATGTGGCCTCCAATGCTCAAATTCGAATTCCCCTCAAGATATGGAAGAAGATTTGGCTAAATGTCAAAGAGGATATGTGTCTCAGCATTACATATTTGAGTTGTAACGCTATATGTGTTTCATCATTACCTATTTGAGTTGTAACTCTATGAGATTTTCTAGGGATCTAGGGAGAGAAAAATGGACCTCCATTAATGAGGTAGCTTCTTATGTTTTTGTATAAATAGGAGAGCCTCCTCCTTTCGAAGGCATGTGTAAAGTTGGAGATACTTGGGTGTCCAAGTTAAGATTACTTATGAATGGAATTTAGATTTAGCACCATGCTCATGATTGATATTCACCTCTTTCTAGTAATTCTTGCATTGGGAGCCTCTCAACTTGCCATCTCTCATGCTTTTGGATTGGCCACCTACAATGTGTGAAATATATTGTTTTTCATAGATTAAGATTTATTTCTTTCATACATTAAGATTTATTTCTTTCATATCTTTTCCTGTGTGAGAGGTTAAGAGATTTTTTTTATTTTCTTTCATATATTTTCCTGCGTGAGAGGTTAGGAGTGATTGTGTTTATTTGCTTTCATATCTAGAGTTTAAGAGTGTTTGTTTTTATTTGCTTTCATATCTAGAAGTTAAGAATGATTGTTTTTTCTTTCATTTCATATCATGTGGTTTTGATTATTCATTTCATAAAATCCTGATTTGATAATGCACACATGATCCCCTAGAGTAGATTTCATTTCATGTAATTTCAATTCCTGCAAGTGTGATAGATTAAGATTTCAATTCCACGCGCTGTACTATAACCGTACTATAATTTCTTTTAAATGGATTGTTGAAATAGAATAGGTGAATTTGGTTTGTTGTTATTTGGTTTTGTAATTAGATTGATCTAAATTGGAAGTTAATTTCTAGCATATACAATGCACGCACACTTCGCAAGTTTTATGAAATCCCTGGGTTGACAATTAAATGATAGGTAATTAATTTGCACTCAAACTGTAAAACATATTGGCGCAATATTTCATCTGTTCCCATCTTATACAAATGTCCCACTATAACAGAAAAATCAGCTACGTGGACCACTAATTCCTTTTTCTGTTTGATAGAATATCCTTCCGGGGTTGTACTTGTGGTTAAAAACTGAATGATATCAACAAAGTGGTCATCCACAACACACACAACAAAGAGTTTCGCATCCATCAATCCTTCTTCCAAACTGGTTGGTTCTTCACCTGTCTCAATTCAGCTTAGGTGATTTGAACCTGCATTCAATCGTGTAGGCTTCACTATTACTTCAATTCATACTCCTAGAACAACAACAACCACCTACATATCTTCCCCCCCAACACAGTCTTGTTGACCAGGTACTTAAGGGTGGAGTGATCTGTGTACATTTTATAATGTGAACCCAATAGGTAATGGAAAAAATTATGTAATGCGTAAACCATTGCTAATCCTTTGTGCTTTGTAGTAGAATAATTTTTCTCAGCCTTCGACAACTTTCTACTTGCAAAGGCTACTGGATGATCAATATCACCTTCGCCAGGCTGGGTCAATATTGCACCCAACACAATACATGAGGCATCTACATGCACATGGAACTCTTTCTTCCAATCTGGAAATACTAAGATGGGCACAGTCACCATCTTGTCCTTTAACACATCAAGACTCTATTGACACTCCTCATCCCAACAAAAAGCCACATCCTTCTTTAATAGTTTCTCCATTGACGCGGTTATCTAGGCATAAGACTTGATAAACTTCCTATACTAGCTTGTGTGGCCCAGCATTGTGCACAACTTCTTAACATTCTTGGGAGCTTCTAAATTCACAATCACTGCTATCTTCACAGGGTCCACCATCAATCCCTGCTTACATACTACATGGCCTAGAAAAATTCCAAAAGGCACACAAAATATACATTTCTTCAATTCCATCGCGATCTAGTATCTACAACATGTATCCAACATGAGGCGCAATATTGTAACATGGCACTTCACCAAACCGAACACATTCCAATAATCAAAATATACCTCCAATAATTTATGAAGAACTTCTTAAATGTCGCGATCACTACCCTGGAGAAGATCGTGGGCACATTCTTCAGCCCAAATGGAATTACTATATACTGAAAGCAATCCCACTCTATCAGGAAGGTTGTCTTGTTGTGATCCTCTGGCATGATCTTTATTTGATGGTATTCTGAGAATCCATCAATGAAAGAATATGCCTCCAGGCTACAAACATTCTCCAAGGCTTCATCTATAAATGGTGTTGGAGACAAATCATGAACGCATGCAGCATTAAGCTTTTTTAGATCTACGCATTTTTTAATTTCACCTTGTTGTTTCTTTTCTTAGAGGACTATTGGGCTCACCCAATTGGATTCTTCTATTGGCTCAATAATTCTGCCCTCCAACATTTTGTCCAGTTCTTTGCGCACCTTTTCTTTATACTTTATATTGAGCAAATAAGGTCTCTGCTTTACGGGCTTCACATTAGGTTTCAAAGTAGTTTTCATTATGCCCAAATCTCCTACAATACCCTTTAGATCCAAGAACTTTGTTGGGAATAGATCTTGGTATTTGCATAGTAGTTTGACCACCTTAGCAATTGTACCTTCGTCCCAATAGTCTCTTATCTTTGCGAACTTAGGCTCGACTTCAGATCCAATATTTACTTGTTGGGTTTTCAGTGTCTCTATTACATCAGGGTTCTTTGTCTTAGGTCCTTTGACCTCGCGTTGACTTTAGTTTCTAGAATATTCATATTCGATGGATCCTCCTCTTCTTCTTCGACCGTCATAATGTAACACTCTAGTGCATGGCACAGTTGGGTACTCCAATCCAGCAGAGTGCATTCTCCCACCTCCTTAGACATTCTAAAGGTAGTGACTTTTATCTCCTAGAGTGCTTCATCAATGCAATAAAACCTGTACTCAAAACTGAAGGTTAATAAGAAACTCTCCCGTAGAATATCCCATTCAGCCATTCTGTGCTGCAACTTTGTTTCTAGGTACCAATTCATAGGGATAGTGTCTAGGGTATGGCAAAAAACATGTACCCACTTTGGTTGAGGTTCTTCACCCCAAGATTTAGTCCACGATGCCAGGTATTCATGTGGGTCAACCTTGCCACTGTACTTCTTAATCATCCATGTATTAGCATACCCAAAACTAAGCTTCATTATCTACTTATATTCCCTCTAGTAAGCGAAAACATCTTTGTGCGTACCCACCAATGGGTAGTTGTGGCACGCAGTGCCAGATCAAGGGCTTTAAACCTATGTTCTTCTGGAACCTCCTTCTCAAATTGTTCCAAAAATAGGGCAACATCACCTAATCCATCATAATGGGGAATATTCCTTACCTCTGAAGCTACGCATATCAACGATTTCCTCATCATATTGCAATGCATCTTAGATACTTCATGCAATCGATTCTTCCAGTGATCAAGTTATTAATCCGAGTTTGAGGTGCAGGAACTATCCCTATCCCACCTAATTCATCCATCGATCATAGGATTGATCCAATCCTCATCTTGCACCGTGATCTTGTATATCTAGTGTAGATCACCATCATCCTCCACAAAGTCACAAACAACTTCAGTATAGCACTCTCCCTCAACAGGGTCTAGTGGTAAAAGTACCCTGAGGTGCTTCTTCTCAAAGGTCATCTTTTTCTTCTTCAATTTGATCACCGCGTCCATGTCAAAAGCCCAGTCAATTCCCAATAGCATGAGGTAAGGGTTACTATCATCCACTATTTCAATGACCTCAAATTTAGCCAACGCGCTCACGCCCTCAATGTCTATCGTTACACCATATAAGTGCCCCATTGGAATAATATTTTGTTGATTAGCCATGCCCAACTGAATAGGAGACCATTGTAGCACAGGTCTCCCCATCCTTTCCCAGGTCTGTTTAGGCAGTACATTTGCATCAGACCCCAGATCCAAGATTACTTTGTCCATTTCATAGTCTCCAATCTGTGCATTCAGCCTCATTTCACACCCTGTTCGCTTCTTATGCTTACCAAGTTTTCTCACAATGTGTTGTTTAGGAGGGGTATTGTCTTTATTCACACAATTTTTGATTAGCTCTTGGAGCCCTTCTACTACCTTGTTATCATGCAGCAACTTCATACAGGTCTTTAGAAAAGTGGCTAACAATGACAGGTCTACATATTTTGCTACACTAGTTTCAAGCAGCTTCTCCTGGCTTCTTGAGATGGAGGTCTCAGTGAAGTTATTCTTGGCTTCCATGAAGGTCTCTTTAGCTCGATTAAGGTCAAAGTCTACTTCTTTCTCGACAGCCTTACGCACCCAACCTTCAGGCTTAGTTTGATTTCCTTTATCCTCTCCCGTGCCAATGCCACTTCATGTCACTAAATTAACGCTATGGTCCCCCTTGCCAGGCTCCACCCTCATCATCTATATGTCCTATGTAGGTTGAGGTGCCTTTTTCTCCTACATCTTAGCGATCAGTACTCAGAAATATTCTATCACATGATCGAACTTTCTACAATATTAACACAATGGATGCGTGGGGTTTTGGCAGTCACGCGTGAAGTGTATTGCTTTGCCATAGTTATAGCAAATAATCTGTCCATGATCTCTCCTAGCCCTGTGATGAAGTAAAATTATAAGTGTGAACAAAAACAAATTCCTCTAGCCTGATAATGGGTCTAGCCACAACAAATACATTCTATGGAAGATTTCCTTAGGTTAGAACTAATCAAGAGGGCCTACCTCTTGGTATGCTTATCCCATTTGATGATGTCCTTGCTTGCTCGCTCCACCTATATCTCGCTTCCTTCTTCAAGCACCTGAAACAAGTAAACAACAACAGAAACAAACATGATAATAGACAAATTGTAATTCAACCTATTGAACATGTCAAGAAACATTAAGCCATGATTACGTAAGATGACAAATCATGTAGGAAATCAATCGATAGTTGCATATATTAATATCAAAGAGAGATTACAACCATTTGTCTTGACATTGCAGTACTCCTCTGACAAGACCAGGTTCCCACACACTTCTGCTAGCATTCCATGATGGCCTCAATCCACAATAGTTTTAAGGCTCTTCCCTTTAGGCTTCACTCCAAACCAAAATAGCACTAGCACACCAACATTAACACTTTAACACTAGCTTGTGTTTGGGAAGAAGGGAGGTTTATATAGGATGAATGGATGGGAGATGGATCCTCTTCTCATGGGAGAAGGGCTTATCCCTTGAGGTAGTTCCATCATTATAGGGGAAAGGAGCCCAAACTGACATCCTCGACCCCATCCAGCCAAACCATTTACCAGACTTCCGTTACGAAGCTTCTAGAGCTGGAAGCTTCAGCTCCTAATTTAAAAAACTTTCCATAACAAGACCGACGCAACTAGAACACAGCTCAGTCGCTCCAGTCAGTGCTAGGGATAGTGCTAATCTCTACACATCAGCGCGGGGGAGACAAAGGTCATTAGCGTTGGTCTTGTAAACTGGGCAAAACAGAAGTTTTAGGGGAAATGGTGCAAAAGGGAATTGATTTGCTCATGAAGAGGGACACAATGGGAGTTTCTTCATGAAGGCAAAGCATGTGGGGTTCACTGTAGAGGTCCTCCAGGATCAAGGAACAGGGAGTACAGGGACAGTGACAAAATTTTGTGTAACAGATGCCCCCTAAAGTGTGAAGGCTGAGCTAGAGGGAGGGATGAAATGCTTTATAAATCAGTGCGGGGAACCGTAGTTTGCCATCGAAAAACCTGCAATCAAGTACAGATACATATACATAACTGAGAACTCTGTCAAATGATACATGAATCGTGGCATGGATGCAACCATCCAGAGAATGATCATGTAGATGGATCCAGGTATGGGCACAATCATCCATCAAAGAGGATCATAATGAAACCAAGGTGTGGTCACATCCATCCAATAATGAAAAGGATCACATATGATAACTCATGGTCTAGTCATAGACAACCATCTGAAAGAGACATGCATATCAACATAACCATGTCACATCACTTCATAGCCTGGACTTTTGTGATCTGAGTCTAGGGTCTTGCGCTCCAACATGACCTGATCAAAGTACAAATTCTAACATGTGAATAGATGTGTCGACATTGAACATGCTAGAAAGTTGCTTGATTACCAGTCAATGATGTAAATTGTTAACAAGCACGAGAAAAAACACTAATAATGACAATGTTCCTCAAGGTACTATCAACACAATCCACATAATGTGAATAAAGGAACTGGAACACCCGTGAAATCACTCAATCAAAAGATAATGATGTGAACTTGTCGTCGAGTGCAAAGAACTTTCCATTAGGGCATGCAAGCTCTAAGGTACTGGAAGGGAGTCTCTCGGTTAGTTTCCCGGATAATGAGCTGAAGTCGATAGGAAATGACCATGTCAAAGGAGGGCCATAATGAATCCCACATCATCAATGCATGACAAAAGGATGCAAAAGGATTTTGGATGATACAGAGAATCAGAGGTAAGTGTAATTGCAGAAGGAAAACCCTTGAACATATTGGCGAAACAACTGGAAGTATGTAAACTTTTGGATCCACAGGATTTGTGGTCATGATGATGTGGCAGAGATCAAATGGAAGGTAAAAATGAACGACCCAACCTAGGAAGGTCAATGATGAAGTGAGGATATCCTGACCTGACATGAATCATAAAGTGTCATGTTCAAGAGTGAGCTACCGACACAACTGATAGATTTCCAAATTTCCCCCACCATTTCTTGCAGGTATCCCAATTATTTTTTAATCGCAAGCTTGAAGGGGATAGCATATGCTTGCACTATAAGTTAATCCTTCAGACTAATCTGACCTAATAAGTTTAACGAGCCCTAGGAAGGAGAAACTCACGTTCGTCATGGTGCAGAACCTGATGTCGTTTAACAGTTTAACAAGTCTGACAAAGGTGTAACTCTGTATCTTTTTCATGTTTAGAGAGTTTGAAAAAGACGCGTAAACGAAAACTCCACATGGTCCCTTTTTGTACATTTGTGTCTCTCGAGCCTGAAAAGGTAGAAAATAATACTTGAGAGAACCACCTGACCATTTCCATCAAGGAGTACCTTTTTTTTAAATAGTTCCTCCCAGCCCAAAAATTGGGTAAACTTATACTGGGCGCATGATGTTTTGCATCTGTTAACGAGTTTGAAATGACAAGGGCTCGGCCATCTTTTCACTTTTAAAGGGTCAGAAAAGAGCTTGAAAGAGGACCCCTCCTAATGAACCCCATAAATGGGTAATTATACGGGCTCATTTTGCCTCCTAACATAGTTTAATCAACCATTCTCTTAGCTTATTGCATTTTTTTAATTATATTTATGTTTATGGAGTGATTTGGGTTGGTTATGTTGCCATGGAGTCTAATATGTGTTTAATGCAGATTTTTGTTGAATTTTGAAGACAAAGTCAAAGATTTAATGGACAATTGGCAGCAATAATTCGAAGTGGACAAAGGAGAGGATTTATAGGAGGATATCCCCCTCATTTATGACTTCCCACTTTGAATTCTCCTTCATGCAACTCAGAGCACAAGCAGCCAAATCAATGCACTAGGAGGTAGCTGAGCAAGTGGAGGATAACTTATGTTTATCTCGAGTTTTGGGAGCCAAGCCTCCCTGATTTTAAGGAAGCTGTTGGGAGCTTCAGTTGTATAAGTAGAAAGGCCTAGGGCCTCATTAGGAAGTTAGTCAAATTTTTGAATTTTTGTTGCAGCTTTGCTCTGCTCAACTTCGAGCTTACTTTTGTTGACAGTTTCATGTAATCCTATTATTATTTTGATAATAAAGATGAGATCCTTTTTGAGCTAGAACTGAGTTACCTTAGAGGTTGAAGCTCTTTGGTTAGGGCCCAATCCAAGTATCCAAGCTCCTCTTGTTTGTATTTATATGCTTTGTTTCAGTTTATGGATTAGTTATTGTTAGATAAATTTCTTTCTTGGTTAAGAATAGGTCGCTTCTGGTAATTTAGAAGGTTGTTTCCACTTGAGTTTTCTATAGCAGGTTGAACAGTGATAGAAAGAAGATACAAAAAGGCCATCAACAGAGCCTTGGCCTCCTTTCCTCCCTTTGGGACCATGAACTGAGGCCAAGACCCTCTTGCTGCCACAAAAAACATAGATTTGCCTTCTCCATAGGATTTCTAGTGTTGCAGTTTGTTAGAAGGTTAATGCTTTGCTTTAGATCTCTTTCACCATGCTCATTTCTATCTTGCAATAAGTTTCCTTCCATGATTTCTCTCATTATAGAATTCTTTTAGCATTTCTTTCCATAGCTCATAATCTAGATTAGATTGATGTAAAATTCTGTTTTTTGATGTACTTAGTTTCCTTGTTTTCTTGATCTCCTTGTTTCATTTTCAGTTCCTTTTGCAGAAAATCTCTTCTCACAGAAAGTCAGCCTACCAGCCATCACATTCTCTCCCTGATCTATGCCCTACAGGTCGCCCAAAGTTCACCTCAAATCTGCCTTAGTTTTCTGCGTTTTTCCATAGGATTTCTTCCTCTCTCCCGACCATATTTTCCTCTCCTAGCAATCCTTGGTGACCCCTAGGTGCCTTAACACATCATCCCAGCCTTCAAATACCCTTTCCACCCACTCTCACACCTTCAAAACCTTCAAAACTACTCTCGGCATCCTCCTGTAGACCTCCTATAGATCCCCTGCAACCTCCTGTAGATTTTCCTGTAGGCTTCTTTTTGAAGTCCAATTGTGGGAAAAGCCTCCAAAAGGCCACCTGAGACCTCCTAGGACCCATCCACACCATCCTACATCTTCTCAAGTCCCAAAACCACCCTCCATCGCCACCTAATCACTGTCACATTCACAATCAAATAAATTACATGCATGACAATTTCACATAAAAATACATAAAAATCCAAAAATATTTTTTTTCCTCATTTACTTATAGAAATAGCTTGAGTAGATGTT
The DNA here is from genome assembly GCA_031772625.1 of Pinus tabuliformis. NCBI lineage: Eukaryota > Viridiplantae > Streptophyta > Pinopsida > Pinales > Pinaceae > Pinus > Pinus tabuliformis. Next base: position 1,073,725,861 of record CM062813.1, on the reverse strand, counting down.
GTTTACTTCCTGAGTAGGTAATGACATTCATTTCATGGTTTTTCATCTCTCTTTCTGCAAAAGTAGGATTAGTTGGTTAAGTAGGGTTTTCTAGGTTTACTTTACATTCCAGTCTTCTTTTCCTTTCTGCAAGTAGAGTAGCCTCTGTAGAGTAAGCTTTCCTTTCTTTCATCACATATAAATCTTCTTCTGGAATCCATAGAAGTTGGCTTGAGCTCCTAGTGATCTTGCACCAGCTGACCAAGTGACAGCCTGCAGTAAGAACTAGTACTTGTGCATACAACACTGTCGCTTCCAAGTTTGTTACGAACTACCGGGTTGATAAAAGTAAAGTAGGAAGCCTAGGAGTTGCAGCATTATTGTTGCAATACTGGTGCTCACCACGTTTTTCGCCATTGCCGGGGAAGCATCAGAGTATTTTTTGATTACTTCTTTCTTCTATTTTCTATCGCAATCTTCTGCTAAGTAGTTTATTTTAGCAAAAGTAGAGTAGTTGTTTCTTTCAGTTTCCGCATTTCCCTACTTTCATTTTCAATTCTGCAATTTCCATTTCAGCGAAAGTAGATTAGTCATTTCCTTGCTTTCAATTCTCCATTTCATTTGCTTTCATTTTCAATTTCGCAAATTTCATTTCAGCAACTTCATTTAAGAAAAAGTAGATTAGTCATTTCCTTGCTTTCAGTTCTGCATTTCACTTTCCTTTACAGTTCTGCAATTTCATTTCAGCAAGTTCATTTCAGTTAGTTGCAATTTGTTTGTTCAATCAATTTTAGTTTTGCAGGTACAAGCAGTGAAAAAAAAAAACAAACCAAAAAGATTTCCTTTCATGCCTCGCAGGAATAGAGATAATTCAAGAAAATTCTTGCCCAACACCCCCACTACATCACATAGCCAACCTTCTCTCTTCTTCGGTGGTAGTGATCAAGAAGAACATTTAGGTGAAAAATAGAGATATTTGTAGAACCTATAGGGGAAGAAGAAGAAGAAAACATCCCTCCTGAGACAATGGCTGAAAACAGAAATGCTAGGGGGAATGGAGAAAGAATAGAGGGTACCTTTCCCATCTGGGAGACCAATGGGGACACCAAAATGAAGAATATAAGTCCCTCAGCCCTACCTCACTTCCATGGTTTGACCACAGAAGATCCTGACACCTTCTTGTTTGAGTTTTCTGTCATCTGTCGAACCTATGACTATGCAGAAGATGAGCAAAAGTTGAAACTATTTCCTTCTACTCTCAAGGATGCAACATTGTGTTGGTTCATGGGGTTACCTGGCAATAGCATCACAACTTGGGCTTAGATGTAGCAGGCCTTTAACAACAAATATCGAGACTACTGTAGGTCAAAAGATACCAAGGAAGAAATCTTCCGAATGACCATGGGAAGTGATGAATCCTTGGAAGATTATGAAGAGAGGTTCCAGCTCAGTTACAAAAGGGCCAGGTGCACACTTGACCCTGAATCTCTGAAGTTGGTCCTACTCAAAGGAATTTTGGAAGACCTTCTAGACACCCTCCATTACCTAGCTGGGGGAGACATCTACCAACTACCTTATGAGGACATAAAGAATGTCTTTAGAAACCATTCTAGAGCATCTAGAAAGAGAGGTAGGGGGAGTCAACCTGTAGCCAGTACCTCCTCATCCAATTCATCCATCAAAGGTGAACTTGGAAACAGGCTGGAAGACTTCAAGAGTGATATGCTACACACTCTTGCCATGAAAATGGATACCTTGCATATCAAAAGGAAACAAGAGGAATCAGAGAGGGCTTTGGCCATTTTTTGTCCTAGGTGCACCAGGAGGCATCCTAGGAACGAATGCCCGTTGAACTCTATAGAGGTTTGTTCAGTCTGTGAAGAATATCATTCTACAGACAAGTTCCCTTCCTTTCCCGAACTTAAAGTTGTATACCAAGGGGCCGAAGGAGCCACTGAACTACTTTATTTCATGAACCATAGGAGATTGCATGGACCCAGACCATACCAGCAGGGGATGCAAGGGACATCTCAAACATACTACAACCCCAACCATGTCACTTCCATACCTTCTTGGGGCCCTCCTGTTCATCCTTCCTGGTCCACACCTCCTCCTTGGTCCTTTACATCTCAATACCATGCCCAACCAGCTGCTCATTCATTCCAATCCTATGCTCAGCCACAACCTCAGTGGAATGCATCTCATCAGGGGTGGAGGCCCCAATACAACTATCCTCCCACTCTTTTGCCTCCACCACCTGGTCAACCACAACCATTGCCTCCTGCTCCACCAAGGCAACCCAAAATGTTTTCCCAGCTGAACCTGAACCCGGAAAATAGACAGGCTCAACAAGTATATAATGGGGAACCATCATGCCCAACTTATGTTGTGGAGATTCAAGAGATTAACCTATGATCTGGGAAGGTTCTCCCAGATAGCCAGCCTCCCCCTAGGGAGGTTGAGGAAGATAAAGAGGAAAGTGAACCTAAAGCAATTCCACCCTTTCCTGAGAGACTATTTGGGACAACACAACCCACCCCAGAAGAAACTAAACTTCTGGGAGAATTGAAATAGTTATGTGTGAAGATACCACTTCTCCAAGCCATAAAAGATGTGCCTATATACAATCGGTTGATAAAAGACAAGTGCCTTAGGCATCCAAGCAGGCGCAAGAGAGATGCCCCAACCATCAATGTCATAGGACAATTGTCTGACCTGATGTTGGGGTAGGTAATCTATCCGAAATATCTGGACCCTAGAAGCCTAGTAGTTGATGTCCACATCAATGGAACCATGATCCCACACACCTTGATCGATCTACGAGCTGCCATTAATGTGATGACAAAGGATACCATGCTCAAACTCAACCTCCAGGGCTCCGTAAGGAACACCATGACAGTACTGCAGCTAGCAGACCAATCCACCGTGACCCCTGAGGGGATTGTGGAAGATTTGATGGTCTCCATTGATTCTTTGGAGTACCGTGCTGATTTCTTGGTTCTTCAGACGAAGGCAAAGCTCACTGGGTATCCTCTCATCCTAGGAAGACCTTGGTTGGCTACTCCCGATGCCTATATCAATTGTCGAGCTGGGAACATGACCATCAAGAACAGGCATATGTCCAAATAGTTAGTCCTATACCCTCCTACTCAACCCTTGCTAGAACATGATCTACCTCTCTGGTTGGAATAGGAGGATGAGGATGAACTCTATTCTACACCACTTTGTACATTAGAAACTGCCATTGGGTGGAAACTGCAAGATGAAGATGATATCATTGAGAATTTAATTTAGAATCCACCCCCCAATACCTTGCCATTAGAGGACATAGTGAAAGAAACCCAAAGCAATCCCTTAACTGATCTTTGTGTGCCCGACCCAACCTCTCTCCATGTTAAGAATATAGAGTTTGGCCCAGACAGAACCTTGAAAATCAATCCATCCCTATCCACTTCCCAGGAGAAGGAGCTGTGTAGCTTATTGAGAAAACATTTAGATGCCTTCGCCTGGAGTTATAAGGAGATGAAGGGAGTGCACCCTTCAGTATGTACTCATCATATATACATTAAGGAAAATTGCAAACCAGTCAGGCAGCCTAAAAACAGGATGAATCCAGCCCTTAAAGACATTGTTAAGGAAGAATTGCAAAAATTACTTGATGAAGGATTCATCTACCCCATCTCTGACAATGAATGGGTCTCTCCTTTGATGCTAGTGCAAAACAAAAATGGTAAGTGGAAAATTTGTGTTGATTATCGGGAATTGAACAAAGCCACTAAAAAGGACCATTTTCATTTGCCTTTCATAGATCAAGTGTTAGATGGTCTAGCTAGGAAAAAGTTTTTCTCCTTACTAGATGGTTTTAGCGGATACAATCAGATCAAAATAAGCCTAGAAGACCAAGCTAAGACCATTTTCACTTGTCCTTGGGGTACCTTTGCATCTCAAGTCCTTCCATTTGGTTTGTGCAACGCTCCAGCCACTTTCTAGAGAGCATTATTGAGTATATTTTCTGAACTGGTTCATGATGCAGTGGAAATATATATGGCTGATTTCACTCCTTATGGTTCTAACTTTTAGGAAGCTTTATCTAACCTAGGAAAAGTCTTAGACAAGTGTATTGAAATGAACCTGTCCCTTAGTCTGGAAAAATGTTAATTTTTGATGACTGAAGGGACCGTGCTAGGTCATGCAATATCTCAATAACGACTGCAGATGGACCCCAAAAAAGTTGCCATCATCCAAAGGGTCCCACCTCCTCAAAAGGTGAGAGATGTCAGAATTTTCCTAGGCTTAGCTGGATATTACAGAAGATTCATTAAATATTTCAGTAAGTTAGCCTCTCCGTTGTTTGGTCTTTTAGGAAAAGATGTCGAGTTCATATGGTCTGAAAACTGTCAAGAAGCCCTAGATACCTTGAAAAGCAAACTTGTGACTGCCCCAATTTTGAGAGGCCCAAACTGGGCCCTACCTTTCCACATTCACATAGATGCCTCGAACAAAGCAATAGGAGTAGCCTTAGGACAAATTGATGAAAATTTACCTTATGCCATATACTTTATAAGCAAAAATTTGTCAAAGGCAGAGTTAAACTACACGGTGACCGAGAAGGAACTCCTAGCTGTGGTGCATTCCTTAAACAAATTCAGACATTATATCACAGGCTATCAAACCTTTTTGCACACTGATCATGCTACAATTATATATTTAATGAAAAAACCAGATGTAAATTTTCCTGCAGATGAAGAAGGAATGGTGGATGATCAAATGCTAGATGAATACCTATTTGCTATCTCAATACTCTCTCCATGGTTTGCTGAGATAGAAAACTACTTGGTTTCAACACGGTTTCCACCACACCTGTCCTCAAAGGAGAAGAGAAAGTTCATGAGGAAAAGCGCCCCTTTCACCTAGATTGGGGGAAATCTCTTCAAACTTGGCCCAGATCAGATCATGAGAATATGTGTCAAGGAGGAGGAAGTTTTTGACATTCTCCTGACCTGTCATGACAGGCCTTGTGGAGGCCATTTTGCAGCAAAGAGGACTGCCTTCAAAATATTGCAAGCAGACTACTATTGGCCCACTCTTCATCAAGATGTGAGGAGATACACCAGCCCATGTGATGAGTGTCAAAGGATGGGGAAACCCACTCCAAAGGATGAGATGCCCATGCAACCTCAAGTGACCTTTGAGCCATTTGAGAAGTGGGGCATGGAATTTGTGGGTCCTATCAACCCTCCTTCAAAACAGAAGCAGTACATCATTTTGTGCACCGATTACCTGACAAAGTGGGTAGAAACAAAAGTAATCAAAGCAACAACAGAGGAAAAAGTAGTTGAGTTTTTAAGAGAAAACATATTCTACAAGTTTGGGTATCCAAGAGAATTGGTCACAGATCAAGGCAGTCAGTTCACTTCCAATTTGATTGAAGACCTTCTCACACATCATAAAATCAAGCACAGGACTTCCACCCCTTACCATCCATAAGTCAATGGGCAGGTGGAAGTCACTAAAAGAGCTTTGGAAGGAATTCTGACCAAGGTAGTGAGTAGCAACAGAAAAGAATGGGTAGACTGATTAGTTGAGGCCACTTGAGCCTAAAACACAACATGGAATACCACCATAGGGTTCACACCCTATGAACTGGTCTATGGGAAGAAGGATTTTCTGTCAATAGAATTTGAATACAATACACTAAGGATAGCAGTTCAGCTAGACCTAGACCTCAACCATGAACAGAAGGAAAGACTACTCTAGCTCAATGGATTGGATGAACAAATATTGCAGGCCCTTCTCCACACAAAGGTAGTTCAGCTTCAGAGGAAGATATGGCATGATAGAAATATCAAGGAGAAGAAATTCCAAGAGGGAGATTGGGCACTGCTCTATGATTCAAGGTATAAAGACTTCAAGGCCAAGCTGATGACAAGATGGCTGGGACCCTACACTGTGGAAAAATGCAATGATAATGGTTCAATTTTGATCAGAACCATTGATGATGAAGCCATCCCCATGCTTGTCAGTGGACATAGGTTGAAAATTTACAAGAAGCCCCTCTCCAAGTGAGAGTTCATTGAAGAAATGAATAAAACAGTGATGGTAGTGGGGCATGTCTCAGCCTCCACACACTGAAGAAACATAGAAAAAAGGAAAAAATAATAAGGACTCAAGTGAAAACCTCCATGAGGTGCTTGAGTCCCATCATTGGGTTGAAAACCTCTTCTGAGGTGGCCCAGTGATGCAAAAAAAAAGAGAGAAAAAAGAGAATAAGATCCCTGGGTGAAAACCTCCCTTGGAGGTGCCCAGGGTAGGCAATCAGGGTGAAAACCTCCTTGAGGCACCCTAGTTGTCTTTAAAAAAAAAAAAGAGAAAAGAAGAAAAAGAAAATTGAATTTTAATGTGCATTATAGGTTACAGGAGGACCACAGAGAGCAAGAGAAGATGCCACAAAGCCTATTTCATCTCCTCCACACTCTTCTCCATAATTTCTAACTTTTCTTCCACCCCACTATATTCTTTCTTCGGAAACTGTGTGTTCTACAGGAGGCCCTGTGTTTTCTACAGGAGGCTCCTGTGTTTTCTACAGGAGGCTCCTGTAGAAATCACAGAGAGCTAGAAATGGTTCCAGTAAGCAGTTTGAGGGGCTGGGAAGTTTCATGAAGGGCATGTGGACCCTCCTACAGCTATCCACACTCCTTGCCATCCATCCCACACCTGAACCACCTCATCATCATCATATTTTTTCCTTCCTATCAAAAAAACACAAAAACCAGTTTTTAGAAAAAAAACAAAAAATAAAGGAAGCAGCACCTCAAATCTCACCTGCAGCTTACCAAGTACCTTTCCATCTCTATCAGCATCTCTGGCATCATCCTCACTGCTCCCAGCACAAAAATCAACTAAAATTTTAAAGGGAGAATCAGCTACAGGAGCTCCCGTAGGAATTCCTATAGCAGTTGATCCCATTAAAATCAAACCACAGTAGCAAAAGAAGTGCAACCATGGGATTGAAGGAGACATCTGATGCTAGGTCCAGCCAGAGGATTGTTATTAGGAAATCTAGTGTCTATTCAGAGCTGTTAGTCCCACTAAGATGGGTATATATCTTCGAAACAAATAGATTAAAGTCACTTGTTTTTCCTTTACGAGAGAGAGATGAGAAAGAAGCAGAGAGTACCAACCTCAGTCTTCCGCTTGGCTCCTTGCTTGTTTCCTTTCCCCTTTGATAGAATTTCGCCACTACTTCCTTACTTTTCCCACTTCAAAGAGCACCTGTAGATTCACAGCGGTGTAATACCATCAAAGCATAGAGATCTTTCACTGTAAACAATATAGGATCAGATATATATTGACCATGCAAATGCATATACCAACACAATATTCAGAGATACACAAGAATATGGAGGAAAACTCAAATAGCTTTATTAGTGAAAGTAGTAGAAGAGAGGATTACAACCACTTGGTCTGACCCAGTGCCATCCTCCCAACTTGAAAGCCCTCTTCATCTCACACAAAGCAGGATCACCCAACAATGTCTTCAAAGAGAAACCAACAGCACCTCTTTACAAATTACCAAATTTCAACCTTTGGATCTCTGGGATGAGGGATCCATTTATAGATACTTGCAGGGGGCTGAGTCAGCTTTTGGGATTTTGATTAGTGTCATCTCTCTGATAGTTCTTGGTTCCACTTGGAGATTTCATGATCTCTTACTCATCCTTGGGTGAACTCAGGGAGGCAAGTGTCAAATGAGAAACTTCTAGAAGATTCTCAGGTTCTCCACTTAGCAAACTACTTGTGCCATTTGTCTGCTTTCGCTCATCACACCCTACAGAAGGGCTTTTCAGTATGCATCGCACTTTTTGCATGTGGTAGGTGAGATGCATCACACCCTTTGCACTGGGCAATGTGTATGGTCTTGCTTTGACTAGTTCTAAGTGGTTTTTCATGGAAAACTTCTAGGAGATGATGTAATCAGCTGACCTTGCTCCTTTAGGGTATGAAACAACACTTTTAGGGACTTATAAGCCCTTGGTTTATGGACATATGTGATTGGGGTTGCAGTGCCCAAATATGTCTATAACAGTTGCCCCCTAAAGCATGAGGTCGTAAATCTTTTGATGTTGGGTGAAATGCTTTATAATGAGGATCTGAGGTTTTCTGCACTGGAAGGTGACCTGTAATAAGATACAATATAATACATTATCTTCGTAATATTTTCAAGATCTAGCTGAGGCAGGCATTCCCATGCTTAGCTTGATAAATTCATTTTCACGTACATAGGACAGACAATCGTCTGTGTGCGGACTGATGATTTTGGTAGAGCCATCATCCCTTAGTTTGGATGATTATCTGTGCAACAATGATGTACATTTGATGTCTTTATTTTCTTGATTATATCGCAGCCCAGATGGATGAAACTAGATCTGAGGTCTTCAAAACTCGTTCAATCTTCGCCCGAAAGTACAAGTTGATCCATGTGAAAAGATGTTCTGATGTCGAACATGGAAGGACATCGCCTGATTACCAGCCAATGATGTAAGTTGTTAACAGACGCAAGAGGAATCACCGATGATGATGATGACCCTCAAGGTACTGCAGTACAATTCGCGTGGTGTGAATACATGAGTTGATGTCGAACACCGTGCAAAATCTTTCGGTCGAAGGCCATTAGTGTAAACCTGTCGCCAGAAGTGAGAAGCTTTCCAATGAGGCATGCAAGCTTCAAAGTACTAGAAGGGTTGTCCCTAGGTCAGCTTCTTGGATAATGAGCTGATGTCGACAAGAAGTGACCCGTCATAGGAGGGCATTAATGGATCCCACATCTACAACACAGAACGGAGCAAATGATTTTGTAGAGGTGAAAACGATCTGATGATACAAGGTTCAAGGTGGCGGTCATGAAAGAATGAAGCGTGAAGGTATTGTAGCGGATGAGACACAAGCTCGGTAGGTGAATTCTCTTAGCGACTTCTCTTGAACATATCGGCGACACTAAAATGGATTGGTAGCGTTAACCCCAAAAGTGGATGGTACGGTGGACCAATGGTGGTATGACTGGTGAACGAAATAACTCAACCCGACTCAATCATGGTGATGGAGTGAAAGTGTCATGTTCAAGAACGACCTGCTACCAATAAAGTTTCTTCAAGTTTTCTTCCCAATTTTCCCTAGTCATTTATGACCAGTACCTCTTTATTTTTGTCAAGCTTGAGGAGGATAACATATACTTGTTCTATAATTTGCCCTTCGGGCAAACCCATTGCTATGGTTTAACAAGCCTAGCAACAGTGAAACTCACTCTTGTCTGAATGGAAAAGTTTGTCGATATTGTTTTAACGAGTTTCACGACAAGGATAACTCGGTTCTCTTCAATTTTAGAAAGTCTGAAAAGAGACGGAAATAAGACTCCAATATTCCTTTTTCGTAATATAATCCCTTAAGTCTGAAAATGTATAAAACAATGTGAAAAGGATGACTTTTCGATAGTTTTAACGAGCCGAACAAGACAAACACTCGATCTTTTTGTGTAATAATCCCTCAGGTCCAAAAATATTAAAATCTAGAGGACGGATAGCACTTCCAATCACTTTAACGAGCTGGAGAGGCCAATTTCTCAGCAATCTTTTCATATTTTACGAGTCAGATGAAAAGAGCTTAAAGGAGACTCGTTTTCTAAGGAATGAGTGATGTTTTTCAGATAGCAACTGGTTCCAGTTAAGGTTTGGAACTTTCCAATTACGACAGTGTAAAGAAGTTGGCTAATAGGATCACTCATCGCAGTTGTTCCTCAAAAGGGGTAAACATTCAAATGGAGGCGAATGATCGGCTAAAACAGAGTGGAGGTGATGGTAAGAACATGACCAAGGCTCAAAAGTTGATGATAATCATTCAAAACTTCGTGTAACATATGCTCATTGCTAGGTTCAATTTTTAACAAGCTTGAACTTCGTGTAAAACTACTCGTGCCAGTCGTATAATAAGGATGTCTCATCGATAGGTTCATTTTTTAGAGAGCTTTCACCATTCGAAATTATGCTCTGAATCCTTTTATTATGTAAGATAGGAACAACCAATTACGAGTTTAAAGGGTTAAGAACCTACAAACTAAGAAACTAAATGGTCATTTTTCACTTTCACGCAAAAAGGTTTGCATGCCCCCAGGTCTAGCGAAGTAGAGTTTCCCAGGTTACCCCTCAATTTGCAGACAAAACATTTGTTCTATCGGGAAAGGCCTACCTTTTCCAAGTTACCCTTCAATTTGCAGACAAAACATTTGTTCTATTGGGAAATGCCTACCTTCTAATAGAGGTATCTTACTCCGGTCTAATCCCATTTTCCTAAATGGACGGGTGTGTCAAACTAGTCATATATCCTCCATGGAAACCTACCCTATACCTGAAGTTTTCCTGTCGAAGAAGACCAGGGTGCATGCCCCCTGGGTTTCAATCATGACCACCGAATCACTCGCGCTCATCAGGTGGATGGACTGGAGATTGATGAGACATTCCTTTCGCAAAAATACCTGTTAAGGATGGCACTTGACTATTAGCTATGTGTCAAAAAGCTAGTCTATGAGCTAGACCACTCTGCCTTCATGCAGAAAACACATTACTCGAAAGAGTGAGGAGACGATGGCTCCCATGCTATAAATGTAGTCGCGCCCAAGGAGTAGATTGTAATCTAAATGTCCTTGGACTACCATTACGTTTAGATAAATGGTTTTCCTTCTCAAAGTTATAGGCAAACTTGGAATGATCGCTAATGGCCAACTGGTTCCTTTATCGAAGCCTGTCAGATATTGCATCTCAGGGAAAAGAGATGGTGAACCAAGCGCTTCCAAGCAGTTGAGGAAAGGATACGCACAAAAGCCCCTTCATCTATGATGGTACCAACCATGACCATTTGTAAGTTTGCACTATGATTCGAAATGGTACATTAGGTGGTAAACGAGGTCTGCCTAGTAGATTCCAATCGAAGGAAACGACTAGGTTGCTTGGAGGTGGGACCAAATAAACGGCCGGATAAAACTCCAATGAATTTTCTTCCTGCGGTAAAGGAATGGGTAGATTTACCCCATGTTCATCAGAGTCTGTGTTTACAAAAAGAATTTGAACGGTGTCGTTCTCATTCTCTTTGGTGACTGTATCATCTGAAGGTAAATCTTCTGAAGCTAAGATAGGGTCGACTGCCATCTCGACCTATTGACTTTGGTCCGATGTGGACTCAGAGTGTTTATCTTCAATGATGGGTGCTTCTACTAACACCAAAGGTGGGTCAGTCAAATTTTCAACTAGTAATGGATTTGGCAAGAGTTTCTTGTATCTAGGAGGGAGTCAATGTGTTGATGCAGGACAATTATCCAAGACTCTTTTAGCTTTGTCCAGGAAGGGACAACGGTGGAGGGCATGATCACCTTCACACAGTCTGCAGGGAAATTTAGATTTTCCTTTCTGTCTGGTGACTTCGCTTTCACTAGTTGATGATGTACTTTCAACATGATCGTCAGAGGTTGATGACACCGGATTGTGCAAGCGGGGAGACTAGTCCCTTAGGATCCGTGGGATACAAGGACAATCTCGGTGATAGTGGTCTCCTTTGCAGATGACACATGGAGATTTAGGTTTGGATAGTGTAGTGTGTGGATTTTCGCTAGACGGTGCACGATTGCCCCTTTTTGCCGTTGGCTCCTTCTTCTTCTTCTCCTTCCCCTTCTTCTTCTTCTCAGTTACTTGGTTTTTAGTTTTACTATCTTCATCAAGCGAAGAGGAAGAAGGAGAGGGAGAGAAAAATGAAGTAGAAGGTTTGGGGGAACTCTGGTATCATCTAGTTGATGATTCGATTGTTTAGGAATCACGGTGCTTTGAATGACAGAGATCGAGAAAAGCCTTACCGACAGGCCAATTGTCAGTCCTGGAAAGGACAATGTGGCCATATGAGGTGCACCAACTTCTCCCAAGAGGAGAAAGGACTAGGATTTCCCCCAAGGGGAAATCCTTGGTTGTGAAATCCATTTTCTCAACCTAAGACCAACGAGGGAACAATGACGTTACTCCGATTAAAATAAATTTTAAACGCTTTGACACAACTTGCTTTTTCAATTTTTAAGAGTCGAGAAAAAGCTAAAGATGACTCTAGTCGCCTTTAATTTTTAATGAGCTTGAAGTGACAAGTGCTTAGATGGACCTTTTATTTTAAGGAGTCTGAAAAGGAACAAAAGAGACTACTCTGGAAATCTATACAAAGGGATCACCAAACCAATCACAAAACTGTAGAATACTTTTTACAGTACGGCAATCAATCTTCCCGAATGCTGTGTTCAATGCATTGTGATTGATAGGGTGGCAGAAATGGCTTCCTAAGGATAAAGGATATAGCCTATTGTGGTCTCCCAATACATACTCGACGGTGTGGGAGCACAAGTTTGTACTGGCACTTATCATCTCAAAGAGGAGGAATCACCCAACCTACGATGAAAGCGACGGTTACTAGGCTTTATGACGATTGAATACGTCTCTAGCCTAGAATTCTAGATATTGTGTGTTAGGTTCCAAAGCATTTTTATGTTCATTGAATTTATTTTACAGTTGATCTTTCTTAAGAAATTTACCTCTCAGGTTCACTGCGTGATGTAGATATACAATTCCTAAAATGCAATCTAAGATGATAAACAATCTTCTTTTTGCAATGAAAATCCTAGCTACTAAGGAAAGAGAAATGAAATATTTTCAACATAGAGCAGAGAGCACACACTAGATGCACTGTCCTAAATCAAAATCAACAAGCAGTCTAAATGCAAATGCATGTGCATGTATTTGTTTTTCGCTTTCTTAATCTGTGAATGAAAAAAAGAATGCTAAATACAAATCTGAATTATCTCTTCTTTCAAAGCGATAGCACTAACGATTTTCTTTTCAAAAAACGACAAGAAGGCAAAATGACACTTTGCAATTTTGAATTGAAAACTGCTTTCGACACTCGAAATACTACTAATTCAGATCAAATACAAGATTAACAGTATAATCGACCATCAATACCAATAGGATTCTTTTCTTTGAATGAAAACAACACTTGCGACACTTCCAAATCAAAAGACGATAGTTCGATTAAGCTACTTCTTTGTAAAAGAGAACTGTAAATGGCGCATAATACATAAAAACATTCACAATTATTTGTACAATGGAGGTTGGATGATGCAAAGAAAGGAGGTTTCAACAGTGGTCTACTAATCATAGACAGCAAAACTCCTGAATAAAGCTAAAGAGAGTGAAGAAAAAAACCAAAATCTAGAGGCAGATTTAGTCTTTTCTGATCATTGCACCTGTAACATAGGGAAATAGGGATGCATCCCACCTACTGCACACGGGAGGTGTGATGCATCCAGATTGCCAAGAAGACAAAGTGCGATGGTCCAAGGACGAGACTTTAACTTGGTTTTTGGTCACAGTTTGCAGCTTAGTGCAGGGATTTAGGCCGAGAAAATGATAGTCAGTAACTACAAAGTACAGGGGCTGAACTAATGAGGTTACTCAAGCTAGCTCTAGGGCACTTAGGATGTTTGCAAGTCAATTTTTCAGTTCATAAACAAACCCGGAGATTGACTGAAGCAACATTGATCTACTTTGCACTTGCATAGAAAAAGCATTTCGAAGGCTAGATGGCTTAACTTCAGGCTCCATCTATGGTTTATGAATCAAACAAATAGAGACAAGAAATCAAACTAATTTCTCCCCAGTGGAGTCGCCATCTTGTTATCGAGAAATATAGTGTCCATTCAGAGCTGCTAGTCCCACTAAGACGAGTAGCTATCTTAGAAACAAACAGATTAAAGTCACTTGTTTTTCCTTTACAAGAGAGAGATGAGAAAGAAGTAGAGAGCACCAACCTCAGTCTTCCGTTTGGATCCTTGCTTGTTTCCTTTCCCCTTTGACAGAATCTTGCCACTACTTCCTTACTTGTCTCGCTTCAAAGAGCACCTGTAGATTCACAGCAACGTAATACCATCAAAGCATAGAGATCTTTCACTGTAAACAATATAGGATCAGATATATATTGACCATACAAATGCATATACCAACACAATATTCAAACATACACAAGAATATGGAGGAAAACTCAAATATATTTATTAGTAAAAGTAGAAAAGAGAGGATTACAACCACTTGGTCTAACCCAGTGCCATCCTCCCAGCTTGAAAGCCCTCTTCACCTCACACAAAGCAAGATCACCCAACAATGTCTTCAAAGAGAAACCATCAGCACCTCTTTGCAAATTACCAAATTCCAACCTTTGGATCTCTGGGATGAGGGATCCATTTATAGATACTTGCCGGGGGGTGAGTCAGCTTCTAGGATTTTGATTAGTTTCATCTCTCTAATAGTTCTGGGTTCCACTTGGAGATTTCATGATCTCTTACTCATCCTTGGGCGAACTCAGGGAGGCAAGTGTCAAATGAGCAGCTTCTAGAATATTCTCAGGTTCTCCACTTAGCAAACTGCTTGTGCCATTTGTCTAATTTCGCTCATCGCACCCTAAAAAAGGGATTTTCAGTATGCATCGCACTTTTTTCATGTGGCAGGTGAGATGCATCGCACCCTTTTCACTAGGCAGTCTGTATGGTCCTGCTTGGACGAGTTCTGAGTGGTTTTTCATGGAAAACTTCTATGAGATGATGTAATCAGCTAACCTTGCTCCTTTAGGGTATGAAACAACACTTTTAGGGACTTAGAAGCCCTTGGTTTATGGACATATGTGATTGGGGTTGCAGTGCCCAAATATGTCTATAACAAGGATACCTGCACAAAACAACCAACCACACATCAGGAAGCAGAAAGCATGCAACAAAGGAAATACAAGCATGCAACAACAAAAGGAGCCAAAATGCCGCACAGCACATACATTCGACTCATAGGTAAGTGACTAACTTGCTCCTCTATTGCATTGGTGTAATTGAAAAATATGCATAAGCGAAGATGGGAGGTGATTACGGGAAGAAAGCATGATGACAAGGCGAGTGGGGACCAACAGTCCAAATATGGAAATGTACATTTTTTGCCAGCTCACCCCCTCACTGGAATTATCTAAAAGAAGAAATAAGTATTCCTCCTCAAAGCCATAATTTTCCATGGCTTTCATCCATCCTCCTGCTACCGGCACCCTACAGAAGCACTTACAGGTTCTACAGGAGCACCTACAGGCAGTTCTACAGGAGGGGTAGTAATTTGTTTTTAAGGAGAAAACACGGGGTTTTTGCTCAATTTCTAGCTTGACAAGGTAGGTTCAGTGCATACCCACCTTGATTATTAATATGTGCAAGGAATGATACAATTTGAAGGAGGAATAGAGTCCATAGAAGAAGAAGAATTACATAAAACAAAATTGCATGTTTTCTTTAAAAAAAAAACACACATTTTTTCTTTGTTTTCCAATTTTCTTCAAAATTCTTATCTCCATCATTTGGTGTGCAAAGGGGGTATAAGAAAAATGACAAGGGAATTCATGATGAAGGAGCCCACAAATTCAACCAGGCTCCATGAACATCCCCAGGTAGTAGCCATATTCACTAGAGAAAATTGGATGCCATTTTTTGAGAAATTCCGAGAGTTTGATAAAGAAGTTGCTTAGGAATTTTCCCTTTATTTAGTTCCTCACTCAAGGACCCATACCATTGTTACTTTTATAGGTCTCTCCATGGAAATCATCTTAGAATTTATCAATAGGTTTACCACCCTTCCTCTTGGATTACCTTGGAGCAAAGATGAAAAACCAGTTGGACAGGCTGCCAAGAAAAGCTTCTTCCAAAACAATGAACATCCTGTAGAAGACAAAAATGGCATTAGAAGGACAAGCATACCCTACCCTTGGGATGAGATCAGTTACCAAATCATCAAATATATTTCCTGTGAAGGGAGGTATAGCGTAGTCTATGGCTGCCATTTTATATTCCTCCATGAGCTGAGATATGGCATGGACACTGCAACTCCCCAGAAACTCAACATCCCCTATTTTCTCCTACAGTCCCTCATAGACTCTAGCATTAAGTTGAAGGAAAGAGGTCCAGATCAGCTGGCTCACCATGCGTTAATTAAAATGTTAGTGGAAGAAGCCCTCCATACCTTCACAATCCCCATAACATAGGAGATTTTCCGAAACATGACAGCAGAAGATGACATAAAGGCCCTTACATATGATATTAGTCCTTCTAATAGTGGGGAGGAGAAGTAGCAAGGGGGAGAAGGGGAAGAAACTGAGGAACAAGAAGGGGAGAAGGAAGAAACCAAAACAGAGGAGGAAGAAACCAAAACAAAATAGGAGGAAACAAAACCAACAGAGACAGAGAAAAAGACAGAAGGAGGAGAAAAAGGGGTAGAAAAGATAGAGGTGTCTCCTAAGACCCTAGAAAGAGAGGTAGCAGCTGCTCTCACGGCCCTCAACACCCCAATTAAACCAAAACAAAAGAGGAAGAGGTAGACCTCAATGTATTTCAGGGCTAGGAAGAGCACAAGGATCAAACAAGGGAAACCCCAACCTTCTTCTAAAGTGCCCATTGTTATTGAAGATTCACCCTCTGCCCAAGGGAAGGAATCCCCTTCCAAGACACCTATCACTTATGAAAGGGGGACTCCTAGATCTCCCACATGGAAGGAAAAATTAGAACTACAGGACTCAAAAACAGTCCTACAGGAGGCACAGACTGTTCTACAGGAGACCCTATCAAGACTACAGGAGACCAAAACACTTGAAAAAAGAATAGAAGGATAGTCACAAGGGAAGGAGAAAGCAACCAAGGCTCAAGAACCTAACCCCCAGCCTAGTTTGGGCTCTTACTACAATCTTCTTGAGGGGGGGAAGAATCATTCCACAAAAAATTTCAATCCCACTTTTCTTTGAGTTGGAGAAAGAAAGAATAAAAAGCCATAGGTGGATGCAAATCACCAAATCCCAGGGATTTGAGGATATTCGCCATGTGGAGAATAAACTTAGAGAAATGGGTAGAGAACTAAGTGTTGTCAGACATAGAGAAGAAATCACAAGAATTCACCTTCAAACAGAAAATGAATTGCTAAAAATACAACTGCAAGAAAAAGAGACACAATTGGCATGCATGGCCAGTTGGTCCATGGAGGCACTGCAATGTAGAACACTAGCAAAATCATATGGATTATACCTCAAGGACCAATCGCTGCAGTTTCAGATAAAGACTTTGGCACAGAGAGGCACAATGCCTTTCCAAGATTATAGACAATTTATGGACCTATGTGACCAAATTTCATCAGAAGACAAGGCAAAAATAGCAGAATTCTATTTGCATAACATGGCCCTCACAAACATGAATGTGTGGGACCCCAATGCTAGGCTAGGGGACCTACAACTAATGGCCATGGCATCATGGATGAATCATGAGGAATTAAGGGCAGCAGAGATAAGGAAGTTGATGATAAAGGAGCAGAATGAGCCCCTAATGATTAGAGCCAAGCCATCAGATCCCATGGCTCTCATCAACACACACCAGTTGCTTTCAAATAATCCCCAAATTGCCCCTAAGTATATCAATGATTAGGCTCAGGCCATTGCACATTTTGAGGACATGGAAAGGTTACTTGGGGATGACTGTATTCATGCTTTTATAAGGAGGTGGAACACCCTACCACACAATTTCCAGATCAGGGAGTATCATTCCCCAACAAGGATGAAAGAATCATTAAGGAGAGTGCCACTGTACAAGCGCTCTATGCAGAATTTGAAGGTCAATTGGATTGGCCTCAAATTGAGTTCCCCACTGCTGCTAGGCATGCTAGAAGGCAGAAAAGAGGAAGAAGAGCAATAGCAGTGGGAAGAGGTGGACAAAAAGGCAGGATTCCATGACAGAGAAGAGGAGCTCACATCAGAAGCATGGGATGTCAAGGAGGCCATCAAGGCCATAAAAGATGAGGATATGGACTAAGTTGCTCAGAGGATGAGCAACACCTTTAGTAGGGGGTGATGTTGAGCCCCTTAAATGGATAATTATATGGGCTCATTTTGCCTCCTAACATAGTTTAATCAACCATTGTCTTAGCTTATTGTTATTTTTTAATTATATTTATGCTTATCGAGCGAGTTGGGTTGGTTATGTTGCCATGGAGTCTAATATGTGTTTAATGCAGATTTTTGTTTAATTTTGAAGACAAAGTCAAAGATTTAATGGGCAATTGGTAGCAATAATTCGACGTGGACAAAGGAGAGGCTTTATAGGAGGGTATCCCCCTCATTTATGACTCCCCACTTTGAATTCTCCTTCATGCAGCTCGGAGCACAAATAGCCAAATCAATGCACTAGGAGGCAGCCGAGCAAGTGGAGGATAACTTATGTTTATCTTGATTTTGGGAGCCAAGCCTCCCTGATTTTAAGGAAGCCATTGGTAGCTTTAGTTTTATAAGTAGAAAGGCCTAGGGCCTCATTAGGAAGTTAGTCAAATTTTCGAATTTTTGTTGTAGCTTTGCTCTACTCAACTTCGAGCTTACTTTTGTTGACAGTGTCATGTAATCCTATTATTATTTTGATAATAAAGATGATATCCTTTTTAAGCTAGCACTGAGTTACCTCAGAGGGTTGAAGCTCTTGGGTTAGGGCCCAATCCAAGTAGCAAAACTCCTCTTGCTTGTATTTATATGCTTTGTTTCAGTTTATGAATTAGTTGTTGTTAAATAAATTTCTTTCTTGGTTAAGAATAGGTTGCTTTTGGTAATTTAGAAGGTTTTTTCCATTTGAGTTTTCTATAGCAGGTTGAACAGTGATAGAAAGAAGATACAAATAGTCCATCAACAAAGCCTTGGCCTCCTTTCCTCCTTTTGGGACCATGAACTAAGGCCAAGACCCTCTTGCTGCCACAAAAAACATAGATTTGCCTTCTCCATAGGATTTCTAGTGTTGCAGTTTGTTAGAAGGTTAATGCTTTGCTTTAGATCTCTTTCACCATGCTCATTTCTATCTTGCAATAATTTTCCTTCCATCCTTTCTCTCATTATAGCATTTTTTTAGCATTTCTTTCCATAGCTCATAATCTAGATTAGCTTGATGCAAAATTCTGTTTTTTGATGTACTTAGTTTCCTTGCTTGCTTGATCTCCTTGTTTGATTTTCAGGTCCTTTTGTAGCAAATCTCTTCTCACAGCAAGTCAGCCTACCATCCATCACATTCTCTCCCTAATCTATGCCCTACAGGTTGCCCAAAGTTCACCTCAAATCTCCCTTAGTTTTCTGCTTTTTTCCATAGGATTTCTTCCTCTCTCTTGACCATATTTTCCTCTCCTAACAATACTTAGTGACCCTTAGGCACCTTAAAACATCATCCCAGCCTTTAGCTACCTTTTACACCAACTCTCACACCTTCAAAACCTTCAAAACTTCTCTCGGCATCCTCCTGTAGACCTCCTGTAGATCCCCTGCAGCCTCCTGTAGATTTTCCTGTAGGCTTCTTTTTGAAGTTTGATTGCGAGAAAAGCCTCCAGAAGGCCACTTGAGAACTCCTAGGACCCATCCACACCATCCTACATCTTCTAAAGTCCCAAAACTACCCTCCATTTCCACCTAATCGTTGTCACATTCACAATCAAATAAATTACATGCATGACAATTTCACATAAAAATCTAAAAAGATGTTTTTTGCTCATTTACTTCTAGAAATAGCTTGAGTAGATGTTGTTTACTTCCTGAGTAGATAATGGCATTCATTTCATGGTTTTCCATCTCTCTTTCTGCAAAAGTAGGATTAGTTGGTTAAGTAGGGTTTGCTAGGTTTACTTTACATTCCAGTCTTCTTTTCCTTTTTGCAAGTAGAGTAGCCTCTGTAGAGTAAGCTTTCCTTTCTTTCATCACATATAGAGCTTCTTCTAGAAACCATAGAAGTTGGATTGAGCTCCTAGTGATCTTGCACCAGCTGACCAAGTGACAACTTGCAGTAAGAACTAGTACTTGCACATACAACACCATCGCTTCCAAGTTTGTTACGAACTACCGGGTTGGTAAAAGTGATGTAGGAAGCCCAGGAGTTGCAACATTATTGCTGCAATAATAGTGCTCACCACCCCCATTTTATTTTGTTTTATGAGTCAAAAGGGAAAAACACTCAGCATTATTTTCATATGAGTTTAACGAGTCGAGAAAAGAGCTGAAACGTGACTCGTCATCATCGTCAAACATCCATCACCTGTCACTGCAAAAATAAGGTAAAGTGTATTATCCAGTTCTTGAGGCAAAATAGGTCAAAATATTTACAAAAACTTGATATTTTCATGAAAAAATGAATAAAAAGGAGAAAAGTAAATATATTTTTACCAGTTACCATTTTACCTTTGCTGTGAAAATTTTTTACTCACTTTTGCCCTAATTGTTCTGGAGCAAATTGCAAGAGATCCAGGAGGTCTATCGACGAGCTCCAAGTTCTAGGTAACAGCTAAAGCCCTGAGCTCCATTTTCATGGCCTTTGTTTCTGCTTTTAACCATTTGTTTAGTTTCTTGAGGGGGTTTTTGAAAAACTTTTTTGCCCTTGGTTGGCATGATTTCTAGGCACGGAATCGTGTCGGCCAGGGGTGATTAAAAAATCTAGCCACGCCGATTGGTGCAACCATTTTTAAAACAGGCGCGTCAGCTCCATGAATAGGGAAAAACCTTATTTTCTAAAAATTCAGAGTTTAAACTTAAATTTTAAGGGCCAAGGATGATTGTTGACTCAAATTAATGGCTTTTGTAGGAAAGAATCACTAAAAATGGTGGATTGGAAAGAACAGGAACATGAGAATGTTGACATCCAGGGAATGAATGACCCAAATTTTCAGGAATATTTGAGGGCTTGCGAGCTCCTCAAGTTCTTTCTCACACTAGGAATGCGGGCCCAACTTGAGTTGCTTCGATACCTGATTAGTCATTGGGACATTAACTGGGATATTTTTGTCATTGGTGACCAGGAGCTGGAGTTGGAAACTTAAGTTATATACTTCATCACTGGACTTTCCTGCAGAGGGGAACCAATGAAATTGTACGGGTCACAACAATTGGGGCAAGCATATCTTCCTTGATTACTAAACACTGACTTGAGGCCCTGAAATCCAAAAGTGGGAAGATAGAGATTTCCAGTGTTCGAGAATTGGCACTGAGAGTGCTTGTGTTGACTATCAAAAGAGTGGTGGGGTCCTAGGTGGAACATGAGACTAACAAGTCGAAGTTCCTTTATACTATTGATTGCACAGCTCCTACGATCTTCAACTGGGCAGAGGCCATGAAGATGAACATCAAGCGCCAACTGTCCAAAGCCAAGGTGGGGAATCTGAAGCAATTTTTCTTCGGATCTATACTTGTGACCTTCTTCTTGGAACGAGTACCATTATTCCAGTATTAGCTGACTGAGGTAGACCCTCCTATCCCACATGATCCGTAGATGGCTTGCTAGAGTTGTTTGATGCCTAGGATCACTAGGGGTCAACACATGTCATACCAAGCTACATTCTTTTCATGGCTATGACGACAAAAAATCATCATGGAGGATTGGCCGTACAGTGGCACCGACTTCCATGGATATCCAAATATTCCCTTACTAGATGGAGAGGATTTCGACGATGAAGGAAAAAAATCAACTTTTTAATTTTGAGATTTTTAATTTTTTTGGGTATATATGTGCTTATAAAATTTCTCTTGTTAATGCAGACATTGGACCAGAGTGTCCTGCTAGGATGTCCCTAATAGCTAGGCGCGTCCCCCACCCTATTGATGTTGTCACTCCTTATCAGGAAGGGGGTGGCAACAATTAGGAGATCGCGAGGAACCTTGAGGGGTTGACTCATGGCATCCCGGAGTATGCTCGAGTAGGAGACATTCCTCGTCAGTACTGTTATCACTCCAATATTTCTATAGAGTTGTTAAGAAATAAATGTTTAGAGGTAACCACAAACCAACTTTGGAGATTAGGATCTAGCCTTCCTAATTCTCAGAGAGGGCTCTATCTTTATGATTTAACTTTGTTTAGTTATTTGATTTTAGGCTAGTTATGATTGTAATTGGGTTTTGATTTGGATTTGGTGGTGGGATCACTTACTTAAATGAAAAGAGGGGTGTCTTTTACCATTGGGCTATGGAGTCAAATGTCAGGCAAACAATACTAGATCAAGTTCTAAAAACAGTGTCTACAGGGCAAGATAGCAGAGTTACTTCAGATCTCAAAGTTGGATGGTGAAGTGGTTTTCAATCAGATCCAAAGAGAAATTAAGGGTTCCTTAGGCTGGATTATGAAGAAATTAAAAGAGGTCAACTGAGATGGGAGAGAAATTAAGGATTCTTAGATCCGGATATCCGAAGAAAACATGTAAATGATCAACTGTTCAAAATAGAGTGTACTTAAACAAATTCTTGGATAAATTTCCAGTTAATTTATTCAACTTTAGATAACATTCAAGTTTGTGAAAAACATAAGAAAATAGCAAATTTGACAAAGAAAATACTTCACTATAATAGCTCAACACATGAATCCTATAATGCAATCTATTTATTACTTGGTCCAGTTTGTTGACTTGAAAAATTGGTACAATAACCATTAGGTTTATGATCAAAATAACTCTACAAATGTATAGAAATCCACACTCAATACTTCGAATTTTGAAGTATTTATACAAAAATAATTTACAAAATAACCCAAACTGTCTTGGGAATTAATCTAGGAGAAAGAAATATCTTCGTGCAAGAAGATAGAGACAGCTATTGAACTGTTGTTTGCTATCCCTATTTATTAGGTTGTGTTGTCTTTAACCTTTGAATTTTTTCCTTTTAATCTTTGCTTTGTCTTTTTGTCTTCACGCTGGATGTTATATTCAATCTGACCTTTCAATTGATACACTTTCATCTGATAAACTTTCATCTGGCTGGCCTGTCATTATCCTTTTACTGTGCTTTTCAATCTTACTATAGATTTTTACATTTTGACTATGTATTTCTACAACAAGTCATATAATTTCTCCCATGTTTCAGCATCTAGTAATTGGATATTTATCATCTTCCTGTAAATCTCATCTACCTCCGTGTACTTGGTAAAAGTAGGATTACTCACAAAAAGATGTTTTACCTCATGCTGGAGGTAAAACAAGTTCTCAAAAGTTTGGTATAGGACCTTGCTAGTTGGCATTCCATTCATAGATGAATTGTTCACTTGATCTCTAGCCGCTACACTGACTTTTCTGTTGTAGTCCTCCTGTGTCATTAACTTATCATTTATTACCAAGGGATTGGGAAGACCCTTTTGCCTCAAAACTTCAAACTTAACCATGAATCTGTCTATAGCCAGTTACATGGATTGGCACTTATCTTCAAGGTTTAACATTAAATTACTCTTGGTGAGGACCCTTTTCACTTCCAGTATTGTGCATGTCCTGTCAGGTATCTCTAATTCCTACAATTCATACCTATTTTTTGAGTTGAGGAAGTGGATGATCCTTGCAGCTTCCTCTGGCATGTCTCCCAGTTTTGCTTTTACTCTCTGTATGGCTTTTGTAGCCTATTTTATTAAGTCAATTTGCTCAAAAATTATTTGGATGGATGGCCAAATATCATTGACAGAGTCAACGATATTGGTCCACAATTGTTCCTTAGCCTATCCAAGGGGTCCCTTCAAAGTTAATTCCTTCTCCAAGTTTTTTATTCTTTCATTCATCATGGTGGCTTTCTGCACTTCTTCCTTGTGCATAATCTGGGCAAGCTTGTATTCAGTCTCTAGAATGGTCACCTTTTCCTTGAGCTTGTTCATTTCAGTGGTCTGAATGGACATGTCTTCCACCGCTTGACTAACTTGCTTGCCTCATCACCTATTGACCCTGTTGTTGTTGACCCTGTTGCTGATGTAGACGTTGTAGAAGCTGGTAGTGTTGTAACCATTGGAGCAGTAGGAGCTATTGATGCTGCCAAAGTGGAAGATACTGTAGTAGTAACTGTTGGGATAACAGTGGCTGGGGTAATGTCCATACTAGCTTGTTTTACCTATATCAAGCTATCTAACTCTTTCTCCATTTGCTTCAGCTGATCATTCAATTGTAGCACCAGGTCCATCATCTCCTCCTAATGTGTTTGGCTCTCTAGGACCTATTTTTTCTATGGTGCTCTAAAAGAGGAAGCTTTAATTATTTTTTAAGATTTTCAATGTCCTCTTTCTTATTCTTGATTAACTTATCAACATCATTGATGTCATTGGGATCATGTCCCAGCTCAATTACTAATTCCTCTAATGACTTGATCTTGTTGTCCTTGGCCAGTGAGGAGGCCTTTTCCAATTTATATTGGGATGTAATGTTATCTAATGAATTCTACAACTTATATGCAGCCATGGCCTTCTTTGTCAAGGTGGAGTAGATCATCTCTGCAACCTGCTTATGGAATTCAATCTGGTCAATAGGATGAACATCCCTAGCCAACACTTCGAATTCAGTTTTCCTGTAGTCAGTTGATGTCTTTGACTGCTGAAATGTAGGCTGCATGAAGGACACACACATTTTCCCTGCTTTGATGTCAAAAGCTGAAATCAACCTACTCTAATTAGCTGGTGTGTGCTTGAAGTATTGGGCATATGTTTCAGCCTTCAACTTCTCATTTCTCAACTTTATCTCTTTATACCTGTCCTTGATATATTTTTCCTTATCTGCTGGCCTGGTAAAAGAACAAAGCTCAACACTGAGTTGTCTCTCAATCAGTTGAGTGTTAGATGTTGATGGATGATGTGTTTCTCCTAAAGCAGTTGTGGCTTTGCTTCTTTCAACCATTGTATCAGTGTCAGTTATTTCCACTGATTCAATGGTTTCTTCCTGTTTAGCTATAGGATTCATTTTAGGCCTTTTCCTGAGCTCAAAATGCTCATCTGTGGTCTTCATCATAGAACTGGAACCCTCCTCCCTATTTCTCTTTGGGTTTCTCTCCTCATTTACTGGGGTCCATAAAACAGGAGGAATATTCATGGATTTCCCTAATTTTGGAACCTACAAGAAAGAACTTTCATCAATTTGTTTCTCTACATCAATCAATGTATTTTCCACATCCACTACTGTGTTATCCATGTCAATTAATGTGTTTTCCAACCATTCTTATTGGTTGGCAAACCTCTCAATATCCATTCTAGGATGGTGGATGAAAGGTCCCAATTTGACCTTGATTCTTAACTTATTTATGACCCCATGAGGGTCATACTGCCACATAAAGTTGTTCCTGAATTTCATTTCATGCAATATCTTTTCAGCCTCTCTGTTATTACAAATGAAGGGACCCAATTGATTTTTCATTTTAAATCGGATTTTCTTCCTAGCTACTAGGAAGTTGACTTCGTCAAAATTGATGATCTACCTAAAATATTCCAATGCAAATATCCTCATAGGGAGGTATTTGGGTAGTTTGTAAGGGGAAATTTGGCATCCATAAATTCTAATATTTGTGTGGTTCTGGTATGGATACTAGTCTCCCACCTTGCTTTTCTTGGCCAACTATAACACCCTTTTGATTTCCTGGCTAATTCTAGGTCGAGGGCTACTGGTCAGCATGTTCATGACTGGATGGACAAATGAATCGATGAAGTCCTTATAGGTAAATTCAATGGAGTATTTTTGGATCAAGGGTGTCCAATAAATAACTGACCTTGGATTCCCTTTGGTATCCAACTTCTGGATGCTGACAGGGAATTTGTCTGATTGATAATATAAAAACATATGAAATAACACAGAGGAGTACTTGAAGACACTGTCAGTTGGTAGTCTAGTGAACTGTTCATGCATCTTGTCAGCAACGAATTGAGCATAGTTATAAATGACAGGAGGAGGCTTTCCCAGGCTAAAAATGGAAAGAAAGACTAGGATAACCTTATCCACATGCTCATCTGAGGTATATCCTAGGATGTAAGAGAGCATGGTAATAATCTGTCTGCCTCTCTCTGAAAAAACGGTGGTGGCATAAGGATGACTATCTGTTGGAGTATGACGATACTCTATAATGAAAGTGTGTAATATTTAGGTTATTTTGGACAGATCTAACTTGACATATAGGTCCAGCAAGTCACCAATAAACAGTGGGGTCTCATTAGGGTTTGATTGGATCTGCAACATTTGGTTGATAGCCTCTGCAGTGATGGTAAATAATAGCGACTGGTTAGGGGTGATAATATCCTTTGGCTAGGAATGTAACAGGCATGAAAAAAGTGGATGATGTTAGGGAATGGGTGTACTTCTAGGAACAAATACTTGGGTAAATTAGATTCCCAAAGGTGGATTTCATCATTCTAGTTTAGGAATCTGTCCTTACTCCAACAGTGGAGCTTTAGAAGGTAAGTTTGGGAAGCAGTATCCTTTATTTGAAAATATTTGTCTGCTAATGCTAGGTGGTCGATGTCCAGGTGAGGGGTTGACAAAGGTCTCACATCCAGAGAAGTCTGGGAAGCCATGACTGAGTTTATGGATATGAATTAGGCTTGTAGTGGTTGTATAAGTGAGGTTTAGACACTCTAGAATAGTGGGATGGTAGTTACAGTCTGTAAAAGAAGGGTTTGGGGTATACAAGTAAATTCTCTTCAATTTAGGTAATTTTATTGATTAATTTCAATTAATTAAGCTTTCAATTGGATTGTACTTTTCAAATTGAGAAGGTCATTCCAGTTTTTCTCAAGAATACCTGAAATTTGGCAGTTGGTTTCCAAACTGGGTTCAATGGGGAATGCAGAGGGTATGGTAGCTTGTACTATCAACTAGTTGCTTGAATTAGGTGTCTAGAGCATCTTCAGGTAGCAGACAGTGGTCAATTTAGTCAAAGAGGTTCAGGGTGTCACAGAATGGCTTGAGAAGCAATTATAGTGAAAACGAGTGAAAAGAGTGAATTGGGGCTTTTTCGGCCTTTTAACGAGTAACGATCACATTTTGGCACTTAAAATATGAATGAATAGTGGGTAGTTTTTTACTTTGGCGGGGAGGTGGTTATATGGGCCATCACACCACTTTTGGAGGGCAGGCAGTATTTTTCACGAGCATGCGATCTAGCCTAGGACCACCACATAGCAGAAAGGTGCCCAGGTAAAACCGCGAATCTCACGTGCTCTCGGGCTACTATTGGTCGGACAGTGAACTCGCATGATCTGGATGTGCACAGTTGGATCTGGGGGTAGGAGATCGGATGGCAGTCACGTGGTTAAGATGCATGGAGGGAATTGAGGAATGGATTTGCGGGGCCCGGGGTTTAATTACAAATAATTGTAATTAATTAGTAAATAAGGTAGGGATTAGATATAAGCGCATGTTTAATAAAGTGGGACTAGGGGTTATGTGGCAGGGTTTTTTAACTGCACCGAGGCTTAGTGGGTTAAAATGGTTTGTCAGGGAAATATGAAGCATGGAGTTAATTAAATAATGCGGGGGGATAAAACTTAGGATAAGGGGGTTTTTTGGATTTTTGAAGGGAAATAGGAAATTAATAAGGGGGGAAGTTAATATTTGCAATGGGGAATGGGTTTCACACTAGGGAAAAGGGGTTGTGGGTAGGGAAATGATTTTTGAAGGGTAATTACTAGGGAAATGTGTGAAACCAAGGGGTAAGGGTCAAAATGAAAGGAAAAGGGGATTTATAACTGATAAAGGGATAATGGGGAAATTAGCAAATAAGCATGTGGGGGCATAGTGAAATGAGGGGAAATCAGTTAAACCAGCTTGTGAACATATTTTCTTTCTCATAAATGCTCCTGCACATGAAACATAGGATTAAGCTTGATAAATGTTCTTTTGACTTAGCAACATTGTACATTTGCAACCTTTCTTCTACCTACCCTTTATTTATCCTAACATTTTTCCTTCACTTTATTGGGTGCATTTGAGCTTTCTAACCCTTTTTTTCTTTTCTCAAGAAAACTATTTAATTCTAACCTTATAACTTCCAATGGCTTAGATTAAGTTGATGAGCTCATTTTTATTCTCTACCTAACTACTGATCTGCCAAGGTTAAATAGTTTTGCTAGATCATTATTCTCTATCTATCAACATGAAATTTAAAACATGAATAAGTCAAGATTAAGCTATTTGACCATCATGGATTGTGGCATTTCTAACAAGCTGCACACAAACTTATTTTACATAAAAATGTAAAAGGTAGTGGCATTTGAATTTGCACACTTTCATGATCTATTTTATTTCTTTTTGGGGTTCATATTTTTCACTTTTTTTTTTTTTAATCTTTTTTCTCTTTCCTTTTGTCCTTTGATTATTCTTTTAGGACATACCCTCTTTACATTTTTTAACTTTTAATATGGAAAACATTTTGTAGAAAGCAGAAGTATGTACAATATTACAAGACTAACCATAGCAAATTCAAAATTATGAATCCTATTATTATAAGACCCTGACAGTGGCTCCACATGGGGATGACATTTCCTGGTGAAATGTCAAGAACTTTAAGATCGGTATCCTTTGACACTTGATTGAAGTTAACTTGTAAATTGTTCTTCTGTGATTCTGCTTTATTCATTCTTATGATGGTGAACCCTCCAAAGCTCAGGCCCTTCTCTTCGGGCTTCAACTTCAAAAGATCACCATCCAACTCAATCTAAACTCTGCAATGTTATATACAATGATTAAATTAAAGTGAAATATTGTTAATCTATGGAAAAGTAATGCTTTAGCATTCTACCATTGACAGGTCCTCTTGGTAGATCTGTCCCATCTAACTCTCTCAAGAAAAATGCATTGTTACCTCTATAACCATAAATGACATAAGGGCCTTGCCATAGAAAATCAAATTTTCCATGTTTTCCCTTGTCTTCTCTTCTAGAATCCCATTTAAGTACTTTGTCACCTATGTAAAAATCATCAGCTTTAGTCTTTTTATCAAAAATCTTTTTGATTTTATCCTGGATTACTTGTGATTTGACATAGACTTCTTCTTTGGTTTGCTGCAAGTATATTGTTTGATTTAACCTCCTCTAGATATTATTCGGTTCTACCTGCAACTCTTGGATGATCTTCATCACTAACACTCCTAAAGAGGATGGAAAAACAACATCCATTCCATATACTAGCTAATAAGGTGATGTACCCATGGACCTTTCGGTAGTTAGTCTGTCTGCCCATAAGGCAGTGACCAACTTTTTGTTCCATGTATTTTTGTTATCTTTCAGTACTTTCTAAATGATATTGACAAGGCTTTTGTTAAAGGATTTTGCAAGTCCATTACCTTGATGGTAATAGGCAGTGGAATGGCCAAGGGTGATGTAATCTTTGTTACAAAAGTATACCATTTTTTTGGATTTGAAAGCAGCTGCATTATCAGTAATGAGCATTTAGGGGAATCTAAATATTGATGGGATATTGTTTTCAAGGAATGAGATAATGACAGAGTCTATTTATTTTCTAGAAGGTATGGCTTCTATCCATTTGGCGAAGTAATCAATGGCTGTAAAAATCCATTTATGCTGGGCTGAGTAGGCTAGGTGAATTACCCCAATGAAGTCTAAACCCCATTGTTGAAATGGCACTTTTGTAGATATGGGTTTGAGAGGTAGAGGTAAAATCTTCATTTTTCCCTCAAATATCTGACATTTATGATAGGAGGTCACATGTTTCTTAACATCTGCAAAAAGAGTGGGCTAGTAAAAACCATCCCTCAGAATTTTGTCAGGAGTTGTTTTCCAATACAAGTGTCTTCCACAATCTCCTGCATGGAATTCTTGCATAATTTTATCAGCTTCATCTTTCAATAAACAGTTTAATATAATACCACCATTATCTCTCCAAAATAAATCATTATCTACGATACAATATCTCATTGATTTCATTTTCAAAAATATAGCTTTATTTCTGGATAAACCAGGAGGAGCTTGTAAGTTTAGTAAGACAAATATGATATCTGTATACCAAGGTGAATCTCTAGAATGTTCACTGATATGTGGAGTTGTCATCTCTTCTTGATCATCTAGGGCACCAATGAAATTTATATCTAGGGTCTGACAGTTTGATTCAACCATGAGTTTGGGTAAACCTTGGCCTTTGATAAGTTTTATAGGCTTTATTTATATGTCATATTCCAAAATAGTGGCAATCCATTTCTCTCTTTCCTTTAGGCTCATTTTGTGTCAAAATGTCCTTTACTATTGAATTTAGAACATAAGCAATGATGTGTGAATACAAAATGTACTCTCTAAAATATTTAATAGATTTCACTAAAGATGATGCTTGTTTTTCCATTATGGTGTACTTTAGTGTTGCATCTCTTAAATATCTACTAAAAAATATAATGGGTTGTTCATATCCATGATCATTCTTTTTCAACAAGACTGATGCAATAATATGTTATGAAGCAAAAGAAAAATTATAAAATCTTTTTGAAAGTTAGGACTTATGCAGACTTGAGTTTTGGTAAGGGCTTGTTTGATAGCCTCAAAAGACTGTTTAGCTTCCACTATCCATTTAAATGTTGAATATTTTCTTAATATGTTATTTAGTTCTCTAATCAATACTGCTAGATTTGAAATGAATTTCCTAAGAAAATTTATTTTGCCTAAAAATGACTGTAATTCTTTGATGTTTCTAGGATGGGTGATGGTTAGGATAGCCTCTATTCTAGTTGGATCTATTCTAATTCCATATTTAGATATTATATGTCCCAAGAATTTACCTTCTTCTAGACCAAAGAGTGTCTTTTGGATTTAAAGAAATACCAAATTTTCTACATTTAATGAAAACCCTTCTCGAGTGATCTAGATGTTCATTATCAGATTTCGAAAATACTATGATGTCATCTTGGTAAACAACTAGGAAGTCATGGATTTCTATAACAAAAGCTATATCCATAGCTCTTTGAAATGTTGCTCATGCATTCATTAATCCAAAAGGAATTTTCAAATACATGAAAGTACCCCAAGGAGTACTAAATGCAGTTTTTGATTGGTCCTCTAGTTTAACTAAGATTTGGTTGTATCCAGAAAATCCATCAAGCAATGAAATTCTGGATTAACCTACTACCCCCTGAAGAATATGGTCCATTTTTGGGAGAGGATAGTTATCTTTCAATGAGACTTTGTTCAGATTTCTGAAATCAATGCAAAGTCTGATTTCTCCTATTTTCTTCCTAGTAGTGACTAAGTTTGAGACCCAATCTGAATATCTAATGGGAGCTATGATTTGGGCATCGCACATCCTTTTGACTTCCTTTTCAATTTATGGCATAAGAACTAGATTAATTCTCCTAAGTTTTTGTTTGAATGGTTTATGATCTTCTTTGATAGTTATCTTGTGTTGAATTATGCTGGTGTCATAAGACTTTAGGTCTTCATAACTCCGGGCAAAGACATATTGAAACTCTTTGAATAAACTTATATATTTAACCTTTTCATCTGGAGGCAAGGCTTTTGATATTTTAATGAACTTAGGTTTTTTTCAGTTCCTATGCTACATTCTTCTATATCTGCTCTTAAAGGCTCAATTTTTAGTTTCCTAGCTACATCATTTGAATCAAAAAAATCCTCTAAGGGGACTAATCCTTTAGGCAAAAAAATATTTTTAAGGTTTAAAATTTCAGGATCATCATTCATTATTTCTTCTATTTCTACATTTTCTAAATTATCTATTTCTAGTTTAGTGAAATTAGTGGGTTTACCTATATCTAAAATATTTACATATATCCCACTATCTATGTCATTATCTATTGTACAATCTATATCTATATTACAATTTTGAAACTCACCTTCAGCATTCATGAAATCATAAATTTGAGAATCATGTGATAAAATCTGCCAATATTTCAAATTGTTAGGTATGACAGGCCTATGTCTCACTTCTGCAGTGTATTGGCAGTTTGGTTGAAAAGTAAATTTGCAGGTACTAGCAAAAGTGGCCAAATTTTGTGTTAGTTCCAGTCTTCGCAGCCTATCACCAGGGATCAAAATGGGCTCTTACTATGTCTGGTTTTTGGAGATATTTTGCACATGATCTTCAGTGCAAATCATATCCTAAGTATTTCCATTATAAGAATCTCAGAAAAATATTTCCAATAGTATATCACACTCCCATAACCAGTTTTTGGATCAGAAGATATGATCGAAATGAATGAGTGATTCTTGGTTATGCATGTTTTGAGGTCAGTTTGTTGCACACAATGACAAGTTTACTACAAGATCAGTGTCTGAAATACTGGTAAGGAATTTTTCAAAATTGAAAGAGGTTTTTGTCCATCACATACCAAATAACAAAAAAATTCTTCATTTTATGCACAGGTGCTATTATGTGGGAGATATGTAGTGATATTTGGAGCCTACATTAAAACAAAGCACATTTTTTATTTATTTTACTGTTTTAGTCATTTTAATACGGTGTCATTTTACAACAGATGGAAAGTAAATTTGAAAAACCTAAGGAGGATTTCATTAAGAATAAGCCATATAAAAAAAATTTCTTTTAGTCTATTCATGGGTGTCGTGAATTTGGATATGTGACTAGATCTTTACAGCTCATTTTCACAACTTTAAATTTTTATTGATTTGTTGTTTTAGAGATGATTTTGTGGCACAAATTTCGCGAAACTGGAAACAAATTTCCAGAATTTGAGAGAGGCGTTTCTAAAAAATGACCTTATCTATAAAAACCTCTTTCAATTTTGTAACAGGTGCTATGGTTTAGGAGATATGAGTTCATCTTCAACACCTATTTTCAGAAATTCGGTCCAAGTTTAATGTAACTGATTGTATTTTGAAGAAGATTGTTGAGCTCAATTCCCTTCTATATAGGGATGAGCTAAATGTATAAATTTTATGAATTTCATAGTGTAGAGGTTTGATTTTGGTAGTAGAGAGGTTTTCTTGGCTTTGTGTAAAAATTTTCGTGAATATCATTTTAATAAAGAAGGCTTTTGCCCTTTAGATCTGGGATTCATCACGGTGCTAATGTTTAGTATGTTTTTGGTGTAAATCATTTACACATTATGTTTTCTCTACCTTGTTACAACATTATCTAAATGATATGTTAGTAAATAATCTGTAATGATGCTCCTTTCATGATGATTTTGCTGTTAGTTGTAATGGTTGTCTTAGCATAATTCATCCTTGGCTAGATGCTCTGTTGAGAAACCTTGTGATTCTCTTTCATCTAAAGTTGTTGTTGCAGATTCATCCTTTGTCTGATGCCTACAAGGCAGTGGTCTTTCTCCCATATACTTCTCACATTTACAATCTTCACTTGGTTGAACATGACACTTAATTTGCCCCAGGTTTTCCAGAAGAAACTGACATCGATTCCATAGTCCAAATCATCCTTTCTCTTGCTATTTCGACCCAAAACAAATCCAATCAAATCCTCTGAGCTAGTATACCTAGCCTAAAATCCATATTTGATCCAGTCATCATAACTGAGATTCACAACGAGAGAGCCCTCTCCCGACTTGGTAGGGCTAGCTACTAGGATAAGCGTGGTTTGTGGTTATCCTAGGATTGCCTCCCTTCAGCCTGAGGTCGATCTAGGCTCTAACACTGTGGGCATCCATATTATATTTCCTAGGAATGGCAGCAAGGTTGGTTTCAAGAAGGTATTTGATCAAATCTAGGACAGTCTCTCTATATTGGCTCAGTCTGGTATTATTTACAGAGTATTCACCTTTGATTTGTTTAATAATCAATTCTGAGTCTCCCATTATAGAAACTCTCTTGGCTACAAGTTTTCTAACTATTTGTAGTCCTAAGATTAGAGCTTCATATTCTGCCATGTTATTTGTGCATTTAAAGTTTAATCTAAATGCATGACCCTCAAAATGATTGTTTTGCATGTTGTGAATCCACACTCCTGCCCCTGCTCCTAATCTATTCACAGATCCATCAAAATAGAAATGCCATAGAGACTCATGACAAATGTTTTCACTATTAGGTGTTTTGTATTTTTTTTTTACAGCTTGATTTCCTTTTTGTCACGATCTGAATTTTACAAGATAAAAGAGTCCATATCAGAATGCATGGAGTATATAGGGAAATTTTGTGGTTTTTCTGCACTACTCACCATGTATTTCATCAAGGTCTCTCTATAAGGTATTCTTTGTTGACCAAAAACAGATATGGTCGCATATGAAATATCTAATTGTAAATATCCTTGCAATTTTGCTCCCCATGAGCGAGATAACAACATTCCATATTTGGGTGGGATGTCAACAACTACTATCTCCATCACAATACTCTTTGCTGGGCACTAGACTAGAATTACACACAAATCCTTGATCAGTTCGAGGCATTTAACTTAGCTAGAGTCAAAGGAAAACAGGTCCTTGTACGGTCTAGTGATATCGAAGTTTAGTCTCTCCATGATTTCCTTTGGCATTAAGTTATGGGATGCCCCTGAGTCTACCATAGCATTATGTAATATTTTGTCATGAATGTTCAAGCTAATGTAGAAAGGAGGAATTCCCCTTGTTGATGGGTGCCATTTACTTCGGGACCAAACAAAAATTTAGGTTTATCATCATTAAAATTCACAACATCCTCCCCTTCACCTATATTCAATGTTTTGGTGATATTTTATCTGTGTTGGGCAACTTAATTGCTTAAATTGCTTTCATTAAATTATCAACCAAGGAAACTCGTAAGCTTGTGATGATGCCAACAAAATATATGCAGGAGTAGGCAACTAACTCTATGTCTAACTAAATGATTTATGATTCAATATAATATGCAAGGGAAGAGGCTCCTAATTGAGGAGGTCCTGGTTGTCCTTCCCTACAGTATTATAGATTGAAAAGAAATCATTTATTACATAAAACTAGAAACTTGAAATAAAGACAAGAGAATGAATTTAATTGTTGTTTAGATTCAAATAGAGAGAGAGACTAACTTAGTCCCTTGATTTTCCCCTCATATACCGATCCAAACTAAACTAAGATTCATTTAGAAGCATAAGAAATGAAATAACTTGAAACTTAAAAGCAAAGGAATGAATTTCAATTATCATGCAAATCAAATAGAGGGAGAGCCTAACTTAGACCCTTGGTTGTTCCCTCATATGCTGATAAGATTTTAATTTAAAACTCATTCATCAATCACAAACAAATCCTCAAACATATAAGCAATGAAATAGGATCTATTATGAAATAAAATGTTCCTTTGATCCTTTTAGAGTGAGCTCAATTCTCCTAAGAACAAAGTGACAAATTATTCCATATGCTACATTAAGACAATTTATATCCAAAACTATATAATGGAAATTTATGTAAAATGAAGGTTTATTCTATTCCATCATAAGTTGGATACATGCTCCAAGAGTCCTCTCCTTGGAATGGAGGAGGTGCTCCTATTTATACAAAAATTTAAGCAACTAACTCATTAATGAGGATCCAGTAATCCCTCATATGGTTACAACCAATATGAGACACATATTCCTTTATCCATGATTTTTCTCCATGAGATATGCTTGACCCCTATCCAAAATCTCCTTCAAAACTTCAAGAGAATTCGAATTTGAGTCTTGGAGGCCACATAAGAGTATCTTGGAACCTTCCAAATCACCTACACATGTCACCAAACTCATTCCACCTTTAGGTATAAGCAAATACATGTTATTTTTCTAACTTTTAATCATAAATTCACTTTAAATACTTGAAATTAATAACTTTGGAAAATGAAAATATTAACCCATATGGTAATGGAAATATAGGGTTATGTAATGATAATGTGATGAAATGAGGTGACAAAATGAGGATAAAGATGAAAATGGAGTGAAAATGTATGTTAATTTGGTGGCCCAACATACCCCCCAACTTAAGTTATTGCATGTCCTCATGCAATCTACGACATTGATCATGATTTGATCTTTTAAATTGTTTTTCTTTTACATGAACTTTGGCTGATATTGATTTTTTTTAACTTCACATGATTTTCTTTTTGACAACTTTGTTCTTTTTTGCAAAGTCTTCTTTCTTTAAAATCCATTTGATTGCAACATATTATTTTAGTTGGTTCTTGTGTGACAACCAAAATTCGATTAGTATTGGTTCTTGTGTAACAATGCTTTCACTGTTTTTATGTTGCATCAAAAGACTTTGAAAACATTTAATCAACCATTGATTCTTCGATCATTATTTGCAAAACATGTAACGTTTGAATCATAATGTAATAGTAATTGTTTGGAGAAAGTATGTTGGTTAGGATGATATGTGTAGAAAGGACATATATGACATATGGAAGGTGATAATGGAGTATGAATGTGAATATGAACATGGTGAATGTGAATGTGAATGAACATGGTGAAACATTTTCCAAAAATTATAATTTTAGTATTAAAGGAATTGTATGATAAAAAGCTAGAAAATAACATACCTTTACTTACCTAAGTGGACAAACTGTGCATATGTAGAAAACTGTAGCTCCTGTTGCTGAATCATGGAATGGAGAATACAATAATGTGATCTATGTCTTGGTTGCATATATGATGGATGAATTCGTAAATGTGGATTCTTTATTAATGTTGAATCTGCTACTGAATCATATAGTCTTCATGTCGTTCCATATCGTGGCACAACTCTTTCCATGTGAATAAATGTGTTGATGTCGAACATGGAAATAAGTCATTGGATTACTGACCATTGATGAATGTCGTTAACCAATGCGAGGAAAACTCACCATTAATGTCAATGAGTTCCAAGGTACCTAGGTACATCTTGTGAAGTGCGAATAGATGAGCTGATGTCGAGCCACTTGCAAGATCCAACGATCAAGGGACATTGGTGTATTCCCATGATTGCTGGCGAGAGAGCTTGTCATTAAGGCATACAAACCTCAAGGTACTACTAAGGACCCTAGCCTTGAACCTAGATAATGTGCTGATGTCGATAGGCCAAGACTTGTTAGAAGGGATGCCTTAATGAATCCTCCATCATCTAACATGAGTACAAAATAATGATTTTGAAGGACCATAGATGGAAACTTTGCACTGAAGCAGGGTTTATTTGGAAGAAAAGGAAAATGGGGTGACTCAACTTTGTAAGGGAGCTGAATGAATTTATTCATGGGCTACAAGTTAGTGAAAGAGACAGGAAAATGACTGTGAAGGAAACTGAACAATGGATGAAAGTTTTATTCGAGAACATGAAAATGAAAATGCAATGGAAAGTTTATTGACTAAATAAGTGGGAATGCAATGAGGTTTTTATTTATTGAAAAGGAGTAGAAATATAATGGCGAATGTAAATGGAAATGAGGCAAATGTTTATTAACTGAAGAAGCATGGATGCAATGGAGACACTGGCATCTGAAAGGATTGCATTGAGAACTCATTGGGATTTACAATTTTACAAAGGGAAGAAAAGAATGGTGCTAATGAATATGGACTTGTTCACATGATTCATCATAAAATTGATCTGTTGGAAGTCCAATTGTCGACAAATTAGACTCCTTGAATTATCATCTAATTAACGCAAACATGCAAATACTTGGCATTCACAAAACATAAATATATCCAAGCAAAAGTGATCAATTTCTTCTTGGTTTTTTATGCAAAAATTAAACACCAATGAGACAAATTTAAATAAAATCAAATGTATAAGTTAGCCCAATTGCATGATTTTTTCAAATCCATTTTAAAATATGAAATGAGTATAGTTAATTCCCTTCTTATGTAACTTTTGTAAATAAAATTCAATTTTGTTGCAATTATGCAAATCCCAAACATAGTCGAAATTGTTTCATGATTTGCGTCGAGGATATCGAATTTCACATGTCATCCTCGACCTTGTATTTGCCAAAATCTGCATCATTTGAAAATTGAAAGATGTTTAATCAGATGCGTCAAGTAAAAATAAATTCAGAAAGAAAACTAATTGTTACTCCTTGTCGAAAATTTCGTCATGTCATGACTTTCTGTGCTTTGCCCATATACCATAACCTCACCAACCGACAATGTTACACATGAACAAATATCAAATGCTTGAATGGAGCACACATACAAAGTCAATGCATATGCATAAGAAATACGAACCAATTTACATTTAATATGTGAACCATTGTACGAAAGTGATTATAAAAACAAAATTTCAACCTGCAATAAAGTTACCATGAAAGAAGTTAACAATGGTTTCATGTCATTTTTGACCTTCAAAGACTTGTCAACGCACCAAAGAGAATGCATAAGCATATCATGTCAGAGAGAGTTTGCGCAGTAGAAAAAGAATGGCACACTTTATATATGTCAAGATTCATCAAATAACTCATGAAATGGCTTCACTGCATATATAAAATTTGTGAACTTTTATGTTGCCGTTTATCAACACTCTACTCTGTTCATGCAAACCAAGATTCATTAACTAATCTTCAGCACTATATATAACTGTGACCCTTCATTGTTCAATAACCAATATAAAACGTTGCACTTTTTTTACAATCGACATATGATAGTCAATGTTATTTTGGCTCTATGCACTCAAATATAAACTCAAATCCTCAAACATAACCCAAACTCTGTTTTTATTGATGAATGCAATCTAACCGAAACTCCTGTCACACTGTTTGATAAATAAAAATGAACAAGTGTAGTTGTAAACTTGGCTGGCTATACGTTTTACAAAACTACACAAAGTTCCTTATTTCATGCAATCAAAATTTATGAACAGACTCTGTTTTGAATTCCTGTGGAAGATTTTCCATGCACAACTGAGTTCATTTCATTTTGCTACCTCCTACAGTTAATACAAAGTTTATCTCCAGCTATGTCACAGTTTTATTGATTGTGCAATTAAGGCCACTGCCTGTGCATTTAAACTCATTGTGTATTCAACACTCCATTTTATTAACAAACTTGGTGATTTCATGGAGGATTGAAATCGATTTACCTGATTAAGTGTCGTGATTCCTCTCCTATGTTTCATAACATTTTCCACTATTAAGCACTTTTATTTGCTGACTGGTGGCATAGATTTTTAAATAAATAACAGACAGTCCATATCTCAGCGAAAAAATCCCGATATTTCCTCAACCTTCGTTTCAACGCCTTAGCATGCTAACTGGTGGCAAAGACCCGATTTTCTAACTGGAGTTTTATAACATTTATCAAAACTATCCCGAGATTTACTAACCATAAAATCCATTCAACACTGGTAAAAATCCAGAATCTTACTTGCCTCTTCTGCGCAATTTTTGGAGTTTGTTGGAGTGCTTTAATCCACTCG
This sequence comes from Pinus tabuliformis, assembly GCA_031772625.1. Lineage (NCBI taxonomy): Eukaryota > Viridiplantae > Streptophyta > Pinopsida > Pinales > Pinaceae > Pinus > Pinus tabuliformis. The sequence continues at coordinate 1,073,686,726 of CM062813.1, read as the reverse complement.
GCGAAGAGAAATTTCGGTTTTCAACTCATGTTAAAACCGATGCCTATCCTCACTATTTTTCCCACAACGTCTTCTCCTATTTCTTATACTTCTCTTTGAAGTTCCAAGCCTTTTTTATGGCTTCAGTTGCTACCAGATCTGCATAACTACAGCTCAGAGTAGTTCTACATTAGGCTACAATTTTGCTTCAGCTTAACTGCTTGCCAATCGCATCTACCGTCTTTCCTGAGCCTCAAACGGCTGTGATGGCAAAGAAAATTCAGGGTTCTGAAGTCTGTTGTTTAAAAAAAAATGGTAGAGCTCTCACTTGTTAAACGTACAGGCTTTTCTCTGTTGTTTTAAAAATGCGTTTAACCATTTTTCTATTTGGTTGCTTTCCTTTAACCAGATGTTGTGCATATACCATCAAATCAAAATTATCTATGCATTTGAATTCAAATTTTTTTATTATGATTTTAGCTCAGCTTGGCTTACGTTTGATTCAATCGTGGATGTCCTGCATATCCATTTGTGAAATAAACACGCAATTTATCAATAAACATGCCATGATCAGACTTAGACGTCCCAGGGTTTTATCTTTGTTATCTAGGTTGTAGGTTAAAAGAGGGCGGATGGCCGAGCTGGATTGAAGCCAGTTTTGGAATCATGATTCGGCCTGTTCAATCCACTTACAAAATGTTGTGCAAACCTTCGGTTCGTTGTTTTCAACCCTTGCTTTTTATTATATGCAGCATTGTTAATAATATCATGGTTTTTTCTTTTTGATAATTTTTAATATGGTTATGTTTTAAATGGTCGAGGGTTTTTTATTCATACAATTTTTTAAATTTTAATTTGTTTTGTTTTTGTATGAATTCGTTTTGTAATTTATTTTAATGCATATATAATGTTTTTTTTATTATGAATTTTTTGTCATGAGTACGTTGGTGGGATTTTTTTATTTTTTAATTGTTTTGTTTTTTTTCTAAATTATTTTGTTTTGTTTTTATTTTTTAAATTTGTTTTTAATGTTTTGCATTTTTTATGGTTTATATTTTATTATTTTATTTATTAATGTTTTGTTTTTATCTATTATAAAAAGAGAAATCAAAAATCATTTATTTAACAAATAAGTTGGAGATCATTTTTATTTTTACCATCAATAGCAATTTTAGATCTCCTAGTTATTTATCTAGATCTATGAATATTAGTGTGAAATTTCATTTCAAGGCTAACTTATTCAATCTTCTTTTCTAATCTTCAAGGTCACAACAAGGCGCAAGAAGAGAGCATACTTCAGAGTTTTGTCAATTCTTTATACATTTGAAATTTTGAATTTGATAAACATAGTAAGAAGGATTGATCTCAAACCTCAAATTTTAGTGCTCTGAACTCCACTTGTTTTCCTTCTCACAAATATTTCTTTGATTGTAGATCTTCCTGCCAAAGGTTAGTGAATGAGGTGGCTCTTACTGCACCACCAAAATTCCAAGAAATAAATAAAATCAAAAACTTAAAAAAAAAAACTTTCCAAGCTTGGTTTTATTTTCCTATTCTCCTAATCCCTTTTGAGAAAGAGATTTTTATTTTTATTTTCAAATGTAGGAGTATTTTCAATGAAGCTATTTACGAATCAAAGTCTCTAGTATGCTCACATCCAAATTTGAAAAATATACCTGAATGTTTACAAGGATGTGAAAGATCAATTGCACATTTGGATTAAATGTTAGGATTCATTGAAGAATGGAAGAATGTTGTGGCCTAGTCACCTTTTGAAACCAATCTTCAATGTAGTCCTCATTCTTTGACTCTCCTCCAAATGCTTGAACATCATTCTAGATCTCCTGTCCATAAATGGATTAGTTTGGTACTTTTATAATGAAAATATTGATTGAAATTTATGCAACCTATTTATCATGATTTATATATGCAACTAAAAATAAGATTCAAAGCTAACGCCTATGTATACTTCCTCATGTTACTAAGATCTTGTTGTCACCAAGTTATCCTTTCAACATGAGTTAGCTTTTCCAAAGAAAAATACTAGAACTGAATTAAATTCCTAATGCCTAATCCCTTAGCACCATCCCCGGTAACGGTGCCAAAATGTTGGGCAACTTAATTGCTTAAATTGCTTTCATTAAATTATCAACCAGGGAAACTCGTAAGCTTGTGATGATGCCAGCAAAATATATGCAGGAGTAGGCAACTAACTCTACGTCTAACTAAATGATTTATGATTCAATATAATATGCAAGGGAAGAGGCTCCTAATTGAGGAGGTCCTGGTTGTCCTTCCCTACAGTATTATAGATTGAAAAGAAATCATTGATTACATAAAACTCGAAACATGAAATAAAGACAAGAGAATGAATTTAGTTGTTGTTTAGATTCAAATAAAGAGAGAGAGACCAACTTAGTCCCTTGATTGTCCCCTCATATATTGATCCAAACTAAACTAATATTCATTTAGAAGCATAAGAAATGAAATAACTTGAAACTTAAAAGCAAAGGAATGAATTTCAATTATCATGCAAATCAAATAGAGGGAGAGCCTAACTTAGACCCTTGGTTGTTCCCTCATATGCTGATAAGATTTTAATTTAAAACTCATTCATCAATCACAAACAAATCCTCAAACATATAAGCAATGAAATAGGATCTATTATGAAATAAAATGTTCCTTTGATCTTTTTAGAGTGAGCTCAATTCTCCTAAGAACAAAGTGACAAATTATTCCATATGCTACATTAAGACAATTTATATCTAAAACTATATAATGGAAATTTATGTAAAATGAAGCTTTATTCTATTCCATCATAAGTTGGATACATGCTCCAAGTGTCCTCTCCTTGGAATGGAGGAGGTGCTCCTATTTATACAAAATCTTAAGCAACTAACTCATTAATGGGGATCCACTAATCCCTCATATGGTTACAACCAATATGAGACACATATTCCTTTCTCCATGATTTTTCTCCATGAGATACGCTTGACCCATATCCCAAATCTCCTTCAAATCTTCAAGAGAATTCGAATTTGAGTCTTGGAGGCCATATAAGAGTATCTTGGAACCTTCCAAATCACCTACACATGTCACCAAACTCATTCCACCTTTAGGTATAAGCAAATACATGTTATGTTTCTAACTTTTAATCATAAATTCACTTTAAATACTTGAAATTAATAACTTTGGAAAATGAAAATATAAACCCATATGGTAATGGAAATATAGGGTTATGTAATGATAATGTGATGAAATGAGGTGACAAAATGAGGATAAAGGTGAAAATGGAGTGAAAATGTATGTTAATTTGGTGGCCCAACAATCTGTATGATTCATTTTTCACTAGCTCATTCAAAGGGACTGATATTTTCAATTTTGTTATCTCAGTTTTAATGTTGAAAGGAAATTGATTTTTGCTTGATTGGATGAGATCTTCCTTAGAAAATTTGGTCTATGTGTTTTTATCTTCTTTTTCAGTATTATGCACTTCAGTCTGTGTTTCAACAGTTTTGTTTTGAATTCTCTTATTTGGAATGATTTGAGTAACAGTTTCAGTTTGATCTTTAGATGAAGTTACATCTACAAACTTTGGGCTAGAAGTCTCCTAAGCTCCCCTAGGGAGGATTTGTAGGACTTTGGTTACATGAGCTTCTATTATCTTTTTATTTTGGGTCTTGATTGATCTCTTAGTGGGAGTTTCATTGTTATTTTTACTTCTTAGGCTATACTATTTGTGAACCTCGTATATGGCACATTCATAGCCATGTTTAAAGTCAAGGGACTCTCTAGACTCTAATTGCAATTGTTGCAACATGTACAATTCATGTTCTTCCTGAGTAAGAAAAACAACATCTTCATTCTTGATCCCTAATAATTTTATCTGGGTGGCATCCTCTCCCTCATGATTTTGTGAACCCTCAGCATAGTTTTGCTGGAAGGGTGGTCTAATTTGTTGATCTGGTATTTCATTCTTTCCAGTGTTAGGATTCTTCCTGAAGTTGGGGTTTCTTATTGGGGGTGGCTGGTGATTCTCCCATTGAATTTTCCTATCCATTGTTTTCTAATCTATCCATTATTCTTTCTACATTGTTTGCTAAACTATCTATTTTACCATCAGAAATGGAAGTTTCCTCTTTAATGACAATTCTTTTTTCATTTCTCATTCTAGCTTTCTTAGCTAATAGATTGGCTTCTACACTAACAACATTACTTTTCATTTGTTCCAATGTTTCAGGGTTTCTTTCTCTTAACTGGTATGACATATTAGTGTCAAAAACATCAGGGAATTTGATCAATGCTAGGTCTGGTGGAGGCTTAATATTAGTAGGGATTGCATTGTAGATGCTATTGAACCTAGTACAATAATCCTGAACTAACTCATTAGGAGCTCTTCTAATGTTAGAGGGTTTTTCTTTCTCTCCCATCTATCAATAAACAATCTATGAAAAGCAACTAAGTCTACAATATGATTAGCAGGTAAATCTTTGAACCATTTCTTAACATCGCCAGTTAATGTTTGGGTAAACAACCTCATTTGGACATCAGATTCATCAATCTCATGCAACTCAAAATCGTTATATACCTAGGGGGGATAATATGGGGTACCAAGGGTGGTACCCAAGGTAATAATGTAATAATGGGATGGGTCATAATAATAAATAAGGTGGTTAACCCATGTCATGTAAGGGACCACAAGTAGTTAATAATAATGTAATGGACCCATGGTATTAGTTGATGGTATGAGGGAACCATGGTAATGATGCATGGTATTGTATGTATGAGGCCTATATAAAGGCTAGAGACTCCACATGGAGAGATATGAAGATGAAGAGAAGTATTCTTGTATGAACAGGCATATGGCTTGTGGAGTGTTCTCCTTCCTTACGGAGTGAATGTATGGTGTGGCCCTACCATAAGGGTTTTGATAATAAAGAAGAATTTCATATTATTTCTGGGTTTCTTTGTATTACCTTATACTTTTATATCAGATCTATAATATTCTTGGGTTAGATCTACAACAATTGGTATCAGAGCTCTTTCTTGGGCAAACCGTGGAGAATATTTTTTTCATTTTTGTAGGGTTTCTCAGGTGGCAAATTTGCAGATCAGATCTGTACGTTTTGGTGCAAGATCTGTAGAATCTAATTGCAGACCTGTATTCCTTGTGAAAAAATAGCCGATTTCAAAAAAAAAAATTGGTTGAATCGGAGTCCGGATGAAGGAGATATCGCTGATCTAAAAATCAGTGGGGTTGCAGAGAATTTTTAGGGCCAGTGAATTTGCAGCGCAGATCTGGACGTCCTGGTGCCATATCTGTAATATCTAATTATAGATCTGGAATCCTTGTGACAAAACACCTGATTTCAAAAAAAAAAATCAGGCGAATCGGAGTCCGGATGAGGAAGATATCGCTGATTTAAAATCAGCTCTTTTTTCAAAAATTTTGGGTGACGGCGGGAAAGTTGCAGCGCAGATCTGGAATTCTAGTGCCTGGATCAAAATTTCTAACACATGGCAGATGCAGAATGATGGTTCCATTTCTAAAAACAGGTCATAATAAGGATTCTGAGCAATATTGACGAAACTGTGACAATTTCAATTTTTCACCAATATTTTTGTGATGGCGGGCCTAGATCGCTTTGAACAGGAAGAATCTTTTTTGGGTCATCTCGTTAAGCTCCGACAGACTGGTACAGTGGAGGAATATATTACCGCGTTTGAAGCCTTAGACTTCCGCACTAGGGGTCTCACAGATCCATTCTTCAAGGAATGTTTTATCAACGGTCTTAAAGAAGCCATCAAAGCTCAAGTTCTACTTCACCACCCTCCCACGTGGAAGGAGGCTTGCCAGTTAGCTCGTCGGGTCACATTGCCTAGCAAAGATTTTATTTTTACAGAAAAGAAGGAAACTATGGAACCTAAAGGGTTATTTCCTACTGGTATATCCTTATTGCAGATTCATGGATTGATTCAGAAAGAGAAGATCATTGTTTCTATCAATCCTAGTTGTCAACATAATTTTATCAGTGTTAATTTGGCACAAAAATTGCAAGTCCCAGTAAAACAAATTGAACATACACAGGTTGATGATAAGGATTCTCAAATCTATAAGGATTTGAAGCTTTCTATGGATAAGTATGTGTTTCATGGTGATTTCTATGCTTCAGATATGAATAACATGGATGTTGTTTTGGGATACCCTTGGATGGAATTAGTGGGTACTACCAATATTAATGTGCAGAAGAAATTCCTGAAGCTCTGGTATAAAAAGAAGAAAATTACATTACAGGATATTTCCATTAACAAGCAGGTAGAGTCCAAGGAGGCTGAAGCAGAAGATGTTCAAGGGACTGACACGTCAAATGATGAGCCTTTGATGATCAACAATCAAACACAAACAGAGGCTAAATGTGATGATACATCAGAGGAGGGCTCAGTAGTTGAAGTCATATTGAAAAAGAAGACACCACAACAGGCACCACAGCAGGGTGAAGTCAAGCAAAAGCCATCGTGGGTTAAAACTTCAACATATCATCACCCACATCACCCTGCAAGACAACCATCATGGAAACCGAGTAGTCACATGATGGATAGAAAGGAGAGACGATCCACCCACTACACATCAACACAGAAGAGCTGCCATGGTCAACTTCCATCTCAGGTGAGCGAGGCACTAGCGAGATCGAGGGTTCACCTTTCTCTTGGATGGCTAGATGCACGTGCATGGTACCAATGGACTACTCTTTTGAGTAGATCTTATTATTTGTGTTCTTCCCATGTTTCGGGGACGAAACATGCTTAGGGGGGTGGAATGTTATATACCTAGGGGGGATAATATGGGGTACCAAGGGTGGTACCCAAGGTAATAATGTAATAATGGGATGGGCCATAGTAATAAATAAGGTGGTTAACCCATGTCATGTAAGGGACCACAAGTAGTTAATAATAATGTAATGGGCCCATGGTATTAGTTGATGGTATGAGGGAACCATGGTAATGATGCATGGTATTGTATGTATGAGGCCTATATAAAGGCTAGAGACTCCACATGGAGAGATATGAAGATGAAGAGAAGTATTCTTGTATGAACAGGCATATGGCTTGTGGAGTGTTCTCCTTCCTTAAGGAGTGAATGTATGGTGTGGCCCTACCATAAGGGTTTTGATAATAAAGAAGCATTTCATATTATTTCTGGGTTTCTTTGTATTATCTTATACTTTTATATCAGATCTATAATATTCTTGGGTTAGATCTACAACAAAAATAGTCAGCCATTTTGTTCACATGTTGTTGGGTAGTACACTGACCATTAGCATCAAACAAAATATTTTTCTTTGATAATCTTGGGGCATGCCATGGAGTTGTGCTGGTAAAACCAAAGGTGCATATGTGTCTGCCATGGTTGAGATTCTGGCTTCACTAGGGGGTAAAGTGGTGGTACTTGAGCAAGGGCTTGAAATGGATGGATATGAACTAGATGAGGATGAGGAGTTTGGTTGGATAGGAAGATAATGAATAACTAGTTTAGGGGAATGGACTGTGTTGGTAGTAAATGAAGGTGTATTTATAGTATTTGAAGATTGTGCAGAAATTTTAGAGGCAGTAGTAGTGAAGGAAGCTAATTCAACTGATTGTTGAAGGCAAGCATCATCTACATGGCTTATCAATGTGGAGGTTAAAGCTTTTAACTTGTCAAAAGTATTCAACACAATTTTATCTAAATTTGGATGTATAGGCACCTTTTTTGACTCAATGAATTAAATAAACTTAGGGTCTAACACAGTTTCATGAATTGAATTCTCTAATTTAGTTCTAAACAATGAGAGGTCAAATGACAAATCAAATGGAATTTCCTCCAAAGTTGATAATTCCTCGAGGAGTGAATTTTCTTTAACTAACTTGCTAATACTTGCTTGATTTTCTACCTTTTTGGTTTACTTAAAATCCTATCTGGGTCGTCAACTATTGTAGCAGGGTTTGGATCTAGATTTGCCCTGGTATAGTGAGTCTTCTTGGGAGCCAAAATTATAACTTTTTTAATTGTTTTTATGAAACTTTTTAACAACACTCTAAAAATGACCTTAAGGGACACAAGATGAAATTTAAGGTTTCCTTAAAGTTTTATTACACTAAGCATCGAAGTCCCTAGTATGGTCGCCAATATGTTATCACTCCAATATTTCTCTAGAGTTGTTAAGAAAGAAATTTTTAGAGGTTACCATAAACAAACTTTGGAGATTAGGATCAAGCCTTCCTAATTCTCAGATAGGGTTCTCTCTTTATTATTTAACTTTGTTTAGTTATTTGATTTTAGGCTAGTTATGATTGTACTTGGCTTTTGATTTCGATTTGGTGTTGGGATCACTTACTTAGATGAAAAGAGGGGTGTCAATTACCATTGGGTTATGGGGTCAAATGTCAAGAAAAAAAGACCAGATCAAGTTCTAAAAATAGTGCCTACAGGGCAAGATAGAAGAGTTACTTCAGATCTCAAGGTTGGATGGTGAAGCGGTTCTCAATCAGATCCAAAGAGAAATTAAGGGTTCCTTAGGCCGGATTATGAAGAAAGTGAAAGAGGTCAACCGAGATGGGAGAGCAATTAAGGATTCTCAGATCCGGATATCAGAAGAAAACATGTAAATGATCAACTGTTCAAAAAACAGTGTACTTAAACAAATTCTAAGATAAATTTCTAGTTAATTCATTCAACTTTAGATAACATTCAAGTTTGTAAAAAAAATAAGAAAATAACAAATTTGAAAAATAAAATACTTCACTATAATAGCTCAACACATGAATCCTGTAATGCAATCTCTTTAATACTTGGTCCAATCTGCTGACCTGAAAAATTGGTACAATAACCCTTAGGTTTATGATCAAAATAAATCTACAAATGTATAGCAATCCACACTTAATACTTCGAATTATGAAGTATTTATACAAAAATAATTTACAAAATATCCCAAACTATCTTGGGAATTAATCTAGGAGAAAGAAATCTCTTCATGCAAGAATATAGAGACAACTATTGAACTGTTGTTTGATGTCCCTGTTTATTAGCTTGTGTTGTCTTTAATCTTTGATTTCATGTTGGATGTTATATTCACTCTGACCTTTCAACTGATACGCTTTCATCTAGTTGGCCTGTCATTATCCTTTTACTGTGCTTTTCAATCTTACTATAGATTTTTACATTTTGACTATGTATTTCTATAGTAAGTCATTTAATTTCTCCCATGTTTCAGAATATGGCAATTGGATATTTATCATCTTCCCGTAAATCTCATCTACCTTCGTGTACCTGGTAAAAGTAGACTTATTCACAAAAAGGTGTTTTACCTCGTGCTAGAGGTAAAACAAGTTCTCAAAAGTTTGGTATAGGACCTTTCTAGTTGGCATTCCTTTCATAGATGAACTATTCACTTGATCTTTGGCCACTTCTCTAATTTTTCTGTTGTAGTCCTCTTGTTTCATTAACTTGTCATTTATTACCAAGGGATTGGGAAAATCATTTTTCCTCAAAACTTCAAACTTAACCATGAATTTGTCTATAGCCAGTTTCATGGTTTTGCACTTATCTTCAAGGTTTAACATTAGATTCCTTTTGGTGAGGACCCTTTTCACTTCCATTATTGTACCTGTCCTGTCAGGTATCTCTAATTCCTGTAATTCATACTTATTTTTGGATTTTAGGAAGTGAATGATCCTTGCAGTTTCCTCTGGCATGTCTCCTAGTTCTGCTTTTACTCTCTATATGGCTTCTATAGCCTGTTTTATTAAGTCAATCTGCTCAAAAATTACTTGGATGGATGGCCAAATATCATTGACAGAGTTAATGATTTTGGCCCACAATTGTTCCTTAGCCTGTCCAAGGGGTTCCTTCAAAGTTAATTCCCTCTCCAAGTTTTTTATTCTTTCATTCATCATGGTGGCTTTCTGCACTTCTTCCTTGTGCATAATCTGGGCAAGCTTGTAGTCAGTCTCTAGACTAGTCACCTTTTCCTTATGCTTGTTCATTTTAGTGGTCTTAATGGACATGTCTTCCATTGCTTTGACCAATTTACTTGCCTCATCACCTGTTGACCCTATTGCTATTGACCCTGTTGCTGATGTAGACGTTGTAGAAGCTAACAGTGTTGGTGTGATTGGAACAATAGGAGCTAATGATGCTGCCAAAGTGGAAGGTACTGCAGTAGTAACTATTGGGATAATAGTGGCAGGGGCAGTCTCATACTAGCTTTTTTTACCTATATCAAGCTATCTAACTCTTTTTCCATTTCCTTCAGCTGATCATTCAATTGTAGCACCAGGTCCACCATCTCCTCCTAATGTGTTTGGCTCTTTAGGAACTCTTTTCTCTATGGGTGCTCTAAATGAGGAAGCTTTAATTGTTTTTTAAGAACTGCAATGTCCTCATTCTTCTTCTTGATCAACTTCTTAGTAGCTTTGATGTCATTGGGATCATGTCCCAACTCAATTACCAAGTCCTCCAATGACTTGATCCTGTTGTCCTTAGCATGTCAGGGGGCCTTTTCCAATTTATATTGGGTTGTAACGTTATCTAATGAATTTTGCAGCTTATGTGCATCCATGGTATTCCCTATAGGGTGGAGTAGATCATCTCTCCAACTTGCTTGTGGAATTCAATCTGGTTAATGAGATGAACATCCCTGGCCAACACTTTGAAATCATTTTTTCTATAGTTAGCTTAAATGTTTTTGGCTGCTAAACTGTAGGTTGCATGAAGGAGACCTACATTTTCCCTACTTTGATGACAAAATATGACATCAACCTAATCTAATTAGCTGGTGTGTGCTTAAATTATTGGGCATATGTTTCAGCCTTCAACTTCTCGTTTCTCAACTTGATCTCCTTGTACCTATCCTTGATATCGTTTTCCTTGTCTGTTTGTCTGGTAAAAGAAGAAACCTCAACACTGAGTTGTCTCTCAATCAATTAAGTGTTAGATGTTGATGGTTGTTATGTTTCTCCTGAAGCAGTTGTGGCCTTGCTTCTTTCCACCATTGTATCAATGTCAGTTATTTCCACTGATTCAATGGTTTCTTCCTGTTTAGCAACAGGGTTCATTTTAGGCCTTTTCCTGAGCTCAAAATGCTCATTTGTGGTCTCCATAGCAGAACTGGAACCCTCCTCCTTATTTCTCTTTGGGTTTCTCTCCTCATTTACAAGGGTCTGTAAAATAGGAGGAATATTCATGGGTTCCCCTAGTTCTGGAATCTGCAGGAAAGAACTTTCATCAATTTGTTTCTCTACATCAATTAGTGTATTTTCTACATCCACTACTGTGTTATCCATGTCAATTAATGTGTTTTCCAACCATTCTGATTGGTTGGAAAACGTCTCAATATCCGATCTTGGATGGTGGATGAAAGGTCCCAATTTGACCTTGATTCTTAACTTATTTATGACCCCATGAGGTTCATACTACCACATAAAGTTGTTCCTAAATTTCATTTCGTATAATATCTTGTCAGAGTCTAGTCCAACTTCTCTATTATTACAAATGAAAGGGCCCAATTGATTTTTCATTTTAAATTGGGTTTTCTTCCTAGCTAATAGGAAGTTGACTTCATCAGAATTGATGATTTGCCTAAAATATTCCAGTGCAAATATCCTCATAGGGAGGTATTTGGGCAGTTTGTAAGGGGAAAGTTAGCATCCATAAATTCTAGTCTTTGTGTGGTTTTGGTATAGATACCAGTCTCCCACCTTGTTGTTCTTGGCCAACTATAACACCCTTTTGATTTCGTGGCTGATTTTGCGCTAAGGGCTACTGGTCAGCATGTTCATGACTGGATGGAAAAATGAATCGATGAAGTCCTTATAGGTAAATGAAGTGGAGTATTTTTGGATCAAGGGTGTCCAATAAATAACTGACCTTGGATTCCCTTTGGTATCCAACTTCTAGATTTTGGCAGGGAATTTGTCTGATTGATAATATAAAAACATATGAAATAACAAAGAGGAGTTCTTGAAGGCTCTCTTAGTTGGTAGTCTGGTGAACTGTTCATGCATCCTGTTCGCAATGAACTGAGCATAGTTGTAAATGACAACAGGAGGCTTGCCTAGGCTAAAAATGGAAAGAAAGGCTAGGACAACCTCATCCACATGCTCATCTGAGGTATATCCTAGGATGCAAGAGAGCATGGTAATAATCTGTATGCCTCTCTCTAAAATATGGTGGCAACATAAGGAGGACTATCTATTGGAGTATGGCAGTCCTCTATAATGAAAGTCTGTAATATTTGGGCTATTTTGGCCAGGTCTAACTTGACATATAGGTCTAGAAAGTCACCAATAGACACTGGGGTCTCATTAGGGCTTGGCTGTACATGCAGTATTTGGTTGATAGACTTTGTAGTGATGGTAAATAACAACTACTGGTTAGGGGTGATAATAGCCCTTTGGCTAGGAATGTAACAGGCATGACAAAAGTGGATGACGTCAGGGAATAGGTGTACTTCTGGGAACAAATACTTGGGTAAATTAGATTCCCATAGGTGGATGTCATTGTTCTAGTTTAGGAATTTGTCCTTACTCCAGAAGTGGAGCTTTTAAACGTAAGATGGGGAAGCAGTATGCTTTATTTGAAAATCTTTGTCTGCTAATGCTAGGTGGTTGATGTCCAGGTGAGGGGTTGACAAAGGTCTCACATCTAGAGAAGTCTGGGAAGCCATGACTGAGTTTATGGATATGAATTAGGCCTGTAGTGGTTGTAGAAGTGAGGTTTAGGCACCCTGGAATAGTGGGATGGTATTTACAGTCTGTAAAAGAAGGGTTTTGGGTATACAAGTAAATTCTCTTCAATTTAAGAAAGTTTATTGATTAATTTCAATTAAATAAGCTTTCAATTGGATTGTAATTTTCAAATTGAGAAGGTCGTTCTAGTTTTTCTCAAGAATACCTAGAATTTGGCGGTCTGGTTTGCACACTAGGTTCAATGGTGAATGCAGAGGGTACAATAGCTTGAACTATCAACTAGTTGCTTGAATTAGGTGTTCAGAGCTTCTTTAGGTGGCAGAAAATGGTCAATTTGATCGCAGAGGTTGAGGGTGTCACAGAATGGCTTGAGTAGTAGTTAAAGTGAAAACGAGCGAAAAGAGTGAATTGAGGCTTTTCCAGCCTTTTAATGGGTAACGGTCACATTTTGGTGCGAAAAATATGAATGAATAGTGGGCAATTATTGGATTTGGCGGGGAGGTGGTTTTATGGGCCATTGCACTGCTTTTGGAGGGCAGGAGGTATTTTTCATGAGCACACAATCTAGCCTGGGGCCGCCACGTAACAGAAAAGCACTAGGGAAAAACTCTGAATCTTGCGTGCTCTCGGGCTGCTATCAATCGGACAGTGAACCCGAGCAATATGGATGCACACCGTTGGATCTCGGGGTACGAGATCGAACGACAGTCGCATGGTTAAGCTGCATGGAGGGAATCAGGCAAGGGATTTGCGGGGCCTGGGTTTTAATTACAAATAATTGTAATTAACTAGTAAATAAGGTAGGGATTAGATATAAGCAACATGTTTAATAAAATGGGACCAAGGGTTATGTGGCAGGCTTTTTTAACTACACTAAGGGTTGGTGGGTTAAAAGGGTTTGTCGGGGAAATATGATGTGGGGAGCTAATTCAATAATGTGGGGCGATAAAACTTAGGATAAGGGGGTTTTTTGGGTTTTTCAATGGAAATAGGGAAATTAATAAGGGGGGAAGTTAATATTTGTAATTGGGAATGGGTTTCACACTAGGGAAAGGGGGTTATGGGTAGGGAAATGATTTTTGAAGGGTAATTACTAGGGAAATGTGTGAAACCAAGGGATAAGGGTCAAAATGAAAGGACAGGGGGATTTATAACTGATAAAGAGATAATGGGGAAATTAACAAATAAGCATGTGGGGACATAGTGAAATGAGGAGAAATCAGTTAAACCAGCTTGTGAACATTTTTTCTTTCTCATAAATGCTCCTACACATGAAACATAGGATTAAGCATGATAAATGTGCTTTTGACTCAGCAACGTTGTACATTTGCAACCTTTCTTCTACCTACCCTTTATTTATCCTAACATTTTTTCTTCACTTTATTGGGTTCATTTGAGCTTGCTACCCTTTATTTTATTTTATTTTCACAAGCAAACTATCTAATTATAACCTTATAACTTCGAATGGCTCAGATTAAGCTGATGAGCTCATTTTTATTCTCTACCTAACTACTTATCTTCCAAGGTTAAACAGTTTGGCTAGATCATTATTCTCTATCTATCAACATGAAATTTAAAACATGAATAAGTCAAGATTAAGCTATTTGACCATCATGGATTGTGGCATTTATAACAAGTTGCACACAACCTTATTTGACATAAAAAATGGTAAAAGGTAGTGGCATTTGAATTTTCACACTTTCATGATCTGTTTTATTTCTTTTTGGGGTTCATATTTTTCAAATTTTTTTTTATCTTTTTTCTCTTTCCTTTTGTCCTTTGATTATTCTTTTAGGACATACCTTCTTTAAATTTTTGAATTTTTAATATGGGAAACATTTTGTAGAAAGTAAAAGTATGTACAATATTACAAGACTAACCATAGCCAATTCAAAATTATGAATCCTATTATTATAGGACCCTAACAAGTACTAGAGACACACGATGGGAGTCTCAGATCGGGTTCACTGATTGTTGACTCGTGTTGCACAAGTCGTATCATGCTAGCATGATCACCATGTTGTTTAGTTCCTAGGTCCAGCACCTACATTTTTTGAGGCCTGCGTGCCGGAGATATATGAGGCTTGCGAGCCACCGATGTTATTTTGGACACACATATTTTTATTTTTTTTGGGTTCTGAAGTATCAAACAGTATCACCATATATATATATATATATATATATATATATATATATATATATATATATATATATATATATATATATATATATATGTTGTATTTTCCTGTCTACTATGTTACAAATCATTTGTTTTATCTTTTACATGTTTCGTAAATGTCTATCCAACACATAATTAGCTAATGCATCTATCAATGTATTTATGTGTCTAGGAATATGATGATATGTAATGTAATCAAAATGCCTTTCCAATAGATGGATACAGAGATACATTCTCAATATTTTAAGGTTTCTGAGGGAATATTTCCTGTAGAGTTGAAGGACGATAAGCTGTGAACCCAGATTGACATCTAGCTCTCTGATTCCCAGAGCGATGGCTTCTAACAACAGTTCGATGACCACGCTGCATTCAACAATGTTGTTGGTTATGCGAACTAGACAAATACCTTGAAGGTCGATCAACTCACCGTTAGGGTCATAAATAGCCCATGCCGCGGATGATAGGTTCCGAGTACTACGGCAAGCACCGTCAACGAAACCAATGTGGGGATTTGTAGACATCTGCAAAGAAAGAAAACCACACTTCACATAAATGAATGACACACTAATGTACACAAGTAGCTATGCAAGATGACCTAATCATAATACTTCTTAAGAGAGTCCATGCTGGGACTCGGGTAATCAATCAACACTGATGAACATCGAAGTTGTACCGTTGTCATGAAGAGTAAGCATTGAATCAGCCAAATAATAGAGTAGAACTCATATAAGGCATTGCCCCCATGCCCCTTGGGTGAGGGAGGGTTACGAGTCAGATGGAAACCCCATTGCAAGGATGGGAAATCGGTAAAAAATTGGGGAGGGTGAAAAATCCGGAATCCATGAAGGGATAAAGGTGCCCTTAATTGAAATATCTTGACCATCTCAGGATAAATTGACACGTCAATACACGACAAAGGAGAAAACTTCTTGAGACACATAGACATGACCGCCAGGCGAGGTAAGAATGAGGAGCGATGATGCGTATCGATCCAAGGTGGTTCCTCGAGAGACATGACTTCCATGATACCTTCATCAGCAAGGAAGGTCTCAGCTAAGGGATCAGGTGATTCCAAAGTGACAAGACACGGGGATTGAGAGTACGTATCAAGAGAGGTCTTCGACATAAGAGAATCAGAGGATGCAAAACCTGAAGCCAAAACAATTTCCATGTAATTGACTTCAGCAGGACTAAGCGGAATAACCTCACCCTAGGTATCAACAAGATCTAGTGAAGGTATGATCCAGGGATCATATTTGACCGAGATCATGTTGACAAAGGAAACATGAGAAGGTGGGAGTGGAAAAATTCCCATTAAGGAAAAATCTTTGAAAAGACTTGCCCCCACACTCTCATAGGGAGCACCAGTGTGCTTAACGTATGAAACATTTCCATCTAAGGAGTAATAGGTAAAGAAAGATAGCTGGTCAACAATGACGATCTTCCCTTGATAGGGAAAATGAATCATGTGAAATAAAGAGGAATCCATGGCATGGGTCCAACTTTGGCCAAGAAAAAGATTATAATTGAGATTGGCGTCAACAATATCTACTTTGACTTGCACTATCTTACCTTGCAGTGTGATGGAAAGGTTAGGTAAGAAACTGAAGGGTCACAAATCATGCCCATAAAAAGCTTCCAAAGTGTTCGGAGACTGGTTCAGTGTAGGAGAACCAATAGCCTTCCAACATGCAGTCAACATGATGCAAGTGGAAGCACCTTCATTGATGATAGTCCGGTGGATGGTTTTCTCAATGAAGATTACCTAAATAATAAAGGAAATTTGATGATGAAGCCACGGGACATGGTTCTCTAGATCAAAACATATCAAATTGGAATCAGTGGGATCGATGCCCCCGATAGCTGACAGCAAAGATTTCTGCTGCGATGGGAAGCTTTGGAGTACCTGGAGAGCTAACATGATTGATGGCGCCTAAGCCAAATCCTCAACAATATTGTAGTGTTGAGTAGCTTGGGCATTGGGATTATACAAGGATTTCCACAACACACCTTGAGAGGGTGGCCACATAGTGGAATCAGAGTTAGGGTGCTCAATATGAAGAGGGCCAGAACTAGGGGTAGAAGAAGAAGGTGTGGCTGCTTTATCTTTCCCAGCTGCCGAAGCAAGGTTTTAATAGTCTTTAGACCTAGTAGCCACATTATTAGGCATACTCAACATGAACACATGAGATCTGGAGGAAGTAGATTTGGGTTGGTATACCATTTGGATCTGTTGAGACAGAAATGGCTCTTTGAGGATAGCGGGGGTCCCTTTGAGCAAGCAACTAACTTTGGATCGTCAGGTACAATTCTTAGTGTAGTGATCTTCCTTGCAAATGAGGAAAGGATATTTAGGTTTCCGTTACGAAGATTCATTGGTAGACAATTTGGAGGACCCTGTTTCGAGGCATCGGCTTTAGCTTTTCCTTTGCCTTTCTTCTTTTATTTCGAGGATTTTTCCACTTTGGTAGAATAGACAGCGTGGACCTCTGAGGTTTTTTCAGGGCTAGGTGGATTATGGAATGAACTATTAGGAACATCATCTAAGACCGACTTCTGTTTGGAAGAATATTTAGCAGGGGTCTAGGATACTGAACCAATAACTCCATCAATGGGAGGTACAGCTAGTGACTTTGATGTTGTGGGATTGGATGATGGCCATAGAGCATTGGGTAATAACTCGTACAAAGTGCCAGACTGAGAGTAGAAGATCCAAGTATTGGGAACGAGTGATGGCCTATTCTGCAGTGACACATCCACCCATAGCTATATTATAAGAAATTGAGGCCATGAATGATTTGGTGAACTATTCAGCGAGCAATTGATCAGCAATCTCAAATTTGATCATGTAATGTCTACGTCTCCTTTCATGGATGTGATCAGAGATGTGTGTCACAATATATTTCTTAAGCGATGTGAGCAAATAGGTGCCAGTTTCATAGCGAACCGACAACTGAAAATGTGTGAGGAAAGCCATGGCTAAAGAGTTAAAGTCATGGTAAGTACTTCAAGGCAACTCAATGTACCACTTCACTGCAACACCTATGAGGGTTTGTTGGAGAAGATGGAGATGAATGGAATCATCCACGTATGAGTTCGATGAGCACCAGAGGTGATATGTCATCACATGGGCCTGAGGATATTCTTTAGCTTTCCCATCGAACTTTGGACAATTTCTTCGTATCTTGGATGGCACCAAAGGCTAGTATGGTCAATGAAGGATCAGATCATTCGTAACACGAGATACATTTGGCAACTCGAGTGTAGCCAAGAATGGAAATTGGGTATTAAAAGGCATGGGAGGTCGATAAGTGGGTCCATACAGAGGATCCCATCCCTGCTAGTAAGTATTTTGGCCCCACAGTGGGGGATTTTTGTCATATGGCATCTGAGGCTGCCCCCATTGCAGATTATCTTGACCATAGGGAGGATTTTTACTGTGAATACCTTGGAACTATCCAGCCATAGGTTGTTGATAACTAACATAAGGGTTGAAAGTTTGTTGAGCCTGTTTACCATGGACATATGGATATGGGACCTGCTGTCCTTAAACATATGGGTTTTAAACTTGTTGTCGCTGAATAAGAGGATTTTGGACCTACTGTCCTTAGGCATAAGGTTGATACACTTGTTGCCCTTGAACATAGGGATTCTGTACCTGCTACCCTTGACCAAAAGGATTTTGAACTTGGTGACCTAAGGCATCAGGGTTTTCTACCTGATGAGCTTGGCCGACAAGATTTTGGACCTATTGACCTAGGGCATGAGGATTTGAGCCCGTTGTTGTAGGACTTGACCTTGACCATGCCCCTTATTTCTGGGAAAACTAGTGTCTTTTTTATCTGCTAGTCCCACTAGGATTAGCAGCTACCCTAGAAACAAACAACCAAAGCAATTTGCGATTTCCTCTATGTATGATAGATAAGAGAGAATCAAAGGAACCAACCTGGATTTTCCACTTGACTCCTTACTTGATTTCTATCCCTCTTAATAGAGCTTGCAACTCCTCTCCTACTTGTCCCACTTAGAGAATACCTGTAGAAACAAAGTAACAAAACACCATCAAAGCATCTCAATCTATTATATCATAAACAATGCAGAATCAAAAATACATTGAACATACAATGGCATTCACAAATAACAAGATTCACAAGTACACGATTGTATGGAGGAAAACTCAAAGAACTTTATTAAAATAGAAGAGAGAATTACAACCCAGCTGTCTGATCCAGCATCATCCTCCCAGCATCAAAGCCCTCTTCACCTCATGAAAAGCAAGATCACCCAAGAATACAATGCTTCTTCTCAAAGACAAACTATTAGCACTTCCTTACAAATTACCAAATTCTAGCCTCCATATCTCTCAGATGAGGGATCCATTTATACATGTTTTCAAAGGTGTGAGTCATCTCTAGGTTTTTATTAGTTTCATTCCACTTGTAGTTCTTGGTTCCACTTGGAGATTTCTTGGATCTCTTACTCATCCTTGGGCGAATTCAGAGAGGCAAGTATCATGGGAGAAGTTTCTACAAGATTCCATGAGCATCCACTTAGCAAACTATCTCGAACATTGTCCATTCTCGCTCATCACACCTCACAGAAGGCCTATTCAGTATGCATCACACCTGGATAGTGTAGGAGTGAGTATGCATTGCACCCTGACCATGGAGCAGTCAAAATGGTCCAGTTTTGGCTAGTTCTGAGTGGTTTTTCAGGTGGAACGTTTGGGGAATGATGTAATCAGTTGACCAAGATCCTTTAGTGTATGAAACAACACTTTTAGGGGTTAAAGAGTCCTTGGTTTATTGACATATAAGATTGGGGTTGCAGTGCCCAGATATGTCTATAATAGTTGCCCCTAAAACATGAAGTCGTAAATCTTTCGATGTCGGGTGAAATGCTTTATCATGAGGATCTGAGGTATTCAAACTGCAAGGTGACCTGTATAAGATACATTACAATACATCATCATCATATTATTTCCATGGTCTAGATGAGGCGGGCATTCCCATGCTCGGCTTTATAAATTCATTTTCATGTACATAGGACAGATAATTGTCTGCAGTTGCAGACTGGTGATTCTTTATGTGTAGAGTCATCATCCCTTAGCTTGGATGATCATCTGTGCAGCTTCTGTGTACATTTGATGTCTTTATATTCTTGAATGTATCGCAGCCTGGATGGATGAAACTAGATCTGGGGTCTTCAAACTCATTCAATCTTCGCCCGATGTACAAGTCGATCCATGTGAAAAGATGTTCTGAAGTCGAACATGTAAGGACATCGCCTGATTACCGGCCAATAATGTAAGCTGTTAACAAGCACAAGAGGAATCACCGATAATGATAATGATCCTTAAGGTACTACAGTACAATCCACATGGTGTGAATATATGAGCCGATGTCAAACACCACGCAAAATCTCTCAGTAGAAGGCCATTGATGTAAACCTATCACTTGGAGTGAGAAACTTGCCATTGAGGCATGCAAGCTTCAAAGTACTGAAAGTGTTGTTTCTAAGTCAACTTCTTGGATAATGAGCTGATGTCAAAAAGAAGTGACCTGTTGTAGGAGGGCCTTAATTTATACCACATATATGACATGAAACAAAGAAAATGTTTTTTTGGGGGTGAAAACGATCTGATGATACAAGGTTTGGGAATGGTGGTCATGAAAAATGGAGGGTGAAGGTATTGCAGTGGATGAGGCATTAGTTGGATGGTGAATTCTCTGAATGACTTCTCTTGAACATATCGACGACACTGAGATGGATTGGTAGCATTAACCCCAAAAGATGGATGGTATGGAGGACCAATGGTGATATGAACAGTGAACGGAATAACCCAACCCAACTCAATCACGATGATGGAGTGAAAGTGTCATGTTCAAGAGCGACCTGCTACCAATAAAATTCTTCAAGTTTTCTTCCCTTTCTCCCTAGTCATTGCTGACTAGTACCTCTTTATTTTTGTCAAGCTTGAGGAGGATAACATATTCTTGTTCTATAATTTTCCCTTCGGGCAAACCTGTCGCTATGTTTTAGCAAGCCTAGCGACAATGAAACTCATTCTTGTCTGGGTGGACAAGTTTTTCACTATTGTTTTAACGAGTTTAATGACAAGGATAACTCAGTACTTTTCATGTTTAGAGAGTTTGCAAAGGGACGAAAACGAAGCTCCAACAGTTATTTTTCGTAGCATAATCCCTTAAGTCCGAAAAAGGATAAAATAATATGAAAGGGATATTTTTTTGATAACTTTAGCGAATCGAAAAGACAAGCTCTCGATCTTTTTTGTGGGATAATCCCTCAGGTCTGAAAAAGATTAAAATATACTGGAGGGATGGCACTTCTTATAACTTTAGCGAGCTGGAGAGGCAAATCGCTAAACAATAATTGATATTTAGCGACTCTGGAAAGTGCTTAAAGTGAACTCGTTTTTTGAGAAACGAGTGGCGTTTAGGGTAGCGAACTGGTTCCATATAATCTTGGAACCTCTCAAAACATGGTGATGTGAAGAGGTTGGCTAATAGGGCCACTTGTCACAGTTTTTCCTCAAAAGGTAAACAATCAAGCAGAAGTGTATGATCGGCCAAAAGAATGGAGGTGATAGTAGAAACACAACCAAGGTTCAAAAGGTAGATAAAATGGCAATCACAAAGATTATTTACCGAAGGTGGGTTCATTTTTTAATGATCTTGAACTCTGGGTCAACATATGCTCAATGGCTGGTTTATTTTTTAACGAGCTTGAACCATGCAGAAACATTGCTCATAACAGTAGTCAAAGATGTTCAATTCACCATTTAACACGTTAGATTATTTTGTCTATTGTTCAACTTGCTCAAGTGCTCCATCAAATTGATTAGAAATACTTATATATGCTTGAGAAATGAATTAAAAACTATCATTTTACTTGAAGTACGTGAATAGTAACATAAAAAGTAGTTTTACCTCTCTTTTTCATCATTTCATTTCAAATTTGGGATTTAGGAGCTCTAGAGTGGTTTTCCCCTTCAAATTTCATCAGCTAATTTTGGGAGATCTAGTGGACTATTCTCTGCGTCGTCAAGACCATATAGGAGCTAATCCTGAGCTCTTCAATTTCATACCATCCTTCTTTGATTTTGAGCATGTTTTCCAATTCTTTTGGGCCCCTAGGGTTTGAAGAACTCGTTCTCTATCCATAACACCTGGTCTGCATCGAAATGTGCTATGCATACTAAGCTAGACACTGGCCAATCAGTATGCATCTCACCCTGCTCAAAGGCAGGGTGAGATGGGCACAGAAGGGAAACTTTTCATAGTGATTTTTCATGAAACGTTTCCCTGTTTTTGCTCAAATTCTAGATCCTAATTCATCTTTTGTCTGTGTTTCACATTTTTTTGGATCAAGATGGTCGTCACATGGCATGAACATGAACATGAAGAAGACGACATGATTTCCTTACACGAACAGGGTACAATTACTGCATTACGAAACTGCGGTTTGCTGAAATCCTTCCACATATCCAGCATGAGGCAACAAATCAGTTTGTTGCAGTATTTTCTCGATGCTTGGGATCTGATCAACTAGGTATTCCAGATCAGAGGAAAATATATTCCATTGACAGTCGAGGATATCTACTTTCTGACAGGGTTATCGAGGTGTGGTGCGCCTCTTTCACTATCAGGATCTGCCCGTGGGGGTGAATCTGTGAGAGATTATATTCGCCAGTTTTGTAGAGATGGATCTTAGCCCAGCAGGAATGGCAAGATCAATATCTGAGATGTCACTAATTCACCCTTGAGGACCATTTTATTTACCTTTTCTAGATTGGCTGGCAGCGTGGCTCTTCATTTGGCCAACAGATCTTACATGCAGTACACCCTGGAATGCCTGGAACCAAAGGTGTTCAACTGGTGTGAGGTGGTACTTCTTGTTATAAAAGAACAACTCTCCAAGGTAAAGAATGGAAGATCCAAGAATTTCAGCTATGGTTCCATCTTGACTACTTTTTCCTTGGAGAGGATTCCACTGATGTAGCCACAATACATTTCACTAGGATTGCCAGCACCGAGGGAACCACGGATGTAGAGGTGGGTTGATCTTATGGCCAGACATGCTAGTCAATCACAGATTTCCTTCTCTGATGCCTTCTTTGAGTGGTTTGACCATCAAGAGATGGTCTTTGCAGAGTATCCATACATCGGGATGGATTTCCGAGGCGACCCAGATTTGGTGTTACCGGCTGGCGAACAGTGGAGTGCCATAGGTATATTGATTCGACCACGTTTTTTTTTATCAATTTTATAATTTTTTTTGTGTTTTTAAATGTTATCAGGACTAATCGAACTCATATGTGTGTGCAGATATTGGGCTAGTACAACCAGCGGCATGCCCACGGGTGGCAGCTGACGTTCCAGCAGAAGAGGCTATAGGGAGGGTCGTTCTTCAAGATCTGGACATATCGGAGACCCTGGCAGTGCTACAGGATTAGATCGAGGGCCTCACTCTTAGTATTTAGGATGTCAGTACTGATGAGTTACCCTTGAGGTTACAGTGCCACACCACTGGTCTGCCGATTTGATGGACTTGAATTTTGCGCATGATCGCACAGGTGGTGACATGTTATCACCAGCATCAGTATTCTAGGATGCTTTTCTGCATTCATTTTGAGTTTCTTGGTCATATGACCGATTTTGTCTTGGACACAAAACATTTTGTAAAAACTATAAACAATTATATATTTTTATTTTTAGAGTTTTATCTTGGTTAAGTTATGTAATCCTGATGCAAATGTTAATGTAAAATGCTTTCTTTACAAATATTGCAAATGTCTATCCAACACATAGTTTGCTAATGAATCAGTTAATCTATTTAAGTTTCTGGAAATGAGTTGATATTGAATGGAATCAAATTGTCTTTCCCAAATCCTGACTCTTAGGAACATACAATAAATAGCTGGGTTCTGAATGAAATAAATGGTAGTAAGCTGTAGAATGATTAGTTGTGAATCTAACTTCACAACAAGTTGGAATATGCCATGCAAAATGACATTAGAGAGAAGCTCAATCAATGCGCTATACTTAGCGATGTTGTTCGTTGATCGACCAATACATATCCCCCTGAATCTTACTAACTCGCCGCTTGGAGCAAAAATGGCCCAGGCTACAGAAGATAGGTTCTGCATACTATGACTAGCTCCGTTAACATACCCAACAAATGATCCCAAAAAGTTTGACATCTACAACAAATGAAAAGTGGATTACCTAACCAAAATAATAACTATAAAAGAAAACAAAAAATGTAACAAAAGTATTTATACAAAGAGTGTACTACACTTAATCAATCATAATAACATTTAAGATACAACCTGTTTCGGGGTTGTGACAGCGGAATTCTGTCATAATTGACCAGCTCATAGACTCCTTTTGCCAATACCCGTTTAACAACATAGGGGCCCATCCATAATGGTTCGAACTTACTTGCTCCCAATTTATCAGAGTCCTGGTCGTAGAGCAAGACTAGGTCACCTTCCAAGAAGACACGGGGCTTGACATTTTTGTCAAATTGTGCCTTGACACGTTTCTTATGTGCTTCATTAGCCAGCGCGGCGTCACGCTGGGTTTCATCCAGGTGGATTAGTTTCAATAAACGAGCCTCTTCTTTTGACGTTCCTGGGAGAAGATCAATCGTGAGCTTGAGGGAAGGTATTTCACACTGGATTGGTAAGACAGCTTTCAGACCATACACCAACTGAAACGACATAAACCCAGTTGCATTTCTCACCGAAGTCCTATATTCCCACAGGACTGAGTATAGGATCAAATTCCAATTTCGTTTGTGGACTCCAATCATTCTCTGTAGCATGCGCTTAAATACTTTTTTGATCGCCTCAACATGTTCGTTAGCCTACAAATAATATGGAGTAGCACTATCGTGGGACAGTCCTAATTTGGCAGTCAATTCAACCATCATGTGATTGTGAAAATGCAACACATGATCTGTGACTATAGCCTATGGAACACCAAATCTAGAGACTATATGATTAAAAAAGAAAAGAGCAGCCGTTTCGCCACTTGTGTTTAATGTATGCATTGCCTCGGCCCATTTTGTAAAATAGTCGACAATGACTATAATATACCCATGCCCCCCGGCCGAGGTGGGGTTACATGTCATGAAATCTATGCCCCATTTAGCGAATGCCCAACAACAACTACTAGGTGTAGCGGTGTAGGTGGTAATCTGGTTTTGCGATCAAAAATTTGGCAAGCACGGAAACTTTTGATTGAAATTATGCCATCTTTAAATATAGTGGGCCAGAAGTAACCAACTCATAAGATTTTTTGTGCAATGGCATAACCAAATAGATGCCGCCAACAGGCACCTGAATGACAGTCATTCACGACTTTTTCGGCCTCCTCATGCGTGAGGCACCTTCACAGAACTGTATTGACACCACGACAGTAAAGTGTATCACGAACGATCATGTAGTATTTGGCTTGGTATCGAATATGCCACTACTTGGAGTGAGAGGTGTTAGGCCTAAAAGTTTGGGTTTGGAGATATACCAATATATCTTTGTACCATGGATCGCTTGATGATATCAGAAACAAAGTCTCATCCACGATTGACGCTTTAGATGTTAAATCGTTGGATGATGATGGGAGGTCACAAAGTAACTCCGCGAAGATGAGAGATTTCTTTGATTTGGATTTGGTGAATTCCAGATCAAACTCTTCCAAAATGGCTATCCATTTGGAATATTTCCCCCCCAGTAATTAACGTGATAGAATGTAGGTCATAGGGTTGCAATCTGATAAAATGGTAGTTTTGCAAAAGAGAATATAGTGTCGAAATCTCTGTACTACTTGAACAGCTGCTAAAGCTAGCTTTTCAACATAGGAGTACCTACTTTCTGTATTATTTAAGTTGTGGCTTAAATAATAGACAGGATGTTCTATTCCATCGTCTTCTTGCACTAAAACCATGGAGATGGTTGTATTTGTGGCGACTAGATATAGGTTAAAGTCTTTTTGATAGTCAAGAGCATACATTAATGATTCTTTTACTAGGGAACCTTTTAAAGCATCAAAAGAAGCTTGTGCAACCTGATCCCAGTTGAAGGGTACTTATTTTTTCAAAAGACGCGTATAACCCTTAGCAATTTCGGTGTAATTTGGAATGAACCTCCTTAGAAAGTTAGTTTTCCCTTGAGTTTCTGAATTTGAAGTAAATTTGAAGGTGGAGGCATGTCAAGGATTGCCTGAAGCTTACATGGGTTGAGTTGAATGTTGTCCTTAGAAACTATGAAACCAAGTAATCGACTAGAACCAACAAAAATCACACACTTGTGTGGATTGAGTCATATCTTGTAGTGTCAACAACATAGAAATATGGCTCTCAAATGTTGTGGATGATCAGTCCACTTTCGCGAATGAGCCAGTAGATCGTCGAGATACAGTTGAACGATGTGTTTGATGTCATGGAAGGCGTAGTTAATTTCCCTCTGAACGGTTGCCCCTGCGTTCTTCAAACCGAAAGGTAGTTTATGGTATGCGAATGTGCCCCATGGACATATAAATGCAGTCTTTGACTGGTCCTATGGGAAAATATTGATTTGGTTGTACCCGAAAAATCTGTACATGAATGAAAATATTTCGCATCCGGAACATTCATCAATTATCTGGTCGATCAAGGGTGTAGGGTAGTTGTCCTTTGGACATGCTTGATTTACATCCCTATAATTGATGCACACTCTAATTGTTCTTTGATTTTTCATCACATGAACAATATTTGATACCCAATTAGTGAGAGGAACAAGGTAAATGAAACCAACATGCAAAAGTCCTTCAACTTTTGCTTTAATGGAAGCGGCTTTCTTCGAGTGAACCAGTCAAAGTCGTTGTTATACTAGTTTGACATTTGGATATATCTTGATTTCATGTTCAACGATTCTTGAGTCAATGCCTGGCATTTCTTTGTATGACCATGCAAAGACATATTTGAATTCATGAAAGAGAGCACAGTATATTTCCAGTTCTGGAGGGGAAGAAGATTTTCCAACATGAATATTCTCTACAACATTAGGTTCGGTCGAGATATTAATGGCGATAGTTTCCTCAATATTGGACAGATTTCGCTCGGAATCCACTGTATTTACAGTATTTGAAAGAAAATAAAAAACTGAAGGATTATTAAGGTTGCTTGAATAATATTCATTGTTATCTTGAATGTGGGAGCGATGGTGGTAATCTTCCCACAACGTCTCTCCTATCATCATCGATTGAATGATTCCTTCGTCTATAGAATGTATACAAGACTAAAGATCAGAAGAGGTACCATACTCTAGAGACCTATCTATCCAAACACTCGCTGAGTGTTGATTTGGGTTCGCCACCCAGGCCCAGAAAATTGATTGCTACAAATATTATATGGAGCATGGGGGCAACAACTGGCGATGATCCACACTATAAAAATGGTGAGAGTTCTTCTTAATCTTTGATGATGTAGAAGATATCATATGACATGTTTCCACTGTGGCCACTTCCATCAGATTACTTGGAGGTGGGAGGGAAAATGTACCCATTAAGGAAGGGTCTTCTAGAAGACCTACTCCGAAATTTTGAAGCAATTGAGAACTTCCATGGATCAATGGAATGCTTCCAATAGCTTGTGAACTGTTGGGGAAAAAGGTTAGTTGGTCAATGATCGTAATTCCACCTTGGAAGGGAAATGAAATCCTTCTAAAATACGTTGACACAATAGCAGCCATAGCATAAATCCACGGCCTTCCCAGTAAGATATTGTAGTCAAGGTTTCCATCAATGACCTTGACTTCAATTTCTACTGTCTTGCCCCCCAGGTCAACTTACAAGTTACTTAAAATCCCATAAGGTGTGTATGTCCTTCCATTAAATGCCTTTAATGTTGTTGATGATTTCGACAAGGGTGGTGAACCTAGAGTTTTCCAAAAACTCATTGACATAATAAAGGTGGATGCCCCCTCATCAATGATCATTTGATGAATAGTTTTATTGAGGGATTTTTCCTATATAAGGAAAGCAAGTTGGGCCGATAACTGAGGTTCGTATCCTTTATGGTTAAAGGCCACAAGATTTGAATCCACTGGATCAATCCCACCTATTGCTGATAACAAAGCCCTCTTTTGGGAGGGGAAATTCTGGAGTACTTCAAGTGTCGAAATAGTAGATGGTAATTGAGCCAGATCTTCCACTTTATTGTAATTTTGTGCTGCTCGGGCATGAGGATTAAATGTTTTTATGTACTACTCACTTTGGCGGCTTTATATTTAATTCAGGAATGATGGGCGGAACTGTTGACCTAGGTTGTCATTGATGTCAATATGGCAATATTCTGGATACTAGAGGATGACATGAAGCCAAGGGGATGCAGGGCAGATTCATGAAGAGACAAGAGCAAGGCCATCAGGATAGCCAAGCCATAAGCAAGAGGAGTTACCAAAGGAGGCAGATCAAAGCATATCACAGGATATTAGAGCAAGAGAGGCATTCATATATGCAAGGAGGTCCTTGAAAGACACTTCCAAGCAAGAGGAGCAAATAGGAGCAAAAGAGCAGATGGAGATGAGAGGAGCAGACAGAGTTATCAGGAGCCATCAGAGGAGCAATGGAAGCATTTAACAACAAACATAGCTATTAGAGCCACAGAGGAAGCAGACAGAGCCATTGGGAGCCATCGGGAGCCGTATAGACCACAAAAGAGTTATATGCATACAAATATACTATCAGAGGCCAAAAACCATATATATGCATTTAATGCAAACAGAGGCAGAAAGAATTGTATGTATATGTATTTACAATGTTGGCAACATAAACTTACATATATAGGTTGTATACACCATCGGCAGCAAAAACCATACATATATGCATTCAACACTATCAACGACCAAAGACTTAGTTATATGGTGTTTACAACAACGGAGCATATAACCAAAGTTAAAACAATGGAGCAATATATATATCACAAAGTTCAAAAGGGTTGTCACCACCGAAACCCTCCGATTGCGAATACAATTGCAGACCCAATGGTCATTTTTTATATCGCGCCTATTGTAATATCACGTCCGTCGCATTAGGATTATGTATCGGGAGTGGTAAAGGCCCTGCCACATTCAAACCTCCGATTTACGATTGTCGATCGTCGCATCAGCACGTCGGGAGTGGAAATCATGAAGTGTTAAGCGACCCATTGCGATCGCCAATTGTGTAAGGTTGCGGACCTGACGAGAATACTAACTGCTATTTAATATTATATCATGTCCACAGGAGGATCGGCCCATAGGCCATCGGTGATGTCATGGGATTGATGTATAAAGGACCCCTGGAAGCCTTGAGTACCAACTGCCGACTACCGACTACCGATCGCGATTGCGAATATCAATTGCGATTGCGATTGCGACTGCTGATTGTGACTACAAGGCAGAACCGATACATTATAGACTCAGGTGAATTAAAATTTAAGTCCGCCCTTAGCGCTTCACTCGTGTTTCTTCTCTGATTCCCCGTGTATTTGATATTTACCGTGCGTTTGGTTTTGAGGCAAAAATACATTAAGGAATGGTCCCAATAGTTCAGGAGGTTGAAATAATTTCAATGGGGATTGCAATCAGGATGTGGCAGGTCCGTTAAATAATTCCATTCCTGTGTATGCCTGCTATCATGAGAAATCAGGATTGTTGTTATAGTTTTCTTAATATGTGTCCTCTATGTATGACTCAGTCCTCGCCATTGAATCAATGCGTCATGTGAGCACGAATAGACAAAGGAAATTGAAAGCTAGGAAGCTAAAGAAGCAAGCGAGCACAGAGGAAATGACAGTGAACGTTGAGGAAGTCTAAGGGGTGGTGTAAGCGGAGACGAATGGATGAAGGCATGGGAATGTATAAAACAGTAAAAACAGAGGATTGTGGGGTCTGTTGGTGTGGTGAAGAACCAGACCGTGAGGTAGCAGAAGCAACAGAGGTGGTTAAGAATTATATGAAGTTGCTTGTGAATGCTGGTTAAGGCTACTTTAGCTGTTGAAAGTTACTGAAATACCCTAGAGGAAATAGAGGCCGTGTGAGGGTCCAACAAAATAGAAAAAGGGTGCAACATAATAGAAAGAGGGATGAAGGACCAATAGAACAATAGGCAGTTGAAAGGGAGAAGTAGCCAGCAGAGAAATAGTCATGTTGAAGCATTCACTGTGACAATGAGAACATAAGCTTGAACAAAAAGTTGTTCTTTATACAGAGTTTAGTGCAACTAACAGTAGACTAACTAAAGCTGTGTGAAGACATTATCGGAGAGAAAAAAGGCTATTGGAGACTCTGTGTGGACAATATGGAGAGTTCTAAAGACTTCTTCATAAGAAGATTGGTTGTCATTGATGTTGTAGCATGGAGACTACAGTGAAGCTGTAAACAGACAGAACTCAGTAGAGAAGAGTTATGAGAGCGGAAGGATAGGAGTCCTTGGGGCTGGTGCCTCAAAAGCAAGAAGGTTAGGAGTCCTTGGGGCTGGTGCCTCAGAAGTAAGTAGGATTGGAGTCCTTCAGGTTGATGCCTCAGAAGTATGAAGGATTGAATTCCTTGGGGGTTTGTGCTCCTAAGTCCAAGATTGGTGTCTTGGCGAAATAGAGTTGGTGCTCTGGAGGTTGGATCCTGGCAACTAATTGTTACCATCTATATATTGTATCTATTTTACTGTGCAATTTATATTAATAAAATCATTTATTCTTGTTGTTCATCTTGTGTTCTGAATATACATGTTGTAATTGGTAAAACAATAGTGGGAAAAAGAAATACTGATTCACCCCCCCCTCAGTATTCCCAACAATTGGTATCAGAGCCAGTACCTTCATTCAAAACCTAATGGCTTGAAGGTTGATTTTTTAGAATAGAAATGGCAAGGTCAAGGAAGAAAGTCTCCAATCCTCCTAAGGATATGTCTCCCTCTACTACTAAAATAGAAGAAAATCAATTTGAGGAGGCTCCAAGGCTTAATGGGAACTTTAATATATGGGATGAAAGAATGAGGAATTTCTTACAGACTCAAGGCATTGAAATCTGGAAATCAGTGATTTCTGATAGCAGGATGGATGAGGAATCCAAGGAGGACAATGCAAAAGAAATGAAGGCAATCTTGAATGGGCTACCTGATCCTGTAAAGAACAATCTAGGAAAATATTCATCAGCAAAGGGTATATGGGACAAACTTCATGACCTTCACTCAAAAGGAGCATTGACCATGACCATCAGTCAAGAAGATGATGGAAATCTAGAAGGAAATCCAGATCCCATCATAGAAGTTGAACATGAGAATGATGATGTCAAGGGTAAAGCAGACTTAGAAGATGAAGAGAATTAAAAATATTTTGTAGAAGAACTCCTCGCTAAACTTATGATTGCCATGGAAGAGATTAAAAATTTGAAAGAGGAAAATGAGGAACTTAGGAAGAGAGCTCTAGTTGGTAACCAAGATCAAACAAGGAAGAAAGTTGACCTCATCAAGCTTCAAGTACAAGAAAGGGATGAAGAGCTTGCCAAGCTTAAGAAGGAATATCATCAAAGCAAAAGAAAGCATCATGAAGAAGTGATATCCATGACAAATCAATTGGATAAGGCAAAGAAGCAGGAATATATCTTGTCAAGACAACTTTAACAAAGGAACAAGAGCTTGAACAAACTTGAAGAAGAGATTGGTTAGTACAAGGTAGAGGTCTCCTCTCTTAAGTCTCAACTACAAGAAACCAGGAAACAGGCACAAGGAGCTGAGAAGAAAATGGAGAGCATTCAGGCAAAGAATGAAGAAAGCTTCAAAATGAAGTCAGATATCATCTCCCTTAAACTAGAAGCAGATGAAGCTACTCGTATCAAGGAAGAAACTGAGGAAAAACCTGCTAAGAAGAATAGTAAGTGTGAAAGATTGGAAGAAGAGATTGTCTTCCTCAGAACAAAGGTTGAAAGGATGAACAAAATCTTGAAGAGCTCTCAAGCATTGGATGACATGCTCAGCTATCACAGATGTCCATCTGATAAATTAGGTCTCGGATATGTAGGTGAATCCTCAAACAAGAATGAAAATGCTTTAAACAAAAGAGATGTGAAGAAGCCAGAAAGAAATGGTGATGCTCCTAGCTCCAACAAAGGCAAGGAGAAAAATCAAGGCTACAATAGAACAAATCCTGCTCCAAGAAGAAAGGTAGATGATGTCAAAGATGTGAGAGGCAATGGTTATCATCAAAGGATCTCAAGGCAGAAAGGCTTCAGAAGTTCATCAAGGAAACCTCCATATCCCAAGTACCAAAGTTCATTTTTTGGTTATTGTTATTCTTGTACAAACTTTGGTCACATGGAAAAAGATTGTAAAGCATATCATAAAGATAGATGTTATGGTCCCCAACCATCTCATAGAGATAGATGTTATAGTCTCCAACAATCTCCAAGAAACAATCTTGTAGGAAAAAATCATGAATTCTTATTCATGAACAATGTAGAATGCTTCAAGTGTCATAACATTGGTCATATGGCACGTGATTGTAACTTAACATGGGTTCTTACACAAGCTAGAACCATGCAAAAGAAGAAAGTTACACAAATATGGAGAAGGAAGGAAATACAATCCAAAAGTCCCTTGAGTTCTTCAGTCAATAGCATATGTCATTGGCCTAAATTTTTACAATCTAAGCATTAGATGGGAAGACTCTGCCCAAAAGAGATGATGTATACAGTTAGTGGGAGCCTGTAATTCTTGATCATTATCGTTGAAGCTATTAGTGAAATGGTCCTTATGAAATCATTGTTGAACTATATTAAAAATCATTATTTGATAAAGATCATTTCTCAAGGGTACTCCATTGAAGCATATGATCCTGTAACCATTCTTTGGACTGTTGTTAAAGAAATATGGAAAAAAACCATGGTGTTATTATCATAGAAGTTTATGTATTAACTCGGGAATTTAATGTGAGAACAGAGAAATTCTGGACACTAATAGAGGTAGTCTTCAAACAAACAGATACATCTGGAATGGAGTTTGAAGTAAGAGCAGCTGGCATCATATAACAAAACTGAAGCATTGCACGAAGATGCAAATTAGCAAAAGCAAATCAACAGAATAAATTTAAAGGACAGTCACAGATTGGATATATAAATCTGCTAAGAGGAAATAACTAGTTGAGATATATACAAGAACACAAGGAAAGGATGGCAGTGAGTTAAGATGAAGCACAGAGACACAAATGAACTTAGATCTGAAGAAAGACAATAAGAAAGACAATCTTAGTGGCAGTTTCCCTTGATTCAGACTATGAAGGTCTCTCAATTCTGCTTATGAAGACAACAATATGGATTGAGGCATCAAAGCCTAGACTTGGACACTTGGTGTATGGTCATTTGTAATCTGAATGAAAGCATTAAAGTAGAGCACCTTTAAGCATTGTTGAAGCCATGATAAAGAAGTTCTGAGACATTGTTGTAGGGAGAAGTAGAGGTCTAAGCTAGAGACGTGTTCCGGCGTCGTTAAACGTAGTGACTGTCGATCTCAAAGAAGGTGGGTGATTCCTCCTGAGAGTCGGTGGCACTAATACGGACTTGTGCTCCCACGTACCGTCGAGTATATATTGGGAGACCCCTATAGGCATATATCCTTTATCCTTAGGAAGCCGTGTCGACCGCCCTACTGATCGCAATGTAGTGAACACAGCATTCACGAAGATTGACCACACGTACCGTAAAACGTATTCCGTGGTTTTGCGAAAAGTTTGGCACACCCTCTGCCTAGATCTCCAGAGCAGTTTCTTTTGGCCTTTTTCAAACTCTATAACTGAAAAAGTCCATCCGAGCATTTGTCACTTCGGGCTCGTTAAAACATCGAAGGCGACTAGAGTCATCTTTAGCTTTTTCTCGACTCTTTAAAACTGAAAAAGCAAGTTGTGTCTAAAGCGTCGTTATAAAATTTATTTTAAGCGGAATAATCATCACCCTATCCCACTCTAAGGGTGATAGTACCTTAGCAACAACTGTAAGGAAAACTACTGAAGGTTTACTTCTTTATGAAAGCAAAAGAGAGTGGAGAAATGCACTAACCGTTGCCTTGCGCTTAATGTCGAATCCAAACTCTTCTCTTTGGCCGCTTGCTCCTAGCTCCTTGCTCTTTTGCTGGCCCAGCTACAATGAGATCCTACAAAATGACAAAGAAGGAAACTACAAGAGGCATGCAATCATAACTGGTTCAAGGATTAGTGTAAACCAAACATGCAGTTATCACAATATATTATTGAAACAAGAGCACATAGAAGAACCTCAATAGCTTTTATTAATGAAGAAGTAAAGGTTCTCAGAGTATTACAACCATTGAAGGCTCCAATCCAGCAACACCTCCCAGCAGAAAGAATTTCTCCTCTTCACCTCTCTCAAACAATCACCCAATAGCTCTATAGTGAAACCAACAGAATATCATTACTTTGCACAAAATTCCAGCCTCCTGAGCTCATAGGAGAGAGCTCAATATATAGATGAATTGAGAAAGGATGAGTCAGCTTGCAACTGATGTGTAGCTGCCTTGTGTCCTCTCTCTCTTCAGTTAATCTTTAGTTGATCTTCAGTTCTTGAGTCCACTTGGTGAACCTTGCTTCCACTTGGAGAAACAAAGCCTCTGGCTCATCACAAGGCGAAATCCCTGATCCAAGTGTCATTTTTGGAAGATTCCAAAGCAATGACTCACTGTGCCACTTGTCCCTTTTCGCTCAGCGCAGGTGGCCTTTGTCCCACTTGCTTTGCAACGCAGGTACACCATGGAGCAACTGAGTTTCAGCGCAGAAACCTAGTGGAGCACCTGCTTTGATTTCAGGATTGCTTGTTTTTGAGTGTTTTCAGGTGGAGAACTGATCTGAGAGCTGTTGGTTTGCTGACCTTGTTCCTCTAGGGGTAGGAACATCATGTTTAGGGAACTTTGGATCCCTTGGATTATTGACAATTCATGCTTGTTGCTGTAAGGCACAAAATTGTCTATAACAGATGCCCCCTAAAGTATGAGGTCGTTTATCGGGTGAAATGATTTATTGAGAGGATCCAAAGTTCATTCAATCTGCTGAGAAGTATCCTGTAATAAGATACAATACAATACATTATTTTTCATACATTTTTCATGATCTAGCTGAGGCGGGCATTCCCATGATCAGCTTTATAAATACATTTTGGTACATAGAACAGACAATCGTCTGATTGTAGACTGATAATTTTCTGCTGAAATTATCATCCTTTGAGAAGGATGATCATCTGCTGTAATGATGTACATATAAAATGTCTTTATGTCCTGAATATATATCGCAGCCCGGATGGATGAAACTAGATCCGGGGTCTTCAATCTCTTCCGATCTTCACTCGATGTACAAGTCGATCCATGTGAGAATTTCTTGAAGTCGAACATGGAAAGACATCGCTTGATTACCGGTCAATGATGTAAACCGTTAACAAGCGCGAGAGGAGTCACCGATAAGGATGATGACCCTCAAGGTACGGCAGTACAATCCACATGGTGGGAATAAAGGACTTGGCGTCGACCACCATGCAAAATCTTTTGGTCGAAGGTCATTGATGTATACCTGTCGCCGGAAGTGAGAAACTTGCCATTGAGGCATGCAAGCTTCAAAGTACTGAGGGGGGTGTTCCTAGATCAACTCCTTGGATAATGAGCTGATGTCGACAAGGAGCGATTCGTCAAAGGAGGGCCTTAATGAATCCCACATCAGTGACACGGAACGGAGCTAGTGATTGTGATGAGGTGAAAACAAACTGTGATGTATGATTCAGGGTGGCGGTCATGAAGTGGATGAAGGATAATGTATGGCAGTGGGTGGAACACGGTTGACTCTTTATAGAACCACATCTCTTGAACATATAACGACACTGATGTGATGGATTGGTAGCATTACCCCAATTGTGGATGGTGTGGTGAGGACCATGGTTATGAGACCGGTGAATGAAACAACCCAACCCGATGTGATACGGAGGACAAAGTGTCATGTTCAAGAGCAACTTGCTACCATTAATGCTGTGAGGTTCTCCCAATTTTTCCCCAGTCATTGCTGACCAGTACCTCTTTATTTTTGTCAAGCTTGAGGAGGATAACATATGCTTGTCCTATAACCTGCCCTTCGGGCAAGCCCATCGCTATGTTTTAACGAGCCTAGCGATAGGGAAACTCGTTCTCGTCTAAAGACAAGTTTGTCGCTATTTAATCATTTTAACGAGTCTAACGACAAAGAAAACTCGGTCCTTTTCATTTTTAGAGAGTCTGAAAAGGTACGAAAAGTTAACTCCAAAATTCCTTTTTCGTCTTCTAATCCCTTAAGTCCGAAAAAGTATAAAACAATACAGAAGGGATGAATTTTCGATTTCTTTAACGAGCCGAACAAAACAAGCGCTCGATCTTTTTGTGTAATAAT
Source organism: Pinus tabuliformis (assembly GCA_031772625.1). NCBI lineage: Eukaryota > Viridiplantae > Streptophyta > Pinopsida > Pinales > Pinaceae > Pinus > Pinus tabuliformis. The sequence goes on along the minus strand of CM062813.1, from coordinate 1,073,650,392 downwards.
CCCTCAGGTCCAAAAAGATTAAAATCTAGAGGAGGGATAGCTCTTCTTGTCCTTTAACGAGCTGGAAGGCCAAAACTCGGCAAACTTTTCATATTTTACGAGTCAGTGAAAAGAGCTCAAAGAAGACTCGTCTTTTGAGGAACGAGTGATGAACAGGGATATCAGGAGATTCTAGGTACAGGTTGGAATTCTCCAATCACGGCAGTGTCACAAGGATGGCTAAGTGAAATCACTCTTCGCAGCTGTTCCTCAAAATGGGTAAACAAACATATGGAGGTGAACGATTGGCCAAATGAACGGATGGAGGTGATGGCATATAAACATGACCAAGGGCTTTTAATATGGCTTTCAAAGGTTACATTTCTCGAGGTTGCTTACTGGTTCATTTTTTCTGGATGAGCTTGAACTGTAGGGAAAGATTGCTCACAACTTGTGTTTATTTTTTAACGAGCATGAACATTGCTAAAACTGCTTGATGATATGTTTGCATGCCCCCAGTATAATAACGCAAATCGAGGTGTATGCCCCCCAAGCTTCATTGCATTCAACTTTGTTGGTTGGAATGAAGGTTTACCATTGAGATCTGGAAAGGGGATCGTTTCATTTTTTAATGAGGTTGACATAGTAAAAGAACTATCCTCATTGCCCACTGTATTTACAGTACTCGATAGACAATCGAAAACTGAAGGATGATAAAGGTTATTTTGAGTATCTTCCCCACAACCCGGGAGAAGGGAACGATGGTGGGAATCATTCCATGGTGCCCCGTCAATTACCATTGATTGGACTATTCCTTTGTCGGTTCCATGCACTCGCGACCAAGGACTTAAAGGGGTGCCATATTCTCTAGACCTATCTATCCAAACGCTTGATGAGCGTTGATTTGGGGTTTCCCCCCAGGCCAAGAAAATTGATTGCTACAATACTTCCGTTGGGCATGGGGACAAAACCTTTGCATGACCCATGCTGATATCATTTTCTGACATCTTTTGTGCGGAAGATATCATATTGCAGGTTCCTACTGTCGCCACTTCTCCCACAATGAACGTTGGCGGAAGGGTGAAAGTTCCCATTAATGTAGGATCTTTTAGTAGGCCTACTCCGATATTTTGAAACGAATGGTCGCTTCCATGGATCAGAGGAACGCTTCCTGTAACTTGTGAACCATTAGGGAGGAAATTTTGTTGGTCAATGATCGTAATCCCTCCTTGAAAGGGGAATGCGATTTTCCTAAAATAGGTCGACACAACAGCTTCCATGGCATAAATCCATGGTCTTCCCAGTAGGATGTTATAGTCAAGATTGCCATCGATGACTTCAACATCTATTTCTACTATTTTGCCCCCTAGTTCAACTTTCAAGTTACTAAGGATACCGTATGGGGTATATGTCCTTCCGTCGAATGCTTTTAATGTTGTCGATTATCGCGACAAGGTTGGAGATCCTAAAGTTTTCCAGCAACTCATCGACATAATACATGTCGATGCCCCCTCATCAATAATTGTTCGATGAACAGTTTTGTTGAGGGCTTTCACTTGGATGAGGAAAGCTAGTTGAGCTGGTAACTGAGGATCATATCCTTTGTGATCAAAGGATACAAGATTGGAATCTTTAGGATCCACCCCACCAATTGCTGATAACAATGCCTGCCTTTGGGATGGGCAATTTTGTAGTACTTCAAGAGTCGACATAGCAGACGGCGATTGCGCCAAATCTTCCACTATATTATAATGCTGTGCCGCTCTGGCACGAGGATTAAATGTCGACTTGTGTACTACTCCCTTTGGCGGTTTTATTGTTAATTCATGTGTGATGGGGGGTACAACTTCTGCCGAAGTTGTTGTCGAACTGCTAGGTTGATTTTTACCTTTATCGTTCGACACCTGTGGATTCCCGTAATCTTTGTTCCTTTTCGAAATCAAAGCATCATTCTGTTGCTTCGATATCGATAACATAAGCACTTGTGACGGTGAAGCATTTCTACTACCAACCAGATTTTTTCCTCGATCGGGAAACGGATCAGTTAACACAGCTGGAGTTTGCGAACTCTTTAAGAATCTTTTTAGATCAGCTTTGTATGGACACTCTCTCGTCCAGTGATCCTCATCACATATCTGACACCCATAAGGTGGTTTCCTATCTCGAGGAGGGCTTGAAGAAGTTTTTCGAGGAGATGACTCTCCTTGTTTCTTCTTCTTCCCTTTGTTTTGATTTTTCTTGCTTCCTGGTTGATTGGTTTCTTTGCCCTTATCTGTCGATACGACATTTACTTCTGAAGCAAGAACTTCTTCATGCGCATTTTGATTCGAATCCTTACGGGCCTTCTTTTGTTGGGTCTTTTTCGGATTCGTGTTTGCCGTGCCAATCACGCCATCACCGGCATGAGAGTCACTGTTTGATTTAGGAGGAGGAGGGATTGAAAATTCTGGTCTAGGGGCGTCTGGTATTTTGTCATAGAGCATGCCGGGCTGAGTATATACTGAATCCAAGTATTGTGCACGAGCGATAACTTGCTCTTCTGTTACGACTCCTCCCTTTGCTACATCTTCCGTTATGGCCGAAAGTAACGACTTTATAAACCACTCAGCTAAAAGCTGATCAGGAACGTATGTTTTAACCATTCTTCGTCGACGTCGCCACTCATGTATATGATCTGATATATGAGTTGCGGTTGTCTGTTTGAAGTTAGTCAATATCTCTGTTCCTGTTTCATACCTTATTGGTAATTGAAAGTGGGTTAAGAATGTCGTGGCAAGGGAGCTAAAATTGTCGAACGAAGCTCTAGGAAATTCTATATACCATTTTTCCGCTGGACCTGTCAATGTCCTCTGAAAGAGGCGAAGCCTTATCGAATCGTCATTTAAAGTGTTCGACGAACACCATAGATGAAATGTCATCACATGATTCGATGGGTCTTCGCCTGGATTTCCATTGAATCTAGGAATGTCGGATGGAAGTTTGTGTGGAATCACTGGCCACCAAGGGGCGTAAGCAATTGGATCGTTGGTTAACCGATGTAAACCAGGCAACTCTAAAGTCGCCACGAATGGTAACTGCTGGTTCAAGTTAGGTGAAGCGTAACCAGGATACGATGGAATCGCCTGAACAGTCGGTCTTTGCATACCAGCATAATGGAGTTGATGTTGGTATGATGAATACGGTTGATGGACTTGACCACTATAAAGTGGGTGTTTTTGACCATTTTGAATATATGGTTGTCCAGTATTCGCAAATATTTGTTGTTCAGAACCTTGGTACACTTGTTGGAATTGTGGCTGTTGGTATTGCACTATCCACGGTTGCGACACCATGGGTTGTTGCGCTACACTAACCATTGGACCAAGATGTGGGGTAGTTGTACCCAACTGTACTTGTGTTGCCCCACCAGTAGGCGATTGTGGTTGGGTCGCAGGGTCAAGGGGCTGTTGCATGAGAACCTGAGAAATCTGAGGTTGACATACAACAAGCATTGTTTGAACTTGCGACACGGTCACAATAGCCGGTGTAGTTGGGATGTTTGTCACAGGTAGACACTGTTGCATAGAATATACAACTCTCGGTGGCTGTGATATTATAGGTACCCAACTACTCGTTGCAATTCCGCCATAACTTGAATAAGGTTGAGAACTCCCGTATGGGTACCCTCCCGGAGGGGGTAATGAAAGGGCATAATGCCCCCCGTACGGTAGCAATCCAGAACTCAAGGCAATTGATTGTCCTGGAGGACTGGATGGCCTAATTAGATTCCCAAAAGGGTCAATTTGATGAGTCTCACCATGAGAGTTACCAGACATTACTCCGGAACAAACAGGAACAGACCATACTGTCGAGATAGTCTCTTGGTGGACTCCTTCTAGCGACTGAGAGCTAGTTGGGGCAGATGGTATGCCGGCGAACATTGTTGGATTTGCAGCAGGTAATTCTGCCATCGCCGTGTCATTTGACACAGTCCTAGATGTCGACGGTTGTTCAGTCATTTTTAGTCTATCCAATTGATCACCTAGTGATTCTACAGGAACTTCCACTGGTGATGGACAAACTTCTGTTGTAGCAGGAAATAGAGTGACCCCTACTCCAAATTGGATTGGAGTGGATACTTGCAGTTCTTCTATAATTTCCTCTATCGCAATCAGACCAGGTGGAATAGGAAGACCGTCAGGTCCGTAAAAGATTTCCGGTGCCGAAGAAGGGGTTGTATCGATCGCGACAGATGTTTGAGGAACAAAACTCTCTGGACCGGTTACAGATGGAACTGGTTCAGTCATACAAGTATTTGCCCCCAGACTAGGATCAGTATTACTGTCCCTCTGTGGCGATTGAACTTCTTCTATGGAGGCAGGGTTTCCGGAAATGTTTGGAGTGACCAGAATCTCAGATGTTGTTGGAACACTTGTTCTAACTTTTAAAGGAGATTTTGAACTGGTTCGACGAGCTCACCTTGTCCGGATTGTTTTCGATTCCGGAGACAAAGACGGTTGACTCGCAAGCCTCCGAGAACGACGGATATTCAATTGACTTTCTTCCACGATTGCGGATTACTCGATCAACTAAAATATAAAGGGGAAAATTTGTGTTTCCGATTTGAATGAATTTTATTAGACGCTTTTAAACATAACTTTGCTTTTTCATGTTTAAAGAGTCGAGAAAAAGCTAAAGATGACTCTAGTCTCCTTCAATGTATTAACGAGCCCGAAGTGACAAATGCTCGGTTGGACCCTTTCAGTTATAGAGTTTGAAAAGGTCCAAAAGAAATTGCTCTGGAGATCTAGGCAGAGGGTGTGCCAAACCTTTCGCGAAACCTCAGAATACGTTTTACGGTACGGGTGGTCGATCTTCGTGAATGATGTGTTCACTGCATCGCGATCAGTAGGGTGGCTGACATGGCTTCCTATGGATAAAGGATAATTGCCTATAGGGGTCTCCCAATATATACGCGACGGTACGTGGGAGCACAAGTCCGTATTAGTGCCACCGACTCTCAGGAGGAATCACCCACCTTCGTAGAGATCGACAGTCACCATGTTTAACGACGCCGGAACACGTCTCTACCTAGAACTCTAGATGTTTGTGTTATGTTTCAAATGCGTTGTTAGGTTCATTCAGTATATTTTAAGTTGATCTTTTTAAAGTTTGCCTTTCAAGGTTCACCACGAGATGTATATGACAATTTCCTAAATGCAGCCTAAGATGAGAAGCAAGCTTTTTCAAATCTTTTTGATTGATGAAAATCTTAACTACTGAGGGAGAAGAAAGGCAAATTCTTTTCACACAGTTCATACAGCACAAACTAATGCACTTTCTCCTAAATCATCATGCAAACTTTTTCAAATGCAAAATGCACAATGCATGTATTTTCTTTTCCCTTTCTTAATGCGGATGGATTACAAAAAGAAAGTGGTTATATAACTTTGATTTCGATTTAGAGTGAAAACAAACAAGTTTGTCCAAAATCAAAAGACACCTTAAGATTCACTTGCTTAATCACTGGAAATACATGAAATCAAACCATACTGACGAAAGTAAAATGACTAATCAGCTATGGACAGCAAACAAGCTAACTCTTTAGACCAGCAAAATGCCTAACACAGGTTCAGATCTAAGAGGCCAAAAGCAAGACTAGATTACTCTTCGTTATGGGAAATTGTAAATGAGTAAGAAATACAAAGAACAAGTACAATTTCGTTATATAACAGAGGCAGAATGATGGCAAGTAATATTGGTTTCAAAACAGGCACAAGACTGACACCTAGCAGCAAAACTAAGTGAAAACAGGCAAGAGAAAGGAGGAAACCCCAAATGCACTAGGAAAATTTGGGCCAACGCAGGCTCTGCACAGCCAAACTGGCTCTCAGTGCAGGTAGCCCATTCGGGACCTGCGTTGCAAAGCAGGTAGCCTGTGTACTACCTGCTTTGGAAAACGAGAATTGCGTTTTCACAGTTTTCGGGTCATAATTTTCTAAAAAATGCACGGTTTTTGCTCAAATCAGAAGCAATCAGTCAAGCACACTCAAAGGGATGATTAGGAAGGTGCAAAGCTATCACTAAGATCTTACAAGGATCCTTGTAGATCAGCTCTTCAAATCATGAATTTGCTCAGAAAATGAGCAAGAGTAGCTGCCCTCTACTTCGCTTTTGATATAGTCAAAAGCTTTTCGATTTGGTACTCTTTTGTTCAGGAAATGAATAACAAAATACTACAAACACAATCAAACGGATACGATCCCCAGTGGAGTCGCCAGTTTGTTGTAGGGAAAAGTATCCGACTCAGATGAACCTATCCCACTCTAAGGGTGATAGTACCTTAGCAACAACTGTAAGGAAAACTACTGAAGGTTTACTTCTTTATGAAAGCAAAAGAGAGTGGAGAAATGCACTAACCGTTGCCTTGCGCTTAATGTCGAATCCAAACTCTTCTCTTTGGCCGCTTGCTCCTAGCTCCTTGCTCTTTTGCTGGCCCAGCTACAATGAGATCCTGCAAAATGACAAAGAAGGAAACTACAAGAGGCATGCAATCATAATTGGTTCAAGGATTAGTGTAAACCAAACATGCAATTATCACAATATATTATTGAAACAAGAGCACATAGAAGAACCTCAATAGCTTTTATTAATGAAGAAGTAAAGGTTCTGAGAGTATTACAACCATTGAAGGCTCCAATCCAGCAACACCTCCCAGCAGAAAGAATTTCTCCTCTTCACCTCTCTCAAACAATCACCCAATAGCTCTATAGTGAAACCAACAACATATCATTACTTTGCACAAAATTCCAGCCTCCTGAGCTCATAGGAGAGAGCTCAATATATAGATGAATTGAGAAAGGATGAGTCAGCTTGCAACTGATGTGTAGCTGCCTTGTGTCCTCTCTCTCTTCAGTTAATCTTTAGTTGATCTTCAGTTCTTGAGTCCACTTGGTGAACCTTGCTTCCACTTGGAGAAACAAAGCCTCTGACTCATCACAAGGCGAAATCCCTGATCCAAGTGTCATTTTTGGAAGATTCCAAAGCAATGATTCACTGTGCCACTTGTCCCTTTTCGCTCAGCGCAGGTGGCCTTTGTCCCACTTGCTTTGCAACGCAGGTACACCATGGAGCAACTGAGTTTCAGCGCAGAAACCTAGTGGAGCACCTGCTTTGATTTCAGGATTGCTTGTTTTTGAGTGTTTTCAGGTGGAGAACTGATCTGAGAGCTGTTGGTTTGCTGACCTTGTTCCTCTAGGGGTAGGAACATCATGTTTAGGGAACTTTGGATCCCTTGGATTATTGACAATTTATGCTTGTTGTTGTAAGGCACAAAATTGTCTATAACAGACATGAAGAGGGAATAATGTGCAAATTGATGATAAAATATCAATCCTTCTATCTTGAGTAAAAAGAAGAAGAGGACTATGACAGGGGTAGTCACAGACCCATGAAGATATACCATTCATGAAGAACAAGAGCAGTTTGATAGGGGGAGTCACAGAGCACTCCTTTGCCATTGATGTCAAAGGGGGAGAGAAGAAGAATATTTCCATCAATAACAAAGGGGGAGATTATTGACCTAGGTTGTCATTGATGTCAATATGGCAATATTCTGGATACTAGAGGATGACATGAAGCCAAGGGGATGCAGAGTAGATTCATGAAGAGACAGGAGCCATCAGGATAGCCAAGCCAAAAGCAAGAGAAGTTACAAAAGGAGGCAGATCAAAGCATATCATAGGATATTAGAGCAAGAGAGGCATTCATATATGCAAGGAGGTCTTTGAAAGACAATAGAAAGCAAGAGGAGCTACAAGAGGAGCAATAGGAGCAGAGGAGCAGATAGAGATGAGAGGAGCAGACAAAGTTATCAGGAGCCATAGGAGGAGCAATGGATGTGTTTAACAACAAATAGAGCTATCAGAGCCATAGAGGAAGTAGATATAGCCATCGAGAGCCATTGAGAGCCGTATAGGCCACAAAAGAGTTATATGCATACAAATATACTATCGAAGGTGAAAAACCATATATATGCATTTAATGAAAATAGAGGCAGAAAGACTTGTATATATATGTATTTACACTGTTGGTGGCATAAACATGCATATATAGGCTGTATACACCATCAGTGGCAAAAACCATACATATATGCATTCAACACTATCGGCGACTGAAGACTTAGTTATATGGCGTTGAAAACAACAGATCATATAAACAAAGTTAAAACAACGGAGCAATATATATATTGCAAAGTTCAAAAGGGTTGTCACCCCTGAAACCCTCCGATTGCGAATACAATTGTGGACCCGATGGTCCTTTTTTATATCGCACCTATTGTAATATCGCATCCGTTGCGTTGGGATTATGTATCGGGAGTGGTAAAGGCCCTGCCACATTAAAACCTCCGATTTGCGATTGTCGATCATCACATTGACACTTCAGGAGCAAAAGTCAATGAAGTGTTAAGTGACCCATTGTGATCACTGATTGCGATAAGGTTGCGGACCTGACGAGAATACTAACTATTGTTAATATTATATCGCGTCCATAGGAGGATTAGCCCATTGACCATTGGCGATGTCATGGGGTTGATGTATAAAGGACCCCTGGAAGCCTTGAGTGCCAACTATCAACTACCGACTGCCAATTGCGATTGCGACTGCCGATTGCGATTGTGTCTACCGATTGTGATTGCGATTATGATTGTGATTGCGACTACCGATTGTGATTATAAGGCAGACCTGATACATTATAGACTCAGGCAAATTAAAATTGAAGTCCGCCCTTAGTGCTTCGCTCGTGTTTCTTCTCTGATTTCCTGTATATTTGATATTTGTCATGCACTGGGTTTTGAGGAAAAAATAAATTAAGGAACGGTCCCAATAGTTTAGGAGGTTGAAATAATGTCAATGGGGATTGCGATCAGGACGTGGTAGGTCCATTAAATAATTCCATCCCTGTGTATTCCTACTATCATGAGAAAACATGGGTGTTGTTACAGTTTTCTGAATATGTGTCATATGCATATGACTCTATCCTCGCCATTAAATCAATGTGTCCTATGAGCACGAATAGACAGAGGAAACCAAAAGCTGGGAAGCTGAAGAAGCAAGCGAGCACAGAGGAAATGACAGTGAGCGTTGAGGAAGTCTAAGAGGCGGTGTAATCAGAAACGAATGGACGAAGGCATGGGAATGTATAAAATAGTAAAAACAGAGGATTGTGGGGGTTGTTGGTGTGGTGAAGAACCAGAGTGTGAGGTAGCAGAAGCACCAGAGGTGGTTAAGCATTGTATGAAGTTGCTAGTGAATGCTAGTGAAGGCTGCTGTAGTTGTTGAAAGTTACTAAAATACGTTGGAAGAAATAAAGGTCGTGTGAGGGTCCAGCAGAATAGAAAGAGGGTGCAACAGAATAGGAAGAGGGATGAAGGACCAACAGAACAGTAGGCAATCAAAGGGGAGAAGCATCTAGCAAAGAAACAGTCATTTTGAAGAATTCACTGTGACAATGAGAACATCAGCTTGAATAGAAAGTTGTTCTTTATACAGAGTTTAGTGCAGCTAACAATAGACTAACTAAAGTTGTGTGAAGACATTATCAGAGAGCAAAGAGGATATTGGAGACTCTGTGTGGATAGTATGGAGAGTTGTAAAGACTTCTTCATAAGAAGATTGGTTGTCATTTATGTTGTAGCGTTGAGACTACAGTGAAGCTGTAAACAGACAAAACTCAGTAGAGAAGAGTTCTGAGAGTAGAACATTATTATCAAAAGTGTCTTGACAAGATTGGATTGGAGTCCTTGGGGTTGGTGCCCCAAAAGCAAGAAGGATAGGATTCCTTGGGGCTTGTGCCTCAGAAGTAAGTAGGATTGGAGTCCCTGGGGTTGATGCCTCAGAAGTATGAAGGATTGAAGTCCTTGGGGGTTTGTGCTCCTAAGTCCAAGATTGGTGTCTTGGCAAAATAGAGTTGGTTCTCTAGAGGTTGGAACCTCACCAAAGTCCAAGTTGGAGATTGGAAACTAATTTTTACCATCTATATATTGTATCTATTTTACTGCACAGTTTATATTAATAAAAGCATTTATTCTTGTTGTTCATCTTGTGTTCTGAATATGTATGTTGTAACTGGTAAAACAATAGTGCGGAAAAGAAATACTGATTCACCCCCCCCCTTAGTATTCCCAACAATTGGTATCAGAGCCAGTACCTTCATTCAAAGCCTAACAGCTTGAAGGTTTAGTTTTAGAATAGAAATGGTGAGCTCAAGGAAGAAAGTCTCCAATCCTCCTAAGGATATGTCTCCCTCTACTACTAAAATGGAAGACAATCAATTTGAGGAGGCTCCAAGGCTCAATGGGAACTTTAATATATGGGAAGCAAGAATGAGGTTCCTACAGACTCAAGACATTGAAATCTAGAAATCAGTGATTGCTGATAGCAGGATGGATGAGGAAGTCTAAGAGGCGGTGTAATCAGAAATGAATGGACGAAGGCATGGGAATGTATAAAATAGTAAAAACAGAGGATTGTGGGGGTTGTTGGTGTGGTGAAGAACCAGAGTGTGAGGTAGCAGAAGCACCAGAGGTGGTTAAGCATTGTATGAAGTTGCTACTGAACACTAGTGAAGGCTGCTGTAGTTGTTGAAAGTTACTAAAATACGTTGGAAGAAATAGAGGCCGTGTGAGGGTCCAACAGAATAGAAAGAGTGTGCAGCAGAACAGGAAGAGGGATGAAGGATCAACAGAACAGTAGGCAGTCAAAGGGGAGAAGCATCCAGTAGAGAAACAGTCATGCTGAAGAATTCACTGTGACAATGAGAACATCAGCTTGAATAGAAAGTTGTTCTTTATACAGAGTTTAGTGCAGCTAACAATAGACTGACTAAAGCTGTGTGAAGACATTATCAGAGAGCAAAGAGGATATTGGAGACTCTGTGTGGATAGTATGGAGAGTTGTAAAGACTTCTTCATAAGAAGATTAGTTGTCATTTATGTTGTAGCGTGGAGACTACAGTGAAGCTGTAAACAGACAAAACTCAGTAGAGAAGAGTTCTGAGAGCAGAACATTATTATCAAAAGTGTCTTGACAAGATTGGATTGGAGTCCTTGGGGTTGGTGCCCCAAAAGCAAGAAGGATAGGAGTCCTTGGGGCTTGTGCCTCAGAAGTAAGTAGGATTGTCATAGATCTTATAATTGATTTTTGTTAAGTAGCTTTACATGCTTTGTTAAATAGGAAAAAATACAAAATCTCTTTTGAGGAAAGTTTGTTTTAGTAGCGTTTGAAGTCTTTGAAAAGAGAAAGGAAGTTTTCGTGGAATAATTAGTGGTCATGTGTTGTGTGCTTTGGAAAAGATAAAGAGATTGTTTCTTTGATTTTCATTGCCAAGAAAGTTGTCTTTATAAATTTTGCGTTCTCCAACTCTCTTAGCTAGGGAATTCATTGAAAAGGAAAGATTGTTTTGCTTCATCCTAGGTGCACCTTTTTAGTGGATTTGAGTCGAGTCTACACACCATCAGTTTCATCTCCGCTACCTTTTGTCCTAAAGAAAAGCCATAAAAATTCACACTTAAAGTAAAATCAACTTAGTAACTTTTTATTTACTAGGGCTCTGAAACACCAATATAGATCAGGCTAGTGTCTTGGAGTAGGAGAGTAATTAACTCTCCAAGACAATAAAACCAAACAAGTAGCTTATCTTGTGGTAGGATAAATCCAACTGCTTCATTTGTACTCTGGGAAAGCTCCTCTTAAAGGAGAAGCACGAGACCGTGTCCGAACCAGTGAGGGAATCAATCCTCCTTCATTGGGAACGATGCTAGATACGCACGTACTACAAACGGTAAACCTTAGATTAACCATTGTCGAGGAGCCTGGGGTCACTTGTCGGTAAACCTTGGATTATTGTCAAGGAGCCGGCAAGGGGATTGAGCTTGTTACTCTGCCCTTGCGTGCTATCGGGTCATAGACTATTCCCCCAGGTATATTTGTTGATGTTGGTAACCTTAGTGACTATTATCTTTAGGATTCTACCCAAGGTGACGATGGAGGGAAGATCCCACTGTACCTGGAGCAGACGTCGGCTAGACTCACTTGGATTTTCTGGGGGTTTCACTTCACTCGAGACGGTTAAAGTGGAGGAACTTGGTCCAGTCTATTCATTAAGCAGGTTTCTGGGGTAACTGTTCCACCCGCCACTTCTATACTGAATTCGGCGATGTTGGATTTCATCACCAACTAGTGTTTTCGGTCCGGAAGGTTACTGTTTGTGTTTGGTTTGACGCCCTAGATTCTTTAGACGTGTGATTCGAATTTGTTTGGTTCTTTAGAGACTTTAGGCGGTTTGCTTTGAGATTTTACTTTGTTTGCGTGTGCAGTAGTTAAAAGTTTTTAGCTGTGGCTGAATTACCAAGACAGTCTCGTAGACTTCGAGGCCAGTCTCCTGAGGTTGTATTCGTGACTGATTTGTTGAGGAAGTCTCGTAGACTTCGGGGCCAACCTCCTGAAGGTGTCCTGGGCCATTATGAAGGTTTGAAAGTCCTTGTAACTCCTAGTGGAAGTATAGTAGGGTCACCTGAAGAAGGAGAGTCTTCATTGGTTGTTCATCCTAATTACCAAAGTCTAGAAAGAGGTTATAATCCTGAAGCTGTTTCGGTTTCCGAGCTTGCTGGTAGTTTTTCATCTACTAGTGATATAGGCGAAGAACCTGAGAAATCTGAACCTGTTACTCCAACATCAGGGTTAGTCTCTCCGGCTTCTAGTGTTCCTAATTCACCTAGGGTAGAGAGAGTCATCACCGAAAATCTTCCTTTTGGTTTGATAGCTATTGAAGAGCTTGCTCTGGAAGAAGAAATAGGCGTCCCTATCCCTGAAAATCAACCTACTATTGATCTAAGGGAGCGTGAATCCATTTTTTACAGTCCACCTAAAAGTACTACTTGGTATCTTTCTTTAACTAATTATTTGGACAACTCAGTGTCAATTTTTTCACCACCTCGAGTTTCTTATCCACCTAGGGGTATTTATACTCCCGTAAATATGTCAGGTCAGTTGTCCATGTTTACTCAATCACCTGAATCTTTTTTGTACGGCGGTCCTTCTGTTCCTGCCGGGTATCAGTCTTTGTCTGGTACTTTTTCGGGAGCATCTCCTCAACCCATTGAACAAAGGATGTTCACTGGAAGCAATGGTGCAAAGTCGTTGAGCGTAGAAGACATTCTTATGATGTCAGGTTCTATTCCCGCTTCTCAACCTCAAGGTGGCCAGTTACCGCCTTGGGGGCAGCCTCAATTAACGCCTGGGGGGCAACCTCAAGGTACACAATTTGCATCTGGGGGGCAACCTCAAGGACAGTACGTGCCTACGGTACATTACATTCCTCAAGGTCAACCCCAGTATCAATTTATACCTCAAGGTCAACCCCAGTATCAGTACATGCCTCAAGGGTATCTACCCCAAGGTCAGTACTCGAGTCAAGGTTTCCAACCACCCCAAGGTCAATCTTATGTTCAAGGCACGGGAAATGTACCTTTCACTTATCAATCCTACCCTTAACCCGGTTATGGATCTCAATATCCTCAACCTGTTATGGGTCAATACCCCGGAATAAACATAGTGTGGGATCCATCATAAGCTCAACAGGTGTTGCAGCCAAATGTACAGTTGTCATCTCAAACTGGACAATCCTTAGTTTCTGGTTCACCCCAGCAACCAGTCCAGTCTAATATTCAAACTTATGTACCTTCGGTAGTTTCTTAGTCTGGGCCTATTTCGCCTCGTACTCCATCTCAAACGACTGCTGCAACTACTGCAACATCTGTTCCATCTACCACGCTTACTTCAGGAGTATCGACAGCTCCGGTTTCTACTGTCCCTGTAACTACTCCTCAGACATCTCTACCATCGTCTGGATCCACGATTCAAACTATGGTTCAGATGCCTGTAGGACAACCTGGTTTAAGTACGGTAGTCACAAGTCAACCATAGTTCATTTATCAACCGTACCAGGGTCAGTACCAATTCGGTCCTGCTGTCCAGCAACCAGTTTACCAGTATCAACCGTATCCTGGGTACACTTATCAACAACCACAACAAGCCCAATACGGTCCAGTTAATCCTGGTTTTCCAGGAGGATACAATATCCCGAATGCGATTCTTATTCCTAGTTATCCTGGATATCCTCCTCCTGGGGCTAGTATTGTGACCCAGAGTTTTAGGGATCCTAATCGGCAGCTACCATTTATCGCAACTTTGGATTTACTAGACTTGTCACGCCTAACGAACGATCCAATTAATTATCTTCCGTTTTGGCCGCCAATGCCAAATAAGTTGCCCAGTGACATTCCCAAGTTCGAGGGTAAGTCTGGAGAGGACCCGTCGAATCATGTGATGACTTACCACCTCTGGTGTGCCTCAAATTCCATCTCGGATGATTCGATCCGCTTACGTCTTTTCCAGCGCACTCTCATTGGTCTCACGGCCAAGTGGTACATTGAGTTACCACGGGCCTCTTTTTATAATTTTAGCCAGTTAGCTACCTCGTTCCTAACTCATTTTCAGTTGCCGGTCAGATATGATAATGGCACGGAGTTACTAACTTCATTAAAACAATCGACGTCCACTTATATTTCCGATCATATTCATGAATGGAGACGTCGAAGGCGATTACTGAAAGTTTTTATCTCGGACCAAATCTTAGCTGAATGGTTTGTTAAATCATTGTTACCAAATATTACTGAAGACGTAGCTAAGGTCGGAGTAGTTACTGAGGAGCAAGTGATTGCTCAAGCGCAGTACCTTGACTTAGTTTACACTCAGTCAGGTACGTTACACGAAAAGATCCCAGATCTTCCAAAGTCAAATCAAATCGCTGCTGCTCCTTCGGGATCTCATGCTGCTGATGGCATGATTGGTACGGTGAACACTAAAAGCAAGAAGAAATCCTCAAAGAATTCTTCTCCTATTATAACCTTACCAGACTCCCCGACGGGAGATTATTCCACTGAACTCTCCGCCAACATTCACGTTGTAGAGTCATCTACGGCTAAATCAAAATCCGGTGGGAAGAAGAAAGGCAAGAAGAAGAATAAAGCAGACAAAACTCCAAAGGAGAAAATTGAAAAGGCGGAATCCAATGATGAAAAGCGCAAGCCTTGTTATCCATGTCTTATTTGTGAAGAAGAACACTTTACAAGAGACTGCCCTCATCGAGCAGAGGTTGCGAAGATCGCCAAGGGTTCCAAAATTCCTGCTGTCTTGAAGGATCCATTTCCGAAAGATAGAAAAATGATAGGTTCTTCCTCGAGTGCCACTGAAGAACCCATTTTGATGATGTATCATGTAAGGATTGCGACTCGATCGCAAGATTATGGTAGTAAAAGTCCTGTTGATGGATCGAAAGAAGCAGAATCTTCTGATTCTAATCCATCAACCTCAGCTCCCGGTTCCGATCCACTACAGATCGAGAAGCCTAACCCAGACTTAGTAATCAAGCCACCCGCCAAGGGTGTACTTCGAAGGTCCGCTTTCAATCCACATGCGAGAGCAGCCCAGAATTATAACATTGTTGAGGAATTAGCTGTTTCACCCTCAGCAATGTCAGCTTTGGAAGTGTTGCAATCATGTCCAGCACAACGCAAATTACTTTTGTCGGCTATAGGAGCTGTTGATGTTCAGGACCTGAACCTAATAATCTTTGATCTAGAAAATAGTACACTGCGTTTGCCTCATCAAATGGATTTCCAGATCCCAGTGATAGTAAAAAACAGGCCTATTCATCGGACTGTAATTGATGAGGGAGCTTCCACGTGTTTTATGTCGATGCAATGTTGGAGATCGCTTAGTTCTCCTTCACTAAATCAATCCCCGACAATTCTTAAGGCCTTTGATGGCCGTGGGTTCCGTCCTTTTGGCATTCTACAGGATTTTCCTATAGGGGTTGAAGGAAAAACTGTTAGTCTAGATGTGGAGGTGGTTGATGCCCCTCTAGACTACAACCTTCTCTTGGGTCGAAGTTGGACTTATGCTATGACAGCGGTCGTTTCATCAGTCTTCCAAGTAACAAAGTTTCCACATAATGGAAAGATCGTAACAATAGACCAGCTGACTTACTTTTCATCCGACCCAACCTCTTCAGAGAGTATCCAGCATGTCGGTAAAACGACTATCCCATATAAGGATGTTGGTGTAGGATTAGTTAAAGATGTCGGTTTACTGGAAACTTTTCCTTTTCCTCCACTCAACGCATCGTCTTCATTCGCAACCATTCATATGATTACATCAGACACTATTTATTACGACGATCCCTAGATCGTTCCTTCTGAATCTGAAATAGACTCATTTGGTAATTCTATGCCGTTGAGTCCATATGAAATTGCCTATGAAGCCGTGCAGTCTTTTTCCGACGCATGTTCAACCAAAGTCGACCAAATGAATGTGGTCCATGAGGAATCACTTTTCACGCCAACTTCGAAGTTAATAACGTTTCCCGAATTTGTGTCATCTGACGAACAACTTCGTGAAGTCCTGTGTATAGATGACTTACCATGGGACGATCTCCATCACGGATCTTCGTTTTTACCTGAGGTTGATCATTTTGAAAATGATTTCTCATCAGTTTTTACAGCTGAATATGTCAAAGAGGCTCAGAATCCTATGAAACATCCTGATTCAGAGCTGAATTTGGGAACATCTCTCGAACTATTCCCATTGACATTTCAGTTAAGCCTAGAATTGTTGAGAACATTCATATAGGTGCCTCGTGTACAGATGACGAAATTCAGACATACAAGGCCCTATTTCAAGAATTTTTCGACGTGTTTGCCTGGTCCTACGAGGAAATGCCAGGAATTGATCCCGCAATTGTTGTTCATGAGATCAAGACTTACCCGGATGCTAAACCCATCTGGCAACGTTTGCGTCAGATTCACCCACGAAAAGCTGCTGCAATTAAAGCAGAAGTTGAAAAGCTATTGAAAGAAGGTTTCATTTATCCAATCTCGTTAACGGATTGGGTATCGAATATTTTTCCGGTTAACAAAAAGCAGGGAACAATAAGAATATGCATCGATTATAGGGAAATTAATTGAGCTTGTCCAAAGGACAACTACCCAACGCCCTATATCGATCAAATCATTGATGATTGTGCCGACAGTGAAATATTTTCCTTTATGGACGGTTTTTCCGGTTACAATCCAATCAATATTCTACCTGCCGATCAACCAAAAACGGCTTTCATTTGTCCATGGGGGACATTTGCTTACTGCAAATTACCTTTTGGGCTTAAGAACGCCGGAGCAACTTTTCAAAGGGCGATGTCTTATGCGTTTCATGACATCAAACACATTGTGCAACCGTATCTCGATGATTTTCTCGCTCATTCATTACATCGAGCTTATCACCTTGTCCATTTACGAGCAATCTTCATGAGGTGTAGGCATTATCGTATTTGGTTGAACCCACACAAATGTGTCTTCTGTATAGAAGTGGGACGATTGCTAGGATTTGTAGTTTCGAAATCCGGCATTCACGTCGATCCCTCGAAGGTAGAAGCTATCATCAAATTGCCTCCTCCTTTGAGTCTTCGCCAACTCCAAAGTTTGCAGGGGAAAGCAAAATTTTTACGACGATTCATTCCTAACTACGCCGAGGTTACAAAGGGTTTTACACAGTTGTTGAAACAAAACGCTCAATTCTCTTGGGATGAGATAGCTCAGAAATATTTTGATGCACTCAAACACGCGTTGACCCATGCACCATTGTTGCATCCTCCCAACTACAACCAGGATTACTTTTTGTACCTCGCCGCCTCCCATTCCACCATTGGAATGGTCTTAGTTCAGGAAGATGAATTCGGAACGGAACATGTGATATATTACCTTAGTAGGACGTTAAATCCCACTGAGCTAAACTACTCACATGTGGAGAAATTGGCATTGGCAGCCGTTCAAGTTGTCCAACGTTTTCGTCACTACATTTTACTCCGTAAAACTATAGTCATTTCGGATTGCAACCCTATGATTTACATTTTGACTAAACAATTTCTAGGGGGCAAGTACTCCAAGTGGATTGTTATCCTGCAGGAGTTCGGCTTGGAATTTGAGAAATCTAAGTCTAAGAAATGTTTAGTTTTTGCAGAGTTAATGTGTGACTTCCCGTGTGCTGACACAGAAACTGTGGCAGAGGAGCCCATTGCAGACGAATCTTTATTTCTCATCAGCACTTTAGATCCGTGGTATGGGGATATCATCATCTATCTCCAGACCCAATCCTTTCGGCCCGAAGCTTCCAAGTCAGAACGTCGGAAAATTCGATTCCAGTCCCAACAATACAAAATTATTGGAGATACTCTTTATCGAAGTGGGGCAGACTCTATTTTTTGACGTTGCTTAACTCACGAAGAGGCTAAAAGGGTTCTAAATGACTGTCACTCTAGAGCATGTGTTGGTCATATGTCTGGGTATGCCACAACCTAAAAGGTGTTGCGCGCTGGCTACTTCTGGCCGTCCTTGTTTAAAGATTGTATTACTGCAGTCCGAAAATGCCACAACTATCAAGTGTTTGATCGAAAGATGCGCGCTCCACCTGCTCCTCTCCACCCTATAATTGTCGTTGGTCCTTTTTCCAAATGGGGTATCGATTTTATTACATGTAACCCTCACTCGGCCGGGGGGCATGTGTATATCATCCTTGCGGTTGATTATTTTACTAAGTGGGCCGAGGCGATACCTACATTTGAGGCAGATGGCAAGACAGCTGCAATTTTCGTATTCAATCACATAATTGCTAGTTTTGGTGTCCCACAAGCGATAATCACTGACCATGGGCATCATTTTCGAAACGTTATGATGACAGAACTTACAGGCCAGCTTGGTTTGCGTCACGATAGTTCAACTCCTTATTATCCACAAGCGAATGCTCTGGTTGAGTCCATCAACAAATTTTTAGTTATAATGATCCGACGAATCATTGGTATTCATCGATCGAATTGGCACAACATGTTATTTTCAGTGCTTTGGGTGTACCGAACCTCAGTGAAAACATCAACAAGGTTCACTCCTTTCCAACTAGTTTATGGTTTGGAAGCTGTGCTACCCATTGAATGTGAAATCCCGTCATTGCAAATGGCCATCGAGTTACTTCCAGCTACTTCCGAAGAGGAGAAGCATTTATTACACTTAGCTCAATTAGATGAGAATCGACGTGATGCCGCATTCGCAATCGAGACTCACGCAAAACGAATGAAAGCTCAGTATGATCGAAATGTGACCCCTCGAAATTTTTCGGAAGGAGACCTAGTGTTATTATATGATCAAGCTAATGATAAATTAGGTGCTGGAAAATTCGTTCCTATGTGGCATGGGCCCTATATTGTCAAGCGAAAGCTAGAAAAAGGGGCCTATGAGCTGGTAGACTTTGACGGGGACTCTTTGGGTAAACCCAGAAATGGACTTTACCTAAAGAGGTATTATGCTTAAAAGATGGGTATGGAGATTTTAGTTAGGTTAGGTTTTTCTTTCTAGCTGGTGTGTTTGTTAGTTTAGACAGTGTACTTAGCTTAGAAAGTGTGTTTTCGTCGTTATTCTGGCTTATCTTGGTTTTACTCTTGATGATGCAGATGTCGATGCCTCTCCAAACATACATTGGTTTCGCTGATGGTGCTTGTCGTATTACACGGAATATCTCTTCTGCAGCTTGGGTTATCTATTCGCCCTCTAACGAGTTAGTTTCTGTGCATGGGGTGAGCCTCGGTCAAACAACAAACAACATTGTAGAATACAGTGTAGTGATTGAGTTATTGTCTGAATCTATTTCATTTAGGATTCAGAGTTTGATAGTGAGGTTAGATTCTGAACTCGTTGTATTACAGCTTAATAAAGTATATGCCATTAGAAATCCAGTGTTATTAAGGTTATTTTTGAGAGTGCGTCTCTTGGAACGTGAGTTTGATTACATTGAATATCAACATATTCAAAGGTCTTTAAATACATTAGCAGATGCAATTACTTCTCAAATGTTAAATAGACATTTGCAATAATCATACATGTAAATTTAAAACCATTCCATAACATGATTTACAAAATAAGTCGGTAATAATGATATATATATATATATAGGAGTGTGTCAAAAAACACATCGTCTTCGATCATAGGTTGAAAAATACCTTATGATCGACAAAAATGATAAGTACAAAAAACCAAAATGTCACATGTGTCTACAAAAATGACCATCCAATCACTGGTGATGATCTCTATATGACACCACTGCACGAGCCACCCTACACAAGAACCTCCTAAAAGGTCCTAGGACCCCAACTACAAAGCGCTGAAGCTTGATAGGAATATCATCTATGGTAGTCTCTGGTATGTCTGTTGTAAGACGCTCTAGGTCATGTTCCAACTCATCTAAAGTCTCTGTGGCCTCGTCCTGTGGGGCCGGTGCCGCTGCAACTGGTAGTCTCCTCTCGAAAGGCCGGAGATTGGCTGGATGACGTGGGCCTACATCTGCATTTTAAAAATTATTACTATCAGTTTTGAGACGATATAAAAACAAAAAAATACATAGTTTAAAACTTGTAGAAAATGAAGTTACCTGTATCATCCCATTGTTCTCCCGGTGGAAGAATCATGTCCGGATCTCCACGAAAATCAACTCCGGCATAAGGAAAATCCTGTATAGAAAATACCTGGTCCTCTAACCAGTGAAAGTACTCTGGAGTAAATCGAACAACCTCCGTTCCCTCATCAGGATGACGGGTCATAACCACAACCCATTGCATCAATTTGGGCTCTCGAGGAAGCCCAACACCAACAGTGAGCTGCTGTGGGATTAGCATCGGAACCCTCTCTAAGCCGAAACTCACAACTAAAGGCCCATAACCAAAAGTCTTCAGTTGTCCGTTTTTGGCTCGAGCCAGTTGTCCTTTTACATTGGCCAACACAACATCACACCAGTTAAAAATGGTTCCTCGATAGCAATCAATCGCCATCCGCATCTGGGACCCAGTGGCAATGTGCAAAGCGGCAGCCCCGCAAAGTCTGGTAACTGTAAAGGCAATCACCATAAGTTCAGGTCGGGATATAGTTTTGATCTCTATCCCCTTCTCCTGGTTCTGAGTGTTACACCACTCTAGTCAGAGACTAGCGATGGACTGGCCACCCGGCCTAGTCCCGAACAGAGTCAAGTGTTCACCTCTCTTGGGAAAACCAGTGAGAAAGTAAATATCTGAGGGCTCTATCTCGAGCTGGTGCCCTCCAATATAAAAACATTGGTCCTGAACATTCCACCTTTCTACCAGCCACTCTAGAAATCTCACTTGGGCCCTCATGTCAGGTATGGCCCAGTATTTATAAAGGTCGCATGCCTTCAAAGCATCAATTGATGGTTGATGATTAATGGCGGCCAAATCAACATCTTCGTGCTCTCTCTCGCGCCAATAAAGCATGGTGGGCAATCTACACACCAAAAAACATCTGTTAGATTCCATAAAATAAAAAAAAATTGGTCCAATTTGAAGAAATTGGGGTTTGAAAACTCGTTTTGCGGGGTACACACCCCACCTTTAGGAACAGAGTGTGGGTACGCAGGTTCCCTTAAGGCAAGGTGCGTACGCCCAACATTTTCCCAACTGAGAAAATGTCGGGGTACGCGGGTCACCAGTGGAGCACTTGCGTACCCCGAAAGGCGGATCTTGAAACCCCAAAGCCTCCAAAAAATGAAACTAGGGCCTAAAAACGAATTCCAAACGGATGAAAATGAAGAGGAGGATGTTGTAGAATACCTGAAAGAGACGACATTCAGTTTCGAAGGTTGGATTCTCCGCAATGTCCACGGGAAGTTTCTTGCTAAAAGCCCTTTTTCTCTCCTCAACAGTAAAATGGTAAAAATGAATTGGTAAAAGCCCTTTTTATAGGTTTTTGGGGTAAATAAATGGTAAATTTGTTTATTTTTCACCATGAAAAGGTATTTTTCAAAGTATTTTTATCTATCGTCAATAGGTATGAGTAATGTGTTGGTTTTTGTGCAGGATAAAGGATTTTCAGGGAAAATTGTCATTTTTTACAAACAAAACATCAGAGTCATCTTTAAGCCCTTTTATGACTCCTAAAACATGAAAAGATTTCCGAGAGTTTCTTTTACACTCGTTAAAATGGAATTAAAAGACGGTCCTCTTATAGCCCTTTTCTGACCGTAAAAACATGAAACGATTGCCAGATTTTTGTCATTTCAAATTCGATATTAGAAATAAAACGACGTGTCTTTGATCGCTTTTTACTTTTCAGGTCAGAGACACTAACCATGAAAGTACTCCTTGGTCGTAAAGATCAAGCGGTTCTCTCAAGTATTATTTTATACTTTTTCGGGCTTGGGAGACACAAATTTACGAAAAAGGTCAACCCTGGAGTCTTCTTAAGTTTTTCAGACTCTCTAAAATTGAAAAACACCGAGTTTCTCCTATACTGGACTCGTTAAAATTTCACAGTAAAGGACCTGTTCGATTACAAACAGGAACGGACCACTCCTTCTTAGGGTTCGAATCTAAACTAAGTTGGACTCATATGAAGGATGAGCTTATAATCAAGCAAATTTTATCCTCCTCAAGCTTGTAAAAAATAAAGAGGTACTTGCCAGAAATGGTGGGGGAAAAGAGAGAAAAATGAGCCTATTTGTTATCCTTTGTCTCAGAGAAACCTTATCACCACTCTTGAACACGACACTTTTCATTCACCTGGGTTGGGAAATCCTTTGCCTCACAGTTGATTAAACCACATTGAAAGTCTTCAGCCGGGTTTCGGGTATTAACTTTGGGTCAATTGTCACCGATCCATCTGTTGTGTCGTTATGTGTTCAAGAGGTCACTGCAAATAAAACATTCATTTGCAAAATACCTGTCATCCATCTTGACCATTCCTGAGTCAGTCCTTACAGCTACATTTCTTCAACTTGATTTGTGATTTCATGTTGTGCGCTTGCTTACGATGGATCGCTTTCTATCGACATCAGCACATTATCTAGAAAGATGATCTAGAAATCGTCAGTACCTTGAAGTCTGCATGCATCAATGGCAGGTTTCTCGCCTTTGACGACAATTTACATCATTGAATTTTGATCGAAGGATTCCATGACATGTTCGACATCAACAAATTCATTCACATCTCATGGATTGTGCTGGGTACTTTGAGAACCATTGACATCACTGGTGGTCTCTCTCACACTTGTTAACAGTTTACATCATTGACTGGTAATCAAGTGGTTTCTACCATGTTCGACATCGACTCATTTATTCGCATGGATAGAATCGTACTATTTCGGGAAGTAGAAATGAAGACCCTGGATCTAGTTTCCACCATCCAGGCTGCGAGGAGTTTTGTATTCATTATATAGTAGACTAATTATAAACAGATGGCTGCGTCCATACTGTGTCTACATGAGTCTATGACTATGATGTACTGCGAAATCATTCCTGTATCAGAGCTGTAGTTAGTTTGTTAGTTAAAGTTTTTGATCTGAGTATGGGAATGCCTACCTCAGCGATGATATGATCTCATACATGTATTTTGTGTTGAATATTTGCAGGTTCCGACTGGGCTCTCCACAAGATAATCCTTGAAATGATAAAGTACTTCACCCTTCCTAGATGATATGAAACCCTAATCTACTACAGGCTTCACACTTTAGGGGGCAATCTGTTACACTAAAATTTGTCACCATGACTATTTGCAGTCAGTATGGCTCCATCAATTGTCATACTGTCCTCCTTGGCAAGTCTTATACCTCTACTACTCATTTCAAACTCCAAGAAAGAGAGAAAGTCTTTAAAAATCTATATAACTCTGGTTACGCAGTTTCTCTTAGCCTTACTTGCGTGTACGCACCTCAAGTTCATAACACCTGCGTACTTGTACGCTCTTTCTGTAAAGGGGTGGGTGCGTACTCCTGTAAAGGTCAAAAGGCGCAAGTTTTACTCCAAAAAAGTTACTTGTGGTCGATTCTAGAGCATTCTAGAAGATGGTTTGACGTGGATTGAGCGCCTCCAGATGGTTTTAGCATTCCTATGAAAGAGGAACTTATCCCATCAAGAGGGGAGCTATCCCATTGAAAGAGGGGCTTATCCCATTGATGATGGACCTGATTAACTTCCTCCAAAGCACTATAAATACAGGCATTGGGCCAGAGGGAGGGGAGGTTGAAAGCTGAACATTCCTAAGGGTAGATGCTGCTGAAATTAAGACTCCCTTTTAGAGCTTGAGAGGAGAGATTCCAATCCTTTCTTAGCTTCATTTGGAAGTGGGTGAGCTGATCAAAGTAAAGGAGAACTCTTGGTGGACCCTGGGAGGGACCTGCACAACACCAAGGCACTGGTTGTAATGGTTTCTTTTGTTTCCAATTAATACAATTAAGTTCATTTTTCTCAACAAGTTGTTATATATAATTTGTTTCATAAACTCCTTGGTCTTTATGATGAATATGTTTTATTATATGAGTTATTCAGGTGCTATGTAATCGTTTTCTTGTTAGTGAATGTAGGCTTCAAGGAGAAGGAGCTCATCTGGATCAGAGAGGCTGGACTACAAAAAACAAGCATTGGACTAAAGGTAAGCCTTAAACACCTGGTTGCTTTTATTTTAAATGCATATTTAGGGAAAGATAGTGCCTGATTGTTTTGTTTGTCACTAGAAAGCATTAGCTTCTAGGGAGGTCAGTTTTCTCTGGAAAATTGACTCTTTCCGCATGACAGCAGTCAAAGGGGAGAAGCATCCAACAGAGAAACAGTCATGATGAAGAATTCACTGTGACAATGAGAACATCAGCTTGAATAGAAAGTTGTTCTTTATACAGAGTTTAGTGCAGCTAACAATAAACTGACTAAAGCTGTGTGAAGACATTATCAGAGAGCAAAGAGGATATTGGAGACTCTGTGTGGATAGTATGGAGAGTTGTAAAGACTTCTTCATAAGAAGATTTTTTTTCATTTATGTTGTAGCGTGGAGACTACAGTGAAGCTGTAAACAGACAAAACTCAGTAGAGAAAAGTTCTGAGAGCAGAACATTATTATCAAAAGTGTCTTGAAAAGATTGGATTGGAGTCCTTGGGGTTGGTGCCCTAAAAGCAAGAAGGATAAGAGTCCTTGGGGCTTGTTCCTCAGAAGTAAGTAGGATTGGAGTCCTTGGGGTTGATGCCTCAGAAGTATGAAGGATTGAAGTCCTTGGGGGTTTGTGCTCCTAAGTCCAAGATTGGTGTCTTGGAAAAATAGAGTTGGTTCTCTAGAGGTTGGAACCTCACCAAAGTCCAAGTTGGAGATTGGAAACTAATTTTTACCATCTATATATTGTATCTATTTTACTGCACAGTTTATATTAATAAAAGCTTTTATTCTTGTTGTTCATCTTGTGTTCTGAATATGTATGTTGTAACTGGTAAAACAATAGTGCGGAAAAGAAATATTGATTCACCCCCCCCCCCCCCCCTTAGTATTCCCAACAATTGGTATCAGAGCCAGTACCTTCATTCAAAGCCTAACAGCTTGAAGGTTTATTTTTAGAACAGAAATGGTGAGCTCAAGGAAGAAAGTCTCCAATCCTCCTAAGGATATGTCTCCCTCTACTACTAAAATGGAAGACAATCAATTTGAGGAGGCTCCAAGGCTCAATGGGAACTTTAATATATGGGAAGCAAGAATGAGGTTCCTACAGACTCAAGGCATTGAAATCTAGAAATCAGTGATTGTTGATAGCAGGATGGATTAGGAATCCAAGGAGTACAATGCAAAAGTATTGAAGGTAATCTTGAATGGGCTACCTGATCCTGTAAAGAACAATCTAGGAAAATATTCATCAAGAAAGGGTATATGGGACAAACTTCATGACCTTCACTCAAAATGAGCATTGACCATGACCATCAGTCAAGAAGATGATGGAAATCTAGAAGGAAATCCAAATCCCATCATAGAAGCTGAACATGAGAATGATGATTTCAAGGCTAAAGCATACTTAGAAGATGAAGAGAATGAAAAAGATTTTGTAGAAGAACTCCTCGCTAAACTTATGATTGCCATGGAAGAGATTAACAATTTGAAAGAGGAAAATGAGGAACTTAAGAAGAGAGCTCTAGTTGGTAACCAAGATCAAACAAAGAAGAAAGTTGACCTCATCAAGCTTCAAGTACAAGAAAGGGATGAAGAGCTTGCCAAGCTTAAGAAGGAATATCATCAAAGCAAAAGAAAGCATCATGAAGAAGTGATATCCATGACAAATCAATTGGATAAAGCAAAGAAGTAGGAAGGTATCTTGTCAAGCCAACTTGAACAAAGGCACAAGAGCTTGAAAAAACTTGAATAAGGGATTGGTCAGTACAAGGTAGAGGTCTCCTATCTTAAGTCTCAACTACAAGAAGCCAGGAAACAGGCACAAGGAGATGAGAAGAAAATGGAGAGCATTCAAGCAAAGAATTAAGAAATCTTCAAAATGAAGTTAGATATCATCTCCCTTCAACTAGAAGTAGATGAAGCTGCTCGTATCAAGGAAGAAACTGAGGAAAAACTTGCTAAGAAGAATAGTAAGTGTGAAAGATTAGAAGAAGAAATTGTCTTCCTCGGAACAAAGGTTTAAAGGATGAACAAAATCTTGAAGAGCTCTCAAGCATTGGATGACATGCTCAACTATCACATATGTCCATCTGATAAATCAGGTCTCGGATATGTAGGTGAATCCTCAAACAAGAATGAAAATGCTTTAAACAAAAGAGATGTGAAGAAGCTAGAAAGAAATGGTGATGCTCGCAGCTCTAGCAAAGGCAAGGCGAAAAATCAAGGCTACAATAGAACAAAATCCTGCTCCAAGAAGAAAGGTAGATGATGTCAAAGATACGAGAGGAAATGGTTATAATCAAAGAATCTCAAGGCAGAAAGGCTTCAAAATTTCATCAAGGAAACCTCCATCTCCCATGTACCAAAGTTCATTTTTTGGTTATTATTATTCTTGTACAAACTTTGGCCACATGGAAAAATATTGTAAAGCATATCATAAAGATAGATGTTATGGTCCCCAACCATCTCATAGAGATAGATGTTATAGTCTCCAACAATCTCCAAGAAACAATCTTGCAGGAAGAAATAATGAATTCCTATTCATGAACAATGTAGAATGCTTCAAGTGTCATAACATTGGTCATATGGCACATGATTGTAACTTAACATGGGCTCTTACACAAGCTAGAACCATGCAAAAGAAGAAAGTTACACAAGTATGGAGAAGGAAGGAAATACAATCGAAAAGTCCCTTGAGTTCTTTAGCCAACAGCATATGTCATTGGCCTGACTTTTGAAAATCTAAGCATTAGATGGGAAGACTTTGCCCAAAAGAGATGATGTATATATTTAGGGGGAGCCTATAATTCTTGATCATTATCGCTGAAGCTATTAGTGAAAGGGTCCTTATGAAATCCTTGCTAAACTATATTAACAGTCATTCTTTGATAAAGATCATTTCTCAGGGGTGCTCCATTGAAGCATATGATCATGTAACCATTCTTTGGACTATTGTTAAAGAAATAGGGCAAACAACCATGGTGCTGTTATCATAGAAGTTTATGTATTAACTCAAGAATTTAATGTGAGAACAGAGAAATTCTGGACACTAATAGAGGCAGTCTTCAAACAAACAGATACATCTGGAATGGAGTTTGAAGTAAGAGCAGCTGGCAGCATATAACAAAACTAAGCATTGCATGAAGATGCAAATCAACAGAATAAATTTAAAGAACAGTCACAGATTGGATATCTAAATCTGCTAAGAGGAAATAACTAGCCAATATATATACAAGAACACAAGGAAAGGATGGCAGTGAGTTAAGAAGAAGCACAGAGACACAAATGAACTCAGATCTAAACAAAGACAACAAGAAAGACAATCTCAGTGGCAGTTTTCCTTCATTCGGACTATGAAGGTCTCTCAATTCTTCTTATGAAGACAACAATATGGATTGAGGCATCAAAGCCTAGACTTGGACACTTGGTGTATGGTCGTTTGCAATTTGAATGAAAGCATTAAAGTAGAGCACCTTTAAGCATTGTTGAAGCCATGATAAAAAAGTTCTGAGACATGAAGAGGGAATAATGTGCAAATTGATGATAAAATATCAATCCTTCTATCTTGAGTAAAAAGAAGAAGAGCACTATGACAGGGGGAGTCACAGACCCATGAAGATCTACCATTCATGAAGAATAAGAGCAGTTTGATAAGGGGAGTCCCAGAGCACTCCTTTGCCATTGATGTCAAAGGGGGAGAGAAGAAGAATATTGCCATCAATAACAAAGGAGGATATTGTTGACCTAGGTTGTCATTGATGTCAATATGGAAATATTCTGGATACTAGAGGATGACATGAAGCCAAGGGGATGCAAAGCAGATTCATGAAGAGACAGGAGCAAGGCCATCAGGATAGCCAAGCCATAAGCAAGAGGAGTTACCAAAGGAGGCAGATCAAAGCATATCACAGGATATTAGAGCAAGAGAGGCATTCATATATGCAAGGAGGTCTTTGAAATACACTGCCAAGCAAGAGGAGCTACAAAAGGAGCAAACAGGAGCAGAGGAGCAGATGGAGATGAAAGGAGCAGATAGATTTATCAGGAGCCATCAGAGGAGCAATGGATGCGTTTAACAACAAACAGAGCTATCAGAGCCACAGTGGAAGCAGATAGAGCCATCAGAAGCCATCGGGAGCCGTATAGGCCACAAAAGAGTTATATACATACAAATATACTATTGGAGGCCAAAAACCATATATATGCATTTAACACAAACAGAGGCAGAAAAACTTGTATATATATGTATTTACACTGTAGGCGGCATAAACATACATATATAGGCTGTATACATCATCAGCGGCAAAAACCATACATATATGCATTCAACACTATCAGCGGCCGAAGACTTAGTTATATGGCGTTTACAACAACGGAGTATATAACCAAAGTTAAAACAATGGAGCAATATATATATCGCAAAGTTCAAAAGGGTTGTCACCCCCGAAACCCTCTGATTGCGAATACAATTGCGGACCCGATGGTCCTTTTTTATATCGTGCCTATTGTAATATCACGTCCGTCATGTCACGATTATGTATCAGGAGTGGTAAAGGCCCTACCACATTAAAACCTCCGATTTACGATTGCCGATCATCGCATTGGCACTTCGGGAGCTAAAGTCATGAAGTGTTAAGCGACCCATTGTGATCGCCGACTGTGATAAGGTTGCGGACTTGATGAGAATACTAACTGATGTTTAATATTATATCGTGTCCATAGGAGGATCAGCCCATCGGCCATCAGTGATGTCATGGGATTGATGTATAAAGGACCCCCGGAGGCCTTGAGTGCCGACTGCTGACTACCGACTACCGATTGCGATTGCGATTGCCAATTGCGATTGTGATTGTGATTGCCGATTTGCGATTACGATTTTGACTATTGATTGCGATCACAAGGTGGACCTGATACATTATAGACTCAGGTGAATTAAAATTGAAGTCCACCCTTAGCACTTCGCTTGTGTTTCTTCTCTAATTCCCTGTGTATTTGATATTTTTCATGCACTGGGTTTTGAGGCAAAAATACATTAAGGAACAGTTCTGATAGTTTAGAGTGTTGAAATAATTTCGATGGGGATTGCGATCTGGATGTGGCAGGTCTGTTAAATAATTCCATCCCTGTGTATGCCTACTATCATGAGAAAACAAGAGCGTTGTTACAGTTTTCTGAATATGTGTCCTCTGTGTACGACTCAGTCCTCGCCATTGAATCAACGTGTCCTATGAGCACGAATAGACAGAGGAAACCAAAAGTTGGGAAGCTGAAGAAGGAAGCGAGAAAAGAGGAAATGACAGTGAGTGTTGAGGAATTCTAAGAGGCAGTGTAAGCGGAAACGAATGGATGAAGGCATGGGAATGTATAAAACAGTAAAAACATAGGACTGTGGGAGGTGTTGGTGTGGTGAAGAACCAGAGCGTGAGGTAGTAGAAGCAGCAGAGGTGGTTAAGCATTGTATGAAGTTGTTGGTGAACGCTGGTGAAGGCTGTTGTAGCTGTTGAAAATTACTGAAATATGCTGGAGGAAATAGAGGCCATGTGAGGGTCCAACAGAATAAAAAGAGGGTGCAGCAGAATAGAAAGATGGATGAAGGACCAACAGAACAGTAGGCAGTTGAAGGGGAGAAGCAGCTAGCAGAGAAACAATCATGTTGAAGCATTCACTGTGACAATGAGAACATAAGCTTGAACAGAAAGTTGTTCTTTATACAGAGTTTAGTGCAGCTAACAGTAGACTGACTAAAGCTGTGTGAAGACATTATCAGAGAGCAAAAAGGCTATTGGAGACTCTATGTGGACAGTATGGAGAGTTGTAAAGACTTCTTCATAAGAAGATTAGTTGTCATTGATGCTGTAGCATGGAGACTACAGTGAAGCTGTAAACAGACAAAACTCAGTAGAGAAGAGTTCCAAGAGCAGAAAATTATTATCAAAAGTGTCTTGACAAGATTGGATTGGAGTCCTTGGGGCTAGTGCCTCAAAAGCAAGAAGGATAGGAGTCCTTGGGGCTGGTGCCTCAAAAGTAAGTAGGATTAGAGTCCTTGGGGTTGATGCCTCAGAAGTATGAAGGATTGAAGTCCTTGGGTGTTTGTGCTCCTAATTCCAAGATTGGTATCTTGGCGAAATAAAGTTGGTTCTCTGGAGGTTGGAGCCTCACCAAAGTCCAAGTTGGAGCTTGGCAACTGATTGTTACCATCTATATATTGTATCTATTTTATTGCACAGTTTATATTAATAAAATCATTTATTCTTACTGTTCATATTGTGTTCTGAATATATATGTTGTAACTGGTAAAACAATAGTGGGAAAAAGAAATATTGATTCACCCCCCCCCTCTCAGTATTCCCAACAGGAACAACTTCTTGTGAAGTTGTTGTCGAACTACTGGGTTGATTTGTAGCCTTTTTGTTCGATGACTATGGATTCCCATAATCTTTATTCCTTGTTGATATCAAAGCATCACTTTGTTGTTTCGAGATGGATAGCATAAGCACTTGGGATGTGGAAGCATGATTGATAGCAACCAGATTAGTTTCTGGGTTTGGAAATGGATCAGTCAACACTGCTCAGGTAGTTGAAGTTTTTAAAAATTTCATAACCTCAGCTCGATGTGGACAATTTTTCATCAAATGGTCCTCATTACATATGAAACATGGTTGATGAGGTTTCTTTTACCTAGCAGGGTTTTCAGAAGATTTTTCAGGAGGTGAATTCTCTTGTTTCTTCTTATTATTTTTCCCTTTCTTCTTGCCCCCAGGTTGCTTTGGATTCTTGCCCTTGCCAGATGACATGGCATTAATCTCCTAGGCAAGAGGTTTGTCATTTTCTTTTCGACTAGAAAATGCAAGGGCTTTACCGGATGGAGCCTTTTCAATTTTCATGCTTAAGGTAACTGTTAACACCCAGGTTGTTCCCTATGACTCCCAAGGGAATACGGCCGGGGTAACCACTAACCAATCTTTGGATTATAGTGCCTAGCCACACTGTAATCAGAGAGGGCTCTCTCTTTTTAATTTGTCTCTGTTCTGTAGAGATTTTAGGCTAGATATGAGTTGAGGGTGTTTAGTTTTATGCTTTGGTTGAGGGATATCTTCCTATGCTTGAGGTGTACAATCTGCAGATGAGTTTATTTCATTGGGGAATGGAGTCTGTGGCTACAAATGTTTAGAAACCTTGAGATGATCTACTGAAATTACAGGGCCATTTAAATACTTCATATAACAAAATTAGATTATGATGGTGACATGTGAATAACCAGTGAAAAGAATTCAAGAATTTTCCACTAAGCTGGTGTGTGGGAATGAGATAGATGCCTCAGGAGCAAACTTGAATTCCTGAAAATATTTATCACAGTGAAAGATATAGCTTGAAAGTGTAGCAATTAAGAATTACACCTTATTTACTCTATCTGGAAGAAAACATTTATAACAGCTTAGATTGAGTTCAGGGTAATCTGTGATTAAATCCTGGAACTATTCTTTTACTTTGCCATTAAGAGTAAAACACAGAAACATGAAAGAACATAAAAGACTAGAAAACATATAACACAGAGGTTAAAAGAAGACTTATTGTGCTATGAAACATGCAGGAATCCTGTAACAATCAGCCAGCCACCACAGTGCATCAAGGAACACAGAGCTTTAGAAATTCCATCCACCTTTTGTATTATTTCTCTGAAAGTTGTACAGCAACAGTAGTATAGAAAAATGAAACTCACCACAACCCTTGCAAAATCATGCGAAGGGGATCTTATAGAAATTTTTATACAAAATATCTCAGGCATTGAGTCATCTGAGAGAGAAATATCTTCATTACTCCGTACAGAAAAGTAGAAAAGAAGTTATTACAGCTTTGAATGCAGCATAACTGCTCTTTAAGTCTGTCAAAGGATATTTTGACCTTTGGAGGTCATTGAGTCGGTTGAACTGCTTTGCTTTAATGCTGGAAAATGTGTCTTTATGTTTGCTGTGCTGTATTTTCTCAGCCCTGCCACCTGTGACTGTGCTTGCTGTTGTGGTGACCGAATGGCCCTGCTAAGTTGGCTCAGCCTTTCATCTTTCCTCTGTATGCTTATCTACCAAAATTTTCCCGTGTATGATCACCTATAAATTGGACAAAACATAACATTACAGGTTCTGGCTTGATAATATCATCTGAGTCAATTTATTCCAGACTTCCTGTGTGGGCAATTGGTGCTTGACAATTGCCTCTATGGTTTCATCTGCTTCTGTATATTTATAAAAATTTGGAGGCACATCGAACAGATGATTGATCTCGTTCATGATAAAAAATAGGTTTTCCACCCTATTATATAGAGTTTTCCCTGATGCTGGCCCTGATTCTGCTGAAGTGTTGGGTTGTCCTGCAATCTGACCTGCAACAAAAGCATTGACCCTTTTAGTGTAATTTTCATGGGTAAGCAGTCTTCCCACACTGCTTAGTATGTTGGGGAGGCCTCTGTTTTGTAATGCCTGAAACCTGTCCATGAACTTGTTGATTTCGGTCTGCATATCTTGGGTTCTCCTTTCTAACGTTCCAACCAGGTTTCTTAATGTTAGGACCCTTTTAATCATTGAGATTGTCTCAGTCC
Organism: Pinus tabuliformis; assembly: GCA_031772625.1. NCBI lineage: Eukaryota > Viridiplantae > Streptophyta > Pinopsida > Pinales > Pinaceae > Pinus > Pinus tabuliformis. Next base: position 1,073,617,258 of record CM062813.1, on the reverse strand, counting down.
TGTGAGCAATTCCCATGGAGGTCAGTTGAGAGCTTGTCCTGTTATTCAATATGTTGATCATCCTATTGGCAGCATCAGGCATGTTGCCAAGGCTTGCTCTTGCTCTGTGTATCTCCCTATTTTCCTTTGCAATGAGTGCTGCTTGTTCATCTATGGTCTCAATGAACTGCCACTAATCAGTAATGGACTGGCCAATATTGGCCCATAGGACTGTTTTGAGCTCTGCTGTCACCTTATCTAGTGTGAGCTCTTTCTCCAGCTCAGTTATTCTCTTTTTGAGAGCTTTTATTTCTCTTTCCTTCTCAGCCACATTCTATTTTCTCTTATCATATCTTTCATTTACTTTAGCCAAAGATTCTTTGGCTTGATTAAGCTCTAACATTTGAGCTTCCAGGTCTTGAATTTCATTTTGAAGCTTCTGCATATCCAAACTATGAGTCTGCTCTGTTGTTGGTGCAGCTATGGATGTAGTTGGTGTTGTAGGCTTTGTTTGCTGAGGAGGAGGAGCAGTAGTTGGAGCAGCTTCCTCAAGGTTGATTACTTCAGGAGGAGGCTGGGAGGTTTGACCTTCTTCTCTTTGTTTCAATGCTGCCTGTAGTGTTGCTTTTGCAGCCTCTGATTCCCCCAGCTTTTCCTGAGTTTGGATTAGCTGGTTGTACAAAGATATCAACAAGGTTGTTGCCTCTTGATCATGTCTTTGCTGGGCAACATCATCTGTTTGAGGGTGAATTGTGGCTGGGAGTTTGATCTTTCTCCTCAAAGCTACCATGTCTGCATCCCTCAATTTTAATATCTCTTGTATGCCCTTGATATTTTTGGGATCATGCCCCATTTCTATGATGATGTCCTCTAAGGACCTTATTCTGTTGTCCTTTGCCTGGGATGATGCTCTCTCCAACTCTAGCTGAGAGGTTGTATTGTTAAGGCTATTTTGTAGCCTGTAGTTATCCAATGTTTGGTCTGCCAGGGAAGCATAGACCATCTCACCCGTTTGCTTGTGCAGTTCTATCTTTTCCATTGGGTGGATATCCTTGGCAAGGACTTCCAGGTTAGTCCTCAAGTAGTCAGAGGCAGATTGGGGCTGTAATACTGTTGGCATAAAATGACTCATGATCATTTTGCCCTCCTGCACATCATATGCAGACATGAGTCTTTGTTGATTTGTGGGAGCCATGTTTAACAGATGGTTATACAGCTGTCTCCTGATGGGCTCATTTCTCATATTAATGTCGATGAACTATTGTTTAATGCTGCGTCCACCTTCCCTTTGCTGATTTGAGGAACTCACTTCTCCTCCCATTGATCTATCCTGTTCCTGTTGAAAGGAACTTGCTGATGCTTCCCTGCTGGGTGGGACCATACCAAAAGACTGTCTTATTGGCATTTCTTCCTCTGAGAAAGGATTGATTCTCTGTCTTTTCTCCCCATGAGTTGCTGATGTTGTAAGGGGAGTCTCTCTGTCCCTTTTCCTGCTTGTATCCTCCTTTTGTGGAGTTTGGAGTATTGATGCCTCAGCTGAAGTTTCTTGCCTTGGAGGCACAATTTGTTCAGTGGATTTAGGGGCTTCCACTGTTTGCTTTTGCTGGACAGGTTGTTCCTGCCTTTGTTCTTCCTATTGTCTCTGTTCTCCTTGCTGCTGCACTTCTCCCTGCTGCTCCATCTCTTCTTGTTGCTGCACTAGTGTTTCCATCTGCGCTTCAGTCATAGGAGGTGGTTGTTCCACCTGCCTTTCTTTACCTTTGTTGGATGTCTGTGGAGGATTCATGACAGCTTGCTGATGTGCTGTTGAGGATGAGGCAGCTGCTCCCAGTTGTCTTTTGTATGAGAGGGGGACCTGTCCACAAGTTTCTAAGTCAGCTTCCTTTTGAATATTTCTAGCCTCTCTTTCTAGCAGCTCTTCACTAGAAATTCTTTCTTCTAGGGTACCCTTTTCCCAGCTCAATGCATTGGCATACTGCTCAATCTCAGGCAGCCTTATGTGTGAATAGGTACCCAATTTGTATCTTATCCTCCTGAGGGAAACAAAATGATTGGGGTCATAGGGTATCCACTCAAAACTGGTTTGCAGTTTGAGGGCCTCTAAGATACTATCTGCCTCTTTCCATCCCTCTTCTTTTTTGTTATATAGGAAGGGGCCCAGATGGCTCCTTACCTTCAACTGTGCCTTCTTGTTCTTACTTTGGAAGTGGAGGTAGTCGGCATTCCCAAATTGCCTGAAATATTCTAAGGCAAAAAGTCTCATAGGGACATACCTTGGCAGCCTATAAGGCTTCAACTCACATCCATATACTCTAATGACTGTATGGTCTTGGTAAAGGTACCAATTACCAATGTTGTAGGTTTTGTTTAGATGGAGAATTCTCCTCATGTCATCAGTTAACCTTGGAGGAGCAACACCATACAATACTGTCATGGCTGGATGAATGAACAAGTCTATGAACTCACAGTATGTGTATGGTGATACAGAGGTACAATGAAAAACAGAGGTCCAAAACACCACTGACCTTGGATTCCCCTGGGCATTGACTTGCTTCAGGGGAATGGGGAAGCTGGCTGGCTGATAAAACAAGAATAGATGGTATATGTACGAAGTATATCTGAACAGTCTTTCCCTTTTCAAATTCATTAGCTGGTCATGGATCCTATCTGCAACATATGTGGCATAGTCATAATGTACAGCTGGAGGCTTTCCAGGAGAGAATATAGACAGCATTGCCATTATACTATCATCCACATCCTCCACTCCCTTGAACCCTAGGACATAGCTGATCAAATCCACTAGCATTCTACCCAATTCATTTAAGTATACATATCCAATAGGAGGAGTTCTGATGGCTTCAGAGCCTGGTTGCACAAACAGCTGGTTGATTTTGGTGATCTGGTCATTTGACAGCTTAGTCCCCTTCTTTATCAAGTTCTGCATGTAGAGGGGGGTCAATGGTTTTGCAGTGTGGAAATGCAGCATCTCATTTATTCTTTCTGGGGTGATATGAAACAGAATTGAGCCTGTGGGGCTAAGGACAGCTCTTTGGCATGGATCATAGCACTCTTGGCATCTGTGGATCAATTCTGGCATAGGATTTACCTGGGGGAGGTTGTAGATGGGAAAATTTGAATCCCATATCCCTAGGATATCAGCTCCACTAAGGTGCTGGGCTTTCAACTCATTTAGCAACTGAATATTATATTTAGAGCCTATTGGAAACCAATCTAACATTTGATAATACATATCTCCCAGAGCTTTCCATTCTAACTCCTGGTGAGGGGTATTGAGAGGCTTAATGTTCAGTGCAATTGGAGTTTCCATGGTCTATTAAGCTTCTGACTTGCAGGTGAACTGGTTGAAGTGAGCAGCACAGCACAAAGGTGATTTCTTACAATGCAAATGTGAATTTCAGGGACCAAAGGGTGAATTGAGCACACAGCAACTGAAATATTGTTTGAATTACGAATAAGACCAATGTCTGGTCTCACTCTATCTTTTGTGGAAAGTTTTTAATCGATTGACCAACTGTCTCACGATTTCGCGAGCAGTTTACAGTTTTTGATAAGAACTCGGGAAATCAAGGCTCAGCTAGTGGTTTTCGAGCTTGCAGTTGGAAATAGAGGCTTTGCAGAGGGAATTTGCCGGTGAAATGATGAGTTTTAGTGTCCTTTGAGCCTTCTGAGTAATTTACAGACAATTTAGGCGTATGGAGGACGAATGACGAGAAATACCTGGTAAACAGCGAGCAGTGGTCGTAAATGTGGGCAGAATTGGTGCTCTGGAGGTCTCCGGGTCGATTCTAGCGGGGTGGCGCAGTTTTGGACGTAAAAGACCATGCAACGGAAACAATAGCGAATGAGCAAAATCTATGCAAAACATGATTTTTGGCCAAAATATGGACCTTTTGGCAATTTGGCGCCTTTTCTCTGATGACGTCAGCATGATGTCATAGGGTGGGGTCAAGCTCGGATGACGTCAGCATGATGTCATCAGGTGAGGTGGCAAGTTGCTATTGGTCGGCGGGGATGATGCGGTGGCAGACACGTTGGCACAGAAGCGGACAAGAGCACTGATGCGATGGCGGCGTGGTTCCGACGTGGGCATGACGTGGGACCAGCAAACTGGGCGGTAAGTGCCATAGCGGTTACGGTTAAGTGCCATAGTGGTTACGGTTTCTCGGAGCGCTTACGATACGGCCCTGGTTTTGTCAGAGGCCGCTCCGAGAGCCTTGAACGGGTGACGCGTGGCCGAGGACTGACGTAACCCTACGTCATTTTCTCGGGCGCTAACTGTCGGGCGTGGGGGCCGCTCCGATATTAATGAGGACCGTCGGATCACTTGGGTCTGATCCAACAGTTGACGGAAGGGCGATGTGATCAGTGGATACGGACGCGAGCAGAGGAATAAACAAATATTTCTTTTGGGACACGTGCTCGGTGGGAAAGATTCAGATATGGTATTTTTCAATGTTTTTCAATATATTCCGAAAAATCAGACATATGCGCCAACTTTGGTTAAGCAGTAAAAGTGGGTTTTTTGGGTTTTTTCATAATTTCAAAGGGGTTATGGGTAGGAAGGGGTTTTTATAGGGTTTTTCTTTGCAAATGATGGTTTAATGAGTGGAATGACTTGAAATAAGGGAGAGAGATGAGGTACAGGTTCATCAAAGTGACCAGATGTCATTTTGATTCCTTTTTTAGAGAACATATGGCTATAATGCCAAGGGAAGGGATATTTATACAAAATTTGGGGTTTATACACCATGGTGTTAGTACTAGTAGGGGAAAGGTGATATAGGGGATTTACATAGTAGTGTTAGAGTTAATATGGGGGAAAATGTGAATGAGGGGGAAAATCTCTAAGTTTATTTGAGACTTACTTAGTTTAGGGAGTAGATCAAAATGAAAATAATTTTACACAGGAAATGTAGCTTTTAAAGGAACAAGAACCACCATAAAACCTTAGAATTGTCTCATCAATCTCCATGGATGAAGGGATGTTAGTAACAAAGTGAAAGGGGAATTTGGGGAGTTAGACATGCTCCTTTGCCTTGCTTTTCTTATCTGGACCAACAAGATTGAATCTGAGATGAATACCACTTCTGCAACCCCATCTACTTACCCAGCTACTTTGCCTAGCATTTTTTGTTTCTTCTTGGAGGGTGCATTTAGGCTAGCAGACCCTTACTTGCCTTTTCTTTTCATTGGCTTTTCTTTTGATCATCTATCTAAGACTGCCCTTATTCCTTCCAAGGCCCCAGATTAAGCAGTTGGGAACCTTACTTCTCTACCTGCACTACTTGTCTGCCAAGATTAAACAGTTTGGACAGACTTCTTTCTCTATTCTACAACAGAAAATTTAAACATAGAATGATCCAGATTAGGCTGTTGGACCATCCATCAACTTCAAGATAACATGAAACTATTTACACACCTTGTCTTCTTGGAAATATGGGAGCTTTGTACCATCAAAGCAGAGCATATTTGGCCCTTTCATAACCAATCATGAAATATGAAACCTATTGATATAGGTAGCTAACAGTGGCTCCACATGGGGATGGTTTTTCATTTGAAAGACCAAGAACAGCAGGTCAGAATGCCTTTGCCCTTAAATGCTTTTATGAACTTGAAGTGTGTTGCTTTGTAATGCCAAAATTGTGTGTTTCCCTTCTTGGTAGACTTCTGATCCTACTTGTCTTTTGCTAATTGTCAATAAAACTTGAGAAACTGCATTTTTACATTTTAACAGAAAGTAATATATACATTTGGAGAAAGTGATATATGCATTTGGATATGTACAATGGAAACTCAGGCTGTACTTATGGGTGATAGTCAAAATAGTGCTTCAGAATCCTACCATTCACAGGACCTTCATCCAAGTTAGTTTTAGTTAGACTTTTAAGGAAATAAGTATTGTTTCCTTGCACTGCTTGGACAGCAAATGGTCCTTTCCAAAGGGAATCAAATTTTCCATGTTTTGCCTTCTCCTCTTTTCTTGAATCCCACTTGAGGACTTTTTCACCAATGCTGAAGTCTTCTGCCTTGGTTCTTCTATCAAAGGCCTTCTTCAATTTCTCTTGTAAAACTTGGACTCTGCTGAAAACTTGGTCCCTAGTTTGCTGTAAACAAATTATCTGATTGATCCTTCTTTGCATATCATTTGGTTCTGCTTGGCTTTCTTGAAGAAGTTTCATAACAGGCACTCCTAGTGAGGAAGGAAATTTGGCTTCTAGTCCATAAACCAACTCATATGGGCTGGTCCCAATTGATCTCTTGGTTGTTAGTCTATCTGCCCATAAGGCATTGACCAGCTTCTTATGCCAATTCTTCTTGTTTTCTTCCAGTACCTTCTTTATAATGTTTACTAGACTTTTGTTTGATGATTCAGCAAGGCCATTTCCTTGGGGATAGTATGCAGTGGAATGGCCCAAGGTAATGTGGAATTTGTGGCAGAAGTTCACCATTTTCTTGGATCTGAAAGCAGCAGCATTGTCTGTTATTATCTTGTCAGGGCAGCCAAATCTAGCCAATATGTTGTTCTCTAAGAACTGAATGATTGTTGAATCATTCGCTTGTCTGCATGGAACAGCTTCAATCCACTTGGTGAAGTAGTCTGTGGCTGTTAAAATCCATCTATGTTGGCCTGAAGATGAGGGATGAATTTCCCCGATGAAATCCAAGCCCCATTGTTGAAAAGGTCTTTCTGTTGCAATAGGCCTCAAGGGAAGTGGCCGCAACTGTCTCTTGCCCTCAAACACTTGACATTTATGACATGAGGTGGTGAATTTCTTGACATCAGAGAACATGGTGGGCCAGTAATACCCAGCCCTTAGTATTTTATCCACAGTGGACTTCCAGTACAAGTGTCCACCACAGTCACCTGCATGAAATTCCTTTATGATATTGTCAGTTTCATTCTTAATTAGGCAGTTTAGCAATATTCCTTCATGGTTTTTCCACAATAAATTCCCATCCATAACACAAAATTTAGAAGCTTTCATTTTTAAAAACCTACATTTAGTTCTGGACAATCCTGGGGGAGCACACAGGTTTTGTAACACATAACATATATCAGAGTACCAAGGGGATTGTTCAAAGGCTACATTGATCTTTGGAGTCGCCAGCTCCGGTTCACTGTCCAGCTGATTAATGTCTAAGGCTTGGAAATTGGCTTCTGTCATTAGTTTGGCCAAACCTTGTCCTTTTATTAGTTTTGTAGGTTTTATCTCAATATCAAATTCCAAAATGTTGGCAATCCACTTTCCTCTTCTGCCCTCTAAATTTTCTTGGGTGAGAATGTCTTTGACAATAGGACTTGGTACATAAGCTATAACATGGGAGTATAGGATGTAAATCCTAAAGTCTTTAATGGCTTTGACCAAAGCATAAGCTTGCTTTTCCATGATTTGATATTTCAGGGGTGCATCTCTAAGAGCTTTACTAAAGAAAGAAATTGGCTTCTCATTTCCTTGGTCATCTTTTTGCAACAAAACAACAGCAATAGTATGCTGGGAGGAAAAAGAGAAAATGATAAATTCTCTGTCAAACTGAGGATTGGTCAACACTGGGGTTTGGGTAAGGGCCAGTTTTATACCTTCAAAGGCTTGATTGGCTTCAACAGTCCATTTGACTTTTGAATCCTTTTTAAGCATGTTATTCAATAATCTGATTAGTTCTGCTAAGTTTGGGATAAACCTTCTCAAGAAATTGATTTTTCCCAAGAGTCCTTGCAACTCTTTGACATTCCTTGGGTAGGGCATTTGTAGGATAGCCTGTATCGTATATGGGTCAATTCTAATGCCATCTTTAGAAATGATGTGGCCCAATAGCTTACCTTCCTCTAAACCAAACAGGGATTTTTTGGGATTCAAGGAAATTCCATATTTTCTGCATTTTAGAAAGATCTGTCTCAAATGTTTTATATGTTCTTGGTCTGATTTTGAGAAAGGTGTAAGGTAATCTAGGTAAATGACAAGGAAGTCATGAATCTCTTTGGAAAAGCAATATCCATTGCTCTTTGAAATGTTTCCCCTGCATTTTTCAATCCAAAAGGCATCTTTACATATTTGAAAGTTCCCCATGGGGTAGTGAATGTTGTTTTGTCTTGATCATCAGGGTGCACCGGGATTTGATTGAAGCCTGAAAATCCATCCAGTAATGAGATCCTTGAGGCCCCTACCTCCCTTTGAAGAATGTGATCCATCTTGGGTAATGGATAGTTGTCTTTGAGGGATACTTGGTTCAGATTTCTTAAGTCCACACATAGCCTAATTTCACCAGTCTTCTTCCTTGTAGGGACTAAGTTGGAGATCCATTCAGAGAATCTGATTGGTGCTATGATGCCAACCTTGAACATTTTCTGTACCTCTTGTTCCATTGCTGGGAGAAGCATAGGATTGATTCTCTTCAATTTTTGTTTAAAGGGTTTTTGATTAGGCTTGAGGGGGATTGTATGCTGGATAATCGAGGTGTCATAGGACTTTAGGTCCTCATAACTCCATGCAAAGACATCCTGGAACTCTTTAAAGAGGTCAATGTATTTAGGCTTTTGGTCAGGAGGTAAAGAAGCAGACAATTTAATTATTTTGGGTTTGTCAATTGTACCTATGTTGCATTCTTCAATGGCTGCATTTAAGGGCTGCATTTTTTGTTTTCTAGGGATATCATTTGAATCAAAGATGTCCTCAAGTGGGGTTAGGCCTGTTGGTAGAAAATTGTCTTTCAGCTGTATGATTGCAGTTTCAGCATTGGCCACTTCCTCACAATTGATTGCTTGAATTTGCTGAATGTTGTCTTGGTTGAAAATAGTTGGATTTAGTATTTGTTTTGCTGTTCTAGGTGATATTGAGTGAGTAATCTGTTGAAACTGTATTTGTGATTGACTTGCTGTATCAAGTATTTGTGATTGACTTGTTGTATCAAGTATTTGTGATTGACTTGCTGTATCAATGTCAATATTTAATCCTGCAAATTCTTGTTGCAGAGTTAAAAAATGGTTTATTTGCTTGTCATCCTCAAATACTTGCCAATCATTAACATTGTTTGGAATGGAGGGTCTGTGTTTTACCTCAGCTGTAAAACAATGATGGGGCTCAAAAGGCAGCTTGCAGGTACTTGCAAAGGTGGCTAAACTATGAGCATGCAGATTGTGGGTTCTAGGAATTTTAGTGATTTGGAATTCAGAGAAAAAGTTTAGTACCTCAGTGACCGCAGACCTATAAGTCCTTAGTCTTTTGCCATTGGTGACAAAGTTTCCCTTTACTTGTTGAATAACTAAGTCTGAATCACCCATGATTGAAACCCTGGCAGCTTTTAAGAACTTTACTAACTTGAGGCCTAGTAAAAGGGCTTCATATTCTGCCATGTTATTAGTACATCTGAAGTTCAATCTATAGGCTCTGCCTTCTGCATGACTATTTTCTTTATTGTGTACCCAAACTCCAACTCCTGCCCCTAACTTGTTAACTGAGCCATCAAATTCAAGGAACCATAGAATATCCTGTTGGGAAGGAGATTTAATGATCTGTTCATGGGCTGGCAATGCAGGTTGAAGTTCTGGTTTGCCATCTGGTTTGTCTTCTAGGGCAATCTCTCCCTTTGATGGAACCAATGTGACTTCTGGAGCAGTGGGTTGGCTTAATGATGGTTGAACCATTGTTTCTTGGATGACAGTTTGTCCATTGGTATCTTCCTCTTGTATGAGTGTCTTGGTCTCAACAACATTCTCTAAAGGAGTTTTACTATCATTGAAGAGAATGTATGAGTCTACATCTGAATGGACAGCATATATGGGAAAGTTTTGTGGCTTTTCTTCACTGCTGACCATGTATTTCATAATTGTTTCTCTGTATAGCCTTTTTGGTTTCCCAAACACAAAAATGGTGGCATAGGACATGTCTAGTTGTAGGGAACCTTGGAGTTTGGCTCCCCATGATCTTGATAACAACATTCCATACTTGGGTGGGATGTCAGCAACTACCACATCCATTAGAATTGTTTTGTTTGGGTATTGAACCAGAGACACACATAGATCTTTTATGAGACCTAGACACTTGACTTGGCTGGAGTCAAAGGAAAACAGGTCCTTGTATGGTCTTGTTATATCTAGATTCAATCTCTCCATGACTGCTTTTGGCATGAGATTGTGAGAGGCACCTGAGTCAAACATTGCATTGTGTAGTACCTTATCATGAATGTGTAAGCTGACATAAAAAGGTAATACTCTTGCAACTATTGTTTTTCCATCCACTTCTGGGCCAAACAATAATTCTGGAGTGTCATCCAACACATTAACATCATCTTTGTTGCTAGTGAGTTGAAGAGATTTCTTGATCTGTTGTTTATAGGTGTCATGCTTAGCTAGTTCTAAGAGAGGAACTGCTATCTTTAGTTTGCCAATTTCAGTTTCTAGGTCAAAGGGTTTTTCAGATAGAGACTTAGGGTTATGGATAACAGTCCTTTCCTTGTTTCCTAAATCTTTTTCTTGGTTTTTATCTTGACTTTGAGACCTGCCTTTTTTACTCATCTCTTGAGGAGCAGTATTTAAATCAGGGTGAGAGGACGAAGTTGCCAAGGGATGCCGTTGTGGAGACAATGGTTGAATGACTTCTTCAATAACCACTTCCTTTGCAGGTGAATTTATTTTGTCATTAGGTTCTGTGACTATGGTTCTCGTAGGCTGCTGTTTATCCTTTATCTTTTTAGGCTGATTTACATTCACAGTCCTACTCCTTAGTTTTTACTGTTTATGGACTTCATAGACAGCAGTATCATAGCCTTGTTTGAAGTCAAAGGATTCACCTGATTTAGTTTGGAACAGTTTGATTTCATCATCCTCATGATCTTCTTGTGTTAGGAAAACTTGACTTTCACCATCTAGACCCATTAAATTAATCTCAGGATCTTCATTGGGCTCTACTAATGTGGAAGTTTCTGCATAATTTTCTTGGAAAGGGGGTCTTATGTCTTGGTCAGCACTGGTCTTGCCAACATTTGGGTTTTGAGTTCTCCTAAAATTTGGATTCCTAGAAGGGTTGTTTTGTGGTGCTTCCCATATTGATTTCCTTTCCACCGATTCCACTCTATCACCCAATCTTTTCATTCCAGTGAGAATTGCATCTAGCTTTTGATCAAAGGCATAGGGTTCTTCTTTGAAAGCAGTCCTCTTTTCCAACCTTGCCCTGTTTCTTTTGGCAATTAGGTTGGCTTCTACTGTGACAACAACCCTTTGGGCTTCTGCAAGGGATTTAGGATCTCTTTCCTTCAACTGATAGGCCATGTCAGGGTCAAAACCATCAGGGAATTTGTACAGGGCTAAATCAGGAGGAGGTCTTAAATTTTGTGGGATTGCATTATATACATTGTTGAATCTCGCACAATACTCCAAAACAGTCTCTTGGGGACCTCTCTTGATAGTGTCATATTCACCAAGTATGTGCAGAGGATCTTTCTTTTTCTCCCATCTGTTGGTAAAGGCTTGATACAGTTCATCAGGACTTGTGATAGAATTTGCATTCAGGAATCTAAACCAAGTTCTTACATCTCCAGTCAAACTTTGAACAAACATCCTCATTCTAACACTGTCATCATCTATCTCATAGGTCTCAAAATGGTCTTGCATCCTTTTGGCATGATGGACAGCTGTTAAAGGGCCATTAGAGTCAAAATATGAGATTTTGGTTTGGTAATCTTGGGGTAGAGCTGCAGCATTAGCTGGTATCTGCAAGGGTGCATATCTGTTAGCCATATTTATAGGGTTTAGAGGGTTGACAGGGGCAACTGGGGTAAAGGAAAGGGTATGTGCTATAGGGGTAACTCGTGTGGCTGCACCTAGAGTGCTGTTCAAGGGGATATGTGCAGTGGGTGAGGATGTGAACGGGGGGCTTTGAGATGTTGATGGTGAACTGGGGGAGACAGGGGTGGAACGAAATAGGACCTTAATGGGGGTTGGAACAGGTTCAGGGTGAACTGTCTCAGGACTAGAATCACCAGGATTTTCCTGCCTTTGCTGTTTCCTAATGATTCTAGGTATTATATTGGGATTTTCAAAAACTGCTGGTGGATTGGGGTCAGGATTTGACCTAGTGTGCCTGGTTTCCCTTTTAGGAGCCAGCTTCTAACTGTTTTTTTAGGATTTTGCAGGAAGTTTTTTATATGTACAAGGACTGGATGAAGATTTTGAAATGAATATATATGTTTCAAAGCTAAGAAGACTGACTGAAGCAGCTCTTCCTTAAAGCTGTTAGTGTAACACAGAAACAGTTTTGAAGGCTTCCTGACTGATATATAGGCTAGATCTATAGATTTGGGAGATAGATAGAAATTGGAAAATCTTAATTAGTCCCCAGCGGAGTCGCCAATTATGTTAACACCCAGGTTGTTCCCAATGACTCCCAGGGGAATACGGTCGGGGTAACCACTAACCAATCTTTGGATTATAGTGCCTAGCCACACTGTAATCAGAGAGGGCTCTCTCTTTTTAATTTGTCTCTGTTCTGTAGAGATTTTAGGCTAGATATGAGTTGAGGGTGTTTAGTTTTATGCTTTGGTTGAGGGATATCTTCCTATGCTTGAGGTGTACAATCTGCAGACGAGTTTATTTCATTGGGCAATGGAGTCTGTGGCTACAAATGTTTAGAAACCTTGAGATGATTTACTGAAATTACAGGGCCATTTAAATACTTCATATAACAAAATTAGATTATGATGGTGACATGTGAATAACCAGTGAAAAACATTCAAGAATTTTCCACTAAGCTGGTGTGTGGGAATGAGATAGATGCCTCAGGAGCAAACTTGAATTCCTGAAAATATTTATCACAGTGAAAGATATAGCTTGAAAGTGTAGCAATTAAGAATTACACCTTATTTACTCTATCTGGAAGAAAACATTTATAACAGCTTAGCTTGAGTTCAGGGTAATCTGTGATTAAATCCTGGAACTATTCTTTTACTTTGCCATTAAGAGTAAAACACAGAAACATGAAAGAACATACAAGACTAGAAAACATATAACACAGAGGTTAAAAGAAGACTTATTGTGCTATGAAACATGCAGGAATCCTGTAACAATCAGCCAGCCACCACAGTGCATCAAGGAACACAGAGATTTAGAAATTCCATCCACCTTTTGTATTATTTCTCTGAAAGTTGTACAGCAACAGTAGTATAGAAAAATGAAACTCACCACAACCCTTGCAAACTCATGCGAAGGGGATCTTATAGAAATGTTTATACAAAATATCTCAGGCATTGAGTCATCTGAGAGAGAAATATCTTCATTACTCCGTACAGAAAAGTAGAAAAGAAGTTATTACAGCTTTGAATGCAGCATAACTACTCTTTAAGTCTGTCAGAGGATATTTTGACCTTTGGAGGTCATTGAGTCGGTTGAACCGCTTTGCTTTAATGCTGGAAAATGTGTCTTTATGTTTGCTGCGCTGTATTTTCTCAGCCCTGCCACCTGTGACTGTGCTTGCTGCTGTGGTGACTGAATGGCCCTGCTGAGTTGGCTCAGCCTTTCATCTTTCCTCTGTATGCTTATCTACCAAAATTTTCCCGTGTATGATCACCTATAAATTGGACAAAACATAACATTACAGGTTCTGGCTTGATAATATCATCTGTATCAATTTATTCCAGACTTCCTGTGTGGGCAATTGGTGCTTGACAATTGCCTCTATGGTTTCATCTGCTTTTGTATATTTATAAAAATTTGGAGGCACATCGAACAGATGATTGATCTCGTTCATGATAAAAAATAGGTTTTCCACCCTATTATATAGAGTTTTCCCTGATGCTGGCCCTGATTCTGCTGAAGTGCTGGGCTGTCCTACAATCCGATCTACAGCAAAAGCATTGACCCTTTTAGTGTAATTTTCATGGGTAAGCAGTCTTCCCACACTGCTTAGTATGCTGGGGAGGCCTCTGTTTTGTAATGCTTGAAACCTGTCCATGAACTTGTTGATTTCGGTCTGCATATCTTGGGTTCTCCTTTCTAACGTTCCAACCAGGTTTCTTAATGTTAGGACCCTTTTAATCATTGAGATTGTCTCAGTCCTGTGAGCAATTCCCATGGAGGTTAGTTGAGAGCTTGTCCTGTTATTCAATATGTTGATCATCCTATTGGCAGCATCAGGCATGTTGCCAAGGCTTGCTCTTGCTCTGTGTATCTCCCTATTTGCCTTTGCAATGAGTGCTGATTGTTCATCTATGGTCTCAATGAACTTCCACTGATCAGTAATGGACTGGCCAATATTGGCCCATAGGACTGTTTTGAGCTCTGTTGTCACCTTATCTAGTGTGAGCTCTTTCTCTAGCTCAGTTATTCTCTTTTTGAGAGCTTTTATTTCTCTTTCCTTCTCAGCCACATTTTTTTTGCTCTTATCATATCTTTCATTTACTTTAGCCAAAGATTCTTTGGCTTGATTAAGCTCTAACATTTGAGCTTCCAGGTCTTGAATTTCATTTTGAAGCTTCTGCATATCCAGACTATGAGTCTGCTCTGTTGTTGGTGCAGCTGTGGATGTAGTTGGTGCTGTAGGCTTTGTTTGCTGAGGAGGAGGAGCAGTAGTTGGAGCAGCTTCCTCAAGGTTGATTACTTCAGGAGTAGGCTGGGAGGTTTGACCTTCTTCTCTTTGTTTCAATGTTGCCTGTAGTGTTTCTTTTGCAGCCTCTGATTCCCCCAGCTTTTCCTGAGTTTGGATTAGCTGGTTGTACAGAGATATCAACAAGGTTGTTGCCTCTTGATCATGTCTTTGCTGGGAAACATCATCTGTTTGAGGGTGAATTGTGGCTGGGAGTTTGATCTTTCTCCTCAAAGCTGCCATGTCTGCATCCCTCAATTTTAATATCTCTTGTATACCCTTGATATTTTTGGGATCATGCCCCATTTCTATGATGATGTCCTCTAAGGACCTTATTCTGTTGTCCTTTTCCTGGGATGATGCTCTCTCCAACTCTAGCTGAGAGGCTGTATTGTTAAGGCTATTTTGTAGCCTGTAGTTATCCAATGTTTGGTTTGCCGGGGAAGCATAGACCATCTCACCCGTTTGCTTGTGCAGTTCTATCTTGTCCATTGGGTGGATATCCTTGGCAAGGACTTCCAGGTTAGTCCTCAAGTAGTCGGAGGTAGATTGGGGCTGTAATGCTGTTGGCACAAAATGACTCATGATCATTTTTCCCTCCCGCACATCATATGCAGACATGAGTCTTTGTTAATTGGTGGGAGCCATGTTTAACAGATGGTTATACAACTGTCTCCTGATGGGATCATTTCTCATCTTAATGTTGATGAACTGATGTTTAATGCTGCGTCCACCTTCCCTTTGCTGATTTGAGGAACTCACTTCTCCTCCCATTGCTCTATCCTGTTCCTGTTGAAAGGAACTTGCTGATGCTTCCCTGCTGGGTGGGACCATACCAAAAGACTGTTTTATTGGCATTTCTTCCTCTGAGAAAGGATTGATTCTCTGTCTTTTCTCCCCATGAGTTGCTGATGTTGTAAGGGGAGTCTCTCTGTCCCTTTTCCTGCTTGTATCCTCCTTTTGTGGAGTTTGGAGTATTGATGCCTCAGCTGAAGTTTCTTGCCTTGGAGGCATAGTTTGTTCAGTGGATTTAGGGGCTTCCACTGTTTGCTTTTGTTGGACAGGCTGTTCCTGCCTTTGTTCTTCCTGTTGTCTCTGTTCTCCTTGCTGCTGCACTTCTCCCTACTGCTCCATCTCTTCTTGTTGCTGCACTAGTGTTTCCATCTGCTCTTCAGTCATAGGAGGTGGCTGTTCCACCTGCCTTTCTTTACCTTTGCTGGATGTCTGTGGAGGATTCATGACAACTTGCTGATGTGCTGTTGAGGATGAGGCAGCTGCTCCCAGTTGTATTTTGTATGAGAGGGGGACCTGTCCACAAGTTTCTAAGTTAGCTTCCTTTTGAATATTTCTAGCCTATCTTTCTAGCAGCTCTTCACTAGAAATTTCCTCTTCTAGGGCACCCTTTTCCCAGCTCAATGCATTGGCATACTGCTCAATCTCAGGCAGCCTTATGTGTGAATAGGTACCCAATTTGTATCTTATCCTCCTGAGGGAAACAAAATGATTGGGGTCATAGGGTATCCACTCAAAACTAGTTTGCAGTTTGAGGGCCTCTAAGATACTATCTGCCTCTTTCCATCCCTCTTCTTTTTTGTTATATAGGAAGGGGCCCAGCTGGCTCCTTACCTTCAACTGTGCCTTCTTATTCTTACTTTGGAAGTGGAGGTAGTCGGCATTCCCAAATTGCTTGAAATATTTTAAAGCAAAAAGTCTCATAGGGACATACCTTGGCAGCCTATAAGGCTTCAACTCACATCCATATACTCTAATGACTGTATGGTCTTGGTAAAGGTACCAATTACCAATGCTGTAGGTTTTGTTTAGATGGAGAATTCTCCTCATGTCATCAGTTAACCTTGGAGGAGCAACACCATACAATACTGTCATGGCTGGATGAATGAACAAGTCTATGAACTCACAGTATGTGTATGGTGATACAGAGGTACAATGAAAAACAGAGGTCCAAAACACCACTGACCTTGGATTCCCCTGGGCATTGAATTGCTTCAGGGGAATGGGGAAGCTGGCTGGCTGATAAAACAAGAATAGATGGTATATGTACGAAGTATATCTGAACAGTCTTTCCCTTTTCAAATTCATTAGCTGGTCATGGATCCTATCTGCAACATATGTGGCATAGTCATAATATACAGCTGGAGGCTTTCCAGGAGAGAATATAGACAGCATTGCCATTATACTATCATCCACATCCTCCACTCCCTTGAACCCTAGGACATAGCTGATGAAATCCACTAGCATTCTGCCCAATTCATTTAAGTATACATATCCAATAGGAGGAGTTCTGATGGCTTGAGAGCCTGGTTGCACAAACATCTAGTTGATTTTGGTGATCTAGTCATTTGACAGCTTAGTCCCCTTCTTTATCAAGTTCTGCATGTAGAGGGGGGTCAATGGTTTTGCAGTGTGGAAATGCAGCATCTCATTTATGCTTTCTGGGGTGATATGAAATAGAATTGAGCCTATGGGGCTAAGGACAGCTCTTTGGCATGGATCATAGCACTCTTGGCATCTATGGATCAATTCTGGCATAGGATTTACCTGGGGGAGGTTGTAGATGGGCAAGTTTGAATCCCATATCCCTAGGATATCAGCTCCACTGAGGTGCTGGGCTTTCAACTCATTTAGCAACTAAATATTATATTTAGAGCCTATTGGAAACCAATCTAACATTTGATAATCCATATCTCCCAGAGATTTCCATTCTAACTCCTGGTGAGGGGTATTGAGAGGCTTAATGTTCAGTGCAATTGGAGTTTCCATGGTCTATTAAGCTTCTGACTTGCAGGTGAACTGGTTGAAGTGAGCAGCACAGCACAGAGGTGATTTCTTACAATGCAAATGTGAATTTCAGGGACCAGAGGGTGAATTGAGCACACAACAACTGAAATACTGTTTGAATTACGAATAAGACCAATGTCTGGTCTCACTCTGTCTTTTGTGGCAGGTTTTTAATGGATTGACCAACTGTCTCACGATTGCGCGAGCAGTTTACAGTTTTTGATAAGAACTCAGGAAATCAAGGCTCAGCTAGTGGTTTTCTAGCTTGCAGTTGGAAATAGAGGCTTTGCAGAGGGAATTTGCCGGTGAAATGATGAGTTTTAGTGTCATTTGAGCCTTCTGAGTAATTTACAGACAATTTAGGCGTATGGAGGACGAATGACGAGAAATACCTGGTAAACAGCGAGCAGTGGTCGTAAATGTGGGCAGAATTGGTGCTCTGGAGGTCTCCGGGTCGATTCCAGCGGGGTGGCGCAGTTTTGGACGTAAAAGACCATGCAGCGGAAACAATAGCGAATGAGCAAAATGTATGCAAAACGTGATTTTTGGCCAAAATATGGACCTTTTGGCAATTTGGCGCCTTTTCTCTGATGACGTCAGCATGACGTCATAGGGTGGGGTCAAGCTCGGATGACGTCAGCATGACGTCATCGGGTGAGGTGGCAAGTTGCTATTGGTCTGCGGGGATGATGCGGTGGCAGACACGTTGGCACAGAGGCGGACAAGAGCACTGATGCGATGGTGGCGTGGTTCCGACGTGGGCATGACGTGGGACCAGCAAACCGGGCAGTAAGTGCCATAGCGGTTACGGTTTCTCAGAGCGCTTACGATACGGCCCTGGTTTTGTTAGAGGCCGCTCCGAGAGCCTTGAACGGGTGACGCGTGGCCGAGGACTGACGTAACCCTACGTCATTTTCTCGGGCGCTAACTGTCGGGCGTGGGGGCCGCTCCGATATTAATGAGGACCGTCGGATCACTTGGGTCCGATCCGACGGTTGACGGAAGGGCGATGTGATCAGTGCATACGGACGCGGGCGGAGGAATAAACAAATATTTCTTTTGGGACACGTGCTCGGTGGGAAAGATTCAGATATGGTATTTTTCAATGTTTTTCAATATATTCTGAAAAATCAAACATATGCGCCAACTTTGGTTAAGCAGCAAAAGTGGGTTTTTTTGGGTTTTTTCATAATTTCAAAGGGGTTATGGGTAGGAAGGGGTTTTTATAGGGTTTTTCTTTGCAAATGATGGTTTAATGAGTGGAATGACTTGAAATAAGGGAGAGAGATGAGGTACAGGTTCATCAAAGTGACTAGATGTCATTTTGATTCCTTTTTTAGAGAACATATGGCTATAATGCCAAGGGAAGGGATATTTATACAAAATTTGGGGTTTATACACCATGGTGTTAGTACTAGTAGGGGAAAGGTGATATAGGGGATTTACATAGTAGTGTTAGAGTTAATATGGGGGAAAATCTCTAAGTTTATTTGAGACTTACTTAGTTTAGGGAGTAGATCAAAATGAAAAGAATTTTACACAGGAAATGTGGCTTTTAAAGGAATAAGAACCACCATAAAACCTTAGAATTGTCTCATCAATCTCCATGGATGAAGGGATGTTAGTAACAAAGTGGAAGGGGAATTTGGGGAGTTAGACATGCTCCTTTGCCTTGCTTTTCTTATCTGGACCAGCAAGATTGAATCTGAGATGAATACCACTTCTGCAACCCCATCTACTTACCCAGCTACTTTGCCTAGCATTTTTTGTTTCTTCTTGGAGGGTGCATTTAGGCTAGCAGACCCTTACTTGCCTTTTCTTTTCATTGTATTTTTCTTTTGATCATCTATCTAATACTTCCCTTATTCCTTCCAAGGCCCCAGATTAAGCAGTTGGGAACCTTACTTCTCTACCTGCACTACTTGTCTGCCAAGATTAAACAGTTTGGACAGATTTCTTTCTCTATTCTACAACAGAAAATTTAAACATAGCATGATCCAGATTAGGTTGTTGGACCATCCATCAACTTCAAGATAACATGAAACTATTTACACACCTTGTCTTCTTGGAAATATGGGAGCTTTGTACCATCAAAGCAGAGCATATTTGGCCCTTTCATAACCAATCATGAAATATGAAACCTATTGATATAGGTAGCTAACAGTAACCATCATGCCATCATCGGTGTGAGAGTCCCTATTCAATTTAGGAGGGGGAGGAACAGAAAATTTCGGTCTAGGAGCGTCAGGTATTTTGTCGTAGAGCGTGCTAGACTGAGTATAGATTAATTCTAAATACTGTGCATGAGAAATGACTTTCTCTTCAGTGACAACTCCTCCCTTTGCCACATCCTCAGTAATAGAAGGCAATAATGATTTAATAAACCACTCAGCTAGAAGATGATCAGGAACATACATCTTTACCATTCGACGACGACATCGCCACTCATGAATATGATCAGATATATGAGTGGTTGTTGTCTGTTTAAAGTTAGTAAGGAGTTATGTCCCTATTTCATACCTTATGGGTAACTAAACGTGGGTTAGAAAAGTAGTGGAAAGGGCCCTAAAGTTATCAAATGGAGCTCTAGGCAATTCAATATGCCATTTCACTACCAGACCAGTTAACATTTGTTGAAAAAGGCGAAGTCTAATCGAATCATCATTTAGGGTGTTTGATGAGCACCACAAATGAAAAGTCATTACGTGATTTGATGGATCTTCACCTGGATTTCCATTGAATTTAGGAATATCAAATGGAAGTTTATGAGGGATCGTTGGCCACCAAGGGGCGTATGCAATTGGATCATTCATCAACCAGTTCAATTCTGGTAATTCTAGAGTTGCTACAAAAGGAAACTATTAATTCAGGTTTGGTGAAGGATACCTAGGATAATATGGGATCGCCTGAGCAGTAGGTCTTTGCATACCAGCATAATGTATCTGATGCTGGTAACTTTGATAAGGTTGTTGGACATAACCATTATAGTATGGTTGTTGGTAACCATTTTGAAAAAATGGTTGTCCATTACCTACAAAGCCTTGTTGCTCAGATCCATGGTAAGTTTGTTGGAATTGCAATTGTTGATATTGTACCAGCCATGGTTGTTGGGCAATTTGCTGTTGCCCAATACTAGAAGATTGACCAAGATGCAGAGTAATAGTACCCGTTTGATCCTGAGTCGTTCCAGGTAAGGAAACACTAACCTGATGTTGTGATTGAGTCGTAGAGACAAGAGGTTGTTGTATTGCACCCTGAGAGACTTGAGGTTGATGCACAACAGGCAATGCTTGTACTCGCGACACTGTCACAATAGCCAATGTAGTGTGAATGTTCGACACAGGTTGGACTGGTTGCATTGAATATACAACCCTTGGTTGTTGACACAATATTGGTATCCAACCACTGGATGTAATTCCAGTTTGACTTGAATTTTGTTGTGAACTCTCATATGGTTGTTCTCCAGGAGGGAACAATGAAAAAGCATATTTCCCTCCATATGGTGGCAGCCCAGTGTTCAAAGGATATATCGGTCTTTGAAGACAAGTCTACCCAAATTGATACTGGCATGCAAGATCAATTTGCTGAGTTTCAACATAAGAAATACTAGATGGGATTCCGGATGAACAAACAGGAACAAACCATGTCGTCGAAATAGCCCCTCAATGGACTCTAGCTAGTGCTTGATAACTAGCCGGGACAGATGGTATACGAGCAAACATTGTAGGAATGGCAGCAGGTAGTTCTGCCATAAAAATATTAGATGACACAGTCCCAGATGTCGATGGTTGCTCAAACATGCTTAGTCTATCCAAGATATTTCCTAGTGATTCGACAAGAACTTGCAATGAAGGATGATTAAAAGAACTAACTTCACGAGTAGAAGGATACAAGTGGATCCTAGTTCCAAAATTTAATGGAGTACTAAATGGAAGATCCTCTACTATCTCCTCTATAGCAATCAGTCTAGGTGGAAGAGGTAGACTATCAGGTCCATAAAATATTTCTGGAGCCGAAGAAGGTATAGCTCTTGCAATGACAGATACCAGGGGGTTGACACCTTCTGAATTCTGGAATTCAACTTCCAGATGTTCAGGTAAGTGAACTTCAATTTCTGGATCAGCTCTAGCTGGAGCTATTTCAGGTATAGAAGTGTTTACTGTTACAATAGGATCAGTTCTAATGTCCTCTTGTAACTGCGGAACTTCTTCTGTAAAGGCAGATGTACCAGAAATGATTGGAGTAACTGTAGTCTCTGATGATGTTGAAACACAAGTTTCAAATAAACCAAGAGAATTGGACTCAGTTAAATGAGACCATTTTGCTCGGAATGGTTTCGTTTCCGGAGTCAAAGACAGTTGACTCGCTAGTCTCCACGAATGACGGGGTTTTGATTGACTTTCTTCCACGATTGCGGATTACTTGATCAACTCAAAATTAAAAAGGGGGAAATGTTATTCTGAACTAAATAAATTTTAATGACGCTTTGACACAACTTTGCTTTTTAAATTTTTAAGAGTCGAGACAAAGCTAAAGATGACTCTAGTCCCCTTCGATTTTTAATGAGCCTAAGGTGACAAGTGCTCAGTTGGACCTTTTCTTTTAAGGATTCGAAAAGGAATGAAAGTTACTACTCTGGAAATCTAGACAGAGGGATTACCAAACCAATCACAAAACTGCAATATACACCTTGGTGATAAATTAAAGAGAAATTACCAAGGACTTATGTATGGTAGTCAATCTTCCCGAATGTTGTGTTCAGTGCATTGCGATCGATAGGGCGGCAGACATGGCTTCCTGTGGATAAAGGATATAAGCCTATTATGGTCTCCCAATATATACTTGACGGTATGCGGAGCACAAGTCTGTACTAGCACTTGTCATATCAAAGAGGAGGAATCACCTAACCTTCGATGAAAATAATAATTACTAGATTTTACAACACCGGAACACGTCTCTAGCCTAGACTTATAGATGTGTTGCGTTAGGTTCCAAAGCGTTGTTAAGTTCATTGAAAATTATTTTAGAGTTGATATTGCTTAGAAGTTTTCCTCTCAAGGTTCACCACGTGATGTAGATGTAAAATTCCTAAATATGCAATCTAAAATGATAAACAATCATTGTTTACTTTTTAGCAATGAAAATCCTAGCTACTAAGGAAAGAAGATTACGATTATTTCAAACAGAGAGCAAAGAGCACACACTAAATGCACTTTTCCTAAATTATTTTTCGCACACAGTCTAAATGCAAATGTGAATGCATGTATTTGTTTTTCGTTCCCTTTAATGTGAAGAATGCCAAAAAGGAAAACTAAGTATGGATCTGAAATATTTTCTTCAAAGTGACATTTCAAAAATTTCTTTTCAAAATGAAAGCAAGACTAAATGACACTTTTCGATTTTGAATAGAAAAACACTTTTGACACTTCAAATAGTTAACAATTCAAATCAAATACATGACAAAAAGTTCAATCGACTATCTAGAGAAGGAAGACTTTACGAAAATTCTCTTTTTTGACACAAAACGACAGTTACGACAGTTTTTTCACCAAAACGACAGTTTGATTTATACGACTTTTCGACAAAGGACTATAAATGACAGACAAATACATAAAAACATTTACTAATCCTAATCAGTGGAGGCTGATCTATGTAAAGCAAGGAGGCTTCAACAATGAGATATTGTTCATAAGCAACAAAACAATTAATCAAAGCTGATAATAAGGACAAAGAACCCAAATTTCATGGAGAGAAATAGGATTACTCAGTCATCACACCTGTGCTTCACAGAAACAGGGTTGCATCTCGCCTGCTACACTCGTGAGGTGCGATGCATACTGGCTTCCAATGGTAGATAGTGTGATGGGCCAGGGAGCACAACTGAGGTGGGTTTTTGCTCAAATTTGCAGCTGAGTTCAGTGATTTAAGCTGAGCTATGATGGACAGTAAAGAGAAAAGTACAGAGGAATGATCTTGGGAGGTTAATGAGATACCACAAGGGCATTTAGAATGCTTGCAAGTCAAATTTTCAGTTCATAAACTAAACCGGAGATTGACTGAAGCAGCATTCATCTACTATGCACTTGCAGAGCAAGAGAAATTTGAAGGCTATCTGGCTAACTTCAAGTTCCGTCTGTATTTTGTAATGCAAACAACAATAAAAAACAAACAAACTATTCAATCCCCAGTATGGTCTCCATTTTATTTCTGGGAAAACTAGTGTCTTTTCGATCTGCTAGTCCCACTAGGATTGGCAGCTGTCCTAGAAACAAATAATAAAAGCAATTTGCAATTTCCTCTATGTATGATAGATAAGAGAGAAGCAAAGGAACCAAGCTGGATCTTCCGCTTGACTCCTTGCTTGATTTCTCTCCCCCTTAATAGATCTTGCAACTCCTCTCCTACTTGTCCCTCTTAGAGAATACCTGTGGAAAAAAAGTAACAAAACACCATCAAATCATCTTGATCTATTATATCATAAACAATGCAGAATCAGTAATACATTGAACATATAATGGCATTCACAAATAACAAGATTCACAAGTACATGATTTTATGGAGGAAAACTCAAAGAACTTTATTAAAATAGAAGGGAGAATTACAACCCAGTTGTCTGATCCAGCATCATCCTCCTAGCATCAAAGCCCTCTTCACCTTATGAAAAGCAAGATCACCCAACAATACAATGCTTCTTCTCAAAGACAAACTATCAGCACTTCCTTACAAATTAAAAAATTCCAGCGTCCAAATCTCTCAGATGAGGGATCCATTTATAGATGTTTTCAAAGGTGTGAGTCATCTCTGGGTTTTTTATTAGTGTCATTCCACTTGTAGTTCTTGGTTCCACTTGGAGATTTCTTGGATCTCTTACTCATCCCTGGGCGAATTTAGAGAGACAAGTGTCATGGGAGAAGTTTTTAGAAGATACCATGAGCATCCACTTAGTAAATTGTCTCGAACATTTGTCCATTCTCGCTCATCACACCCCACAGAAGGCCTCTTCAGTATGCATCGCACCTAGCTAGTGTAGGAATTAGTATGCATTGCACCCTGACCATGGAGAAATCAGTATGGTCCATTTTTGGCCAGTTCTGAGTGGTTTTTTAGGTGGAACGTTTGGGGAATGATGTAATCAGTTGACCAAGATCCTTTAGGGTATAAAACAACACTTTTAAGGTTTAAAGATCCCTTGGTTTATTGACATATAAAAGTGGGGTTGCAGTGCCAAAATATGTCTATAACACCCCTGCAAGGGTTGACCTTGTTGATATGTATACAAGGGTTGCTATTGCCCTGGTTGGTTTTGTTATTGCAAGGGTTGACTTTGCAATTGCAAAATCTGTCCCTGGGGCTACAGAGGTTGGCCCTGCGAGGACAAGGGTTGAGAGGTGTGTGGAGCATATTGCATCTACTACTACATGGTTTGCTACAATGGTTGCAAGGATTGACCTTGCAGTTGTTGCTGTTGACCTTGCTGCGGGATCATTTGCCCTTGCGATTGCACGGAGAGCCCTTACTGCAATAAAGGTTGCCCTTATGGTAAAAAAGGCTACCCCTGTTGGTATTAGAGGCTATCCTTGTTGTTTCAAGGGTACTTGAATAGTGCCCAGGAAATTTCTGAACTAAATCTGGCCATAGTCAAGCTAGATGTACTGCCCAGATTGGAGGGTGTAAGATTGATTAACCATTCCTTGAAAACCATATGGAATGTAAGGATTTTTGTATTGGAACTAAGCCCCATAGGGCTGCTGATACTGAACATTGCTCGATCCAAACAGACCAATGGGATTCTGAACCCGTTGGTATTGGACATTGCTTGATCCAATAGGATCAACAGGGTTATGAATAATACCAGAAGAAGGTTGCTTTATACCAAGCATGTGAGCTTGTGACCCACTCACATTAGTGGCTCCTAACACCATAGAAACATCCAGGTTTTGTCCCAAAGTAGTGGCACAACCTAGCCATTGACTATAGGGACAGAGGAACTGATGGAGACATTCTTTGAAACTGTCAGTTGTGCCTGACGGGTAACTGGGATTGAAAATACAAGAGTATTTAGAATGGTGGTTACATCGGGACTAAGGTAACAGCCTACTTGGAAGTCATGTTCATAATGAATGGACCTGAAGTAGGCACGACGCCTAACGCCCAAATAGGGCTATGGTAAAGTGATGAATCACTTGGTGTACCTAAAACCAATTGTGCCAAAGACACATAGTTGGGTGGTAAACTAGCAAGAATACCCTCTAAAAAGGGGAAACCCTCGAGAGGAAATGGAAACTCTTCCCCTCAACAATGTTTGGAGTAGAAACTTCAGACTCATTTGAAGATCCATGTTTGAAAACAAACGACAGCGAATGGATGAATGAGTATGAGGGAATAGTTCCAAAGGAATACCCAGTTGGTTCTACGGACTATAAGGTTGTTGTAATGATATCACAACAAGGTCAAACAGAGGGTTCGGAGGGTAGATAACCTGTCCAAGCTCATTGTCAATGGTCGGCGAGTTCTTTGGAGTTTGAATAGGATTGTCCAAAGATCCTAGGCCAAAATCGGCAGATAACCCAATACCGAAAGCAGGCGGAGGACAAGATGCCAAAGGTTGACTGCTCAGAACAATTCCGAGTTCAACACCTTGGTCCTCAAGTGACTCTGGTAACTCAGGAAATGGCTCCTCAGACAATCTTTCAGACAGAGGAGAGGAAGAGGAACTGGGTGAACTAGATGGTTCAACCACGATGACCTTGTCTTAGCTGACAAAACAATTAACTTCAAGGCTTTAAAATGTTCTTTTAAGGAAAATCATGATTTGGTCTCATAAGAAACTAACAGGGTGTTTTTGGATCATGGGCAATCAATTATTAAGACGCATAAAAGATTGGTGCTCTTTCATTTTTTAAGAGTCGAGAAAGAAACAAATATGACTCTATCACTTTCAATTAGAAACGAGCTCGAAAGGACAAGTGCTCGAATGATATTTTAAGTTTAATGAGTCAAAAAGATCAAATGACTACTCTGGATGATCTAGGTAACAAGGTTACCAGGCAATCGTGAACTACAGAATACCTCTCGGCGAACTGAGAAGTACGGGCAGGCAATCTCCCCAAATGTTGTGTTTGGTTTATCACATTTACAAGGTGGAAGACTTGGCTCCTTACGGATAAATGATTGCAAACCTAGTGGGGTCTCCCTTTATATACACAACGGTACGAGGAGCACAAGTCAGTACTAGCGCTGTCTAGTGCCAAAGCGAATGACAACGGCTAGGTTTAAAGACGTCAGAATATGTCTCTAGCCTAAACCACTAAATGTGAGCATCAAGTTTCAATGCTTTCTTAGGTTAATTCAATAAAATTTAACAGTTGTTGAATTAGGTTTCAATTACAAGGAACTACCACTGTCATTTGATAAAACTCCTACATGCAACTATATGAGAAAAGAGATATTTGTCTTCGATGAAAGTTATCACTTATTGAGAGATAGAGAACAAAAAATTAATGCAACAATGGAAGAATAAAATCTTTCACTAATAAATGTCCTAAATGCACTTAATCTTCTTATAACAACAAAAGAAGTTTCATTTCATTTCCATATCTATGATGATGCAATTCTAGCTTCCCAATAACACTACTAATGCAATATTTTCACTTAAGTAAACTAGAATGATGTTCTTCTTTTCGTAAATTGCAAAATGAATCTTTCACAAGCACTTTAATGAAAATTTTGACAATTCTGAACAAACAAACATCGATCAGATCCAAAGCATGATAAATGAAACTAAAAGAAACCTTTCCCCTGAATCGAACAAACCAAACACATAAATGCTTCAATCGACAAACCAAACAATGTAATCTATGCTTGGAAAGAGAAAAGAGACGCTTGAAATAAGAGAACACATGAGACTCTTTCACTCATTCAATTGAAAAAAAAGAATCCTAGTCACTTGTAGGCAGAAGAAGAGAGTCTAAGGGTCAAGACACACTAGCACTAGAAAGGGAGAAATTCTGATTTTTCTTAACTCAGAGACCAAAGCAACTTTCAGGCTAAAATTAGCACTGATAGGCCTAATTGGTGTGCCTGTTTGGCCAAAAATAGTGCTAATCGAGGAATTCAAAGAAAAAAATAAAAAATAACTTCACACATGGCTAGACTTAACCCATCAAAGGGTGGGCTAAACCAAGAAAGCACACAAACCAACATTAACACTTTAACACTAGCTTGTGCTTGGGAAGATGTTATAGAAAAATTTGGGCACTACAACCCCAATCTTATATGTCGATAAACCAAGAGCTCTTTAACCCCTAAAAGTGTTGTTTCATACCCTAAAGGATCATGGTTAACTGTTTACATCCTTCCCCAAAAGTTCCACTTGAAAAACCACTCAGAAATGGCCAAAACAGGACCATATTGACTGCTCCATGGTTAGGGTGCAATGCATACTGACTCCTACGCTAGCCAAGTGCGATGCATACTGAAGAGACATTATGTGGGGTGAAATGAGTGAGAATGGACAAATGTATGAGACAGTTTGCTAAGTGGATGCTCATGGAATCTTCTAGAAACTTCTCCTATAGCAATTGCCTCTTTGAATTCGCCTAAGGATGAGTAAGAGATCCAAGAAATCTCCAAGTGGAACCAAGAAATACAAGTGGAATGAAACTAATAAAAAACCCAAAGATGACTCACACCTGTGCAAACATCTATAAATGGATCCCTCATCTGAGAGATCTAGAGGCTAGAATTTTGTAATTTGTAAGGAAGTGCTGATAGTTTGTCTTTGAGAAGAAGCATTGTATTGTTGGGTGATCTTGCTTTTCATGAGATGAAGAGGGCTTTGATGTTGGGAGGATGATGCTGGATTAGACAGCTGGGTTGTAATTCTCCCTTCTATTTTAATAAATTTCTTTCAGTTTTCCTCCATACAATCGTTTACTTGTGAATCTTGTTATTTGCAAATGCCATTGTATGTTTAATTTATTTCTGATTCTGCATTGTTTATGATATAATAGATTGAGATGCTTTGATGGTGTTCTATTACTTTGTTTCTACAGGTATTCTCTAAGCGAGGCAATTAGGAGAGAAGTTGCAAGCTCTATCAAGGGGAGAGAAATCAAGCAAGGAGCCAAGCGGAAGATCCAGGTTGGTCCCTTTGCTTCTCTCTTATCTATCATACATAGAGGAAATCACAAATTGCTTTGATTGTTTGTTTCTAGGATAGCTACCAATCCTAGTGGGACTAGTAAATCGAAAAGACACTAGTTTTCCTGGAAACAAAATGGCGTCTCCGCTGGGGAGAAAATAGTTTGTTTTTTTGTTATTGTTGTTTACTTTATAAACTACAGATGGAGCCTAAAGTTAGCCAAATAGCCTTCGAACTACTCTTGCTCCGCAAGTGCATAGTAGATGAATGTTACTTCAGTCAATCTCAGATTTAGTTTATGAACTGAAAATTTGACTTGCAAGCATTCTAAATGCCCTTGTGGTAGTTTGGTAACCTCCCAAGATCATTCCTCTGTACTTTGCTCTTTACTGTCCATCATAGCTCAACTTAAATCACTGAACTCAGCTGCAAATTTGAGCAAAAATCCACCTCAGTTGCACTCCTTGGCCCATCGAATTGTCTATCACTGGAAGTCAGTATACATCACACCTCCCAAGTGTAGCAGGTGAGATGCATCCCTGTTTCTGTGAAGCACAGGTGTGATGACTAAGTAATCCTATTTCTCTTCTGGAAATTTGGTTTTTTGTCCTTGTTTTTAGCTCTGTTTAATTGTTTTGCTGCTTATGAAGAGTATCTCATTGCTGAAGCCTCCTTGATTTACATAGATTAGCCTCCATTTATTAGGATTAGTGAATGTTTTTATGTATGTGTCCATCATTTATAGTCCTTCGTCAAAAATTTGCGTAAATCGAACTGTCGTTTTGGTGCAAAAATTGTCGTAATTGTTATTTTGTGTCAAAAAAGAGAATTGTCGTAAATTCTTCCTTCTCTAGATAGTCGATTGAACTTTTTGTCATGTATTTGATTTGAATTGTTAACATTCGAAGTGTCTAAAGTGTTTTTCTATTTGAAATCGAAAAGTGTCATTAAGTCTTCCTTTCATTTTGAAAAGAAATTGTCGAAAATGTCGCTTTGAAGAAAATATTTCAGATCTATACTCAGTTTTCCTTTTTGGCATTCTTTACATCAAAGGGAACAAAAAAATACATGCATTTGCATTTGCATTTAGACTGTGTGTGAAAAATGATTTAGGAAAAGTGCATTTAGTGTGTGCTCTTTTCTCCGAGTTTGAAAGAATCGTAATCTTCTTTCCTTAGTAGCTAGGATTTTCATTGCTAAAAAGTAAACAACGATTTCTTATCATTTTAGATTGCATATTTAGGAATTTTACATCTACATCACATGGTGAACCTTGAAAGGAAAAATTCTAAGCAAGTCAACTCTAAGGTAAATTTCAATGAATTTAACAATGGTTTGGAACCTAACGCAACACATCTAGAGGTCTAGGCTAGATACGTGTTTCGGTGTCGTAAAATCTAGTAACTATCATTTTCATTGAAGGTTGGGTGATTCCTCCTCTTTGATATGACAAGTGCTAGCACGGACATGTGCTCCCCATACCGTCGAGTATATATTGTGAGACCACAATAGGCTTATATCCTTTATCCATAAGAATCCATGTCTGCCGCCTTATCGATCATAATGCACTGAAAACAACATTCCAGAAGATTGACTGCCGTACATAAATCCTTGGTAATTTCTATTTAATTTATCACCAAGGTGTATATTGTAGTTTTGCGATTGGTTTGGTAATTCCTCTGTCAAGATTTCCAGAGTAGTCACTTTTGTTCCTTTTCGACTCCTTAAAATAAAAGGTCCATCTGAGAATTTGTCACTTCAGGCTCATTAAAAATCGAAGGGGACTAGAGTCATCTTTAGCTTTTTCTCGACTCTTAAAAATTGAAAAAGAAAAGTTGTGACAAAGCTTCGTTAAAATTTATTAAATTCAGAATAACATCCATGTTCCTTCATTGATCTTAGGTTGAGATAATGGAGTCTACCAATCAAGGAATCCCTTTTGAGGGGAATCCTAGTCCTCTCTCCTATTGGGGAGATATTGATGCTTCGTATATGGCCACATTGTCCCTTTCGGGAATCACAATTGGCCTGCCAGTATGGCTATTCTCAACCTCTGTCATTCAAAATATCGTAATTCCTCAACAATCGAATCAGCAACCAGTTAATACTAGAGTTGACCCTTCGCCTTCTTCTTTTTTTGTTTCGCCCTCCCCTTCTTCCTCTTTGCTTGGTGAAAATAGTGATGTTAGTAACCAAGTGACTGAGAAGAAGAAGAAAGGGAAGGAGAAGAAGAAGAAGAAGTCAGTTAAGTAAGGGGGCAACCATGAATCATCTGGTGAAAATTCGCACACTAAATCTCCTAGATATCCTTGCGTAATTTGCAGAGGAAACCATTTTCATCGAGATTTTCCTTGCCTTCTGCGGAACTTGAGAGAATGGTCTCCCTGTTCGCACCATCGGGTGTCATCAACTGGTGATCATGTTGTTAGTAAACCATCAACTAGTGAAAATGAAGTTTCTGGACAAAAAGGAAAGGTCAAAATTCCATGTGGATTATGTGAAGGGGACCATCACCTTCCCCGTTGTCCTTTTTTGGATGAGGCCAAAAAAGTCTTGCGTAATCGTCCTGCTTCACCGCAGCGACTTCCACCTGGATACAAGAAACTCTCACCAAGTCCTTTACTAGTTGAAAATCTGACTGACATAACTCAATCATCGGTCGAAACACCTATTTTTGAGAGTGAACCTTCTGAGTCCATACCGGACCAAAGTCAGCAGGTTGAGATGGCAGTCAACCCAGTCTTGCCTTCAGAAGGTCCACCTTTAGATCATACAATTTCCAAAGAGAATAAGAATGATACCGTTATAATTCTTTTTGTTAATACAGAGTCTGATGAACTTGGGGGCAATCCGTCCGTTCCTGTACAACAAGAAGAAAATTCCCCAGTTCAAGGTGTTCATTTAACCGTTTATTCGGTACCCCCACCAAGCAGTCTAATCGCTTCCTTTGATTGGAATCGACTAGCAAAACCCTGTCTTCCTTCTAATATTCCATTCTGGATCATATTACAAGTGTACAAAATGATCGTGTCTAGCACTATCATAGATGAAGGGGCTTCAGTGAGTATCCTTTCCTCAACTACTTGGAAAGTGCTTGGTTCACCATCGCTTATGCCTGTGACATAGAATTTGTCAAGCTTTAACAGAGGAACCAGTGAACCGTTAGGGATCCTTCCGAAGTTGCCAATAATTTTGAAAAGGAAAACCATTCACTTGAACATGATGGTAGTCTAGGGACCGTTAGATTACAATCTACTCCTTGGACATGACTATGTTTATAGCATGGAAGCTATTGTTTCCACACTCTTTCGAGTGATGTGCTTCCTGCATGAAGGCAAAATTGTCCAGCTTATCGACCAGCTTTCATTTCCCAGTTCAAACATAGCTCCAAGTCAAATATCATCCCCAAATGGTCTCTTTGCATCAAAAATGTCTCTTCAACCTTCATTCCATCCACCTAATTGTAGTGAGTAGTCCAATGAATGTAACAATGCTTAGGGGGCATGCATCCTGGTTTGCTTTGGTAGACAAACCCAGCTGAAAAGATAGGTTTCCCTATAAGTTATATGATTGGAAGTGTTATCTCACACCATTCACCTTTTTCTATCTCGTGGAAAAAGCCAAGGAAGTGTTTCGTCAGCTCCGCTGACAAAAACGATCCTGCTTAACCACAATGACTTCCATATGGTTACCTAGAGACTCTCCTTTTCTCGATTCCTGGGGGCATGCAAACCCTTTTATGCAAGCGAAAAACGACCAATTTATTTTTTTAGCTTTTTAGTTTTAACTTCTTATGTTAGGTGATTGGTCTGATCCACCATTCACCTTTTCTACAACGCGTAGAAAAAGTAAAGGAAGTGTTTGAACTCTTCCGCAGACAAAACCATCCTACCTAACCTCAGTAGTTCCTTAGCTTTATAGTTTTTTTAGCTTTTTAGTTTGGTAGTTCCTAGATTACATAAAAAGGAACATGAGCAATGTTTCTGCAAGGTTCAAGCTCGTTAAAAAATAAACCAGCCATTGAGCATATGTTCCCCTAGAGTTCAGGCTCCTTAAAAAATAAACCTGCCTTCAATGAACAACCTCTATGATTGCCATGCTATCAGCCTTTTGAACCTTGGTTTTGTGCTGCCATCACCTCCATCCTTTTGGCCTATCAAACGCTTCCACTTGATTGTTTACCCTTTTCTAGGAACAACAGCGACAAGTGGCCCTGTTAGCCAACCTCTTCACATCACCATGTTTTGAGAAGTTCCAAGCTTACCCGGAACCAGTTGCTACCCTAAAATGCCACTCATTCCTAAAAAACGAGCCTCCTTTAAACTCTTTTCAGACTCATTAAATATGAAAATATCGTAAAGATATTGCCTTTTCCAGCTAGCTAATGCCTCATCCACTGCAATACCTTCACCCTCCATTTTTCATGATCGTCGTTCCTGAACCTTGTATCATCAGATCGTTTTCACCTCCAGAAAATCATTTGCTTTGTTTCGTGTCATAGATGTGGAATACATTAAGGCCCTCCTACGACAGATCACTTCTTGTCGACATCAGCACATTATGCAAGAAGTTGACTTAGAAACAACCCTTTCAGTACTTTGAAGCTTTCATGCCTCAATGGCAAGTTTCTCACTTCCGGCAACAGGTTTACATCAATGGCCTTCGACCGAGATATTTTTCATGGTGTTCGACATCGGCTCATATATTCACACCACGTGAATTGTACTATAATACCTTGAGGATCATTATCATTATCGGTGATTCCTCTCGCGCCTGTTAACAACTTACATTATTGGCTGGTAATTAGGCGATGTCCTTCCATGTTCGACTTCAGAACATCTTTTCACATGGATGGACTTGTACATCGGGTGAATATTGAACGAGTTTGAAGACCCCGGATCTAGTTTCATCCGTTTGGGCTGCGATATATTTAGGAATATAATGACATCAAATGTACACAGATGTTGCACAGATGATCATCCAAGCTATTGGATGATGACTTTACATATAAAGAACCACCAGTCTGCAACTGTAGACAATTATCTGTCCTATGTACATGAAAATGAATTTATAAAGCTGAGCATGGGAATGCCTACCTCATCTAGATCATGAAAGTAATATGGTGATGATGTATTGTATTGTATCTTATGCAGGTCACCTTCCAGTTTGAATACCTCAGATCCTCATGATAAAGCATTTCACCCGACATCAAAATATTTACGACTTTAGGGGGCAACTATTATAGACATATTTTGGCACTGCAAACCCAATCTTATATGTCAATAAATCAAGAGCTCTTTAACCCATAAAATTTGTGTTTCATACCCTAAAGGATCATGGTAAACTTATTACATCATTCCCCAAAAGTTCCACCTGAAAAACCACTCAGAACTGGCCAAAATTAGACCATACTGACTACTCCATGGTTAGGGTGCAATGAATACTGAATCCTACACTATCCATGTGCGATGCATACTAAAGAGACCTTTTGTGGGGTGAAATGAGTGAGAATTGACAAATGCCTGAGACAGTTCGCTAAGTGGATGCTCATGGAATCTTCTAGAAACTTCTCCTATAACACTTGCCTCTCTGAATTCGCCCAAGGATGAGTAAGAGATCCAAGAAATATCCAAGTGGAACCAAGAACTACAAGTGGAATGACACTAATCAAAAACCCAGAGATGATTCACACCTTTGCAAACATCTATAAATGGATCCCTCAGCTGAGAGATCTAGAGGCTGGAATTTTGTAATTTGTAAGGAAGTGTTGATAGTTTGTCTTTGAGAAGAAGCATTGTATTGTTGGGTGATCTTGATTTTCATGAGGTGAAGAGGGCTTTGATGCTAGGAGGATGATGCTAGATCAGATAGCTGGGTTGTAATTCTCCC
Organism: Pinus tabuliformis; assembly: GCA_031772625.1. Taxonomy (NCBI): domain Eukaryota; kingdom Viridiplantae; phylum Streptophyta; class Pinopsida; order Pinales; family Pinaceae; genus Pinus; species Pinus tabuliformis. The sequence continues at coordinate 1,073,582,857 of CM062813.1, read as the reverse complement.
TTCTATTTTAATAAAGTTCTTTGAGTTTTCCTCCATACAATCATGTACTTGTGAATCTTATTATTTGTAAATTCCATTGTATGTTCAATGTATTTGTGATTCTGCATTGTTTGTGATATAATAGATTGAGATGCTTCGATGGTGTTCTATTACTTTGTTTCTACATGTATTCTCTAAGCGAGACAAGTAGGAGAGAAGTTGCAAGCTATATCAAGGGGGAGAGAAATCAAGCAAGGATCCAAGTGGAAGATCTAGGTTGGTCCCTTTGCTTATCTCTTATCTATCATACATAGAGGAAATCACAAATTGCTTTGATTGTTTGTTTTTAGGATAGCTACCAATCCTAGTGGGACTAGCAGATCGAAAAGACACTGTCACACTAGTTTTCCTGGAAATAGAAGAAGGGAGGTTTATATAGGATGAATGGATGGGAGATGGATCCTTTTCTCATGGGAGAATGGCTTATCCCTTGAGGTAGTTCCATCATTATAGGGGAAAGGAGCCCAAACTGACATCCTCGACACCATCCAGCCAAACCATTTACCAAACTTTCATTACGAAGCTTCTAAAGCTGGAAGCTTCGTCTCCTAATTTAAAAAAACGTTCCATAACAAGACCGGCGTGACTGGAACATAGCTCAGTCGCTCCAGTCAGTACTAGGGATAGTGCTAATCTATGCACATCAGCATTGTTATAGCACCATTTACCACTCTTGTTATATATGATGCTTTGTTTATGGCCTAGAGCAACCCCTCCTTCCAGAATTGGTCCAAATATATAAAAAACAGTGTTTTATTCCCTGTACGCTACTTTTCCCTGAGCTAAAAGTGTGTACACGCAGTTCAGTCAATACCAAACCCACATGTATGTATTAAAACACTTAAAAAATTAAATTCACTTAATTTTGGGTGGAGTTCACGGGTTTTACCTATTGATTACCTCCTATTTCCCATGGCCCAACTGTTTCCCAACTAAAAAACTAATTGGGAGAGGTATAAATAGACCTCTATGGGAAGGCCTTAAGGAGGAGAAGAGATAGAGTTATTATACTAAGATTATCCCTCACTGAGTCTGATGAATCCCTGTGCCTCATGCACTTCCGCAAGCTTCAAGAAACCCTTGTTTCCTTGATTATAGATATCCTCCCTTTTGCTTGATATATCATGGTGTTGGTGATGGAAGAATATTGTTGAAGGTTGGGATAGGACGAATCCAGATGACAGTTCCGCTTGGAGCTAGAGAAATACTCAGGTGAATTCTCTCCATGTTATTTATAGCTTACTGCAATAAAAGAAATGATGTCTTGTTTCCAAAATTAACTATTTCTATGCATCAAATTATGTTTTAATTCATGTATGAATGTCGTTTTGATGTATGATCAATCATTTGTTTATATGATATAAAGCCAATTTCGTTAATATGCTTTACTTCTATACTACTATGTATGTTCAAATTGAATTATTTTGAGGTTTGAAGAACATCGGGAGTTGCAGAGGGTCTGAACCCTGCGGGACCTACTCGAACGAACGAAATCGGGGTATGGTCACTCTTACGTAGTTTGATAATATAAGCATATTTCCTGCGTTGTTTGAGTATTTCTTGTTGTAGTTTTCTTCTACTCTGTTGGGGTTCTAACCCAAAGCCTTAGGGTGCTTTCACCCGAAACAGAATTGGTGACTCCACTGGGGATAATAATCTTAGTATTCCTGGTTTGGGTTGTTCATTCTCAATCAGGGATCAGTATTTGGTTTGCTTGTGGTTACAGTCTTATTTCGTCTACTGGAGTCCCAGGCCTCAAGTCTGACCTTTTGGATCAGACTTTTTTTTTTTCTTGCAAAGCTTTGTATACGCTCTTTACTTTGTTTACAGTCACATATACATGCCTATTTCTATAAATTGAATTCATGTATACACAAGTTTCCTATGTCAGGAGCGTGTGTGCATGCCTCTGTGTTTGCACACAGTTGTGTATGCAAATTGTTGCCTTATTTTTCCAAATATTTCAGCCCAGATAGATTTGTTGCCTGGTCTTTTCAGTCTCTGTGTGGTCAATTGTTGTTTGAAGAATTTAATTATTCTGCAAGCTTACTATTTTGAAGCCTCTTCCTCATTGAAAAGATTTGAACTAGGTTTTCTTCTTTAGCAAGCTTGTAATTTGTGTTTTGTCACACAAGATTTTGTCCTAAAGTTCTTGATTATTCTGGTCCTCCAGAACATGAGATTGTTTTCAGTTTCAGTGTCAAGCCTGGATTTCAAATCTACTTGATTTTATCTCCTTTGTTTTGTGGCCTCATAGCTTTTCTTGCTTTTTGAACGTCTTTTTGACGAATTTGGAAGTATTTATTTCCTGGCTTCTTGGTCAGTTTGTCAAAATCTTTGCTGCTATTTGGGTCATTTTGTACAATTTGAAGTCTTTTTGCTCAAGTTTTCATTCATTTTCGAGTTTGTAAATTGCAAAGACTCCTTTTTCTCTTTTTTCAATCTTTTGAGTTTTAGTATCATTTTAGTGATTTCAAAAATTTGTTTTGGTTGCATATTTAAAAAAGAAAAGATCTCAAAAAACTTTGTTTTTGTTTTTCTTTTGCCAAGTTTGTTTTATGGTTTCTTTTTGTTGTTGAAAGTGAATTGCGATCTTTTATAATTTGTCCTTCTTGTTTGGAGATAATTTTTTGTTCAAAATTTGTATCCTCTTTCGTACTTAAGTTGACTCATTATTAGTTATAAACAATTGCTTTTGCTTTTTGAGTGTTATTGAGGATCTTGCATCTCCATTATATATTGCATTACGGTAGTTTGCATTGTTAAAGAATTCATAGTCTTTTAGTTTGTGGGTGTGTGAAGTGTGTTTCAAGAAAAGAAGAGAAAAAGTACTTTGCTTTGTAGAAGTTTCGTAGAACCCGTATAGAGATCTCTTTTCATCAAAGAAAAAATGATTGCATTCATGTAGTTAGTTTTTCATTGATTTATGTTGCATCATACAAACATCATTGGTTTCACTCCCATCTTTACCCTTGACTTAAAGAACAACCATTAAAATCAAGCGATTAATTAAAATAAACTAGAACTTTTATGTTGTCATCAGAATACACCAACAATTTTAGGTTTACTAGGGCCTTGGATTAGGCGAGAGGAGAGTTAACTCTCCAAGGCCATTCAAAATTACAAAACATAGAAGTTTGATTAATGAGAAAAATCCAATAGTGTTAGGGAGACCGGAAAAGCTCCGTAACTGGGAGTAAATCACGATGGAGAGTGAAGATAACGACGAGAGATACACCCTCTCTTACTTGTCGGATCCCGCCTCACGACTGTTCTGCCCAGCTTCTGATATGAGTTGGTGACCATAGTTGCCTATCCTAGGGATCACACAGGTGGTTTCGTAGGGGAATCCCGTGGCACCTGAGGCTGACATTGTATCACGTTCAACAGTACTTCTGGAGGGTACCCTTGCGAAGCTTGGGTGCTTGCACCAACAAAGGCTGTTGTCTGGAGGTCAGCATAACTGCCTATGATACCTTTGCTAGTAGGCCTAGGGCGTAATTACCCCAATCTATTTTTGGAAGGCCCTTGTTATTAAGTTTCTTGTATTTTGGTGTCTGGTCCTCATCATCTGGAGCGGAAATACTTGGAAGTTGCTTGATTACTTATATCTTTAGGGACTTTATAGTCGAGTGCTTTTTGCTCTCTCTATATAGTTGGATTTAGGTATTTTTGTCTTGTCACTTTTGGACTTTAGATTCAGAGTGACTGACCTACCACTCCGCTGATCTTGAAGGGTTTTTTATATTTCTTTTGAAAGTTGTGGAGTTGCCTCCTTAAGGGAAAAGGTTTTGATTATGCATCTATCTTCTTTGGAAATTCATTTGTACATTCATGAAAGGGAAGGATTTGCGAATAAGTTAGATATGGCCAATATTCTAGTGGAAACCAACCAAGGTATCCTCCCAAAAGGGGATCCTTATGCTTTTCCTTTCTTTGGAAATGTTTGTACCCCCTTGATGGTCACTTTGAATATTCCTAGATTGAATGTTGGACTACTAGTTTGGCTGTGGTCCACTCCGAATATTCCAAATGTTCTTGAAGCTTCTCAGATGAGTGCTTTATTTCAAGGGCATCACATGGGTGTTAATTGTTCATCTTCTTTCAAAGATAAATCTAGGATTCCTCTTTCTCCTCCTTGTAATAAGAGATCTAAAAAGAGGAGAAAGAGGAAGACGGAGAAGAAGAAGAATTCTATCCATTCATCGTCAACCTCTGCTAGTCATGTTGAAGACAAGCTTTCAGCCACTGCAAGTCATGTTGGGGCACAAGTCTAGTCAATGCAAGTCATACTAGCAATTCATCATTAACCTCTACCAGTCATGTTGGATATGAGCTTATAGCCACTGCAAGTCATGTTGGGGCACAAGTCTAGTAACTTCAAGTCATACTAGCAATTCATCATCAACCTCTACCAGTCATGTTGGAGATGAGCTTTCAACTGTTGCAAGTCATGCTGGGGGCATAAGTCTAGTCACTACGAGTCATACTAGCAATGGGACACCTACCTCCATGAGTCATATTTCTGTTGACTTTGCTGCTTCTGTAAGTATGGATGGGGGCACAATTCCTATCTCTCTTGGGAAAGAGTCATTGACCTCTGCAAGTCATGTTCAGGACTCTCCACAAACCACTACTAGTCATGTTGGCAGAATGTATGTTGATAAGAAACCTAGGCGTGGAAGTTTTAAACCTAAGTTCCCTTGTAAGATATGCAAGGGAGACCATCTTACTCATTTATGCCCTCGTATTCCAGAGCTACAAAGGATATGGTCTGAGTCTGAAAGCTATTATACTCTTATGGATTCTCATCAGTCTCATCAACCATTGGTTGACAACTTGGTTGAGCCAGTGCAATCTCTGGCTGATTACACTCCTCTTTTGGGGGGTGAAGTGCCTAACAACATAGTCTATTTGATTTCTAGTACACAATATTCTGGTATAGGTGGCATTCCAGTTTCTTCGAATGATCCCCTTCCAAGTTCTAGGAGTGTCTCCTTTGATTGGGATAGTCTTGTTGAACCTAGTCTTCCTTCTACTGCACCTTTCCAAATAAAGGTCAGAGTTAATTCCACAAACTTCTATCGATGTATGGTGGATGAAGGATCCTCTACAAGTATTATATCCTCCTTAACTTGGAAAGATTTGGGTTCTCCAAAGTTGTTGATAGCTGATAGTCAGTTGTTACCCTATGATAGAAGAGCCGGTGAATCTATGGGCATTCTTCCTCAATTGCCTATTACCTTAGGTGGGAAGACTGTTTTTATCGATATGATGGTGGTTGATTTCCCTTTAGACTTTAATATGCTACTTTGGTGTGATTATGTCTATGCTACGAATGTTGTGGTGTCTTCACTCTTTCGAGTGATGTGTTTTCCTCATAAAAGGAATATTGTCACTGTTGATCAGCTTGCATCTGATAATCACCAACCTAATTCAAATTTACTACGGAATACCCCTTGGTTTGTTCCAAATGTTTAAGTAGACTCTGCCCCACAAGGGTGAATTTTGTGGCATTGAATCCTCAATGTTCAATTTCTTCTGAGAATGATCTATTGAGCTACTATTTTCCTTCTTGGGATTTGGTCCCGACAGTTGACCGAGAGATTCTTCCTATAGGAACATGGGACCCCTTAATTCCCACTTTTGATCCTTGTAGTTCTCATGATTTCTCATAATTTGATTTGCCTTCATAGGAGGAACTATTTGAAGCCATGAGTTTTGACTACCAAAGGAGTCCTTGGCCCGAGCCCTGCAAGGGGTTTGTGCATAAAAACTATTATGCATAAGCTGCAAGGTTGTGTGGTTCCTTGTACCATATTGTACATATAAGGTATGCATTTTCAAGTTTTGTATTCTATAACACAAGATTTTATCTAAAGTTTATATTTGGGATGTATTAACTTCTTGTCTAGTGTTCCTATTTATGTCTACAAACTTGGAAGATTTCTCCTTTGGAAATTTTTATGGTTGATTCGCTTTGACAGGTATTGGTTTTCGAAACTGGCATATAGGTTAGTGTTTAGGGACAAATTCCCCTAGGGTCTTGGATTGATACCCTAGCATATCGGGGGTTATCTACAAAGAAAAACAAGCATTCCACACAACCATGATGCTAATATAAACAAACTACTCGAAGAGAGGTGCACCCGGGGGTCCTTCGTTTGGGAAGATCCAACCAGGTTCCAAAACCTCTTGGAGTTCCTTTCGATTCTTCAACTTGGAAAACAATAAATTTCAGAAAGCACAACATTATATTGACCAAGTATCATAAAGAAATCATCTTCATAGCATATTGATAGGTAGTTAGTTATACAATTAAAACAACCATTCATATGTGAATCATAACATTGATATCATAAACATGAAGAAGATTGATATCAGGAACAAGAAAAGTGTTTCTTTTATTATAGATAACTAAAGTATAGAAAGGAATGATTTCACCTGAGTCTTCCTTTCGTAGGCTCCAATCAAAACCGTCCTCCAGATTCATCCAGTCTCAAGCCTTCAACAAACTCCTTCCATGACTTACTCCAAGATATCTCAACTAATGGAAAGACATCATAACTCAAGGAAACAAGGGTTTTCTGTAGTAGGGGAAGTGCTAGAAGCATAAGGATCTTTAGACCTAGTCAGGGATAATCTCAGCAGAGTGATTGTTCTCTCTATTCTCTCCTCCTTAGGCCTTCCCATTTAAGCCTTTTTATACTTCTCCCAAAGTAGTTTTTTAGTTGGGAATTCGTTGGGAATAGTTGGGCCATGGGCACTAATAGGTAATCAACAGGTAAAACCCATGATCTCTACCCGAAATTAAGGAGATTTAATTTTTTTTAAGTGTTTTAAGACATATACATAGGTTGGGTATACACAAACCCACATACACATGCATTTAACTCAGGGCAATGTCGCGTATAGGGAGTAAAACACTGTTTTTTAAGTATTTGGACTAGGTCTAGAAGAAGGGGTTGCCATAGGCCATGAGTGTAGCATCACAAACATCAAGAGTGAGATTTGGAGCTATAATAGATGCCCCCTAATATATGAGGTCAGAAGGGGTACATGATGGCCGAAATGTATTAAGTACATGGAAAGGAAACCTATCAAAAAGTGAGAAGGACTCCACCAGAGTTCAGCGTGCCAAGCCATAAAAGGAGATCAGAAAGAAACACTGTCTAAGGTGGGCATACCCATGCTCAGAGAAAGTAAAGCATGTTCGCATATCAAGTACAAGCAGATCCACTAAGTATACAAGTATAGAAGAGTGGAAAATACATAATGGATCATCTGATCATTATCGAACAAGTACATGTCTGAATATCACATATAAGAATGTCAATGATGCTGAAGGATGAAGCAGATCACTGATATCAAAGACTGATCCCAAAAGTACCAAATGAACATGATGGAGTAAGATGGTACTACACTACAAGCTTAGGTTCCAGCATATAAAATGTCGCCATAAATGATTGCAACATATAAGGTGGAGTGGTATCAACTAGCAGCAATAGGAGAAATTGTCAAGTGAACCAATGAATGCTGATGCAACCTGAGGTCTTCATTGACTGCCGTGGTACATTTCTACACCATGGGAATAAATGATATAAATTTGGCCATGTGAGAAATCGTTTGATTACCGGTCATTGATGTATACCGTTAACAAATGTGAGACTACTCACCGATAATGATAATGAGCGTTAAGGTACCCAGTGCAATCTAACAAGTGTGAATAGATGAGTTGTAGTTGAACACCTATAAGAATCTATCGATCAGGAGAAAATGATGGTTTCCCACTGTCAAATGTGAAGGATCTTCCACTAATGATTGCAAACCCTAAGGTACTTCCAAATGGACTCTAGACCTTTGCCCCAGAGCAATGAGTCATAGTCGATAGGGAAATATCCGCTAGAAGGAAGGAATTAAGGCATCCTTCATCAATCTAGCGTGAGTGTAACCTGTAGGCCAATAATGTGGAAGGAATTGGATGGAAAAAGATGTAGTAACCCGAGAGAAGCATGTTTCCAATGTACACAAGATGTAGCTAGCGCACGATAGAAACCCTCTGAACTAACCAATAATGAAAGCTGACATAAAGGCGAGGTATCCACCAATAGGGTCAAATGGAAACCAAGGTACTACATGAATCCCAATGTGTGATAGTGTAAGCTGATGTCGAACACAAGGGAACCCCTCAGTCAAAGACCCATGATACTGATCGATTTTGAGCACAAGGTGACCTATTACTAATGAAAATAGGGCCAGGGTATTTCTCTAGGCCTGTCCTCAGAGCAAGATGTCATCATCGATAAGGACAAGACCCGCCAGCAAGAAATCAGTGGAGACCTTCTCAAACCGGCATGAGTAAAGGACCAATATAGCTGATGTGATGATAAACAAGACACTGACAACCAAGGATGGCTGAATGAAAAATGAGTTAAGAGACACCGCAGAGAGGCCGACTCAGGCTAAATTCCCTTGAACAAAAGCATGACTCAATGTGACTATGTGGCAACATATGATGACTCTGTATAAGTTCGTCATGCAGGAGGCATGAACGAACCCTCCATGTGATTGGAAGAGATAACCAATTGGGGGAGAATCAACTCGATAACAAGGTTAAGGTGTACCTAAGTCAAACTAAATTCTGCCCAAATGGAGGAGACTTTGTTTTGAGTGCTTTTTTCAAGGGTGACACGACTAACTCTAGTTGCCAATAATAAGTGGAAATATATTCCCTTTCCTACTCTTTTTTGGAATATATATATATATATATATATATATATATATATATATATATATATATATATATATATATTTCTTTAAGCTAGAAAAAGAATAAAAGAATGTTATAGTATAGTGGAAAGAACGAGTTTTAGTGAAATAGATGATCTAGTTCCTGGGATTGGAACAATCCTATGCTCAATGCAGGGAGGCAAAAACTGGTCAAAGACAATAAAAGGTGTGTTTCTTCCATAGGTCAAGGTGTGTCAAGTTTCAGAAGTCAAGGGCATGCAAGTTTGATTTTGCAGTCGACATGGTCAAAAGTTGGCTTAAACACGAGTCCAAGTGAAGCCGGGTCAAGGCCAAAAGGTGCAAATAATCAAAATGAAATGTAGTAGTACAACTTAGCACAAACAAACCTCTAGGGTATAAGGCCAGAACAAAGGGAAGAAGCAAAGAGGAATGAGTCTTCATCTCATAATTCATGGTGGGACTACAGAGGACTCTCGAGCCTACTCAGATCGAAGTAGCATGGGCAACAAATGTTAGTGAGGTGCTAACTACGATGCCCATGAAAAGGATGGCTCTACCATTGCGTCATGATTTAAAAATTGGCGAGTGAAGATGGTTTATGAACCATAACACGATGGGATCAAACCTATGGCAAGTGTATCGACAAATGGAGGCTAGAATGCATAATGTAATGGAAAAATGGTTTCCCTAACCTATATGCCAATGAGAAAACGATACCTACCATGATGGGTTAGCAGTCATGGAACCGTCTCGAAACTGCCGAAAAAGCGTCCAAAATGTCCTGAAAATCAAACCATTGTCGACATTCCAAGCTCCCAAGTTAAAAGTTACATGAGACAAAACAAAATCAAGTTTTGAAAAAATTTTGCATTTTCAAAGCCTATAAAATAGTTTTTGGACTCACCATTTTCACCATTTGATTTGACAGAAAAGGAGTGGAGCAAAAGGAGAAAACTTTACCATACGCAAAATTCAACTGTTCAAATCCTCCCAAAATCACAACGTAACCCTTAAACTTATCTTGCATTCAATTGTGACTGGTTTTAGAATTTTTAATTCAAGTTTCACTGTTGAATTATTGCCAAAAAAATTGTCACAGTGTATACGTGGGTTGGCTATGAGCAACCCATGTATACGCAGGCCCTAGACGCCACTGTGTATGAAATGGACCCACGTATACGCCGCAAAAACTTCAAAACAAAAATCTAATGGTCAAATTTTTTTTTTCTTCAGGATGCCAGTCACTTGGAGAGAAAGAAAGCATACCTTAGTGGATGATGAGGTTATGAATGATCCTAATGCCCTGGATGCCTTAAGAGGATGCGGTTTGCTAAAGTTCTTTAAAATGCCAAATATGAAAGCAAAAAATAGCCTGCTCAAAATGCTCATTCACTATTGGAGCATCGAGGATAACTCGTTTATGATTGATCAGATGCCACTCAAGTGAGAGGTTGAGGATATTTATTTCATCACAGGCCTTTTCCAGAGGGGAGAGGTAGTACATTCCATAGGCAGATCATGAGGCAGTATCTCTATTGAGGACTACATACATATATATTGCTCGGGGCATCCAGAAAAGGTTGGAGGCCAAATTCCAATCAAGCATGTGGAGAGTTTAGAACTGAGGATCATCCTGTTCACTATAGCTAGAGTGAACGAATCAGCTTCCTTGCACCAGGCTTCATGGCTAGCCATGAGCTTGGCGGTAGACTATCTCACCACTATGTTTGACTGGTGTACTCCTCTTCTCACCAACCTGAAGATCCATCTTACTTCTATCAAGAAAGGGCAGACCAAAAACTTTGGGTATGGAACCATTTTGTGCTCTTTTTTCTTTGAGAGGGTCCCAGCACTCCGTCCTAGAGTATCAAATTCAATAAGCACCCCACGAGATCCACAGATGGGCAGGTGGGCTGACTTGATGAAACGACTAGGAGGTGGGGACGTTCCACAGAATTCTAAGGAGATCCAGATCTAGCCTTACCACCAACAACAACATGGGGCGATATAGGTAAATATTTTTTGATTTTATGATGTTTTATGATTTTTCAAGTATAAAAATGAACTTTGAAAAAATATTTTTGATAGGATTCAAATGACTAATATGATGATCATGTTCCAGATATTGGGCTAGTGCGACCAGATGGGTTCCCACAGCATGGACATCATGGCTGAGGTGCCGAAGAGGTGGCTGCGGAGACAGAGCGACTTCGACACACAGTTCAGCGGCACTTTATGAGACTAACTCACCGAGTACCGATGGATGCCATAAAGGATCTCCCTATAGATATGTAGCATCATGTGGTTGGCATACCACAAGACTGGGTTCGTACTCTTAGGTGTGTGGCCAAAGCAGTAGTTGCATACTTAGCCACTCATCCTGAGCCAGGGCATTAGATGTATTGGACATGATTATGGGCATTTGAGTCCCAATTTTTGTATATTATTTTTGACACACTTATGTACACTTAAGATATTTTATGATATATATATATATATATATATATATATATATACAGTTCGACTTTTTGATGCTTGATTTTATTGTGATGAATGAATGATGTGCCTGTCTAATGCTTGATTAGCGATAGAATCAGCTAACCAATTATGAGATCTTGGAATGTGAAAATAATTAATGTAAGTAAATGATCTTTGCAACAACCTCACCCTTAAATAGTGGCGATATAAACATGGATCCCTTACCTGATAAATGTTATTCAAATGTGACATTATCAATTATGAATCGAGATAGACTACCAACAAATCAATTTCATAAGAAATTGCTTCGGATAGTAAATTAATGACAGCAGTATACTCAACCATATTATTTGAAGTGGGACAAATGCTTATTCCCCTTGACACCATCAACTAACCAGTTGGATAGTAGAGTACCCAAGCTGCGGAAGCGAGCTTCCGAGTGTACTGACTAGCACCATCAGCGAATCCAAAATAGACCAAGTCATCCATCAACACCTGCCAGAGCAAACCAAAAGTATCGATATCAGAAAAACTCCCGATAAGATATGTACAAACATACAAAACGTATAAAGAAGCCATTACCTAGCTGCTACTTAAGCAAAGTACTTCTTGAGGTAGAGCCCATTTCGAGGCTCTGACAACTTGTTTCCTTCAAAATCGATTAACTCATACGCCCCTTTTTCTAAAACGCATTTAATTATGAAGGGACCATACCCCATAGGCTTGAACTTTCCTGCCTCCAAGGCATCCTTATCTTGGTCATAGACCAAGACAAGGTCACCTTCAGAAAAGACTCGAGGAAATACAACTTTATCGTACTGAGTTATAACCCTTTTCTTATGAGCTTCATTGATTATGGCAGCATCTCGACGCTGCTCATCTAGATGTTCCAAATGAAGGAGGCGTTCTTCGAGACTAGAAGTCTCTGGAAAGAGCTCAACAGCTAACTTAAGAGATGGAATTTCACATTCAATAGGAAAGATAGATTCCATCACATAAACTAACTGAAAAAGTGTAAAACCTGTAGCAATATTTACAAAGGTTAGGTATGCCCAAAGAGCCGGATACAACATAAAATTCCAATTGGACCAATTTTTATCGATTGTCCTTTGCAGGATCATCTTAAGGGTTTCGTTCACTACCTTGACCTATCCATTGGCCTAAGGATAATATGGAGACGAGTGTTCTTTCTGGGAACCCAATTTAAGAGCCAATTCAGACATTAGTTGGTTTTGGAAATGACTGCCATGATCAGTGACAATCTCTCTCAGGATACCCAACCTTGAGATAATATGATTAAAAAGGAACAATGCTGCTATTTCACTATCATTTTTATAAGTGGGTATGGCCTCAACCCACTTCGTGAAGTAGTCTACGACCACAATAATGTACTTGTGATTCGCTGTTGAAGGTGAATTACAAGTTGTAAAATCAATACCCCGCTTAGTAAAAGGACCGACAGTGACAACGGGAAAAACAGGAGTTGGATGTGAACGCATCTTTCAAGTATAAACTTGATAGGGGTGACAGCGTTTGACCGCTTCAACACAATCTTTAAAGAGCGAAGGCCAAAAATAGTTGGCACGCAAGATATGCTGGGATGTAGCAAGCCCTAAAAGATGACCACCACAAGCTCCACTGTGGCAGTCATTGAGCACTGATTCTTCTTCCTCTAGGGTTAAACAGCACCAAAGGATTGAATCAACCCCTCGACGATATAATGTATCACCAACAATAACATAGTTTTGAGCCAGGAGATGTAATTTTCGGCGTTCATCCTTAGAGGAAGTAGAGGGAAACTTCGAAGTCTAGAGATATACAATGATATCTCCATACCAAGGGTCGAGTGAAGAGATGAGGAATAAATGTTTGTTGGGAAAACTTTCCTCATAAATAATATCCTCTACACAAGGCAGCTCAGAAATTAACTCCACAAAAACCATAGATTTCTTAGACTTGGCAGACAAGAACTCGAGATGAAATTCTTGTAAAATGACTATCCAACGATTATATTTGCCCCCAATAACTTGCCTACTGAGGACAAATTGTAATGGATTGACTGCCGCTAAGACAAAAGTTTTTCGTAGCAAGATATAATGGTGGAGCCGCTTGACAGCATGGACAGCTGCCAAGGCAAACTTCTCAATAGAAGAATAGTGGAGTTGAGGACCTATCAAGCCTTGACTCAAATAATAAATGACATGCTTCCTGAACGAGAACCATACCTATGGTTGATTCTGCTGCAACGAGATAAAAAAGGAAATCCCTACCATAATTTGGTGGACTCAAAAGCAGGGCAAAGACTATTGCCTTTTTCAAGGCATTGAACGGCCGCTACGCAAAGCCATCCCATACATATGGAAATCCTTTCCGTAGCAAACGCATAAACCCTTTAGTGATCTCAGCATAATTCGCTATAAACCGTCTTAAGAAATTAGCCTTCCCTTGAAGACTTTGAAGTTACCGATTTGAGGACGGGGGAGGCAATTGAATTATTGCCTCTACCTTGAAGGGATCAACCCTAATCCATTCATTTGACACAATGAACCCTAATAACCGACCAGATGTAACCGTGAAAACACACTTATTGGTTTTCAATAGGATTTTGTAAAATCTACATCGCTCAAAAATCAATCGAACATGACTAAGGTGATCAGTTCTCTTTCGAGAACAAGTAGCTAGATCGTCCAAGTATGCTTCGATGATATGTTTAATGTCATGGAAAGTGTATGACATGGCCCACTGGAAGGTAGCTATAGAATTTTGGAGACCAAAAGGCATCTTTCTGTATGCAAAGGTACCCCAGGGACATTTAAAAACTATCTTATCTTGATCTTCCTGATGGATAGAGATCTGGTTATAACTGGAAAAACCATCCATGAAGGAGAAAATTCCATTACCCGCACACTCATCAATAATATGATAAATAAATGGCATGGGGTAATTATCTTTGGGACAAGATTTGTTTAGGTCCCTAAAGTCAATGCATACTCAGAATTTTCCTTGCTTTTTATCCACAGGGACTGGATTAGAAACCCAATCGGTAAGAGGAACAGGGTATATAAAACCCACCTTGATCAGCTTCTCTACTTCAGCTTTAATGGTTGCTACATTCCTAGGATTAACTGGTCACAGCCTCTGATGAACCAGTTTGGCATTTTCATACGTCTTGATCTCATGTTGAACTATGGATGGATCGATGTGAGGCATTTCTTCATAAGACCAAGTGAATACATGTCGAAATTCCTTTAAAAAGTTGGTGTAAATTTAAATTTATTCAGGGGAACATTCGGCTTCGATGAAGAGATTCTCGATCACGTTAGGGTTCCTAGAGATGTTTATAGATATTGTTTTTGAAATCATCGACATATTACCTTCAGCACGAAAGTGTGTTGGAGCCAAAGGATTTGGTACCGTACAGACATCCTTAGTAAACAGCTCAAAGAACCTATATTCTACTTCCTGCAATGGAGGAAGAAAATATGAATGATGGTGTAAGTCTTTCCGAGGTCGATATACACCCATAATTACTTCTAGGATTGCTTCTTTGGATGGTAAAAATGTATCTAAGCAGTCCATAGTGGAGGTTGAATCAAGGGTCCAGGCCGGGGCCACATCACCATCTAGCTCCTCCTCAAAGAAAGGAGTAGAATGGTTATTTGCAGAGTTGACGATAGACTGATATCTAAGCTCTGCTACAGACATAGGAAATGCCATTCCACCAACTTGTCCTTGAACTAATGTGGTCGTAGGTGAAGGCAAGGTCCAAGGGTCTGAAAAATAATGAGTTCAGAAGAACTCTTCCCGTGAAGACTCCTTAGATGATGAAATGACATTGATTCTAGTGATAGGAGAGGGAAAATCAAAGGTACCCATCAATGAAGAATACATCCCAACTCCTAGATTCTCAGTAGGCGGGTGAGGATTATCCACTAAAGGAACAGTAGAATCTAAATTTTCCCTAGTATCAGCTAGAGAATAATCCAATTGATCAACCTTGACGATTTTCCCCTCATGAGGAAATAAAATGACATCAAACAGAGTCGACACAACGGCATCCATTGTTGGAAATAATATTGAGAGGGGGGGTGAATCAGTATTATCAAATCAATAAAACTTTTTCATACTCAGAAACATATACGCTACTTCAATTAAGTGAACTAGCGTGTACACGCTATTGTGTCTAAAGAAACCAGCATATAACCAGAAATCTTATGATTCAGTTAGTTTATCTTCAGTAAATGCATCAGGACATTATTAACCATATTAACAGGTGCAGTATAACAGAACAGATCATCACACAAAAGCCACACACATGAACACCATGATATAAGGTGGAAACCCAATGTGGGTGAAAACCACCTGCTGCAAGTCGTCTCTATCTTTCTTTAATAAGAAACTTCAGTTTACAATCTTTTGTACTGGTGCAGCCTTATACCAGTACGCAGGCTACAACTTTCTCTCGTTTTCTAGACTCTCTTGGAAGGGAGCTCCAACCCCCTTTGCTCTTGTACTAGTTAAGATACTAGTACGTAGGTGCTGGCCTACAATCTTCTTTCCTTCAAGTACCACTTTTCATACATTTTCAGACTGGATATTCCTGAAGCACAATATTACAATCTGAAGACCACAACTCATCAATTTTCATAACAGATCATTGAAGCACAAAACAACCAATACTAGCATCATCAATCTTTGAATCACTGAACCACTGAAACCCTGTCAACACCCAGTCACCAGAACACAGAGCAGACTACAGAACTTTGTAATAACAGTCAGACCCAACTGCAACCCCAAAAATTAAGCTTCAAAAGATATACGCTACTTCAATGAAACCAACCCACATATACACGTGCTTTTACCAAAGACAACCTGCGTATAGATCTAAAAATAATTTCTCATAACTTGCAGCTGTACCAGACAATAGTCATACTCAGAACATAACATTGTGTCAGTATGTAGATCTAAAAATACGCATAATCAACCATATAACGATAGTTCATTTCAAACCATTTGATCCCGATCTATCCTTAGATCTAGTTCTCCATCAACTGGTGAGATCCCTCCTTAGCTCAGATCAAGCAATGCATCATCAACCCATAACCTGCATACTGGATCTCATACTTCTTCAGATATTCAAGACTTTTTAGATACCCTTGCCTAATGATCTTCTTCTCCTTTTATAGTCTTAGGCCTTGCTCAATACCACGGGCCAAAACCATAGTAATCCAATACCAACAACTTCAAAACTAGGGATCAACACGTATGTCGAGATACCTTGGTCAAAAACATAGGCTCAAGTACCGAGGACTAACTACCATGGACCAAAAGGAAGCTTCTCGACATGTACGCTCTTTTCTGTTCATGAAATTGCGTGTATACGCGACTTCGTATATAGCGAGACTGCGTATCCGCGACTTAGTATATAGCGTACCAGCGTGTATACGCAACTTGGGCTTAATGAACCTGCGTGTATGAGATTTCTCTTCATTCTTGTAGTCTGGACTGAGATCTGTCATCAAAGAGAGTTGCCATCAAGGACAACACCTGTACCGTAGCGCCACACCTGTGCCAAAATACCAACAATCTCCCCCTTTGGACTTGATGGCAACCCCAAGATCCTTAGAATCATTCTCCCCCTTTGTCATCAAGGGCAAAGGGTTGTGCTCCCCCTGAGTACATGCTGATATCTATGCTCTGCTGTGCTGAACATGCTCCCCCTGACTGTAGGCAAGATCTGCAAAAGATGTTCTTCAAAAAGAATCAGGACTTATACATCATAAAGGACCTTCCTATCACCAAAAGACTCAATACATACATCCATACTCCCAACCAAGAGGGGATACTTCAGAAATTTACAGATAACATCCAATTACATTACATCATTCATCCCAGGCATAGTGGGGAAACCAACATAGGCCGTTACATGACCTTGACACCATAAAAGAAATACCATAAAAGAGATACATGACATAGAGACGAAAAAATCTAGACCAAGACTTATGAAAGTCACCAGCAGCATCTGATAATCATCTTTTAGATCAGCAACCAAGATTTCTTTCTGTGCTCCTTCTCTTGAAACCAACAACAGTTGTGAACTAGAACCAAAAGCATCTAAATGCCAACAATGCTTTATTAGACTTTAAGCTGCTCCCCCTGAAATTGTGCCTGTTGCACCCCCTGAAGCTGTCCCTGAAGGACTCTGGCATACCCATCTCAGACCTTCTCCAACCAGAGTCTGCCTTTGCTGTTCAGAACTCCATATACGCGGCTTCACCTGCATAAATCAGCGTATGTACACGGATATCCCTTATACAACACGCGTACACCAACTTTTCTTTAGAACAGACATGCTTCAACAGCAGGATGAAGCATCAACTACACCCAGCTTTTGTCTGAGATATTCAAAAGTCTCCCTAGGAAGAGGTTTTGTGAGAATATCAGCAACTTGTTCTTTAGAAGAAACATATTTCAACTTGACATTTTGTTCAAGCACTTGTTCCCGGAGGAAGTGATACTTGATTGGTATGTGCTTGGTCTTTGAATGCATGACTGGATTCTTTGAAATGCTGATTTCACTTGTATTATCACATAAGATAGAGACAGGTGGAGTGCAAGTGATTTGAAAATCCTGCAAGGTCTGCATCATCCAAAGAAGTTGTGTGCAACAAGATGCCGCAGCCACATATTCTGCTTCAGCTGTAGATAAAGCAATCGAACTCTGTTTCTTGCTGAACCAAGATACTAATCTGGAACCCATGAAGAATGCACCACCACTTGTGCTTTTCCTGTTATCCACACTTCCGTCCCAATCTGCATCTGTGTAAGCATGAAGAGTGAGATCTGTATCTCTAGGGTACCATAAGCCAAAGTTTTGAGTCCCTTGAAGATACTTGAATATTCTTTTGACTGCCTGAAGATGAGTTTCCTTTGGGTTGGCTTGAAATCTTCCAACAATTCCTACTGCATGCATAATATCTGGTCCGGTACCTGTCAAATAAAGCAAACTCCCAATCATGGATCTATAAGTTGGTTGATGAACTGCTGCTGATTCATCATTTGCACTGAGGCTGCATCTTGTAACCATGGGGGTACATACTGGCTTTGAATCTTCCATGCCATACTTCTTCAAGATCTTCTTGAGGTACTTGGTTTGAGACAAGAAAATACCTCCTTCATTTTGTTGGATTTGCAATCCAAGAAAGTATGTCAATTCTCCAAGTAATGACATTTCGAATTATTTCTGCATAACCAAGGCAAAGTTTTGACTCATAGCCTCTTCATTGCTGCCAAAGATAATATCATCTACATACACAACAAGTATTAGCAATTTGTTATTTTCAACTTTTACATAGAGATTGCTATCTGCTGATCCTTTTGAAAAACCTTGTTGGTGAAGATATTTGTCCAAACGATAGTACCAAGCCATTGGAGCTTGTTTGAGACCATAGAGAGCCTTTTTCAATATGCATACAAGGTTTGGATCATTCCCAAGAATGAAACCATGTGGCTGCTCAATATATACTTCTTCTTCTAAGTCTCCATTCAGAAAGGCTGATTTCACGTCCATTTGAAATACCTTGAAGTTTTGAAAGCTTGAGAGAGCAAGGAACATTCGGATGGCCTCAAGTCTTGCAACAGGAGCAAAGGTCTCTTCAAAATCTATTCCTTCTTGCTGCGCATACCCTTTACAAACAAGTCTGGCCTTGTTTCTAATTACTTCTCCATTTTCATTCAATTTATTTTTGAAGACCCATTTTGTCCCTATGACATTCTTATCTTTTGGTCTAGGAACCAATTCCCAAGTGTTGTTCTTTTCGATCTGCTCAAGTTCTTGATCCATTGCTTTGACCCAACATTCATCTTTGCATGCCTCTTTCACATTTTGTGGTTCACTGGAAGAGAGTAATGCCAAATATCTTGAAGCTTCTGCAATTGTTCTTCTTGTTTGTACTCCTGCTTCTTTCTGCCCCACAATCTGAGATTCTGGATGATTCTTCTGAACATATCTGGATGGAGTCTTCTCTTCTATTCTTGTCTGCTCCTCTGGTTCTTCTTGAGGTTCTTCTTCTTCTTGAGGTTCTTCTTCATCATTCTGTCTTTGAGGGTAGCCTTCATCTTCTTCGATGTCTTCATGATGAACTTGCCTAGGAATGTATCCCTTCTCATCAACCACAACATCAATGTTGTCAACTATTCTGCCAAGTCTTTTATTGTAGCACTTGTATGCTTTGCTACGTGGAGAATAACCAAGAAGAATGCCTTCATCTGCTCTTGGTTCAAGTTTGCCAAGTTTCTCATCAGTATTCTTAATATAACATTTGCTCCCAAAGATTTTGAAGTGCTTCACTGAAGGAGTCTTACCACACCAGAGCTCATGAGGAGTTTGAGCGGTGTTTACTTGGACATTTGTTTTGTTGAGAATAATAACCGCAGCATGAGCAGCTTCACCCCAGAAAGTTGCGGGAGTACCTGATTCATCAAGCATAGCACGAGCCATTTGTTGGACCGTTCTGTTCATTCTTTCCACAACTCCATTTTACTGAGTTATAGCTGTAGAGAATTCTCTTCTTATCCCATGTTCTTCACAGAAATCGAAAAATTCATTCGAGGTAAACTCCCCACCTCTATCAGATCTGAGGCACTTAATTTTGTGTCCTGATTCATTTTCAGCCAAGGCTTTGAAGGATTTGAATTTTTCGAATGCTTCATCTTTGTGCTTCATAAGTGCTAACCAGACAAACCTGGAGAAATCGTCAATGAATAATATCAAATATTCTTCTCCTCGAGGTGTTCTTTTTTTGAATGGACCACATGTATCTATATGTACTAGCTCAAGAGGCATGCTAGCTGATCCTTCCTTCTCAGGAAAATTAGTTCTGGTTTGCTTTCCAAACTGACATGATTTGCATATGGTGTTGTCTGGAATTTTGATATCTGGAAGATCACGAACTGCCTGATATTTGCATGCTTTCCTTATTTGTGGAAAGCTTAGATGCCCCAACCTCCGATGCCATAGCCAGTGTTCATCATCCTTGCTCAAATAGCATTGTTGTTGTCTTTCTTCAAATATGTATAGATTATTTGGAGTCCTTCTTCCTTTGATCATTGTTTCACATGTATCAAGATCACGAACACAACATCCATTTGATCTAAATATTACCTCTGTTCCTTGATCACACATCTGACTGACACTCAGAAGATTATGCTTCAATCCATCAACATACAAAACATTTCCAGCTTTGACCTTCTCTTTCAACGGAGCAACGCCTTTTCCTTTTATGGCTGCAGAGATATCGTTTCCAAAAGAAACTTTCTTTCCCTTTTCTAATGTGGTATATGATTCAAGTTTTTGTTTGTCCCCTATCATATGCTTTGAACATCCGCTGTCAATGTACCATAGACTTTCTTGACCTTCTGCATAAAAGGCTATCCCACATCTTTCTGGTTGCGGTTCCTTTATTCTCCATGTTCTGACATTTGAGGTTTGTTCCTTCTGAGTTGTCTTCCAGAACCTGCTTCTGCATTCAGAGTCTTCATGACCAAAGTTATTACAAATAGAGCATTCAACTTCATTTTCAAGAACCGAAAAGTTGTTATAAGTCCTTTTCATGGTTCCAGTCATACTTCTTTGCTTTTGAGCTTCTCTAGTCATGATTGTCTTGTAGGCAACACATTGAGCTGCTTTGTGACCGAAGTTATGGCAAGAAAAACATTGGCCATTAAAGAAATTTCTGCGATAATCAGATCTATCATCCAACCGATTGTAGCTTCTATTGACATCCATTCTTGGGGCAAATTGGGAAGATTTTACCTGTGGCTGATTGTAGCTTTTGTTTGTCCTTAAGGTAGCTTGTCCTCAAATTTCTTGATAGTCTTTATTTGTTCTTGAGGTAAACTGTCCCTGATTCACCTGATGACTTTTATTTGGTCTTTGCTCGCTCCTCCTTCCTACATCAAGATAACTTTTAGAGGTAGAAGCTTGAGATGTTTCTCCATTATATCCCAGACCTGTCTTGATCAGAGGAGAGCGTTGCACATTGAGAATCTCATCCAAGGTTTCAGATCCTTTAACAAATTTAAGATTAATTGCTTTTGTTTTCTCAATCTCCTTTCTAAGACAAACAATCTCACATTCCAATTTTTCAAGATGTTTTTCCTTTTCAGCCAGTTGACATTGTAGAGAATCAATAATAGCACTTTTCTCTTCTAAGCAAACTTTGAGATTATTCATTTCCTCACAAAAGCCTTCTACATATGTAGCATCCATGTAGTCATCATCTTCAAAATCCATTAAAAGTTTATATCTATTACCCTGTTCATCTTCGTCACTATTTAAAAGACCATCACTATCTTCATGAGTGTAATAGCTTTTCTTCTTTTCATTCTGTTTCTTGTTCCATTTAACAGGTTCCTTTCCTTTGTCATTCTTATCTTTGTGAGGACATTTGGCAGCATAATGACCTACTCTTCCACAAGCAAAGCATTTAAAAGGTAACTTACCTCTAAACCTTCCAGGACCCCTTTGAATATTTCTGACAAAATTTGATTCTTCTTCTTCATCTTCTGGCACGTGACTTGCTTCATAATAATCTTCTTTGCCTGAAGCCTTGAAAGCAGCTTCTCTTCTGTCTGATGGACCTCCATTTCTCATTTCATAAGCAATTAGAATTCCGTGAAGCTGAGACATAGTAAGAGTTCGTAGATTTTCCTTTTCTTCTATTGCAGACACTTTAGATTCAAATTTGGGGGACAATGATCTTAGAACCTTTTCAACCACAATAGCCTCTTTTCTTTCTTCACCCAAGTTTTTCATGCAATTAACAATCTCATCTACCCTAAGGAAATAGTTAGCCACACTTTCATCATTATACATTCTGAGAGTCTCATACTTAATCCTGAGAGTTTGAAGTTTAGCACGCTTTACCTGTTCATCTCCTTCATAGCTCGTGACAATTTTTTCCCATATTTCTTTTGCGGATTTATAGTGCATTACCTTCATGAATTCTGATTAGGATATACATCCCAATAGAGTACTGACTGCTTTCGCATTTGTTTCATATTTCTTTTTCTCAGCTGAATCTGTAGGAGTAGCTGAAGGAAAAGTGTAGCCTGTCTCTACGATGTCCCAAACTTATGTACCAAGAGATTGAAGATAGGCAGTAACTCTTACCTTCCAATAATTGAGGTTTGTCCCATCAAAAACCGGTGGCCTGATTGATGCTTCTCTCTCATAGTTGCTCATGATGAACGATCTACCTTCAAGCGATCAAGCTTCTCTGAAGGACCTGCTCTGATACCAATTGTTGGAAATAATACTGAGAAGGGGGGTGAATCAGTATTATTAGATCAATAAAACTTTTTCATACTCAGAAACATATACGCTACTTCAGTTAAGTGAACTAGCGTGTACACGCTACTGTGTCTAAAGAAACCAGCGTATAACCAGAAATCTTATGATTCAGTTAGTTTATCTTCAGTAAATGCATCAGGACATTATTAACCATATTAACAGGTGCAGTATAACAGAACAGATCATCACACAAAAGCCACACACATGAACACCATGATATAAGGTGGAAACCCAATGTGGGTGAAAACCACCTGCTGCAAGTCGTCTCTATCTTTCTTTAATAAGAAACTTCAGTTTACAATCTTTTGTACTGGTGCAACCTTATACCAGTACGCAGGCTACAACCTGTAGAAGGCTACAACCTTCTCTCGTTTTCCAGACTCTCTTGGAAGGGAGCTCCAATCCCCTTTTCTCTTGTACTAGTTAAGATACTAGTACGTAGGTGCTGGCCTACAATATTCTTTCCTTCAGGTACCACTTTTCATACATTTTCAGACTGGATATTCCTGAAGCACAATATTACAATCTGAAGACCACAATTCATCAATTTTAATAACAGATCATTGAAGCACAAAACAACCAATACTAGCATCATCAATCTTTGAAATCACTGAACCACTGAAACCCTGTCAACACCCAGTCACCAGAACACAGAGCAGACTACAGAACTCTGTAATAACAGTCAGACCCAACTGCAACCCCAAAAATTAAGCTTCAAAAGATATATGCTACTTCAATGAAACCAACCCGCGTATACACGCGCTTTTACCAAAGACAACCTGTGTATAGATCTAAAATTAATTTCTCATAACTTGCAGCTGGACCAGACATCAGTCATACTCAGAACATAACATTACGTCAGTATGTAGATCTAAAAATACGCATAATCAACCATATAACGATAGTTCATTTCAAACCATTTGATCCTGATCTATCCTTAGATCTAGTTCTCCATCAACTGGTGAGATCCCTCCTTAGCTCAGATCAAGCAATGCATCATCAACCCATAACCTGCATACTGGATCTCATACTTCTTCAGATATTCAAGACTTTTTTTAGATATGCTTGCCTAAAGATCTTCTTCTCCTTTTATAGTCTTAGGCCTTGCTCAATACCACGGGCCAAAACCATAGTAATCCAATACCAACAACTTCAAAACTAGGGATCAACACGTCTGTCGAGATACCTTGGTCAAAAACATAGGCTCAAGTGTCGAGGACTAACTACCATGGACCAAAAGGAAGCTTCTCGACATGTATGCTCTTTTCTGTTCATGAAACTGCGTGTATACGCAACTTCGTATATAGCGAGACTGCGTATCCGCGACTTAGTATATAGCGTACTAGCGTGTATACGCAACTTGGGCTTAATGAACCTACGTGTATGAGATTTCTCTTCATTCTTGTAGTCTGGACTGAGATCTGTCATCAAAGAGAGTTTCCATCAAGGACAACACCTGTACCGTAGCGCCACACCTGTGCCAAAATGCCAACATCCATTTCATATACCTAGTTCCTTCCTAAGAGGAGATTGTAATCTAGGTTAGTGTTAATGACTTCTACTTTGATATTGATGACCTTCCCCCCAACACACATGGGAAAGGTTGGGATAATCCCATGCAGCCTATGATAATGCCCATCAAATGCAGTTAGGAGGGTAGGTGAAGGAACAGCCGAAGGCAATCCAATGGCCTTCTAGCATGACATCAACATGATGCACATGGAAGCTCCTTCAGTAAATAACTGTATGAAAAATATTAACTTTCTGGTATGTAGACTTTATTTGAAAAGTCATATGATGAGGGAGTCGCTTTTTGACATTGAACATGTTGAAAGTGAGCACTAAATAGTTATTTGGATCAACTGCCCCTATCATCAAAAGCAAAGCACTACGTTGAGCTGCACACGACTGGAGAACCTCTAAAGCGGACATGGCGCATGGAATCTGAGCCAGATCCTCGACAATGGAGTAATTCTGGGCAGCCCTAGCATTAGGATTAATAGTCGCGCATTTAGCGGAACCTTTCGGTATCCGTGGTATAGTCTTGACAGTATGAAGGTCGGTATTTTCGAGAGTAGTTTTGTCCTTGGATGTTTCAGATTCACCGTAATCACACAACCGAGTGGCCACATGGACGATAGAACCCATCATGAAAACATGTGATGATTTCTCCCCTTCCTGGTTGCCCCCTGCAGAGGTACCAGGATTTGAACTCGCGCCAACAAGCAATTGTTGCCCTTGGGGAAAAGGGTTGGTTAACACAGCTTGAGAGTTAGAAGTACCTTGCTGCCCTAACAAGCGTTGAGAATATTGAATCTTTGGGTAGAGATGAGTTAAATGGTCTCCACTCCATAGCTTGCATGGAAACTTGACTTTCTTTCTAGACCCATTTCCACCACCATCAACGTTATTGCCAGGTTTATTTGCGTCAGTCATCCCATCTTGACTCTTTTTCTTACCTCGTCCTTTCATTTTCCGATTTGAATTTTGATTTCCTTTGGGGTTGGAAGATTGGATGGCATTAACCGAAGAGAGTTGAGAAGATGAAGGGTTAGACGATGTGACCTGGTTATTCGACGCATTTTGTAAAGACAACTGCTACAATTGGCTCAACAGGTTCACCGCATTTATGTCTACAGATCCAATGATACCACCCACATGGGGACCTGGCTTCGACTTGGCTATATCAAACTTAGTCCAAGGAGAATCTAGAAAGATTTTTTATAGAATCCCAGACTGAGAATAAATCAATTCTAAGTGTTGGGCCCTAAAAATAGCTTGCTCCTTAGAATAAACTCTGGATAAGGAGATATCCTTAGAGATTACAGGTTGTAAAGATTTCAAAAACCATTCGAGATGGTATTTCGGAGGAATTTCGGCTTTGATTAGCCTCTTTCACCATCTCCATTCCTAAATATGATAAAAAATGTGAGTTTCCATGTCTTGACGAAAATTGGCCAGAAGTTCAGTTCTGGCATCATAACGGACGGGCAACTAGAAATGATTTAGGAAAATATTAACTAAATCAATGAAAGATGTAAAGTTACCCCCTGGAAACTCTATATACCACTTGGCCACATTGCAAGTCAAGGTGCAATGAAAAAGTTTCAACCTAATCGAGTCATCGATAAGGGAGTTTGATGAGCACCACAAATGGAATGTGGTTACATGGTCACCCGGGTCTTCACCACCCTTCCCCTCGAAATTAGCAATGTCCAAAGGGAGTTTGGTTGGGACTAGAGGCCAGGTCGAATTGTATTTGATTGGATCGTTTGTTAATTTTGTGAGATCTGGCAAGTTCAATGTTTCCAGAAAAGGAAGCCTAGGAGGACCTTGGGGATTCCACCCAGACTAGGCGGAGCTCCCAAAGTTCTGAAAACATTGGCCTAGATTTTGGAAGGCACCAGCCTACCCAAAGTAACCAGCAGAACCAGCTGAACCAAAAGGTGGACCTTGTGATCCAGCAAAACTCGAAGTTTGACCAACTCCGGCCGAAAAACCTCCATAACCGACGAAGTTCCCTCGTAAAGGACTATAAGGAGTCGATAACCCCTGATAAGGATTCCAAGTAGAATCTAAGGGAGGAATACTTCAAAATGAGCTGAATGTGGAGAACGGCCTATTCCCTTGTTGGCCAAAAAATGGATTCCCAGTCCCCATGCCACTAACCGTTGGGTTAGTCCAACCTTAAAAGGGATTGTTGCCTTGTCTTGTAGAAGAAAAAGGCATAGATACTATCATCAGGTTGGAATGTGATATCTGACCACTTCCAAAAGGAAAACCCTGAAATGAAGCCGACCCACCCATCATGGATGTGGAGGCACTGAATGGAACTGAAAGAATACCTTGTGAATGGGTGTCAAATGGGAAGAATCCAGAACTAAAAGTGTTGGCTTGGGAATTTCCACTAGAAGAAGGAATGGAGGTAGACCCAACTAAAGATGTGCTAGCAAAAGACCCAAATAGAGATGCATAGGGGATGGAAATAGTTCTTCCCCCTTGTATTGATGTTGGAGTCTGCATAGTTTTAGCACTTGTGGTAGGAGCCATGCTTCCAGTAGTGGTCATCTGTTCGGTGTGGAGCATGATTATTTAGAGGTCTTTGTTTCAGCCAGATGTATACCCCAAGAAGTTTGTACACCCCTCCATGCAGGGGGTGCGGGGGGGACTTTTCCCCCCCCGTGGGGGTTTAGGGGGGTCAATCCCCCCTGGCTGGGGGGTCTAAGGGCCAGCGGTCCCCCAGCGAGGATTTCGGGGGAAGCGCCCCTGAAGCTAAAAGTAGATGTATCATTGAATTGTAAAAGTATAGTAATTTCTAGTC
The DNA here is from genome assembly GCA_031772625.1 of Pinus tabuliformis. Taxonomy (NCBI): domain Eukaryota; kingdom Viridiplantae; phylum Streptophyta; class Pinopsida; order Pinales; family Pinaceae; genus Pinus; species Pinus tabuliformis. The sequence continues at coordinate 1,073,555,915 of CM062813.1, read as the reverse complement.
AATCTGGGTCATTCATTAGGCGGATGATCTAACGATAGAACTTATGTTTAGTTTAGGGTTTTTTGCCCTAGAAGGCAACCCCTCTCTTTGTATGAAGGCATTGTATTGAGGCTGTGTAATAGATATGTATTCTTAGAGCGAGAAATAGAGAGGCGAGATTGTGAGAGAAAACAAAGGATATTACAGCAGATTTGCTGTAGGTTGTGTCTCTTCATTTTGCTGGATAATAAAAAGCAAGGACTAGCTGTTCGAGGTGGATGCAGCCTAAACTGGGTGAACCACGTATATCTGTGTCTCTCTGGTTCTATGTGTTTTCTATGTTTATATCTCTGCTATATTCTATGTGTTCCATTGCTCTATAATATATAATTTTTCTAACAGCTGGTATCAGAGCTGAAGGTCTATTTGGCTGATAAACTCGTAGGAGAAAAGGGTTCCTGGTTCAAGTGGGAGAAATGGTAGAAGATGTTAAGTTTAGGGTCAAGAAATTTAACAGCCAAAACTTCTCATTGTGGAAGATGCAGATGGAAGATTATCTATATCAGAAAGATCTATACCTACCATTGGGTAGAAAAACAAAGATGTCGATGGGTATGATAGATGAATAATGGAACCTTCTCGATAGAAAGGTACTCGGAACAGTACAGTTGTGCCTCGCAGGATTAGTTGCCTTCAACATTTCGAAGGAAACAACAACAGAGGGTTTGATAAAGGCGTTGGCGAAACTATATGAAAAACCCTCGGCCTCAAACAAGGTATTTCTTATGAAACAGTTATTTAATATGAAGATGTCGGAAGGTGGATCTGTTGCAAACCATTTAAATGATTTTAATACTGTTACAAGTCAGTTAAGTTCTGTAGGGGTAAACTTTGATGATGAAGTTAGAGCTCTCTTATTCTTGTGCTCATTGCCAGAAAGTTGGAATGGTTTAGTAATGGACATCAGTAACTCTATTTCTGGATCTAGTACTTTAAAGTTTGATGATGTTGTCGGTGCTATCCTTAGCGAGGAAATGCGACAGAAAAGCTTCGGTGAGACATCAGGTAATTCTTTGAGTGCAGAGTCTAGGGGAAGAAAAATGGAAAGAGGAAAGAGCTCAGGATATCGTAGTAAATCAAGGAAAGGTAGATCCAAGTCTAGAGTGGGGATAGTGTGCTGGAAATGCGGAAAGAAAGGACACCTAAATAAAGACTATAGATCTCGAAAGGGAAAAGAAGGAGATTCACAGCAAGAAAACAATCATGAATCAAATGTGATAGGTGAGGTGTTACAAGATGCTTTGATTCTTTCTTATGAAAATATTACTGATTCCTAGGTGGTAGATTCAGGGGCCTTATTCCATGCCACACCTGATAAGAAATATTTTCATGACTATGTTCAAGGAGATTTTGGACATGTCCATTTGGGTGATGATAAACCCTGTAAAATTGTTGGAATGGGTAAGGTTCTTGTAAAATAGCAAAATAGAAACCAATGGCTACTAAAGGAGGTAAGGCATGTTTCATATTGAAGAAAAATCTAATTTCAACGAGGTAGTTAGGTAGTGAATGTTGTGTGACAACTTTCACAGATAAAGCTTGGAAGGTCACCAAAGGAGCCCTGGTAATAGCAAAAGGTGAAAATGTTGGTACATTGTATTTATGTAATGGTATTTCTAACTCTGTTAATGCTTTAACTTCCAAAGGAACAGATGCAGCATTGTGGCATCATAGGCTTGGAAACATGAGTGAGAAGGGGATGAAGATTCTTCACTCAAGGAATTTGTTGTCGGGTTTGAAGAATGCTGATTTGGACTTCTGTGAGAATTGAATTTATGGAAAACAGAAGAGAATCAGATTTTTGAGAGTTGGGAAAGAAAAGAAGAGCGAAAAATTAGATCTTGTGCATACAGATGTATGGGGATCTGCTCAGGTATTATCTCTTGGTGGCTCTCATTATTATGTTACTTTTATTGATGATGCAACTAGAAAAGCTTCGATTTATTGTATTAAGAATAAATCTGATGTATTTGATAATTTCAAGAAATGGAAAGCTTTGGTTGAGATTGAGATAGGAAAGAAATTGAAGTGTCCTAGATCAGACAATGGATGTGAATATTGCAGCAAAGAGTTTGATAGGTACTGTTCAGAGCATGGAATTCACAGAGAGAAGACAGTTCCAAGAACACCACAAGAAAATGGTGTGTCAAAAAGGATGAACAGAACAATCATGGAGCATGCAAGGTGCATGAGATTGCATGTAGGATTGCCTTTATAGTTTTGGGCATATGCTATAGATATTTTTGTTTATCTAATAAACAAAGGGCCTTCAAGTTCCTTGGATGGTGGTGTTCCAGAGGAAGCATGGACAGGTAAAAAGATAGACTTCTCTTTTTTAAAGCATTTTGGTTGTAAGGCATTTTCCCATATTAATAAATAAAATAGAACAAAGGTTGAGGCAAAATCAAAGAAATGTACCTTTATTGGATATGGTGTTAATGATTTTAGTTATCGCTTATGTGATTATGAAAATCACAAAATCATTAGGAGCAGAGATGTAATATTCAATGAAAAGGTATTGTATAAGAATCAGTTGCAGGAAAAGGAATAGGAAATAGAAAACAAATAATACATAGTTCTTGATGAGATCACTGAAAAAGTAAAGGTGCTTGAAAATAATAATAATCAACAACCACAACAATAACAAACACCACAACAGCAACAGGCACCCCAAACACCTAAAAGTGGCGTTAGAAGATCTACCAGGATAAGTATACCCCTTGAACAATATTCTCCTTCATTATATTATTTATTGTTGACTGATTCTAGTGAACCAGAATGTTATGAAGAAGCAATGCAGGTTGAAAGTAGGAAGAAGTGGGAGCTAGCCATGGAAGAAGAGATGGAATCCTTAATGCATAACTAGACTTCAGACTTAGTCAGGTTTCCTGCAGGTAAAATTACATTGCAGAATAAATGGGTTTACAGGCTAAAGGAAGAAGATGGAGGAAAACAGAGGTACAAAGCTAGACTTGTGGTGAAGGGGTTTGCACAGAAGAAAGGTATTGATTTTGAAGAAATATTTTCTCCTGTTGTTAAAATGGCTTTAATCAGAACTATTTTAAGTCTAGTACCAATTGAAGATTTGCATCTTGAGAAGTTAGATGTAAAGACAACCTTTCTCCATGGGGATTTGGAGGAAGAGATATATATGCAGCAGCCACAAGGATATGAGGTAAAAGAGAAAGAGTGTTTGAACAAGGTTATACTAGATGTCACTCTAATCATTGTTTTTATCTGAAAAAGAAAAATGATGGAAGCTATATTATATTGTTATTGTATGTGGATGACCTGCTTGTTGCAGGGTCTAACATGCAGGAAGGAGTTGGGAGCTGCAAAACAAATCCTTGGTATGAGAATAACTAGAGACAGGAAAAATCGCAAATTAACATTGTCTCAGAATGAGTACATACAAAAGGTGTTGAAAAGATTTAATATGCACAATGCAAAACCAGTTAATACACCTTTTGCTAGCCATTTCAAAATTAGTAAGGAAATGTGCCCAAATACCCAAGAAGACATGGATTATATGTCTAAAGTTCCATATGCATCAGCAGTTGGAAGCTTAATGTATGCAATGGTCTGCACAAGGCCTGATATTGCACATGCAGTGGGAGTTGTAAGCAGGTACATGAACAATCCAGCAAAGGAACATTGGATGGCAGTGAAATGGATTCTTAGATATTTGAAAGGTACCACAAATCAAGCATTATGCTTTGGTGGTTCAAACATTTCTCTACAGGGATATGTTGATGCAAATATGGTAGGTGACAAAGATAACAGGAGGAGCACTACAGGATGTGTATTTATTGTAGGTGGAATAGCTATTAGTTGGGTTTCAAAAATCCAAAGTGTTGTTGCACTTTCAACATGAGAAGCAAAGTATGTTGCTGCTACAGAGGCTAGTAAAGAAATTATTTGGTTACAAAGGTTTATGCATGAATTGGGTAAGAAGCATGATATGGGCACATTATACAGTGATAGCCAAAGTGCCATTCATCTTGCAAAGAACTTAGCATTTCATTCCAGGTCTAAACACATACAACTCAAGTACCATTTCATACGAGCAGTGTTGGAATATGGAGAGTTGAAGCTGGAAAAGATACACACTAGCCAGAATCCTGCAGATATGCTAACAAAAGTTGTTACCAGGGAGAAACTGAGAATATGCTTAGTTTCAATTGGTCTTCAAGGATGATGGTGAATATGAGAAACAACCAGGTCCAAAGAGGAGTCATTGTCCAGCAAATTAAGTAGCAGTGGAGTTGCTACAATCATTCTCCAAGTGGGAGATTGTTGGGTGTCGAGCATGCTTATTTAGAGGTCCTTCTTTTAGCCGGATGTATACCCCAGGAAGTTTGTGTACCCCTCCATGTGAGTGGGTGCGGAGGGGACTTGTTCCCCCCGCGGGGGTTTGGGGTGGCCGATCCCCCCCCGGCTGGGGGGTCTAGGGGCTAGCGGTCCCCCGACGGGGGTTGCGGGGGCATCGCCCCTGAAGCTAAAAATAGATGTAAAATTGCCTTGTAAAAGTATAGTAATTTCTAGTCAATTTGCGCTGTTCATTAGGCAGATGATTTAACGGTAGAACTTATGTTCAGTTTAGGGTTTTTTCCCTAGAAGACAATCCCTCTCTTTGTATGAGGGCATTGTATTGAGGCTGTGTAATATATGTGTATTCTTAGAGCGAGAAATAGAGAGGCGAGATTGTGAGAGAAAACAGAGGATATTACAATGGATCTACAGTAGGTTGTGTCTCTTCATTTTGCTGGATAATAAAAAGGAAGGACTGGCTGTTCAGGGTGGACATAGCTCAAACTGGGTGAACAACGTATATCTATGTCTCTATGGTTTTATGCATTTTCTGTGTTTATATTTCTACTATATTCTATGTGTTCCATTGCTCTGTAATATATAATTTTTCTAAAATCATCAATGGTAAGTGCGTAATATGACCTGGACTTGACGATATATGTGTCGAAGTCCCAATTTATTGTAATACATATGGATAGTTAGATGGTAGAGGAGAATTCAGAGCTGCTAATGACTCTAGGAGTTCTTCTACCTCTATGTTATCTTCCAATTGAAAGAAAACTCGAGAAAGAACTGGAGTGTTCCTTTCTAGTTCTTTGAAAGTACCAGGCCCATGCTAAACACTAATGCCCCCGAGGGGAGGATCAATCCCAATGTGTCAGTTGCCACGGGATGAAACCCACTGGTAGTATTACCTCTGCGCCTTCTAGGAGAAGGCTCTAAACTTGGTGGTGAAAGACCACAAAGTCTTCGAGACCGTCTAGGCGATCGGTCAGCCACTTTGAATTTTTTATTAAGATCTAATTAAAGACTCAATAAAAAATTAAAGCTAGGAAAACTAAGAGCATAGAGCACACACTAAAAAGTCCCTAAACAATGTGAGCCAGTCAAACAACTTTCGAGTATTTCTACTCCAGATGATGAGGAACGGACACCAAAATATAAGAAAGTGAAGTAAGGGTCCTTCCGAAGATAGCTTGGGATAATGACGACCCGGTCCTACCAGCGAAGGTAATAGAGGAAGTTACGCTAACCTACTAACAACAGCTTGTGCGGGTGCAAGCCCCCAAGCTTCGCAAGGGTGCCCTCCAGTAGTACCATTGAGAGTGATACAACGTCAACCTCAGGTGCCATGGGATTCCCCTCCACAACCACCTATGTAGATCCCTAGGAGAAGTAACTAAGGTTACCAAATCATGCCAGAAGCCAAGCGAAACAGCCTTGAGGTAAGATCCGACAAGTATGAGAGGGGGTATCTCTCTTCCTTATTGTCAAAAACCCTCGTGCTTAACTCTCAGATCTGAAGCTTTCCTGGTCTTCCTAATTCTATTGGATTTGTGCTCACTATTCAGACTCCTATGTTTTATAGTTTAAATGGCCTTGAGTTTTCTCTCCACTCGCCTAATCCAAAGCCCTAAAATATTCTAAAACTTGTTGGTGTGTCTAAATTGACAATTATGAAAAAGTTCTAGTGTATTTTAGCTAGCGCTTGTTTTTAAATGGGTTGTTCTTTAAGTCAAGGGATAAGCAGAAGTGAAAATTGTGGTGTTTTGATGCAAAATAAATTAATAAAAACCAAACTATATGCAAATGAACTTGTTTTGTTCTTTGATGAAAGAAATTTCTACTAGGTTCTAAGGAACTTCTAAGAAAGCAATAAACTTTTCTTTTATTTTCTTTTACTCAAGATTCACACACACAAAAATTAACAAAACTATGGATGCCCTAAAAGATGCACAAATTTATCCTAATGCAATGAGTACATGCTAATGCAAAACTTAAGACTACTATAAATCAAAGAATGAAAGTAACTTGTTTATCAATTCTAATTTTCCACTTAAGATGTTTAGATAGAATATAAGTTTCTAATGCTCATTTTCATCCAAACATTAAAAGAAAGTTTCAAGACAAACAAAAATGCACTTTCAATTGCAAAAAGGAAACTAAATCAAAACAAGGCCAAAGAAAGCAAAAACCAAGTTTTCAAGAAGTTTTCTTCAAAAGAAAAAACAAAAGTGACTTTTCAAAAGTGATCCAACTAAGACTGAAACTTTATGATTGAAGAATAGGCAAAAAAACACTTTGCAAGTTTACAACACAAAACGGGTGAAAACTCAACAAAAAGTGCATTTCAAGATGCTCTTAACAATCAGAAAGTAGCCCAAAAGGCTCAGTGACAATGATCAAAAGATCAAGAAAGAAAACTCTCAAAATTGTCACACAACAACTTTCAAAAAGCAAGAAAAGTAAATAGTCACAAATATGCAGTTTTGACATGCACACAAAAAGGTCACCAAAACAAGATTTGCCACAAATATTGAGACGAATCTTTATGTCCTGGAAGACCAGAACAACCAAGATTCCTAGAAAGAAATCTTGTGTGTTTAAACAAAAAGTGATGATGCTTGCAACAAAACAAAACAAGACCAGTACTTTCTACAACTGGAGAGAGTTTGAAATCATGAACTTGCTATAAAAATAAAGACTAACACAGAAAAGTAATTGTTAAAGAAAGACTCAGACCAACAGACAGATCTTTAGAAACAAAAATATTTGAAAAATATTGAAAATATTAGGGTATACGCAACTGTTTTGATGCATAGCTGTGTGTATACACTATTCATCCCTAGGAAAACTGCGTATACATGGGTTCACCTGAGGAAACTTGCGTATATATGCTTCTGTAAACTGGAAAAACAACGTATATAACAGATCACAAGAAAAACAAAAAAAAATTGTGAAGAAACTGATCAAACTTATAGTTCAAGTTCCTATAGGAACAGAGTACACAGTCACAACAAGCAAATAAACAACTGAGCCTTGATTGGCTTGAATAGACCCAAACTAGGAACAACAATATTGTTGTCCCTAGTGGAGCCAATTATATTTAGGGACAAATTCCGCTAAGGTCTTGGGTTGATACCCTACCAGATCGAGGGTTATCTACAAATAAAAACAAGCATTCCACACAACCATGATGCTAATATAAACAAAATACAAGAAGAGAGGTGTACCTAGGGGTCCTTCGTTTGGGAAGATCCAACCAGGGTCCAAACCCTCTTGGAGTTCCTTTCGATCCTTCAACTTGAAAAACAATCAATTCCAGAAAGCACAGCAATATATTGACCAAGAATCATAAAGAAATCATCTTCATAGCATATTGAAAGGTAGTTAGTTATACAATTAAAACAACCATTCATATGTGAATCATAACATTGATATCATAAACATGAAGAAGATTTATATCAGGAACAAGAAAAGTGTTTCTTTTATTATAGATAACTAAAGTACAGAAAGGAGTGATTTCACCTGAGTCTTCCTTTCGCAGGCTCCAAGCGAAACCATCCTCCATGTTCGTCCAGTCTCAAGCCTTCAACAAACTCCTTCCATGACTTACTCCAAGATATCTCAACTAATGGAAAGACATAATAACTCAAGGAAACAAGGATTTCCTGTAATGGGGGAAGTGCTGGAAGCACAAGGATCTTCAGACCTGGTCAGGGATAATCTCAGCAGAGTGATTTTTCTCTCTATTCTCTCCTCCTTAGGCCTTCCCATTGAAGCCTTTTTATACTTCTCCCAAAGTAGTTTTTTATTTGGGAATTCGTTGGGAACAGTTGGGCCACAAGCACTAATAGGTAATCAACAGGTAAAACCCGTGATTTCGACCTAAAATTAAGGAGATTTAATTTTTAAGTGTTTTAAGACATATACGCAAGTTGGGTATACACAGACCCGCGTACACACATGTTTAGCTCAGGGCAATGTCACGTATAGGGAGTAAAACACTATTTTTTAAGTATTTGGACGAGGTCTGGAAGGAGGGGTTTCCCTAGGCCATGAGTGCAGCATCACAAACATCAAGAGTGAGATTTGGAGCTATAACAGATGCCCCCTAATATATGAGGTCAGAAGGGGTACATGATGGCCAAAATGTATTAAGTAAGTACATGGAAAGGAAACCTGTCAAAAACTGAGAAGGACTTCACCAGAGTTCAGCTTGCCAAGCCACAAAAGGAGATCAGAAAGAAACACTGTCTGAGGCAGGCATACCCATGCTCAGAGAAAGTAAAGCATGTCCGCATATCAAGTACAAGTGGATCCACTAAGTATACAAGTATAAAAGACTGGAAAATACATAATGGATCATCTGATCACGATCAAACAAGTACATGTCTGAATATCACATATAAGAATGTCAATGATGCTGAAGGATGAAGCAGATCACTGATATCAAAGATTGATCCCAAAAGTACCAAATGAACATGATGGAGTAAGATGGTGCTACACTGCAAGCTCAGGTGCCAGCATATAGAATGTTCCCATAAATGATTGCAACATATAAGGCGGAGTGGTATCAACTAGCAGCAATAGGAGCAACTGTCAAGTGAACTAATGAATGTTGATGCAACCTGAGGTCTTCACCAACCATCGTGGTACATTTCTACACCATGAGAATAAATGATCTAAGGTCAACCATGTGAGAAATCATTTGATTATCGGTCATTGATGTAAATCATTAACAAACGCGAGACTACTCACCGATAATGATAATGAGCGTCAAGGTACCCAGTACAATCTAACAAGTGTGAATAGATGAGTTGTAGTCGAACACCTATAAGAATCTATCGATTAGGAGGCAATGATTGTTTCCCACTGTCAATAGCGAAGGATCTGCCACTAATGACTGCAAGGCCCAAGGTACTTCCAAATGGACTCTAGACCTTTGCCCCAGAGTAATGAGTCATAGTCAATAGGGAAAGATCTGCTAGAAGGAAAGCATTAAAGCATCCTTCATCAATCTAGTGTGAGTGTAACCCGTAGGCCAATAATGTGGAAGGAATCGAATGAAAAAAGATGTAGTAACCTGACCGAAGCACGTTTCTGGCGTACACAAGATGTAGCTAGCACATGACAGAAACCCTATGAACCAACCAATAATGAAAGTTGACACAAAGGCGAGCTATCCACCAATAGGTTCGAATGGAATCCAACGTACTACATGAATCCAAATGTGTGATAGTGTAAGCTAATGTAAAACACAAGGGAAACCACTTAGTCAAAGACCCATGATACTGATCGATGCTGAGCAGAAGGTGACCTATTAATAATGAAAATAGGGCCAGGGTACGTCTCTAGGCCTGTCCTCAAAGCAAGATGTCATCGTCGATAAGGACAAGACCCGCCAGCAAGAAGTCAATGGAGACCTTCTCAAACCAGCACGAGTAAAGGATCAATATAGCTGATGTGATGATAGACAAGACACTAACAAACAGGGATGGCTGACTAAAAAATGAGTCAAGAGACACCGCAGAGAGGCCGACTCATGCTAACTTCCCTTGAACAAAAGCACGACTCAATGTGACTTTGTGGCAGCATATGATGGCTCTGTATAAGTTTGTTACGCAGGAGGCACAAACAAAACCTCCATATGATTGGAAGAGATAACCAATCAGGGGAGAACTGACTCGATAACAAGGTTAAGGTGTACCTAAGTCAAACTAAATTCCGCCCAAATGGAGGAGACTTTATTTTGAGTGCTTTGTTCAAGGGCAACACGACTGACTCTAGTTGCCAACAATAAGTGGAAATATTGTCCCATTCCCACTCTTTTTTGGAATATATAATTTTTATGTCTTTTTCTTTAAGCTGGGAAAAGAATAAAATAATGCTATAGTACAGTGGAAAGAACGAGTGTCGGTGAAACATATGATCTAGTTCCTAGGATTGGAACAATTGTATGCTCAATGCAAGGAGGTTAAAACTGGTCAAAGACACTCAAAGGTGTGTTCCTTCCACGGGTCAAGGTGTGTCAAGTTGCAGAAGTCAAGGGCATGCAAGTTTGATTTTACAGTCGACATGGTCAAAAGTTGGCTTAAACATGACTCCATATGAAGTCGGCTCAAGGCTAAAAGGTTCAAATAGTCAAAATGCAATGCAGTAGTACAACTCAACACAAAGGAGCCTCTAGGGTATAACGCCAGAATGAAGTGAAGAAGCAAAGAGGAATGAGTCTTCATTGCATAAGTCATGGAGAGACTACAGAGGACTCCTGAGCCTACTCAAATCGATGTAGCATGGGCAACAAATGTCAGCGAGGTGCTAACTATGATGCTCGTAAAAAGGATGGCTCTACCATTGTGTCATGATTTAAAAATCGGCGAGTGAAAATGGTTTACAAACCTTAACACGATGGGATCGACCCTATGGCAAGTGTATCGACAAATGGAGGCTAGAATGCATAATGAAATGGAAAAATGGTTTCCTTAACCTATATGCCAGTGAGAAAATGATACCTACCATGATGGGTCAGTAGTCATGGAACCGTCTCGAAACTTCCGAAAAAGCATCCAAAATGTCCTAAAAATCAAACCATTCTCGACATTCCAAGCTCCCAATTTAAAATTTACATGAGACAAAACAAAATCAAGTTTTGAAAAAAATTGACATTTTCAAAGCTTATAAAATAGTTTTTTGGCTCACCATTATCACCGTTTGAGTTGAGAGCACAAGGAGTGAAAAAAAAGGAGCAAGCTTTTCCATTCACCAAATTCAACCATTCAAATCTTCCTAAAATCACCAAGTAAAATTCGCGTATAGGGAGTAAAACACTATTTTTTAAGTATTTGGACTAGGTCTGGAAGGAGGGGTTGCCCTAGGCCATGAGTGCAGCGTCACAAACATCAAGAGTGAGATTTGGAGCTATAACAGTTAGGTTTTTCACCTGCATTGTGCACTTATCAGTTTCCTTTCCCATTTTGGCCTTAGGATCGACCCCACCAAGTTATGGTGCAAAACCTTCTCATTGCTTAGAAGTGTCATGACTTGTGTGGTAGAGCCTACCTTATCATGGGTGCCCTAGATAGTACCTTGTTGTCACTTGGCACCCATGCTAAATTTTTGTTCTTAGGCTCAAGAGTCCTCTTTAGTCCCACCATGACTTTTGTGTTGAAGCCTCATTCCTCTACTTCTTCGCTAGCTTTCTGGCCTTATACCCTAGAGGCTCCTTTTTGTTGAGTTGTACTATTGCATTGCATATTGACTGCTCGCACCTTTTAGCCTTGAGCCGACTTCACTTGGACTCGTGTTTAAGCCACTTTTTTTACCATGTCTTCTGCAAAATCAACCATGCAATCACTTCACTTCTGCAACTTGACACACCCTTTTACCCATGGAAAGAACATCCCTTTGAGTGTCCTCGACCAGTTTCGCCTCCCTGCATTGAGCATAGGAATGTTCCCCTCCCAAGAACTAGATAATCTTCTTTTTCAACACTCGTTCTTTCCACTGTACTATAGCATTCTTTTATTATTTTTCAAGCTTCATATAAAAGAAAAAGACAAAAAATTATATATTCCAAAAAGAGTGGGAACAAGATGACATTTCCATATTTTGTTGGCAGCTAGAGTCAGTCGTGTTGCCCTTGAACAAAGCACTCAAAAGAAAGTCTCTCCTCCATTGGGGTGGGATTTAGTTTGACTTAGGAGTGCCTTAACCTTGTTATTGAGTCAATACTCCTCCAATTGGTTACCTCTTCCAATCATATGGAGAGTTTTCTTATGCCTCTTGCATAACAAACTTATACAGAGTTATCATATGCTGCCATATAGTCATCATTGAGTCGTGCTTTTGTTCAAGGGAAGTAAACCTAAGTCGGCCTCTCTGCGGTGTCTCTTGACCTATTTTTCAGTTGACCATCCCTAGTTGTTAGTGTCATGTTTTTCATCACATCAATTATATTGGTCCTTTGCTCGTGCCAGTTTGAGAAGGTCTCCATTGACTTCTTACTAGCAGGTCTTGTCCTTATCAACTACGACAAATTTCTCTGAGGGCAAATCTAGAGCCACACCCTGGCCCTGTTTTCATTATTGATAGGTCGCCTTGTGCTCAGCATCGATCAATATCATGAATCTTTGACTTAGTGGTTTCCCTTGTGTTCAACATCAGCTTTCATTATCACACATTAGGATTTTTGCAGTGCCTTGGTTTCCATTTGACCCTATTGGTGGATTCCTTGCCTCTGTGTCAAATTTCATTATTGGTTGGTTCAGAGGGTTTCTATCGTGCACTAGCTACATCTTGTGTATGCCGGAAATGTGCTTCGGTTGGGTTACTACATCTTTTTCGTCTAATTCCTTCCACATTATTGGCATACGGGTTACACTCGTGCTATATTGATGAAGGATGGCTTAATGCCTTCCTTCTAGCGGATATTTTCCTATCGACTACAACTCTTTTGCTCTGGGGAAAAAGATCTAGAGTCCATTTGGTAGTACCTTGGGGTTTGCATTCATCAGTGGCAGATTCCTTCGCTATCGATAGTGGGAAACCATCATTGTCTACTGATTGATAGATTCTTTCAAGTGTTCAACTTCAGCTCATTCATTCGCACTTGTTAGATTGTAATGGGTACCTTGACTCTCATTATCATTATCGTTGAGTAGTCTCGCGTTTGTTAACAGTATACATCAATGGCTGGTAATCAAACGATTTCTCACGTGGTCGACCTTAGGTCATTCATTCCCATTGTGTATAAATTTACCACGACAATCGATGAAGACCTGTGGTTGCATTAGCATGTTTTGGTTCACTTGTCAGTTGCTCCTGTTGCTGCTAGTTGACACCATCCACCTTATATGTTGCAGTTCTTCACATCAACATCTTATATGTTGGCATCTAAGTTGCAATGTAGTATCATTTTATTCCATCATGTTCATTTGGTACTATTGAGATAAGTTTTTGACATCAAGCTTCATCCTTCAACATCATTGATCATCTTCTTATATGTGATATTTAGACATGTACGTTTTCGATCACGATCAGATGATCCATTATGGACTTTCAGTTCCTTTATACTAGTATACATATTCGATCCAATTGTACTTGATATGCAAACATGCTTTACTTTCTCTAAGCATGGGTATGCCCACCTCAGACAGCAGTTTCTTTCTTATCTCTTTTGAAGGCTTGGCAGACTGAATTCTAGTGAATTCCTTCTCAGTCTTAGCATGATTCTTTCCATACACTTAATACATTTTGGCCATCATGTACCCCTTCTGACCTCATATATTAGGGGGCAGATTTTATAGCACCATTTACCACTATTGGTATATATGATGCTTTGTTTATGGCCTAGGGCAACCCCTCCTTCCAAACTTGGTCCAAATATATAAAAAATAGTGTTTTATTCCCTGTATGCTACTTTTCCCTGAGCTAAAAGCATGTACACATGGGTCAGTCAATACCCAACCTATGTATGTGTATTAAAACACTTAAAAAATTAAATTTCCTTAATTTTGGGTGGAGTTCACAAGTTCTACCTGTTGAATACCTCTTATTTCCCGTGGCCCAACTATTTCCCAACTAAAAAACTAATTGGGAGAGGTATAAATAGACCTCTATGGGAAGGCCTTAAGGAGGAGAAGAGATAGATTTATTATATTGAGATTATCCCTGACTGAGTTTGATGAATCCCTATGCCTCATGCACTTCCCCAAGCTTTAGGAAACCCTTGTTTCCTTGATTATAGATATCCTTCCTTTTGCTTGAGATATCATGGTGTTGGTGATGGAAGAAGATTGTTGAAGGCTGGGATAGGACGAATCCAGAGGATGGTTCTGCTTGGAGCAAGAGAAATACTCAGGTGAATTCTCTCCATGTTATTTATAGCTTACTGCAATAAAAGAAATGTTGTCTTGTTTCCAAAATTGACTATTTCTATGCACCAAATTATGTTTTAATTCATATATGAATGTCGTTTTGATGTATGATCAATCATTTTTTTATATGATATAAAGTCAATTTCGTGAATTTTCTTTACTTCTATACTGCTATGTATGTTCGAATTGAATGATTTTCAGGTTTGAAGAAGATCGAGAGTTGCAGAGGGTCTGAACCCTGTGGTACCTACTCGAACAAAGGAAATCTGGGTACAGTCACTCTTACGTAGTTTGATAATATAAGCATCTTGCCTGAGCTCTTTGAGTATTTCTTGTCATAGTTTTCTTCTACTTTGTTGGGTTTCTAACCCAAATCCCTAGGGTGCTTTCACCCAAAACAGGCATAGGGGAGACAAAGTTCATTAGCGTCAGTCTTGTAAACTGGGCAAAATAGAAGTTTCAGGGGAAAGGGTGCAAAAGGGAATTGATCTGCTCATGAAGGGGGACACAATGGGAGTTTCTTCATGAAGGTAAAGCATGTGGGGTTCACTATAGAGGTCCTCCAGGATCAAGGAACAGGGAGTACAGGGACAATGACAAAATGTTGTGTAATAAGCCCCTCCTCCTCTTCCTCATTCATGTCCCTGGAATCCTCCTCACACAACACTTGCGCTCGAATCATAGGGCCGATTCTCTATCTGCATTCCGTATGCGGGGATTCGATCCATCATTAACTCATAACTTTTGCAATTTCACTCATCATAACTGGCCGCTTTACAAAAAGTGCAGAACAATTGTTGTGGAGTATGAACAAACTTCTGCAATAATGTAGCATGTCTTCCACCAATCTGACAAATAACACACCATAAAGGGGCTCCAATGTTGGGTCCTGTAGTGTTCTCAAGCTTCAATGGTATAGGGCCTCCTCTAATGAAGTAATTCTGATAAATAGGGCAATGATCATTATCATGGCCCTTTTATTTACATTTTATCCACCATATTTCAGCACACACCTTGATCTGCACTTCTTTTCCAGTTTTCAAGCTCTGTAACTCCATATGCAATCTTGCCAGTTACGACTAAATCTATTGTGCTCCAATGTTGGTATCCTATACTGGTGAGGCTTCCAACCTCATCGCGATCTCAATGGCCTCTACTTGTGTTCCAATCTTTTGTTGTTACAGAGGCAATCTTAAGTGCAGTAAGAGCGACGGGATATACCAGTCCCTATGTTGGGAATCTGAGATCACCATATTGGCCTGCCAAATCAGGAACTTCAACCTCTAATCAAAATCCCAGGAAGACTCATTTACATATTGATGAATCCATTTGAACTTAGTTACCAATTTCACCTCTAACTTAGGCTTCCTAAACTCTCTATTTGATGCTTGCTAGATTTTTGTCATCATCACATTGGGGCTATCAGTGCGGAACTTGACATACCACGGTAATGCTCTATCTTGTAAGGTCATGACCAACTGTGCTTTCTTTATGTTGTCATCCATAATTTTCTGAGCTTTCCGCACAGCATATAAAATGAACAAGAGTTGCTTAGGGTCTTCACTCCCTACCCCTTTAAAAATCAGCATCTTCATGGTATTTTCCATAGTGAATGGTTGATATGGAGGTGGAGGTGGAGTGGATGGTTGGGGTATCCCTTGGATAATTTGGTCACGATATGTAGCGCACTTCACGGTGATATAAAAATACTTCCTTCATCGTCGCTATAAGGAGATCCCAACAGCGGACAATACTCAAATCCTGATGCTTCGTTCCTTCTAAAGGGTTTTCTAATTCACGTAGTCCCAAACATCAAGGCAGTAGCATAACCTATTTTTTTCACAACAACATTTTAAGCCAATTTTTCAGGGATCTTAAGTACTTAGCTCATGGTCCTTTGAAGAGCTTGCACTTTGCTTCACTATAACTAACAATTGTATCAATCGTGAGCTCAGTGACAAATGCTCCTAGAGTCCGATCAACCCAGTAATCTACAGCCCACACGATGTTATTCTCTAGATATTCTAAGCGCCTTACCAATTCTAGAGTGCACACAATTGACCTGGAAAGTCTCCACCTACCCTGATTGTCTTCTAATCAAGACATCCACTCATGCAATTCACAAGGAAATAAATAGAAAAAGGCTTTGGTTTCTTCTATGTATATATATCTTTCCAATCATTGTTCCTTGGATAATCTAAGGTTTCTCTTCTCCTGAGCTACAAACGCATGAAACTTTCGATCAATCCACTTCTTGATTTCCTTCTTGGTGGGGATCCACTTTGCACACATTCCTTAGATAGATCCTAGTCCTGACAACAGAACCCTTTGTTCGCTTGAGGGGTCCTGACCCAAGTTCAGAGTTATTTTCTCTAACCAACAAAACCCTAACTGTTGGCCCTTTCAGCAACAACCTACGTAGCGCAGGTTGTAGTATCACTCGAAGTATTATTGGAGGATGCTATAACTAGGTTTATGCATCCAAAGGCAAGTGTGTTGGATTCCCGAAGTTCCTAAGATTCAGAGATACCTTCACAGCCCTAACTCTTCTAATTGATCAACTACTGTAAATCTATTCTAACATCTTCCAACTCTTCGCGAAAATCTTAAATTGTTATTAACATGCATAAAAGATACAAATCCACTAATTTCGCACAATAAACAAGCATTAATTCATATAAATCATAACAAATCGTGGAGACATAAAAAATTAACTAAAACAATAAACAAGGCACAGATGCACAGATTCGGCTCAAAGCTGTCTTTATTAAGATGTAAACATTTAGAAATAGACTGACTCTTCCAACGCACTCAACTGCAAGGACTCACACACTCAGTCTATGGACTTGCCAAGGTCTTTGTGCACTAAGCTGCATGAGCCTTCCCCTTTCGCCTAAGTATAAGAAACAGATCTTTCCTACCTTAGCACCTTGCCCTTACAATGATTTTTCAAGAAAAGTTTGCTTAGACTCACTATGAATCAACTATATATAGCCTTTTCATTACAATACCATGGCCTATAGGCCACGGGAAAGTCTCAAAACCATCTTATCACCTACCTATACAAGGGACTAATGCCCCTTTGACTCCCACTTAGCTTCGCACTCTGCTTCCATATTTCGCGAAGAATTTACATTATTTAACAAAAAATATAAGAAAATTCAACTTAACTGACAAAACTTGACCCTAGGGACCCCATCCCAACACCCCCAAGAATAACATGAACCATGGAATAGAACTAATATAAATCTCATAACCTGTTTTATGGAGACACAAGGCTCCATTTCACTTAAGCATTTTCCATGACTAGTTTGTTAAAAATTGTAGAGAAATGTTGTTAAGAAATGAATCACAAAGGATATATTTAGAAGAATAGGAGTTCCTGGAGGGGAAAGGAGTTCATGTAGAAAAAGACAACTACACATATATTAGGCTTTATGGTTATGATGATAGATAATTGTTACTCTCCATGCTTGTTTTTTATAAATATTTTGTTGTAGAATTCTAAAGGCAGTATTAATCCTAGTGAATTCTATTTGATAGGAAAAAAAAGAAACAATTCATTACGTTATCATTTAGCATTGGAGGGGTTATAATGAATAATTATGCACATATAGAAAAACTGTATGAAACGTTAAAGCATTTTAAGTTGAGTGACATTAAACTTTCCCAAGGATTTGATCTCAGGGGTCTATTTTCAAGATATTTGGCATTTGTGTGATATGACATCTTGTTCACCAAAATTATAGAAGGAAGTGGAGAAAATGAAGTAGAAACTTTAAAAGAAAAGGAAACAATGGTATATAATTATGATTTAGTGACTAAAGTTTGCACCAATTCAAAAGGAAACACCAAGAAAAGAGGTAAGAGCCCTACAATTGCACAACCCTCTTAAACCACATAGACCTATCATAGTTTCACCTCAACCTTGAGAAAATAAGAAACATCTACAAACCATGGAGAGGGTAATGAATGACGATCAGGTGGAGAAAATCGAGAAGAATCACCCTCGATTGTAGCTTGGATGAGTCCCATGTTGTGATTACTTATTTTTGAAGTAATATAAGTTCAAGTAAAAGAGGGTCACAACAAGCAGAAGGGCCCACTAATATGTAAGTGGGTAGTGCCACAATTCGATAATCAATAGCATTGTTTGGCTGAGATCTATAAGATAGTAGAAAATCTAGTTACATAAGAACAAGACACTTTTGAGCAGATATCATTATAATGCACAAGACCCATAATGAAAACCTTGGTAAGAAACTACAGATTGGAAAAGTGCACATAAAGGATAATAAGGCTACTATGAAGTGGAATTCAAAGGTGGATGTGTTAGGAGTAGGACCTATTAGACTTCTAAAATATCATATGGCTACAGGAAATGCACTCACTCACTTTTTTACTAAGAAATAAATGACAATCATGAGATTGAAGAGAAATGTCAATGATCCTGAAGAAGCTCTAAACCCCAAATATTTGTTTATGTTCTATTTGGTTATTCAAGCCCCAAAAACTACACCAACAACTACATCCAACACACCCCATAATGTTAAGAAAAAAAAATATTAAATGGTATTAGATCTATGTGACATTAAATATCAATAAGTGACTTAGTATCTTTGAAGAAGAAAAGGAAACTTTTGACATTTAAGAATTTTGTCTCAAAAAAGTTCTTCTTTTTCAAAATATTTAGAAAAGGACTGAGAGCATGATAATAATTTCATTGATAATGTTTTGATGTCATTTTTCAATAAGATTGTTACTCTTAGTGATTTCCAAAAAGAACCAGCATGGCCTTCCAAAAGAGAAGTTGCAAAGAAATCAAGGTTGGATCGCATTGAAGGATAAAGATCCTACACGATATTATTTTTGAATGTATAAATATTGATAGCCGTAGAAGTAATTATTTCTTCAAAGTTATAAAAGCTTTCAAAGATATACAAGGACAAAGAATTATTAGAAACTTCATGCTAGTTTCAAAGGATATATTGCAAGGATATTTAAATGTTATTTAAAACATCATGAGGTAATGAATTTGGAAGCTTCGTAGATTTTTAGAGGATGAATTTAAAAAGTGGTTGGTTACATTTTTAATGAAAACAAAGGCAAACTTTAAATTATTGAACATCTACAGTGATATTAAAAAGAAATAGAATAAGAATATTTTCACGAAGAGTGAAGCAAGATATAATCATCACATCAATGAAGGAGTACATTAAAGAATGACTTAAGAAATATTTGAATGAAATTTTTAATATTGAATAAATACCTTAGTGATTATATTAATAGATACATAAAGCTAATATATACTCCAATAATGGATGCTACAGAAAGAGAGAGAGTATTCGTCCCACCAATTGTCCTTCTACAATTTTGTGAGTGTTTGTCCTTTTTGTTCTGAAGAAAATGCCTTTTCTTTCTCCCTAGTCTTAGATCATCCAATTTTGTGATTTGAATTGTATATTTATAAATTTGATCACTAACCACAATTTCCTTTTTTCTTTTAGGTAACCTATTATTAATTTGTATATGATCCTAGTCCTAGTACCTTAGGGACAAATGTGTTTAATTTTATGTTTAAGCATCGAGTTTTTGTAAAGTTCTTTAGACACTTACCTTATTCAAACTTAAAACCTGGAATATTATTTTTAACTCTAATAGGGAAATAGTGCATGAAATTTCTGGTTTCTATAATTTTAAATGACCTGTGAAATCTCATTAATGTTCTCCTATGACTTTTTATGATCTTTCAGTGAATGAAATCATTTTAGAGCTCTATGAATATTTGTACCATTTCTTTATTTTGTCTATGAATTTTCTTCAAATGTATTTTCCTCATAATGTGAAAATGGATGTGTATTGTGGAATGAGTCACCAGCTAATATTTATTTATAATATTATTATTTTCTTTAATAACTTGGTGTTGTTAATGTGCTAAATGATTATATCTCTATACATTAAGTTATTTTAAATATCTGGGTCAATGAAAAGAGGATACCACCTCTATAAATTCATATAGGGAAGTTTGATAAGTCCATAGGAGATTGGCTCTTTCCCTTGATTAACATTTTTTATATCTCCATTAGGAATGTGAATGATTTTGTATCCTATTCTTGTTAGATGAGTCGTCTTGACCCAATTCAACCTCATCTTCTCATTGATTTGGGAAATTTAAAGCAGTACCTTGAATAAATTATATGATTTGGTATTAAATATAGCAAGAAATAGAGAATACATTAAAACATATTGGTAAGCTCTGGTTCAACAAGAGCTGCTAGTTATGTAATCTTGAAAGGCAACTCTAGTAAAGACAAGCCTTGATCTTGGAGGAATCCAAGATTTGAAAGAGGCTTTTGAATAGAAACCAAAGTAGGAAGATTGCAGAGAAAGAAATTAGTTTTGTAAATGGGGATATATTTTTTTTATTCCCGCTGGAAAATGATAAAATGGTAGATAATGAATAAAGATAAGAAGAACAATGAGAATAAAAGAATAATGAAAGACTAAGCAATTAGAGACAAAGATTTAAGGTAAGTCCTCTGGTGATATGGGTTGTACAAGGATTGAAATGAAAAGCAGGAAAGTAAATGAAACACACACATAGAGAAATATAAAAAAAATCATAGTAATAGGGTGAAAACCCAACTTCTATTAATAAATGAAATAATTAAATATTGTAGAACACAAATTGGTGATAATGGTGGTAACTGTCTGAATAAAAAGATATGGTAGCTATAGATATTCACAAAAGCCATTACAAAAGGCCAAAAAAATGTATTTTTAATATATAGAAATAAACCTAGAGGTCTAAAACCCTAAACCCAGAACATGAAACACCAAAAGGTTCATGGTCCCCAAGGTGGTTGATTGGTACATCAACTTCATGGGGGTGCAAATTTTGCATGCAATATCTTCTTGGGGTGCACAATAGATCATTTGAAATAAAAACTAAAGGAATACAACTTTTTACTAGGGATAGGGTATGCCATGGCAGTCATTCAGCCCCCAAATTTCCAAAAAGATTGTTTATGGCCACAAATGGACCCAAACGTTTAGGACCCAAAAATGTTTGAAAATTTTCTAAGAAGAACCATTGAGACTATGGAAGAGGTGGGTAGTCAATGATATCTACCTGAATAGTTTCTTTCCCTATAGTAAGTAATGGTATCCATCGTGTCAAGTTCCCTCATCATATGGAGAAACTTTTGTTGAATTTGGCTCCTCATGAGCCACTTCCCTTGGTGAATATGTTGCCCTATTTTGATAACCCAATACAGTTGTATGTGTTGCTAGAAAGTATCCTTTGTCTAGGTGTCCATGATATTATCCATTATAGCCTATTTAGTGGAGTCCATATTGATCTTTATTGAGGCCAATTTCTTAGTATCCTTCAAGGTGTCCAACAGAGGTGGAAAATGTGGTCGAAATAGCTCCACATTAAATACTAGGTTCAAGCCAAGGAAAAAGAGAATACTCATTTCAAAATTATTTTCACCCAAAACCTTTATGATTGTGTAAGGTCCATATTGAAGTGGTATCCGCTTACCATGGGGGCCTATGGAACTCGAACTTGCATTTTGACAATCCCTTAGTCAAAATATCTGCATCCTGCTCCTTGGTCGAAACATACTACAACATCATAATCCTCTTGACCACACATTCCTGCAGATGATGGTAACGGATGTCTATATGCTTGGACCTGTCATGAAACACTGGATTCTCAGAGATTTTTATGCAACTCTAATTATCATAGTATATCACCATAGGATCCATCATCTGAGCAAACAATCCCACTAGAATCTTCCACATCCAAATGGCCTCGCATTATACCTAACTAGAAGACATGTGTTCAGTCTTCGTTAGATAAGTGCAACTGATCTCTGTTTCCTA
Organism: Pinus tabuliformis; assembly: GCA_031772625.1. Lineage (NCBI taxonomy): Eukaryota > Viridiplantae > Streptophyta > Pinopsida > Pinales > Pinaceae > Pinus > Pinus tabuliformis. The sequence continues at coordinate 1,073,533,797 of CM062813.1, read as the reverse complement.
CTATGCCAAGAACATGCAGTTGAACCAAGGTTGAAGATTCCTCCAGAAGTGCTCTTCTGGTCTGATGGACTACTAGCCCAATCCACATCCGTGAAGACTTGTAGCTTCACTCCCTCTGTTCGTCTGTACCATAATCTGTATTATGTAGTGCCTCTGAGATATCTCAGCACATGCTTCGCTACCTTCCAAAATAGCTTGGTAGGCTGAAGCATAGCTTGACTTAGCTGATTCACCGCAAAGCATAAGTCGGGTCGCGTGTTCACCAAATACATAATTGAACCCACCAGCTACCGATAAATAGTAACAGCTACTACCTCACCTGAAGTAGCATCCTCCTTCCTCCAGTTCCCAGCTAGAGGAGTCTGCATGGGTTTGCACTTCTCCATGTGAAAGCACCTGAGTATCTCATTGGCATACTTTCCCTAAGACACAAATACTTCCCCATATTTCTGCCACACTTCCATGCCTAGAAAGTAGTGCATGAGGCCCATGTCCTTCATCTCAAACTCTCTTGCAAGGTCCTCCTCACAAGATTTGATTAGCTGATCATCACCTGTAAAAATCAGATCATCGACATAAAGTACAATAATCAATGGCTTACCTTCTACCATGATGTGGTAAAGGTTCGCATCTACTTCACTCTTGGTGAATCCCAACCCAGTGAAATAGTTTTCGATCCTGGTATACCAAGCATGGGGTGCTTGCTTCAGCCCATACAGTGCTCGCTTGAGTTGGAAAACATGCGACTCACAATCGAAGGTCTCAAATCCTTCGAGCTGCTCAATGTATACCTCTTCCTTAATCTTCCCATTGAGGAATGTCATCTTCACATCCGTCTGATGGATATTCCAACCCATCTGAGCTAATAGAGATAGCATCGATTTGATAGATGAGTACCTTGCTACGAGAGCAAAGGTCTCATCGTAGTCAATCTCCTCAACCTATGAGAAACCTCAGGCAACAAACCTTGCCTTGTGTTTCTCAACACTACCATCAGCTGCATGCTTTACCTTGTAAAGCCATCAGAACTAACCACTGACTTGTCCCCAAGTCTAGGGACAACATCCCACACATTGTTTTGTATGATAGAATCATACTCTTCTACCATTGCATCAACCCAGACTGGTTGTTGCACTGCCTCCTGAAAAGAAGAAGGTTCGGTCACTACACACACCCCAACCAGGGCCATGTAGCCATTGTATCTCTCGGGAGATATCCTCTAACTACACTAAGAGGATGGCTGCCCCACATTCTCTTTTGCATCTAGCATCAATCTGTCAGCTTCCCGCAAGTTTTTCCGCCCATCTCTAGAAGACTGTCCAGGAGTGGTGGTCTCCACTACTGGATCCTCTACATGTGGCTGATCCACATCATCAGGAGGCTTCTCCTCCTTTGGAACTAAAAGTTACTCATAACCATGCAACTTGAGCTCCCTCTCAAGTGACACTCGCATGGCTCTTTTCTCATCAAACTTCAGATCCCTGTGCACTATAGTCCTCTGACTCACAAGCAAAAACACACAATATTTGTGGGGTGTATCTGTGTACCCACAAGTATCCCAAACTCAGCTATTGGGTCTAGCTTCTTCCAAGAATATTTGGTCACATGACAAAACACTGGTGATCCAAATACGCGGAAGTGATTCACATCTGGTTGCTTCCTCGAAAAAGCCTCCATAGGTGTCTTCATCCCCAAAATATGATGAGGAATTCTATTCTAAAGGTACATTGTTGTAATGCATGCCTTAGCCCACAGATGAAGTGGTAGGCCTTGGTCATGCAACGTTGCTCGAGCTACTCCCATAATAGATTTATTCTTCCTTTCAGCCACCCCATTCTATTGTGGGTTATGAGGTGTCGTCAGTTCCCGTTTAATTCCTTCTGCTGCACAAAAGTCTTTAAACTGTTGGGAAACATACTCTCCACCATTTTCATGACACAAGGTTTTTACTTTCTTTCCTGATTCTTTCTCTGCCAAGGCGTTAAACTCATGAAACCTTAATAAGATCTAATCCTTCTTTTGCATAAAGTAGATCCAACATCTACAAGAAAAATCATCAGTAAAAATAACATAGTACCTTTTCTGAGTGGTGGAGGCTGTAGAGAATGGTCCACATACATTTGAGTGAACTCGCTCCAAGATTTCTCTAGCTATACTATCCCAATCCTGAAAGGAAGCTTTTGCATACCTACCTAGGGTGCTTCCTTTGCATCTATCTGTTTGCTCGAGTTTTCCCTTGGGTAAGCCAGTAGAAATTTGCTACATGATCTTCAAGGCCCTGTGATGCAAGTGGCCTAGTCTCTTATGCCATAGCTCGCCAACATCTTGGCTTTGCACCACCTCTACTTTGGAACTTAGCATAGCACAGTCATCTACCTCTAGCTTGTAGAGACTATTTATTCGAATCCCAATTCGCTTGGTCTATCCGGTGCCGATATGCCTCAGGAAAACTTTTCCTTTACTAAAGACTACATCATAGCCTTTATCTTCTAGCATAGCAACAGACACAAGATTCTTTTTCAAAATTGGTACATGCTTAACAACAAATAGGGTGAGAGGAGCACCATGCTCCCTCTGAAACACAACTGTACCTTCACCTGAGACATGGTACTTTCCATCATCGCCCATCTCGATCCGCATCTAGAGATCCTTCTCCTCCAATGTACTAAAAATATTCTTGTCACCAGACATGTGGAAAGAAGCTCCACTGTCCAGGTACCAAATACATCCCACCATGGATGAAACCATGCATGCGATAAGTGAGAAGTCTAGCTCAAATTGTGAAGCTAGTGCATCACCATCAGATCCCTTTGAGGAACTTTTCTTGGAATTCTTCTGTGGACAATTCATAACATAATGGCCCACTTCATGACAGTGAAAGCATCGCACTTCTGACTTGTCAACCTTCTTCCCTCCATGAGAATATTTGGATTGGGATGCCTTCCCTTTCCATCTCAGACACTTCGCCTTATCTCCTCCTACATCAGATGCAACCAAATTTGTTCCCAATCTGGCAGTTTCTCTCTTCCATTAACCGAGTCCTGGTAGCTATGCCAACTCTTAGAAGACTGAGGAGTGCAAGACTCACCATGTCATCATCAGCAGTCATGATCCCTATGCTTCCAAGCTCATCCCTGTAGGTGGTGAGCTTGTTCAGGAATGTAGAGATTGTGTCGCCCTTTTCGCACTTGATATTTCGAAGTTTATCTTTCAGTGCCAGCTTTCTCTGATCGCTGCTATTTTGATAAATATCTTTCAATGTTTTCCACATTGAAAATGGATTCTCCTTCCCATGGAGGATCAAGACAATGTGATCTCGAACTCCCTCTAGGATGATTCTCCTAGCTCTAGCCACACAATTTTTCCATTCCACTAGTTGAGTAGCATTAGTCGGCTTCTAGACTCTTGATCAATGAAGTCCTTTAGACCGTTATCTTCTAACATTGCCTCCGTGCGATCCTTCCAGGCTATATAATTCGAATTGCCATCAAGGGTATATTCAAATCTTAAACCACTAAATGCCATCGATGAAATAGATGTGATAAGAACTCAATTCAATATTTAGAAACCAAACTTTGAACTTGTCTTGCTTGTATGTTGTTCTTCCTTGATCATCTTTGCTCTGATACCATGTAGAAATTCCCACTGTAGATCACCTGGTAATGCAATGTACTAAAGCAAAACACTTGACCTACTTATACAAACAATTTAGTGGAAGCTTAATCGAACATGAGCAACATCAGCCAAGAAAAAGTACAACTGAGAATGAGAAGTAATCAACCATAAAAAAGAAGATATAACACTGGGGAAAGCACTAGCCTAAGACCAGAACTTTGTATTATCATACAAGTGGAAATCTTATTCAAGTTACAAAAAATATCAGCTCTCAAGCTATCCTGCTCTCTCTGTAATCAAACAATATAGCTCACAGACTCAATAGACATAGAATATATCTTCCTCGAGCCCTCCAAGCCTCCTGTTTCCTTGCACAGTTTTGATTGGGGTCTAATTATATCACATTTGTGAATTGGCCTCATCACACTCACTGTAACCTCAGGTCCAACTGTGCAATCCTCAAGGAATAATATTCCTTCTACATGCAAGGAATATTCACCAAGGAATATCCTAGCAACTAATAGTACATTGTCCCTCCATCTGATCTCAACTGGGTCTCTGACTGAACTGACATGCATAAGTTATCCATGAGTGAATCTTCAGTTATCTGAAATACAATAGTTACATGCATGCAAGCATTAACTAACTGAACTCTCTTTAATTCAACAAACTGCTAAATTAATCTAACTGGACTTGACTTAGTTAACTGAGCCAACTAATTACAACTCATTCTTATCTCTTTAACTGTTGGATAAATCCCTCAATCAAAGGAGAAACTGTTGCATGTACTCACATAGAATTCAAGTTCATAATTCCTTAACTAATTAACTCAAGATGAATTAATTAATCAATTTACAAATTATTGTTAATATGAAATTCGAATTTTACTTCCTATGTTTAGTCCAAGGACTGACTAAAATAAGAACGGTTCCTGAAATGCTATTTTTAGAAAAGCTATTTTTAGCACTTTCACTTTTCACCCATTGTAGCTAAGATCTGCAATGGATAAACTATTATTTATAGCCTGGCTATTTATAGTAGTGCTATTTTTAGCATTTTTTGTTTCACATTTCAACACTAATTTCCTCCAGGATTGCGCAAGGAAATAGGAGAAAGTTGGGGCCTATAATTGATTAGGCTAAGAATTGGCCAGATCAGGACAATCAGCAGAACATGTTTACAATGCAGGTTGTGCTTCAGGACCGAAGCAAGACATTGTAATCATTTCTCATTCTCATCTAATTAATGAAACATAGTGGAGGGGTTGTTCCCAATTGGGTTCCCCTATAAATCATTGTGTTCTTGTGGTTTTAATGGTTGTAAGTCATTGCATGTGTTTCTAAATTGTGATTTACATTCTGCAGAATATTAGAGGAAATTTGTAATCTCTTATTTTCATTTTGAATTCATCAGTAGTATGAAATTTATATTAATTTCTACATGGTATTAGAGCATAGATCACACTATAAACCAATCAATAGGTATTCTCCTTCAGAGTTTCAATTTTCATATCAGTGAAACATTTTTTCTTCTATGCAGAAAAATGTCTTTCAACAAATTGAGATTGGAGTATTCCCTAGAGGGAGCCTCAAATTTCATATCTTGTAAAGAAATGATGGAAGTTGTACTTGATCATAATGGATTGTTGGAGTACACCAAAACTGACATACCAAAATGAGTAGCATCAGATGTGCAACAGTTAGCCCAGTGGAAGAAGGATACTACAAAAACGTAGAGTACCATCCTAGAGGGTGTGAGAGATCACATAGTCTCGAATTTACATGGCAAAGAAACTCCATTTTCTATTTGGAAGACCCTCACTAAGCTATTCAAAATTGGTAGTGATGCCAAGAAATTGGAATTGAGGGACAAGCTTAGAAACATCCACATGTAGAAAGGTGAAACTATTCCACATTAGCACTCCATGTTCACACAGTCTTGAGATGAGCTTAGAGGAGCTGGAGAAAATATTCCCTCTTTAGAACTAGTGAGCCCTATCTCTCTTAGGCCTTCCAAAATCCTGGCACAGCTACCCGGACTCTGTAAATGGAAGGGACAAATTTCCAAATTGGGAGAGACTTTGCTCTGATTTGGTGTAGGAAGAAATCCAGAGGAACACTAGAGATGGAGTAACATCCAAATATGAGGAGGAACACAAGTTTTCCTTGGCTAACAAGGGAAAGAAGGCCCAAAGAAAGCCAAAGTCTAGATAGAACAATGGCAAGAAGAAGTACCTCAACAATGTAAAACGTTTTCACTACCATGAATATGGGCACTATGCAACAAAGTTTCCACAAAGAAGTCTAACAATAAGCCTTTAGGAGGTGCAAGAGGTGTAGGAGATGTTAAGGGATAAAGTCCCCAAGGGATTTGGGTCAGAACCCTAGCAAAGCAGGAGTAATCCACAATAAGAAACAAGCAAATAACTTAGGAAAAATGCTTAAACGAGAAAACTTATGCGAGGATGTACATACCCGAGGTCCTTCGTTTGGGTAGTTCCAACCAAGGTTCAAACCCTCTACAACTCCTCACGATCTTTGAACCTGCAAAAAAACCAATTCAAATACACACAACAACATATAGATAAAGCATTATAGTGAAATCAACTTTATAGCATATAAATAGATGGTTAGTTATACATTGAAATAATCATTCATACATGAACCATAACAATAACATCAGATGCATGAACAAAGTTGATATCAAGAACAAGAAAACATTTCTTTTATTGTAGATAACTATAATCAAAACATAGAAAGAGTTCACCTGAGTCTTCCTCTTCTGGCTCCAAGCGGAACCGTCCTCCAGGTCTGTCCAGTCCTGGTCTTCAAAAGGCTCCTTCTATAACTAACACAAGGATATCTCCCACAAGTGAAAGGATATCAACTCTCAAGGAAACAAGGGTTTCCTGAACTTGGGGAAGTGCTTGAAGCACAGGGATATTCATATTTCATCAGGGGATAATCTCAATAGAGTAATTCTCTATTTTCTCTCCTCCTTAAGGCCTTCCCATTGAATTATTTTTATACTTCTCCCAAAGTAATTTTTTAGTTGGGAAACAGTTGGGAACAGTTGGGCCACGGGCACTAATAGGTAATCCATAGCTAAAACCCGTGATCTCCAGCCATAATTAAGGAAAATTAAAATTTTTAAGTGTTTTAAGACATATACGTGGGTTGGGTATATACTGACCCATGTGTACATGCATTTTATACAGGGCAAAGCCACGTACAGGGAGTAAAACACTGTTTTTTGAATATTTGGACCAAGTCTAGAAGGAGGGGTTTCCCTAGGCCATAAACCAAGCATCAAAAATACAGAAGGTGGTATTTGGAGCTATAACAGATGCCCCCTAATATATGAGGTCAGAAGGGGAACATGATGGTGGAAATGTATTAAGTATACGGAAAGGGAACTTGTCAAAAACTAGGAAGGACTTCACCAGATTTCAGCTTGCCAAGCTAGCAAAAGAAGATCAAAAAGAAACAAATTTCTAAGGTGGGCATACCCATGCTCAGGGAAAGTAAAGCATGTTTTCATATCAAGTACAAGTGGATCCACTGTGTATAAAAGTATAAGGAACTGAAAGTACATAATGGATCATCTGATCACGATCGAACAAGTACATGTCTAAATATCACATATAAGAAGATAATCAATGAAGCTGAAACATGGAGCTGATCACTGATGTCAAAAACTAATCCCAGTATTACCAAACGAACATGATGGAATAAGATGGTACTACATCACAACTCGGATTCCAGCATATAGGTTGTCGATGTGAAGGACTGCAACATATGATGTGGAACAGTGTCAACTAGCAGCAATAGGAGCAACTGATAAGTGAACCAAATAATGCTGATGCAACCCGAAATCTTCACCGACCACTGTGGTACATTTCTACACAATGGGAGTAAATGATCTGAAGTTGACCATGTGAGAAATCGTTTGATTATCAGTCATTGATGTATACCGTTAATAAACACGAGACTTCTCACCGATAATGATAATGAGAGTCAAGGTACCCAATACAATCTAACAAGTGCGAATATATGAGTTGTAGTCGAACACCTATAAGAATCTATCAATCAGGAGACAATGATGGTTTCCCACTGTCGATAGCAAAGGATCTGCCACTGATGACTACAAACCTCAAGGTACTGCCAAATGGACTCTAGACCTTTGCCCTAGAGTAATGAATCATAGTTGATAGGGAAAGATCTGCTAGAAGGAAGGCATTAAGGCATCCTTCATCAATCTAGCATGAGTGTAACCCCATAGGCTGATAATGTGGAAGGAATCAGACGAAAAAAAGATGTAGTAACCTGATCGAAGCACATTTCCGACATACACAAGATGTAGCTAGCGCACAATAGAAACCCTCTAAACCAACCAATAATAAAAGCTGACACAGAGGCGAGGAATCCACCAATAGTGTCAAATGGAAACCAAGGCACTGAACGAATCCCAATGTGTGATAATGTAAGTTGATGTCAAACATAAGGGAAACCACTCAATCAAATACCCATGATATTGATCAATGCTGAGCACAAGATGACCTATCAATAATGAAAATAGGGCTAGGATGCGGCTGTAGGCCTGTCCTCATAGCAAGATGTTGTTGTCGATAAGGAAAAGACCCACCAGTAAGAAGTCAATGGAGACCTTCTCAAATCGGCACGAGTAAAGGACCCATATAACTGATATGATGATAGACAAGACATTAACAACCAGGAATGGTTGACTGAAAAATAGGTCTAGAGACACTACAGAGAGGCTGACTCAGGCTTACCTCCCTTGAACAAAAGCATGACTCAATGATGACCATGTGGCAGCATATGATGACTCTACATAATTTTTCCATGTGAACAAAAGCACGACTCAATGATGACCATGTGGCAACATATGATGACTCTACATGAGTTTTCCATGCAGGAGGCATGAACGAACTCTCCATATGATAGGAAGAGATAACCAATCAGAGGAGAACTGACTCAATAACAAGGTTAAGGTGTACCTAAGTCAAGCTAAATCCCACCCAAATGGAGGAGATTCTTTGTTTAAGTACTTTGTTCAAGGGTGACACCACTGACTCTAGCTGCCAACAATAAATGGAAATTTTGTCCCATTCCCGCTCTTTTTGGAATATGTAATTTTTTTGTCTTTTTCTTTAAGTTGGAAAAAGAATAAAAGAATGCTATAGTACAGTGGAAAGAACAAGTGTCAGTGAAATATATGATCTAGTTCCTAGAATGGGAACATTCCTATGCTCTATGCAGGGAGGCGAAGCTGGTCAAGGACACTCAAAGGGATGTTCCTGCCATAGGTCTGAGGGTGTGTCAAGCTGCAAAAGCTAAGGGATTGCAAGTTTGATTTTTGCGGAAGACATGGTCAAAAAGTGGTTTAAACATGAGTCCAAGTGAAGCCGGCTCAAGGCCAAAAGGTGCAAACGGTCAAAATGCAATGTAGTAGTACAACTCAACACAAAGGAGCCTCTAGGGTATAAATCCAGAACGAAGTGAAGAAGCAAAGAGGAATGAGTCTTCAATGCACAAGTCATGGCCAGACTAGAGATGACTCCTGAGCCTACTCAATGAAGCAGCATGGCCAACCAATGTCAGTGAGGTGCTAACTACGATGCCCATGAAAAGGATGGCTCTACCATCATGTCATGATTTTAAAAAATTGGCGAGTGAATATGGTTTACGAACCATAACACGATGGGATCGACCCTATGGCAAGTGTATCAACAAGTGGAGGCTAGTATGCAAAATGTAATGGAAAAATGGCTTCCCTAACCTATATGCCAGTGAGTAAATGATACCTGCCATGATGGGTCTGCAGTCATGGAACTGACGTGAAATTTCCGAAAAAGCATCCAAAATGTCCTGAAAAACAACCTATCCTCGACAATCCAAGCTCCCAAGTTAAAAGATTCATGAGATGAAACAAAATCAAGTTTTGAAAAAAAATTGACATTTTCAAAGCTTATAAAAAGATTTTTTGACTCACCATTTTAACCATTTGTACTAAGAGAAAAAGCTGTGGAGAAAAAGAAGCAATCTTGCCTCCCAAAGAATCCAACCATTCAAAATTGCTCAAAATCACCAGGTAACCCCCAAATCTAGCTTGCATCAATTTGTGATTGTTTTTAGAAATTTTAATTGAGGTTTTACCATTGGAAATTATGTTGAAAATTCCAACGTTGCATATACACGGGTTGGTTATGAGAAACCTGCATATACGTAGGCCCTACACGCCACTGTGTATGAAACAGCCCCGCATATATTCGGTTTGAATTTAAAACATAAAAATCTAACGGTTAAACTTGATTTTCTTTGAGGATGAAAATCACTTGGAGGGAAAGGGAGCATGCTACTATTGATGATGAGGTTATGAATGATCAACAGGCCTTGGATGCCTTGAGAGGATGCAGTTTATTAAAATTCTTCAAAATGCCAAATATGAAGGCAAACACCCGCTTTATTGAAATTTTAATCCGCTATTGGAGTATCGAAGATGATGCGTTCATTATTGAGCAAATTCCTTTAAGGATAGAGATAGAAGATATTTACTTTATCACTAGACTCTCCCAAATAGGAAAAGTGGTGCATTCGACTGGACAATCACAAGGTAGTCTTTCAGTGGAAGACTACGTGCATATCTATTGTCTGGGGCATCCGAAGAAGATTGGAAGCCAAATTCCAATCAAACATGTAGAGAGTTTTTCCTTGAGGATCATACTGTTCGCCATAGCCAGGGTAAATGGCTCAGCCTCATTGCACCAAGCATCATGACTATCCATGAGCTTGTCCATAGATTGTATCACTACTTTGTTTGACTGGTGTACACCACTTCTGACCAACATGAAGAGTCAACTATCCTCCATTCAGAAAGGATAGACCAAGAACTTCAGGTATGGGACCATTTTGTGCTCCTTCTTCTTTGAGAAGGTTCTATGGTTACGTCCCAGAGTATCAGTTCCTATCAGTAGCCCTCAAGATCCACGGATGGGTAGGTGGGCCGACCTGATGAAACGCCTTGGAGGCGGAGACGTACCAAGGATTGCTTTTGACGATGATTTCTTCTCCTGGTGGGAGCAACAAATCATCACTGTGGATGACTATCCCTATGCTGGCATGGATTTCAGGGGAGATCTGGATCTGGTGCTACCACCAGACGCAGCATGGGGAGAGATAGGTAACCATTTTTTAAAGTTTTGTCAATTTTATGATTTTTATGTTTTTCAAATATGAAAATGAACTTAAAGATATTTTTGATGGGATTAAATGACTAATATAATGATCATGTTCTAGATGTGGGTCCGGTACGACCAGACGGATTTTCATGGCATAGGCATCATGGAAGAGGTGCCGAAGAAGTAGCTGCAGAGACTGAGAGAGTCTTATACGCAATCCAGCGAAACTTGGTGAGGTTGACCCATCGGGTAACGATGGAGGGCGTAGAAGATCTACCAGAGGATATGTAGCGTCGTGTGGTAGGAGTGCCACATGACCAGGTTCACCTTTTTCGGCGTGTGGCCAAAGCAGGTCATCTACATAGCCGCTCATCCTGAGTCGAGCCATTAGATGTATTGGACATGATTATGGGAATTTTAGTCCCGATTTTTGTATATTATTTTTGACATACTTTATGTACACACGGGTGATTTTATGATATATATATATATATATATATATATATATATATATATATATATATATATATATATATATATATAGATATATATATATATAGAGAGAGAGAGAGAGAGAGAGAGTTCCATCTTTTGATGTTTAATTTTATCTTGATGAATGAATGATGTGCTAATCTAAAGCTTGATTAGCGATAGAATCTGCTAATGAATTATCAAATCGTGGAATGTGCAAATAAGTAACATAAACAAATGATATTTGCAACACCCTCACTCTCAAATATTGGCGAGGTAAATAAAGATCCTGAACCCGATAAATGTTATTCAATTGTGACACTACCAGTTGTGAATCAAGATAGACTACCAATGAATCGATTCCATAAGAAATAGCTTCGGATAGTAAATTAATGACAGAAGTATACTCGGGCATATTATTTGACGCAAGACCAATATATACTCCCCTTGATACCATCAATTGACTAGTTGGATAATATATTACCCAAGCCACGAGAGCAAGTTTCTGAGTGTGCCGACTAGCACCATCGACGAATCTGAAATAGACCAAGTCATCCATCAACACCTGCCAAAGCAGATCAACAAAGTGTGAATATCACAAAAGCTCTTGATAAGATATGTACAAAAATACAAAATATACAAAGAAGCCATTGTTCGACCGTAAACTAGGAAAAGTACTTCTTGAGGTAGAGCCCATCAAGGGGCTCCACCAGCGTGCTCCTGGAGATGTTTATAGGTACAGTCATTGAGCCAATCAATATATTACCTTCGGCAGAAAACTATGTTGGAGCCAAAGGAACCGTACAAGCATTGCTAGTAGGCAGATTGGAGGACCTAGACTCGACTTCATGCAAAGGAGGACGGAAAAATGAACGATGATGTAAATCTTCCAATGGTCGATCTACAGCCGTCATTGCTTCGAATATTGCTTCTTCAGATGGAAAAACTGTATCTAAGCAATCCAAAGCAGAAGTGGAATCAAGGGTCCAAGTAGGAGCCACATCACCATCTAACTCCTTTTCCAAATAAGGAGTGGGATGGTTATCTGTAGAGTTATTGATAGATTCATATCTACGCTCTGCTGTAGAAATAGGAGATTCTATTCCACCCGCCTTCCCTTCATCTGATGTGGTCGCAGATGAAGGTAAGGTCCCAAGATTTGAAAAATAGTGAGTTCGAACAAACTCTTTCTGTAAAGGCTCCTTGGAGGATGAAATTGTATCTATTTTAGCTGTAGAAGGGGGAAGATCAAATACACCCATCAAGGAACAATACATCTTGACTCCTAGATTCTTGATAGGTTGATGAGTATTTTATACCAAGGGAACGGTAGAATCCGAAGCTACCCGAGGATCACCTGGAGAATAATCCAATTAATCAACTTTAACAATTCTCCCCTTGTGAGGAAAACAAAGGACACAAAACAGAGTTGAAACTACGACTTCCATTTCATAAATCCAATTCCGCCCTAAAGGAGATTGTAATTGAGGTTGGCATCCATGATTTCTACTTCGACATTAATGATCTTCCCTCCAACACATATAGAAAAGTCCGGGATAATCCTGTGTGGCCTATGAGAATGTCTGTCAAATGTTGTCAAGAGTGTGGGTGAAGGAACTGTTAGCCTCCTGTTGCAACAGGGTATAATTTTTCATGATTGACATTTTCACATGCCAAATATGTCATACTTTGCAAGCTGCAGTGTTCCATATTTCCAGAAGAGACCAAAGGAGAAAGCCATGAAGTGTACTAGTCCAAATGCCACTGCTGATTCCAATTTTTTATGGGTTGTTCTAGTTTTGAAGAGTTTTCGTTTAAGGGAGGTCCAAACAGTTTAATCTTGGTCTCCCTAGGTTTCAATTTCCATGTTGTAGAATATAGAGAATGATATCTGTCCAAATAGTTTAATCTTGGCAGATCTGTAGATAGGTAGAGAATCAAAGGGACCCAACTGCTTAATCTGGGCCCTGGTAGAAATAAGTGTAGATTTAGATAGGAAAAATTCAAAAGAAAAAATTGTAAATCTGGGTTTGCAAGTCTAAGTGCACCCAAACCCAAAAGAAGAAAAAATGTTAGGAGAGTAGGCTCGGTAGGTAGCTGTGTGGTTGCAGAATGATATTTTATGATCAATTTTGTGGTACAAAGTGTTATATTTTTTACAGATCACAGTGCAGGCAGTGTTCATGCAAAGGAGCTCAAAGGTGGACATAGCTAACTCCCCCCTTCTTCTAATTCCCCAAGTCCCTTACTAACTTCCCAAAGAGGTCAAGATCTGCTTGATTCCTCTTAGATTCATCATCATCCATATCAGTTGCCTTGGTGAAGATCTGCTTCACTCAAGGATTTTTTTTCTTTTCAAGGTCTTTTCCCCAAAATAGCCTGAGGTCCCTGACCTTAGCGCTTGCTGATCACCGTCATATTAACTACTAACAGTATTATATAATTCCCTATCAGTTTCCCCCTTCCCATACTAAAAAAATGTATATAACACTCCCTTATGTAAATATCCCTTCCCTGGCAATATAGCCATATTTTCTAAGTCAGGGAAAGAACAGTCCATCTGGGGCTGCCATTAGCCCATCCGTGTCTTGTAATTGGTCTAACACCTGGTTAGACTAATATCCATTCCCCTAATTCTACAATGCCCCTGTTGCCACCCTTCCCCCAAAAGTTGGGCTTGTAAATATTCAAACCCCGCCCACACTATTTTCCCCTTTTTCCCAAAGTCTCACCCCTGAAAATATTAATCCACGCGCATTAACCCACATAACCCACAAACTCTGCCATTTCCTAAGTTCTAAACTCACCACCGCACTTTATTAAAATGGGAATATTCCCACAGATCCCCGTCTGTTATCCCGCCCCCGCCTCGTCCTGGCCGCCAGCCGTCGGATCGTCCGCCCCGTAGATTGATGGTGGGCGGGCCGTCCCATCTCCAAAATGCTCGAGCGTTAGTGTTCGGGAGATGGGCGGTATTACCGTCGTACCTCCCACCACGCGTCAGCTCCTGGGCTGTGGTGGAGCCCCCTCTGACAAACCCGCTCCCCCGCCCAAAGGTGGTGCGCCAAAAAACCACTTGTCGCCTCTTTCCCGGTGACATCATCACTTACGTCACCCCCCTGCACAGTCACCGCTTACGTCACCCCCTTGCACAGTCACCGCTTACGTCACCCCCTCTGCCCAGTCACATGTCGAGTCATCTACCTGCGTGGCCCCTTGCCACGTCACCGTCTGTACATGATGATGTCATGATGAAGTCATACCACCACGTCATCATGCTGACGTCATCGCTCACGTCACCCGTCGTACAATGTCACGTCATGTTGACATCATCAACACTTTTTTGGCACGAAGGGAAAAAATCACACTTCGGAGCCCCGGAATCAGATTCTAAGGCAGTTTTTGATGAGCGATTTGCGCCTAATGCCTCATCGCTAGATTTTTTGGGCCTAAATGGGGAATCTTTAGGGAATATTTTTATTCTGCGGCCCCCAGCAAGCCCGAAAGGCGCCGAATGACCCATTTTGCTTCGTAAAGCTTGTCGGGAGGACCAGAAAACAGTTTTGAAGAAAACAGAGGCTGAACAGCGGCCATTAAATGATGATTTAACACACAGCATGTCAGCAAAGCATCTTTTTATTTCCAAAGAGTATCAGAGGAAGAAGAGAAGCCAAAGAGTATCATCCGAATATTTTTAGGGGCTCGAAGCACCTGAACATTGATGAGCCTCCCCCCAGAAAGTCAAATCAAGAGGCATAAGCCCATCCTTGCCCTCAAATCACAGTTAAAGCTTTAAATGCAGACAGACAGCAGAGATGCAGAAACCCATACACATTTATTTCAGAAAATGCTACAGCAAGCCACCAAGGACAGCATCATTTATTCAGTTTTGATATGGCAGCCCTGAGCGCAGCCCGAGATATTTTTTGCATTTATTTATGGATAGTATTAGGTTAAGTAGTCATTTTTCTTTATGACCTGATTAGGTCAAGATGTAATAAAGGAACTCTGTAGATAGTTTTCCCTATATATACCACCCTCTACATTGTTTCAAGGGTTGGTTCATTGAGAATTTTCACCAGAGACTCGCATTGTATACCTGAGTTTTTTTTTCTATAATCAAAGATTGCTGAAAGCTTGGAGAGCAAACTGTCTGTTGTGAATGAATGTTTTTGGAGATATGAAGATGGAATTCCTGTGCTGCAGCCTGAAGAAATAAGTGCATCTCACCTCTGTTATTTGTTTACCAATATCTAAATAGCATAAAGAAAGAATAGCCTAGAATTAGTTTAAATACTCTATATGCTCAATCTCTGCTATTTCTTGATGTTTTCCTCTGATTGAATTGGTTATGAATATGAATTCCTCCTGGCTCATGTTTACCCCAATTCACCTGTGTTTGCCAATTATCTAGGGATTCTTTACTGCCCCTAGCTAGCGCTTTGTTACCTCCTCTGTTAAGTTGATTGAGAGATTCTTAACTGCCTCTCATCACTTAGCATTTTTCCCATCATTTTAACCTGAAATATTGTTTTATGCTCAGCTATCTTGCTCCACTTTCCCTCTCTTGTGACCGAATAAATGCACCAGCAGTTCTCATCCTTGACTCCACGCCCAATGGTTTGAAACTTCCAGACTATGTCTTGCCTGTCTGTCTGAAAACATCAATTTTCCCACCAAAAACAAAACAAAAACCCTCTGAATTCGAGACCTAGCCTATAATCCTTTTCAACAAAGCTAAATCTAAAAGAGAGAGCCCTCTCTGATTGCAGGTTGGCTAGAACCTGCAGTCCAAAGTTGGTCTGTGGTTACCTCGGCCGTATCCTTTTCCAGAGCTTAAGGACAACCTGAGTGATAACAGGAACAACGGAAGGCAATCCAATGGCCTTCCAACATGACATCAACATGATGCATGTGGAAGCTCCCTCATCTATAACTATTCGAAAAATGTTAGTTTTCCAGTAATTAGACTTTATCTAGAAAGCCATATGATGAGGAAGTCTCTTTTTGACATTGTTCATATCAAAAGTGAGAGCTAAAGAATTATTTGGATCTACTGCCCCCATTGCTGAAAGAAAAGCACTTCTTTGAGTTGGACGCAACTGGAGTACCTCTAAAGCAGACATCGCACATGCACTCTAAGCCAGATCTTCTACAACGGAGTAGTTCTGGGCTGCCCTAACATTAGGGTTAATAGCAGCATGCTTGGCGAAACATTTCGGTACCCGAGGTATAGACTCGACAGAGGGTCGCTCAATATGAAGTGAGTCTATAGTTTCAGGAACAGATTTACCCTTAGATGTTTCTGCTTCACCATAATCCCATGACCGTGTAGCCACATTGACATTGGAACCCATCATGAAAACATTAGAGGAATTGTCCCCCTCCTAGTTGCCCCCTACAAAGGTACCAAGGTTTTAATTTGTGCTAGCAAGCAACTGTTGTCCTTGGGGGAAAGGGTTAGTTAAGATAGCTTGGGAACTAGAATACCCTTGCTGCTCTAACAAGCACTGAGCATCTTGAATTTTTAGGTAGAGATGAGTCAAATGGTGTCCACTGCATAACTTGCATGGAAACTTAACTTTCTTCTTAAACTCATTTCCACCCTCACTAGCACCATTTCCGGGATTGTTCGCATTACCCTTCCCATCTTGATTCTTCTTTTTACCTTGTCCCTTCTTCTTCCCATCGGAATTTGGGTTTCCCTTGGGATTAGAAGCCTGAACGACGTTTACAGAAGAAGGTTTAGAAGGTGGAGTATTAGACGGTGCAACCTTATTGGAAGAAGCAGTTTGTATATACAACTACTGCAATTGGCTCAGAAGGTTCACTGCATTCACATCAATCGATCCAACAATACTGTCAGCATGTGGACTTGGCTTCGGTTTGGCTACATCAACTGTGGATCTAGGAGCATCAAGAAAGATTTTCTAAAGAGTCCCAGACTGAGAATATATCAGTTCTAACTGTTGGGCGCAAAAGATAGCCTGCTCTTCTGAATACACCCTGGACATAGAAACATCCTTAGAGATCTCGGGTTGTAACTATTTTAAAAACCATTTGAGATGGAATTCAGGTGGAATTTCGACTTTGATGAGCCTCTTTCTTCGTCTCCATTCTTGAATATGATCAGAAACGTGAGTAGTCGTGTCCTGATGAAAATTGGCTAGAAGTTCAATTCCGACTTCATAACGAACAGGCAAATGAAAATGGTTTAAGAAAATGTTAACCAAATCGTGAAAGATGTAAAGTTGCCCCCTGGCAACTCTATATAACGCTTAGCCGCATTACCAGTGAAGGTGCATTGAAATAGTCTCAACCTAATCAAATCATCGATGAGGGAGTTTGATGAGCACCATAAATGGAATGTGGTTACATGGTCGCACAGGTCTTCCCCAATCTTCCCTTCGAATTTTGGGATATCCGATGGAAGTTTGGCTGGGACCGGAGGCCAAGCCGGATTGTATCTGATTGGATCGTTTGTTAACTTAGTCAAGTCTGGTAGATTGAGCGTGGCCAGAAAAGGAAGTCTCGGAGGACCTTGGGGATTCCACCCAGATTGGGCGGGGTTCCCGAAAGTCTGAAAAGAATGACCTAGATTTTGAAAGGCACCAGGTTACCCAAAGTAACTAGTAGAACCTGCAGAACCAAAAGGTGACACTTGTGGTCTAGCAAAACTCGGACTTTGACAAACTCCAGCCGAAACACCTCCGTAACCAGCAAAGTTTCCCCCTAATGAATTATTATATGGAGTGGACAACCCTTGGTAAGGGTTCCAAGCATTAGCTAAGGGTGGAAAACTTCAAAATGAATTGACCGAGGAGTACAACACATTCCCTTGTTGGCCAAAAAATGGATTCCCAGTTCCAATCCCACTAACCACAGGGTTAGTCCAACTCTAAAAAGGATTAGTACCTTGACCTCTGAAAGGAAAAGGCATAGACCCCACCATCAGACTAGAATGTGGTATATGACCACTTCCAAATGGAAAACCCTGAAAATATGGCGATCCACTCATCATGGACGTGGAAGCAGTTAGTGGTACACAAATGGAACTGAGGAATACCTTGAGAGGGCATTCCAAAAGGGAAAAATCTAAAATTGGATGCATGCGCTTGGGAACTTCCACTCTTTAACAGAATGGAAGTAGACCCAAACAAGGATGTGCTGGCAGTAGACCCAAATAACGATGTAGAAGGGATGGAAATAGTTCCTCTCCCTTGTACTGATATAGGAGTTTGCATACTACTAGCACTCATGGTGGATGCCCTTCTTCCAGTAATGGTCATCGAAGGGATGTTTGTGTGTGGACCTGGGCTTAAAGGCCTGTGTGTCAGAGTTTTGACGTATAACAATATGTCTGGATGATTAGAAGGGAGGGGAGAATTCGTAGCCACAACCGACTCTGAGAGCTCTTCTACCTCAATATTATCTTCCGATTGGAAGAGTACCCGAGAAAGAACGGGTATGTTCCTCTCTAGCTCTATGGTAGTACCAGGTCTACCTTGTACACTAATGCCCCCAAGCGAAGGATCAATATCTGATGCACCAGCTGCCACTAGTTGAAAACCACTAGCAAAATCGCTCCTATGCCTTCCAGGAGAAGGCTCTAGACTTGCAGGTGAAAGCCCACGAAGTCTACGGGACTGTCTAAGTGATCGGTCAACCACTTTGAATTATTTAATAAGATATACTTAAAGACTCAAGAAATTTGAAAGCTAGGCCAACTAGGAGCATAGAACACACACTAAAAATGTCCCTAAAATAATTCAGTAGTCAAACAACTTCCAAGTATTTCTGCTCCAGATGATTAGGACCAGACGCCAAAATACAAGAAAGTGAATAATAAGGGCCTTCCAAAAATAGATGGGGGTAACTATGCCCCAGGTCTACTAGTGAAGGTATCAGAGGAAGTTACGCTGACCTCCAAACAACATCCTTTACTGGTGCAATCCCCCAAGCTTCGCAAGGGTGCCCTCCAAAAGTACTGCTAAAAGTGATGCAATATCAACCTCAGGTGCCACAGGATTCCCCTCTGCAACCACCTGTGTAGATCCATAGGATAGGAAACTAAAGATACCAACTCATATCAGAAGCCGGGAAGAATAGTCGTGAGGTAAGCTCCGACAAGTAAGAGAGGGGGAATCTCTCATCCTTTTCTTCAAAAACCCTTGTGCTTAACTCCCAGTCATGGAGCTTTCCTGGTCTCCCTAATGCTATTGGATTTTCACTCTCTATTCAAACTTCTACATTTGACAATTTAGAGTGACCTTGGAAAGTTTACTTTCCTTTCACCTAATCCAAGGCCTTAAAGAACCTAAAACTTGTTGGTGTACTTATTGACAATATAAAAAGTTCTAGTTTATTTTATTAGCACTTTATTTTAAGTGGTTGTTCTTTTTAATTCAAAGGGACAATACGGAAGTGAAACTGATGGTGTTCGTTGACGCAAAAGAAACTAATAAAAAACTAACTTATACACAATGCACTTGTTTATTCTTCGATGAAAAGAAACTTCTACTTGGGTCCTAAGAAACTTCTATTAAATCAATAAACTTTTTCCTTTTTTTTTTCTTGTAACAGACTTCACACTCACAAAAACTAAAAAACTATTGATGCTCTAATGATGCGAAACTACCCTAATGCAAAGTGTACATGATGATGCAAAAATTCTAGATTACTCTAAAAAGAAAATGAAAGTAATTTGTTTTATAATCCAACTTAAGTGTTTTGAAAGGAATAAGAATCTTGAACACAAAATCTTTCCCAAAACAAGAAGGACTAAACACAAAAATCCAAAATCACTCTCAAAAACGAAAAGAAACCAAACACAAAATTCGGCAAAGAAAGCAAAAACAATTTTTTTGAAGGACTTTTCTTTTTCAAAAAAAATAATAAAAGAAACTTTTCAAAAGTACTCCAAATGCTACCAAAGACTAAAAAATCGAAAGAAAATCACTAGGAAACTTTGCAAGTTGTCAATTCAACACAAATGAAAACTTCACAAAATAGGTGTTTCAAGATGCACCAAATGATCCAAAAGCAGCAAAAAGAAGTTAAAGACACTGATCAAGAAATCAGGAAAAGCATGCTTTCAAACTTGTCAACAAAAACTTTCGAAAAGCAAGAAGAAGTGAATGGCCACAAACTTAATAGGAAGCAAAGCAAGCAAACCATAAAAATGAAGTTTGACACAAAGATTGCAAGAAATCTTCTGTTCCTGAAAACTAGAACAATCAAGAGCCTCTACAATAAGCCTTGTGTTTTCACACACAAATGATACCACTCACTATAAAGCAAACCGAGACAAAAAAACTCTTCAAAGTAGGGGAGAACTCGAAACAATAGGCTCACTGAAAAACTAAAATCTAAAAACAGAAATTGACCGCTCAAGAAGCACACAGGCCAAGAAACAAATCTTTCCAGATAAAAAGACTTGAAAAAATCATGCAAAATAAATGTATACGTGACTGTGTCTCTACATAGCTTTGTGTACACATGTTTCAACCAAAAGAAACCCGCATATACGTGGCTTCAGTTTATAGAAACTAGCATGTGTATGCTTTTGTAACCCGAAAAAGGTGCATATATAAAAGTTTACAAGAAAAAAAAAAATGAGGCTTGATGAAAAGGATCAAACTTGAAGTGTGAGTTCCTATAGGAGCAGACAATACAATCACAGCAAGCAAACTGAAAGCTGAGCCCTGATTGGAACTAAATAACCCAAACAAGGAACAACAAGATTGTTGTCCCCAATGGAGTCGCCAATTCTGTTAATGGATAAATTCCCGTAGGGATTTGGGTTAGAACCCTAGCAGAGCAGGAGTAATCCACAACAAGAAACAAGAAAATAACTCAGGAAAAATGCTTAAACAAGCAAACTTATGTGAGGATGTACACACCCGAGGTCCTTCGTTCGAGTAGTTCCAGCCAGGTTTCAAACCCTTTGCAAGTCCTCATGATCTTTGAACCTACAAAACAACCAATTCAAAGACACACAACAACATATAGATAAAGCATTATAGTGAAATCAACTTTATAGCATATAAATAGATGGTTAGTTATACATTGAAATAGTCATTCATACATAAACCATAACAATAACATCAGATTCATGAACAAAGTTGATATCCAGAGCAAGATAGTGTTTCTTTTATTGCAGATAACTATAATCAAAACATAGAAAGAGTTCACCTAAGTATTCCTCTTCTGGCTCCAAGTGGAACCGTCCTCCAGGTTCGTTAAGTCCCGGTCTTCAAAAGGCTCCTTCCATAACCAACACAAGGATATCTCCCATAAGTGAAAGGATATCAACTCTCAAGGAAACAAGGGTTTCCTGAACTTGAGGAAGTGCTTAAAGCACAAGGATCTTTAGACTTGGTCAGGGGATAATCTCAGCAGAGTAATTCTCTATTTTCTCTCCTCCTTAAGGCCTTCCCATTGAAGTCTTTTTATACTTCTCCCAAAGTATTTTTTTAGTTGGGAAACAGTTGGGAACAGTTGGGCCACGGGCACTAATAGGTAATCAATAGGTAAAACCCATGATCTCTGCCCATAATTAAGGAAATTTAATTTTTTTAAGTGTTTTAAGACATATACGCGGGTTGGGTATATACTAACCCGCGTGTACACTCATTTAATATAGAGAAAAGCCGTGTACAGGGAGTAAAAAACTGTTTTTTGCATATTTGGACCAAGTCTGGAAGGAGGGGTTGCCCTAGGCCATAAACCAAGCATCAAAAATACATAAGGTGGTATTTGGAGCTATAACAAGAGGTGAAGCACTTGCCTCACAATTCAAATTAGACTTCACCTTAATTGCATGCATGGAAAACACTGTAATGGGGAGAGTGTGGTATCTAGATTTAGGTGCCTCATTCCATATGATAGGGTCCAAAGAATTATTCAATAGCCTAGAGGAGAAGCATCTCTAGATGCACATAGAACTTGGGGATGATGGGTGGTACAGTACCAAAGGAATTGGTACTATAACCTTTAAGAGGGAGTCAAGCTCCCATATTCATCTGAAAGATTTTATGTATGTACCTAGGCTCATGAAGAACTTGATCTTTGTAGCTGAATTGGAGGATAGATGCTATGATGTTGTTTTTAGGAAGGGGAAAGCCTTTCTGAGATATGTAGTTACTAGGAAAGTGAAACAAATTGGAGTTCAAGTGAAGAACCTATAAAAGCTTGTGGTGGAAGCTTGTGTTGCACTAAGTAGCAAGGCAAAAAAAGTGAAGATTCAAGATGTTGGATAACTCTGGCATAGGGACATGGGACGTTTACACAATGGGGCCTAAAAAATAATGCATCAAATTACTACCGGTCTCCCGAAATCCATCCTTGACCATCATGATGTCTGCAAAGGATGCACATTGGGGAAATATGTCAAATCCACCTTCTAGGGCTGATATAATAGAGCTGGAGAAATCTTGGAGTAAGTCAACTTTCTAATCTATGTGGACCATTTTCTACAACCTCTACAACAAAACACAGGTACTATGTAATTTTTGTTGGTGACTTTCAAGAAAATGATGGATCTTCTTCATGTGGAAGAAAAATGAAGTCTTTTATAAATTTGTTGATTTCAAAGAATTTTGAAAAGGGGATTGGTAAGAAACTGAAATCCCTAAGAAGAGATAATGAAGGAGAATTTGTTTCTAGCACCTTCAAGGACTTTTGTGCCAAGGAGGGTATTAGAAGAGAATTGATAGCACCTCCTAACCCACAACAAAATATGGTGGATGAGAGGAAAAACATAAGCATAGTGGGAGAAACAAGAGCCATGTTGCATTATCAAGGGATGCCATTACATCTATGTGCAGAAGGATGTAACACCGCAATTTATTTATAAAATTGAATCCCTCATGGAATAGTTGGCATGATCACACCTGAAGAAGATTTTTCTTGGAGAAAGTCAAATGTATCTCATTTTCGAATTTTTGGAGCTATTGTGTATTTTCATGTATCCAAGGATATTAGGAAGAAACTTTAGCTTACAACTGAGATGGGAGTCTATGTAGGATACACAGAGATACCACATAATTATTGAGTGTATTTTCCCTCACTCAGGGTGATAGTAATGAGGAGAGATGTCAAATTTGATGAGGAGAAGTCTATGAGATGCTCTCTAGAGTGAGAGTTGAGTAACCCATAGGAGGAGGAGCATATAGTTCCTAAGGAGGAGCCTCATGCAGAGCTTTAGGATGTTTTGGAGTAGCCACAAGTGGAGGAGTAGACAAGAGGTTGAGTGGAGGCACCTGTTAGCCCCGAGGTGCAGTGCTACTATTTTGAAAGCTAAAGGATGGAAATAGTCTGTTTTGTTGTCGTGGAAAGGTTCCCACACGGTCCATCACCCCACTTTTATCACTCATCCACTCCCATTCTAATTCACTCATGTCCTAACCCAACCCTCACAGCAGAACCAAACCCACTTTTGCCTTGACCCTATGTGAATTAATCCACTTTTTCCCCCATGCACTAATGCACAAAAACCCTCTGAAAACCTTACCTTTCCATCCATGTGTCCCCTTTGCACATTTCTCGAGGACATCCCGTACCTTCATGTCCCCCGCCGTCAGTCTTCCCACAGATCGGACAGTTCGCACTTCACCCAACTGATGTGCTCGATCAACCATCACTATTAGATCATTCCCACCAGATCTAATGGCCATCATGCATATCACTCGGTAAGCAAGTGAGAAAGATACATACCCGATAAAGGTGGTTTCCTCTCTCTCCTCCACTGCTACATGGCACCCGATGAATGGAATCGGGCAGGCTCTGACCTTTACCACTTGCTGCCCGATAAAAGCTATTTCTGTTTAGGTGAAATCGCTCCTGGTAATTATCTTTCGAGCACCTCCTCCACTCGATAGTTGTTTGATTTACTCATCTGAGATCTGATGGCTCAGACTTATTCTGCTCCCACCACAACTTCAAGCCTCCAGTGATTGATCTCCTTCGTCCATCTCTCCCAATCCAATGGCCTTCGTTCATGATCACCTCAGTTCGTCCTCCACCACCCAACCAACATCCTAACCATTGATCCATCCCATCCAATGACCCATATGCCCCCGTACCCCACTTCCCATCAGTCACCCAGGGAGGAAAGTTGTTGGCTCTATCAGTGTTTGTGACAGTCGGACAGTTGAACTGAAATAATGGAATGCATGGCCGAAAGGGGAAAAAACAACAACACGATGTAGCCAAACCAATAGAAATAGTCATGGAACATCGTTGGCACAAGCAAGCCAGCTGACAATGTGGCGAAATTACCAAAATTTGGTCACTATGTTTGTTATGAAAAAGGACCTCTGAGCTCATGTTTTTCTAGTTATGGCATCAAGTAGTTAGAAGACAGAGGGGATAGATTAAGACATCTTGACCCTCAAAGGGTTCGAGAGCATTATAAAAACCCTATAAATGGCTGAAAGTTCGAAGTATAAAAGGTTCAACTTTTGGAGACTATGAATACTCTGTTCCTTCCAGTGTCTCATCTTCATTCCAGTAATACAAGCTTCTTTTGTTGTTACATGTTCAATTGCCATCTTCTACTCTGTTCTAATCTTGCACTTGAATAGGTTATTCATGTTTTCTTTTGTGTCTAATGCCAGATAACTATCATCTTCTCTCTGCATTGATAAATTATATTTGCAAGCTTCATTTACTTTCTGTAGCTAGCCATTCATATGTGGTTATATATGTATCTGCTAGTACAGTTAGGATTCTCCATCTATTCATTAAATCTATAAACTATTGAGCATTAGTGGTCTAAAGCCTTGTCAAGCTGAGGGTGTTCATGCATGTCTTGAGTGGAAACAGAGTTGAAACAGTCATTTGACTTGATCCAAACACCAATCCATTCCAATAGTTCAGAGAACAATATTGAAAATTTATATGTTACCAGGCATCTCCGAGCTACAACCTAGGAGAGTTTCCTGGAGTAATAACAACACCCACTCAACCAGAATCTTCTAGATATGGAAGGAAGAGAACCAAAGAAGCTGGAAGATTAATACAAGATGCATAGGAGCATGTGGGAGTTCCTACATCACAGCGCAGGTAGAGGAGGTAACTAGACAGACACATCGGATATATTGTTGTCATAGAAAATCTCATTGAGTCAGATCCTTCTTCATTTTAGGAAGTCATATCTCAACCAATGTTGGTTGATGTTGTGGTGAAGTATGACTTCATCATGAAGAATAGTGTATGGGAGGTGGTGCTAAGACCAAAGAACAGGTCAGTGGTTGGTTCCATATGGATCTACAAAGTGAAGCATTCAGTTGATGGCAACATCAAGAAGTACAAGGCCATATTTGTGGCCAAAGGCTTATCTTATGTAGAGGGAGGGGACAATGAGGAATCATTTGCACCAGTGGCAAGATATTCCTCAATCAATACCATTCTAGCATTATCTACACAGATGGGGTGGATGATCTGCCAAATGGATGTGAAGAATTCCTTTTTAATTGTGTTGTTGAGGAAGAAATTTACATAGAGCATCCATATGGATTTAATACACAGGACATGGAGACACATTTGTGTAGACTCATGAGAGACCTGTATGGTCTCAAATAGGTGCCCCGAGCATGGTACACTTAGATTGATACATATCTCAGAGGAATGGGCTTCACAAAAAGTGAAGTAGATGACAATCTCTATCACATTGTGGTAGATTGCAAGTTGCTTATATTGGTTTTGTATGTTGATGACTTGATACTTATAGGGGATGAGTAGTTGATCTATAATTCCATTTATAGTAGATTTGACCTG
Source organism: Pinus tabuliformis (assembly GCA_031772625.1). Classification (NCBI taxonomy): domain Eukaryota; kingdom Viridiplantae; phylum Streptophyta; class Pinopsida; order Pinales; family Pinaceae; genus Pinus; species Pinus tabuliformis. Next base: position 1,073,507,732 of record CM062813.1, on the reverse strand, counting down.
AAAATATATTGAAATAGAAAATATACCTAGAAATATAAATATTGATCCAAGAATATAAATGGAAATGCTTCTCTTTATTAATCAAAACCCTTGAGGTAGGGTAACACCATACAATCACTCCTAAAGGAATGAGAACACTCCAAAAGCCATATGTTTAGCAATAAATTAATCCTTGACATGTCTCAATGGGGAGTCTCTAGCCTCTATATAGGCTTCATACATATAATACCATGGGTCATTGCCATGGGTCTCTCAATACCATATATCTAATACAATGGGCTTATCACATTATTCCTAACTACTTGTGGTCCCTTACATGATGCAGGTTAACCACTTTATTTATTAACTATGGCCTATCTATTTATTATCCTTACATCTCATTATTACCTTGGGTAACTCCCGCTATACCCCATAATATCCCATAATATCCCCCCTAGGTATACTCAATTCCACCCCCCTTAAACATGTTTTTTACCCGAACATAAGAAGAACACAAATAATAAGATCTACTGAAAAGGGTAGTCCACTGGTACCATGCATGTGCATATAGCCATCCCAAAGAAAAATGATTACTCGATCTAATTGGTGCCTCACACGCTTGAGATGGGAGTTGATCCCATCAAGTCCTTTGTGCTAATGTGTTGTGGGTAGATCTTTGCACCTCTCTATTTTTTTTGTGGGGGTTGTTTTCCGTGTTGCTAATTTGTTGCCTTCTTGTTGGTTGTTTTCTTGCTGGGTGATGTGGGTGGTGATATGCTGAATTTTTAACCAATGGTGTATCTTTCTTTAATTCACCACCTAATGGAGCCTGATTGGTATCTGGTACATGTTGTGGTGCCTGCAATTGTTTCTTATCTTCCAATATTACTTCAACCACAGACTCCTCATCTGATGTATCAGTACCTACAACATTTTCTGCTTCAGCCTCCTTGGACTCTACCTATTTATTGATGGAAATATCTTGTAATGTAATTTTCTTCTTTTTATAACAGAGCTTCAGGAATTTCTTCTACACATTAATATTGATAGTACCAACAAATTCCATCAAAGGGTATCCCAAAACAACATCCACATTAGCCATATCTCAAGCATAAAAATCTAAATGCAATACATACTTGTCCATAACAATCTTCAAATATTTATAAACTTGAACACCTTATTATCAGCATATGCGTTTTCAATGTATTTTGTTCGAACTTGCAATTTTTTTGCCAAATTAACATTGATAAAATTTTACTTGCAACTAGGATTTATAGACACAATGATCTTATCCTTCTGAATACACCCATGAACCGGTAATAAGGAGATACCAGTAGAAAATAACCCCTTATGTTTCTCATTATCTTGTTTTCTAGCATGAGACCATTTTTGTCTAAAACAAATTTTTTAAATTTTCATCAGGAATGTTTAACAACTTCTTTCTATCAAGTGAGCTCCACCAGATGGCAGCCTCATCTTTCAAATTAAGCCATACTAAACCTTTTCAATGTTTCCAAAAGGTTGACTTAAGATCTTTTAGGAATTCTTCAATAGTAGGACCATTATCTTTTCTTGTAAAAAAATACTTGTTAGAAGCCATCGAGAGGGTTTTGAAAGAAAATTTACCTACTTTATGAGGTAAATTTAAAATGGCCACAAATTGGTCAATATGGCTCAGAATCCTTATTATAGCCCATTTTCAGAAATGGAACCATTATTTTGCATCTTCCTGTGTGACAGAAATCCCGATCTAGGCACTCTAGAAATATTCGCACTGCAATTGCCCTGCCATCACAAAACTTTATGAAAAAATAGCTGATTTTAAATTAGTGATATCTCCCTCATCCAGACTCCAATTAAACAAATTATTTTTTTCAAATTAGATAATTTTTCAAGAGGATCTAATATCTACAATTAGTTTCTCAAAATTCCCCACAAAAATTGAAAAAATTACTAGATAGCCACCATCCACGAATTGTTGTTAGAAAAATTTCTACAAAATAGTGGATTCTAGATCAGCGATATCTCCCTCATCTAGACTCCAATTTGGCCGATTTATTTTTTGAATTTGAGTATTTTTCCTCAAAGAATCTAGATATGCAATTTTTTTTTAAAACTTTAGCACAAAAAGTTTCATATCTGATCTACAAACTCGCCACCCAATCATTCCTGCAATATATATATATATATATATATACTGCTTTGCCCAAGAAAGTGCTCTGATACCACTTGTAGTAGATATGACTTGAAAATATATTGAAATAGAAAATATACCTAGAAATATAAATATTGATCCAAGAATATAAAATGGAAATGCTTCTCTTTATTAATCAAAACCCTTGAGGTAGGGTAACACCATACAATCACTCCATAAGGAAGGAGAACACTCCACAAGCCATATGCTTGCCAATACATTAATCATTGACATGTCTCAATGGGGAGTCTCTAGACTCTATATAGGCTTCATACATACAATACCATGGGTCTCTCAATACCATATATCTAATACAGTGGGCTTATCACATTATTACTTACTACTTGTGGTCCCTTACATGATGCAGGTTAACCACTTTATTTATTAACTATGGCTCATTTATTTATTATCCTTACATCTCATTATTACCTTGGGTACCTCCCTTTGTACCCCATAATATCTCATAATATACCCCCTAGGTATACTACCTGACATGCTCTTGCAAGGAGGACCTTGCAAGATATTTCAAGATGAAGTACATGGAATTTATGGATTACTTCCTTGGACTGGAAGTATGGAAGGGTGATGGTGAGTTGTTTGAGTTAGGGGAAGTATTCCTCTAAAATACTTTAGAAATTTCACATGGAGAACTACAAGCCTATGGAAACACCTTTATCTACAAACTGGAGGAAGGAGAGTGCGTCTTCAGGAGAGGTAGTATATGCTACCATCTATAGACATATTGTGGATCCTTGATGTATTTGGTGAACACAAGGCCTAACATATGTTATGCAATTAATCACCTAAGTCAAACCAAGGTGAATCCTACCAAGTTGTATTGGAAGGAAGCAAAGCATGTGTTTAGTTACCTCAGAGGCATAATAGAGTATGGCTTATGGTATAGGAGGACAGGGGGATGTTGGGTTGTGTTATATTCTTTCCACGACTAGCCCATGTAGTTAACTAGGGGGTTAGGAGGGGGGCGGAGCCCCCCCTTAATTGCGCCGATTGCGTAGCGGGGGGAGTCACAGGGGGTTTGAGGGGTGTAGGTAACCCCACTCTATGGAGTCTGGGGCAGCGCCCTGGAAAATTTTGTTTTTGTACCCTATGTTAGGTTGGGCAGACCTACCTATGGTTTTGTGCATCATTTTTGCACATGGTTTTGGATGCGATGGTTTTTAGTCCATGGTTTTGGACACGATGGTTTTCAGTCCAAATCAATCTAGTAGTCCTGGTTTTGGAGTCCAAGGGAAAATCTCTATGTATATGTGTTTTATGTGTTAGGCTCTCGCATTGCTTATTTTTTGTGTTTCAGAATTTGTATGCAGGTAATTTCTGTACGGGGTTAAAACCTAGATTTGGTATTAGAGATTTGTTTGCTTCAAGGGGACACCTTTGTTGCTTAGGGGTTTCACTTGGGCCTGTGGTAGACCCTGTTCAGTGGGAGATCTGTGAGATTGATTCTGGTGGTGAAAGAAGATGGTGAGCAGTGGAAAGATAGAGATCAAGAAATTTAATGGTCAAAGTTTTGAGTTGTGGAAACTCAAGATGGAGGATCTGTTGGTGGACAAAGATCAGTGGATCACAATAGATCCAGGTACTAAACCAACGGGAGTGTCTGATGAAGAATGGAAGAAGTTATATCGAAAGGCAAAGAGCACAATACGATTATGTGTTCAGATTCAATATTGTTGAATGTATTAGGAGAAGCTACAACTAAGGCTTTATGGGACACTTTAGGGACTTTGTACCAATCTAAGTCTCTGGTGAATAAACTGTTCCTAAGGAAAAAGTTGTATAACCTAAGGATGAAAGATGGAGACTCGGTGACAGAGCATCTAAATGAATTTAATACTGTGGTAAGTCAATTATCATCTATTGATATCAAAATTTCAGATGAAGATTAGTGCATTAGTTTGTTGTTTTCTCTACCAGATTCGTGGGATAGTCTGGTTATTGCAATAGGTAGCAATGCAACTGCCTTGCAGTTTGATGAAATAATCTCATCCTTGCTGATGGAGGAGATGAGATGGAAAAATATGGAGAGCCAGAATGGTGATGCCTTGTCTGTACGAGGACGGTCCCAGAACAGAAACAAAAATAAGTCATCGAGTGGGAGATCTAAATCTAGAGGGAGATCTAAATCTCTAGGAAAAACTATAAAGGCAGTGTGCTGGAAATGTGGAAAGGAAGGGCACTACAAAAGGGACTGTAAATCTAAAGTTGCTGATAAAGGAAATTGATCTGATGAGGCTCCTTCTGCAGAGGAAAAAACCACCTTAGATGAAGGTGGGGATGTGTACTTGGCTTCTTCAAATACACATGTAGATCATGAAGCATGGTTGATTGACTCAGGTGCATCCTTTCACTTCACTCCCCATAGGGAGTGGTTCTGCGAGTATGAGAAATACGATGGTGGTGATGTCTTCTTAGGGTATGATAGGAAGGCTAGAATCATTGGTCGCGTAAAAGTAAAGTTGAAGTTGCAAGGTGGAAGGGTTAGAACACTTCCAGGTGTTCTGCATATTCCTACATTGGTTAGAAATCTGATTTCTGTAAGCAATTTGGATGATGCAGGTGTAAAAACAGTATTCGAGAAGGATACCTGCAAGATGGTTCAGGGAGCACTAGTATTGATGCAGGGACTTCGGATTGTAACTCTATACAAGATGTAAGGTAGCATGGTTGTTGATGGGTGCAACAGTTCTGTGGTTCCTGAAAGTGGAGCGGAAAACCTAATGGTCTCTAGGGAGAATACCATGTTGTGGCATCAAAGGCTTGGACGTATTGGAGAGAAGGGCCTTCGAATACTTCATGGTAAAGGTATGGTAGAAGGTATGAGTAATAGCTCTCTGGAATTTGATTTTTGTGAAAATTGTGTATATGGGAAGCAGAATCGAGAGAGTTTCCCCTCTGGTGGTAAGAGGATGAAAGAGATATTTGAGCTTGTGCATAGTGATGTGTTTGGACCTGTGAAGGTTCCATCACTGAGTAAGTCTGTGTACTATGTATCATTTATAGATGACTTCTCAAAGAATACATGGATATATTTCCTTAAGAAGAAATAGGAAGTCTTTGATAGGTTTAAAGAATTTAAGGCTCTGGTGGAAAACTAGACAGAGAAGAAGATAAAGGTGCTGAGGATAGATAACGGTGGAGAGTTTTGCATTAAAGAATTTGAAGAATTCTGTAAGAAGTGTGGTATAGCATGACAGAAGACTACTCCATATACACCTCAGAAAAATGGAGTTGTAGAAAGAATGAACAAGATGTTGATGGAAAGGGCAAGAAGCATGCTCAGTGGTGTTGGGTTAGGACAGGAATTTTGGGCAAAGGGGGTGGAGACAGCATGTTACCTAGTCAATAGATCACCTTCATCATCATTGGAGGATAAAACTTCACAAGAGGTATGGACTAGTAAGAAACCCTCTCTTTCACATCTGAGGGTATTTGGATGTGATTCATATGTACATGTTCCAAAGGAGAAATGAACCAAGTTGGATAGTAAATCTGAAAAGTTCATCTTTATTGGGTATAAGGATGGTTTAAAGGGTTATAAGCTTTGGAAGCTGTTATCACTCAGGTTGTTCCTTGGCTCCTTAAGGGATATGACCGAGGTAACCACAAACCAATCTTTGGGCTGCAGGTCCTAGCCTACCTGCAGTTAGAGAGGGCTCTCTCTTTAAAATTTAGCTTTGTTTTGGGTTGATTTTAGGCTAGTTATGGTGTACATGGGTTTTTTATTTTTTGTTTTGGTGGGAAGGATGATGTTTTCAAGCAGAGTTGGGATGCATAGTGTGAGAAGTTCAAACCATTGGGCATTAGGTCATGGATTAGGGCTTGTTGTTGCGTTTTCTTGGTCACAAGAGGAATACAGAGCAGGATAGCTACACATAGAACAATATCAAGCTGGAATAAAGATGGAATGAAGGTCAGAGATGAAAGG